>CM061227.1:107846237-108548737 GCA_030844895.1 Ambrosia x helenae | reverse complement strand
TTTCAACTCAACCTTTATATTTAGAGCCAAGTCCAATTTGGAAGTTAGGGTATTAAGTTGTGTAAAATCAGAAAGTTAGTATCATCGTTTAAAAAATTATATTGACGTCATAATATTTAGTATGTTTTAAATTTGTTGGAAATTCAAATTCATAAAATATGAAATTCATATAGTTGATTAACTATCCTTCAATCGCCAATGATCTCCAGCCCAACTAGTTTGAGGTGGGAAGGTTTACCTCCTTGGAAGGTTCCTGTCCGGGTTTGGTCTCAGGTTCGAACCTCACGCTCCACCAAAAAAATAACCGCTTGGGTTTGAAAGGAGAAACCTGTGTGGTTCTATGGGATTCGATCCTGGGCAATGGTCGCTTTGCAACACAGGATTTACCGCTGAAACGTTATTCTAAAAAAAACTATCCTTCAATCAATATAAAATATTTCAACCAGTTTTTAGAGTGACTGAGTGAGTTTTAGAAGAATTTAAAGGTAAGCTTTAGCCTTTTTAACGACAAAATAAATCTATTCCACCGAAAACTAGCAGAAAGCTTGATACAACGCAACAACCATCAATAAAACGCTACAAAGCATAAAAGAACACACACCAACTAGCCTCTATGCAAGCGCTAAGACATCACCACACGACACTAACAAACCACCACTCGTTACAAACCTAGGAAAACCCTACTCAACTCAAGGTGGATAAACCGGAGAAAACGTGGACATCGGCTTCAGAGGGGCAGGCAACCTTCACGCACTTGAGTTGAACTTCCTTTTTCTGTCTCCGAACAAGATTACCAACATCTTTACTACCTTTTCTCAACCAATAACATAGTCTCACATAAGTTTATAAATGAAAATTCTTGAAATCCGTGAAAGAAACCCACAAACTCAAAGGGCAATAATGAGTAATTGGATGGCCGACATATATATTTAACTAGTTTCAGAATACCAAACTAAAATCAGATGTAAAACTAATGTAAAACCGCTTCCTAGACTAGACATTTGTTCAATGCAATCTCTATTTCAAAAGTTGGGGATTAGAAAAGTATTCTTGGTTTGACAATTATGAGTATTATTAAAAACAATACTTGACATTATGTTTAACTTAAAGTACCAATAATTTAAAAAAAAAATATTTATTAGTTTAAATAAATTTAAAATTTTGTGATAGATATTTAATAAATCTATACATATAATAAACCAAAGCCATTTTAATGACATGGTATTCAAAGAGGGTATTCTCTTTATTGAGTGTGCCATGTGTCATCCAATGTGGCAAGACCTTTATTTTAGGAAAATAATAATTTAAAATTTAAAAACAAAATTAGATTTTTATCTCTAATGTTTCCTCTCATAACTTTTAAGCGTTAATATCTTTTATACACGATATTTTTTAAAGAAAAAAAATTACACCAAATTAACGAGCGTTTTATTATCTTTCCAACGAGTACCATGGTGCTATATAAAAAACGAAGAAAAAAACGACTATTTTTTGTAACCCGACAGGTATTGTGTCAGGTTTGGAATTAGTTTAAAAAAAATTGTGGGTTTGAGTCGGGCCTGGGATTAGGTGATACCCGACCCAATTACCCTTTTTTATATTAGAATATGATAACTTATGGCAGAGATTTGTTTAAAATAATAATAATAATAATAATCATTAATCATATATTGGCAAGTCATTAATTATGTTGTCATATTAAATATTTTATTATGTCATATTAGATATTTCAACCCGGACGCTCTCCAACAGGTAATTGCTATGTTTTCTTTTTCTACCATATTCTGAAATAGCTCAAATCTTATTGTATGTAGTTAAATACCTTTGACTGAATGTATTGGTGCTAAACAATCTATGTCCCCTTGAAGTGCTTGGGATCTTAATATTATGTTTTAGGTGTTGATGTTGTAAGGTGAAATGGATCTTTTGGTATTTTTTTTAAAGTATCTAATGTAAGTTAATACATAGATGCATTTTTATAGTTTAGATACTTCTAATTTTATTCACTTTACTTAGATTTCTCAACCCGGGACGCTCCCGGGGTATAAGCTAGTTATATATATAAGTGTAAAGATATAAAAAATTTGATAAAGATATAAAAAAATAAATTCTTAATATATATATATATATATATATATATATATATATATATATATAGGGCAAGAATTAATAGAAAACCTCAAAAATTTGAGGAAACTCTAGAAAATCTTTAGAAAAACCTCCTTCCCGATCTTTTTGTTGTTTGAAAATTTTAGGGCATGTAATATACATTTTTTAAGAGTTTTGAGCCAAAAAAATTAAAAAAACGTCGATGGTTTTTTTAAAGAAATAAATAAGTTTTGCATCATAACATATGTTACTCGTGTAAACATATGCTAACATATGTTACGATGCAAAACTTATTTATTTTAAAAAAACGAACGACAATTTTTTGATTTTTTTTAGCTCAAAACTCTTAAAAACATGTATATTGCATGCCCTAAAATTTTCAAATAAAAAAAGCTCGTGAAGTAGGGTTTTCTAGGGTTTCCTTAAAAAACGTGGATTTTCTACCGATACCTAGCCTATCTCTCTCTCTCTCTCTCTCTCTCTCTATATATATATATATATATATACATATATATATAGGAAAAAGATCATTTAGGAACCAAGGTACTAGTTAGGAACTTACGAACCAATCTGAGCCATTCATCTTTTAATCTTGATCTAAGGGTAGGATGGTAATTGAACAATTATGTTTTATATTTTAATTTAAAAAAAAAAATGCTCCCCTATATATTCCCCAATTCTGATAATCAGTTATCAAAACTATATCCCAAATCTTCATCAATCTCAATCAAACACAACTTCATCAATCTCAAATCTTCATCAATCTCCACCACCATCGCTACAATGATCCACCAAAACCACCACCGTGAACCACCATCCTTATCTGCGAGACCCCAATTCCAAACCCTAACCACCGTCTCCTTCCTTCGAGACCCTTCTCGTACGAGGTGTTATAGATTGATCGCAATTAGGGTTTCAGTTTGCAGAGAATCAAGGTATTTGTGTAATGTTTTTTTAGTTTTTTAATTTTTTTTTTTGTTCGCAATTAGGGTTTCAGTTTGCAGAGCAGTTTTTTTTTACGTGCAAAAATTTTTCGTACGTACAAAGTTTTGGAATTATACACCGATGTATAATTCAGATCATGTTGCGTTATAGCAGTTTTCATACGTACAAAGAGTTATACAATTATTCACTGTCGTATATTAGTTTAGTTTTTGGAAGTATACACCGATGTATAATTCAGATCATGTTGAAGCGTACAGATACACTAACATTCATCTATACACTGATGTATAATTGTTGGAATATGAATATACACTGACGTATAGTTGTTTAATGTTATCGTACAGTAAAATGTTTTTTGTAGCAATGATTGGACTATACACTGATGTATAATTGTTTGAATATGACGATACTAAACCCTGTTCTATAGCATCAATTTTATTGGGGTCTGATGTATATTGTATGTATACACTGATGTATATGCTAAACAACCTTTTTCTTTGTTTCAGGTTACTCTTGATAAGACCAACCTATCAGTTCGTGTGAGTGCATGGAATATGAATATACACTGACGTATAGTTGTTTTAATGTTATCGTACAGTATAATGTTTTTGTAGCAATGATTGGAATATACACTGATGTATAATTGTAGGAATATGAATATACACTGACTTATAGTTGTTTAATGTTTATCGTACAGGATAATGTTTTTTGTAGCAATGATTGGAATATACACTGATGTATAATTGTTGGAATATGAATATACACTGACGTATAGTTGTTTTAATGTTATCGTACAGTATAATGTTTTTGTAGCAATGATTGGAATATACACTGATGTATAATTGTTGGAATATGAATATACACTGACGTATAGTTGTTTAATGTTTAGCGTACAGTATAATTTTTTTGTACGCACAAATGATATTAGTTGTGGTTTTTGTCAGTTACAATGTATACTAAATAACCTATTAATACTCACATACCAAAAGACAATATTACCCCTTGATTTAATTAAAAAGTTAATTAATGTTTAACATATTTACCATCATGCCATTGAAGATGGATGGATGGATGAGATTGGTTCCTAAAGTTCCTAACTAAGGGTTGGTTCTCAATTGAACCCTACCCTATATATATATATATATATATATATATAGGTAGAGGATCCTGTAAAAAAAATTGGTTTGTGTGAGAACTGTAAGAAGGATTAAGAATTGACATGTTGCCATCATGTTTTTTTATTTTGAAATGATGTTTTAGGTTGTTTTGGCTTGAAAAACACTTAACACAACAATATACAAAAATTTAAAACACAATCCAATGTATTATAGTCATTAAATTTAAATTACAGATAAAACACCCTAGTAATTACTTAAAACACTCTGCTTAAATGTTCTTGACATAGTGTTTTATGTTTTAAGCCTAAAATACATTGTTTTTGGTTATTAATTGTTATGTTTGGTGTTTTTCTAAGCAAAACAGTCCAAAACATCATGAATACGTAAAAAAAATGATGCATACATATCAATTTTTAATCCTTCTCACACTTTTCACACAAACCAATTTTCCTACAGGAACACACCCTATATATATATTATATTATATGACAAAAGATCAAATACAAACAGCTTTTTCGTACGAACTGTACGAATCAAAGAAAAAAACACGCGGGCCGCGTATAACTAGAGTAATTATATAATTACTCTAGTTATACACGACCCCGCGTGTTTTTTCTTTGATTCGTACAGTTCGTACAAAAAAATTGTTTGTACGTGAACCTACCCCTATATTATATTATATTTCAGATTATTAAATAAGTTAAATCAAATATCATACGTTTCCATGCTTATTTTTATGTGCGTTTTCAATTGGTCTACGTTTTGACGTAAATTTTATTCGAAAACAAGTAAGGTCAAATGTTTTATAGTATAAATTCGAGTTACTTTAAGTTTTAATGCCGCCGCAACATGCAGCGGGTCAAAATACTAGTTAAATATAAGAGTGACACTATTAGTTTATAATAAAAAGAATCATGAAAACAAATAACAATAACTTAAATATTCTTTTCAATTTTATACATTTTTCACTATTGAAAATTGTGGACAAGTATGAATTTGTGGAAAAAAAAGACTAGCAGCTATTGGAAGTATTATTAGTTAAAAATGACAAAACAGCCCATCCCTTCAACTTCAAGGTGGTCCTATTCCATTAATACCATTGATACCCAATTCTTATCCTTCACCACCCCCCTCACTTTTATTCTACAAACTCATACACCCTTTGGTCCTTTCTCTCAACCCAACACCTCCCTCCCTGGTACAAGCATTAAAGCACAAGGTACAACCATGTCATCTTCTAAAGTTTGGAGCAAAGAAGAAGATAAAGCCTTTGAGAATGCCATTGCCACTCATTGGAATGAGGATTCCAAAGAACAATGGGATAAAATTGCCTCACTTGTACCTACCAAAACCATTCCAGAGTTGAAACAACACTACCAATTACTTGTTGAAGATGTTGATGACATTGAAGGAGGCCTCATTCCAATTCCCAAGTATCTTGGAGAGGAGTCATCATCTTCTTCTACCAATCCCCAGGGAGCAGGAGGGGGGCTAAACTCGAATAATCGACGTTCGTCTTGTAATTACAGTAACGGCTTCTCAGCGTTCGGCCATGATTCCGCAGGCCAGACCAGCGGAAAAGGGAATTCCAGAGCTGAACAAGAACGCAGGAAAGGTATTCCATGGACAGAAGAAGAGCATAGGTATGTAGCTACTAAAACTAATAACTTTTACTATTGTTTTCTTACTAAAAAAACTAGTATTTGTATAGCCAAAACTGTTAATTAGTTGTAAATATAACATAATATCAAGAAAAGAATTCATTTACTGTTACTTTAAAGGAACAAGTACACCATGTTCATGAGTAGAAAATGATTGTAGAATTTAAGTATGCACAGTACAAGTTGTGGCTCATATGACCATTGGGAAATGTATTTGTCAGGAACCAATTATTGTTTGATATAAGTACAGTACAACTCCTGTTGCATAGTGTACAATACATGCACAAGTTCCACTAGATCTAGCCTATTATTCTAAGAGCATTGTATTTTGAGCTTGGTACAAATCCTAAAGCATGCTGTACAAATGCAGGTTATTTTTACTGGGACTGGACAAGTTTGGTAAAGGAGACTGGAGAAGCATATCAAGAAACTATGTGATTTCAAGAACACCAACACAAGTGGCAAGCCATGCTCAAAAATACTTCATAAGATTGAATTCCATGAATAGAGACCGAAGGCGAACAAGTATTCATGATATTACGAGTGTTAACAATGGTGACGTGTCGTCCCACCAAATACCAATAACGGGTCAATCAGGTAGTACAAACCCATCAACGGTTGGTGCACCCATGAAACATAGGCCCCACCAACCGAGTATGCCACCAGGTATGGGTATGTACGGAGCACCAATGGGTCACCCAGTTGCCGCTGCACCTGGCCATATGCCTTCGGCAGTTGGAACTCCAGTGATGATGCCCCACAGCCACCATCCACCATATGTTATGCCGGTAGCGTACCCGATGGCTCCACCACCAACAATGCATCAATAAAACATCAAATCTTAAAAAGTTTATTTTTTACCTTTTATGCAATAATTCTCCTAGTCAATAGTGCTAGCATTTGACAATGCAAGCCCAACTGATGAGCTTTTCTTTCACAAAAATAGGATTGTGAAAGGTTCATCAAGACAAAAAGGGCCAAAGCAGCTTTTGAATGATTAATTTCTGTTGGTTAAAGAATTTTTTTCACCAACTGTTGTACATTTTTTCAATCTCACAATCTTTCTCCTTTGCAATAATTTGTATCAATCAAAAAAGAATAATGCTAAAATGACTTGTACCACTTGCAATGAAAAGTTGTACCTTATGAAATGGCACTTGATTGATGAGGGGACAGGAAAGATATAGAAAGAAATCTAATGGTGGTTTCTCTTCCAACTTTGTGAGGTCCAAAATGTGACACACAGAGAGGTACTGGTGATTGCCAAAGTTAAGCTGTCAAACATCATTGTCTCTGGATGTCAAAAAGATATGATAAACAAAAAAGCATCCTAATATTTTCAAAAATAAAATTAGTCATAATCCCCTTAAAACAAAACAAAACAAATACCACTACTGGTAGAACAAAAAAGATGGTACAAAATGAGGGTGACTTGGGGATATTTTAGAGCCATAATGATGATTTTATACGCTTTCTCGAGTTTAGACGAAGCTGCTCAGAGAGAGTGTGATACAGAAACCTTTTCCGTCCCAATTTCCACAATAGAGGTACCACATATCGGCGTTTTTTCTTCTTCTCTGCAGGATACAAATTAAAGGGAAAAAAAACCGTCATGATTTCAGTAAAGATATCCACACCCTTGAACTCAGTTTGGAGGTCTCATGTTCATTTAATTAGCTGTCACATACTACATCTATTTTGTTACAGGTGGAATAGATTTGGATTACATTTTTGGTCAAATGGATAAAATCGTAAAAAAGAAATCACATGAAATTTAATGGGTCAAACCGATGAAAAGTAGCACAATGGTATTTTTAATGCATACAATCAACTAAATCACATTTATCAGAAAATTATATTATAAATACTGTTATTATTATTAACTTATTATTATTATTATACTACATTTTCCAATTATATTAACACGCAAATATTTATAAATATGTATGGACAGTGTTTCGATCAACCCAACCTGCGAAAAATACCCGTTTGACCCGCCCAAATTGGCACTTCTACAACCCACCATCACATCTCATTTCACACCAATATATGAGATGCAGAAAATGAAAACGTCAAGTGTTCTAGTAAATTGGATAAATATAAGCCCAAATTTCACATAAATTGCCAGAATATCTATTATTTCCATTTTACAACGTAACTAAAGACTTGAAAAAGGACTTCTAAGTGGTCCGCTCCACACAACCCCAAAGATTCCTCAAATCATTTTCAAGAATATCAAGCAAAGAGATATCACAAATACGAAATAAAGGTCAATTCACATTTTATGTAAAGACCTTTAATTTTATAGAAGTTGATTTTAGAAAAATATCTTTATTTTGTAGCACAAATAATAATAAAAAAATAAGGTATGGGACAGAGGATAACAATGAACTCACTTATTTCCTGAATAGCATATGATCCCCACCGCGATTGCAGATCTGAAAAGATAGGGCCTAGATTAGGCCAAAAATTGTTCTGGATCTTCAAAACATCTAGAACAGTCCGGAGTCCAGATTTAGAAGGTACAACATTTTCCAACATGTTTTCAGGGTATTCACCAAGCAAGACCTTCAACACAAAACAATTACATTTATTATATAAATTCCCTACATGTATCGAAACTGTAGTAGCTGCAAAAGGCATAGAGATATTATGCCACTTGTTAATATAATTATCTTCGGAGTACCGACCTTGATTACTGCAGTAGCTGATGATGATATTGAACGGAGATTATAGCTGCAAAAAATACACACAATTTTATCGTGTTTATGCATCTTGATCAAGAAAAAGAAGAAAATTAAATAAATGGTGAAAAAACGAACCCGCCCTCCAGGATAACAAGCAACTTTCCTCTAGATAAAGAAGTCAGCATTTGTGTCATTTGTGCATAACCAACAGGAGTCACCTACAATATATAAAATTTTATAAGTTACTATAGAAATGTTAAAACATATACACATGTGCACAAAAAAAAAAATAATAAGAAGCTTACATCACAGCATCCAAGTGGATCGCCCCTTGCGGCATCAAATCCAGCTGAAATGATTGTAAAGTCAGGGGCAAACTCACGAGCTGCAATCAAGTGAATTATGAAAGTTAGTACATGAATACACATCCTAAATATAACAATGAATTCAGATAAATAAACAGATTTGCTATGATACACAAAGTAGCAAAGAAAAATATAAAATGAAACGAGAAAAGGTAAGTAGGTCAGGAATAACCTATTGGAAGCACAATATGCTCAAATGCAAAGATATAATCATTATCCCCAACTCCTCCCCGACTCCATGGAACATTGACACAGTACCCTTCTCCACCCATGGAACCAAACTGGAAGAAAAATGTAACACTCGCTGTTATTGGATAACAGGGAAGAATTCAAGTAATAATTTATACTATTGGAAAATGCACACATAAAACATAGCTTCCAGCCTTCCACCTGAGCCGCTCATGGAGAATACATGTGAACGCATCACACATGATCACAATCCAAAATACTGAGCGAGAAGGAAATTAAATACCTACCTCATGGGCTGCCCCAGTACCAGGATAAAATTGTCCACCTTCATGTCTATGCAAAGATACATACAAAACCTGCAACAAATCAATATAATTAGAAATAGACATGCAAATTTATTAATATAAGTGGCCCTTAAAATAATCAAGCAACTATGTTAACTTAATATTTGTCCCAGCCTCCATTTATAAGAGAAGGAACAAGCATTTTTCTTCCATGGTCCCAAAAACTGGGATTGGAAACTTGTACATAGTACATGCAACCAGATGTTTTATTTAATATAAAATATCATCAACAAGCTGAAGAAAGTAACATCAATGGTTGCAAGGATCACCGTTTTGTTCTGCTCATATATTTCTTGAGTGCCATTTCCATGGTGTACATCCTGCAGGTAGATGTGGTAAATAAGTAAATATCATACTTCATTATCACTTTAATCTAATACAAGTGTTTGAAAAAATTAACTGCGAATTTGAATAAACTCTCACTAGGAATTACCCAATCAAGAATTAACACTTTTTTGGCTCCTGCAGCCTGAGCTGCTGATGCAGCAACTGCAGCATTGTTGTGAAGGCAGAATCCCATTGCCTGTTTCACACCAGCATGATGACCTGGAGGACGCACCTGCCACGACACACACACATAGATTGAAGTGTTCAGAGGTGAGTAATAGTGACCACAATAGTCAAAATTTCAAATTATATTTTACCAAAGCAAACCCATTTTTAGCACGCCCAGAATATATTGCAGAAGCAAGATCAGCACATAACCCCGCTGCCAGCCTTGCAGCAAGTGCTGAATCTTTGTTTGCATAAGTATCAGAAGTAAAATAACTGCCATACAAACAATTAAAACCGATTTAATTATTGGTATTTGGCATATCTAGCAAGCAATAGTGCAATACAAAATATACAGGAAATTAATTGCCATTAATTAACATACCTAGCAACACATTGGCTTGAAAGTTCAACAGATTCAATATTTTCATGAGAGTGGACCTTAAAACAAAAATCATGACAATTTGTGGTCAATAGCTAAAGTTAAACCACATAATTGTTTGTATATCTGTTCAATAATGGATCACGACAAGCTACCGATATGCTACATAGCAATAGCGATGATATGGCGGGTGCTATTTCATGTTTAGCAATACACTAGAAGAAAATTTTAGAGATATTTTATATGTATATTTTACCAAAAAAAAAAACAACAAAAAATATACAAAAATCTAGCCATTTCCCGCTATCGACCATATAATGAGCGCTACGCTATTTGCTATCGCGTGTACTAAGTTCGCTATTAATAACTATGAAGCTGACTGTAATACGAGGAAAATGCTTACCGTCAGCAATTCTTCTCGTGTAATTTCTCTTGCTGAAATCGGATGGCATTTTCCAGGAAATATGCCTACGAGGATTTGACAAACCAAACAACATAACTAGAAGTGACTAACTATAGAAACTGTTCATAGAAATATGGGTCAAACCGGGTTATATATTGAAGATAACATGCCAGATATATAATCTAACCCAAAAAAAGGAAAGAGTCAACTAAGTCAAACGGGTTAAGAGTCACACACCTGCTGTTGCAAGGCTGGCAGCAATTGCACGAAGACGGTCTGGCCTTTCAGGATGAGGATGGGACTTCATTTCAACCTACATTATAAACACCAAGCATGTGTATCCAAATAATTGTGTTTTGAACTACATAAAAATTAAAAACTAAGAAAATGATACATAATCAAGGGTAATGGTTTTTAGCTAGAGAACATTTATCCGGATTGAGATACGAAACAGGTCTTACCTCAGAGTGAAGCAACATTCTCTCATCAAAACCCACAGCTGTTCGTTTATGAGGGGCCATAGATTGTGAGCAAGAAGCTACATCAATGTAATAAGAATATCGTGAAAACTAAAACATCTGGAAATGAAAAAGGAAGAAGAAAACTTGACACTTAATAAAGATTTGGTTGGCACTCCTTCAAATTCTATGATGTGACATTAGTATAATACCTAGAGAATATCATTTATTATTTCTTTCTTCATTGATGTCTTCTTTCCTTATCTATTGTTGAAAGCCACTACGGTTCTTTAATTCAATGTTTCCATGATATCAGAATATGACACATTAGTTTGTAGTGGAGAAGTTTTAGAAACAATTATATTGAATCGGCAACAACATAAAGACGACATTCATCTGTATGTACAGAAGTTGGCAGGATTAAAAACAGTGGTTAGCTATAATTGTATATGCGTACAGCTTCATGGTTTCTGAAACGTGTTTATTGAACTTCACAATTTTTAGACTTGTACTATCACTGTATGTTTATTGTTTCTTATAATTCTCCAATCACTTTATGATCTCCTAAATCAATTTTGACCTTCGCTCTACACAAACTGGTGTTATTCAAAATTTGATTCATAAAAGGAAAGTATTTTTATTTCGCAAAGCTTTCTTCCAATACTAAACAAACAAAAGCAAAGTAAGACCTTTTAACGAATAATAAATAAAAACAATACTAAAAACTGTAGGATTTATACCTTCCGATTTTCCATTTCGTTCCAGTGACTTATTCATAATTGAATCTGCCTCATGTGAACGGGATGCAAAAAAAACCGTGCCTAAGAATTCCAGATTCTTTATGCTCTCCACATATCTGCACATAATTTTTTTGCAAATTATTGACAAGTATCCACCCTAAGAACTCAGATGTACCAAGAAATGAAAAGCAGAAATGCATCTTCAGATGAGATAAATCATAAAAATATGACATAAATTAATAAAAAAAATTGCATCAGAAAAAGTTTTGATGTGAGCATACATGGCAATAGATAGCATCATCAAGGTTCACCAGTGTACAATTAACACAAAACCATGTGGAAACTGTTAGATGTTTTTCTACAGGCTCCCAGTCACTGTCATCTTCGTCATCAAAATCACCATCTCTGCCATACATATCCTCAAGAGTCATGTCTTCATGCTTCCCTGGATTCTTCTGTAATTAAACCGCATCAAGGATTATATATTATATATTATTCAGGGAAAAAGGAAAAAATAAGTCAAATAACATAAAAGACGCTAATCATAGGCCCATAGCCAAAAATTTCCAAAATCAGAAGCCCTACTTATTACAACATCCAAAAAGGTTAACTCTGTCAGATAATTATCACGTTTCACTATTAAAAATCAAGTATAGTAGTACGTTTCAAACTCAATTGGAATCAACTATTGCTTTCTTACCAGTTAGTGATTGTTAATTTGGTACTTTTATATAGTTCAATACGGTTATTACATTTGAATCTTTCTTCTAAATTAGATAAATACTATCAAAATCAAAGTGACTAACATTAAGAGTTTATACTTAAAAAGTCAACACCTTTCTTAAATATAGAACCTTGAACAGATACATATTCAAATTAAAAAAAAAACCATAAAATTTCAGCTCCCATTAATTTTTTTTATTTTTTTATTTAGCATACTTAAATCACATACAATCACTGGTGTATAATGTGCATGTCCCTACCAAAACAGAAAACAAAATGATAACAAAACAGTAAGAAACGTCGCCCCTTGTCATTAAATAAGTAAACACTTCTAAATTATAGAAAAAACAAGGACATTAGCCGGAAACACCTTAAAGTCTATATAATACCATCAAAGTAGATGTTAAACAAGACTATCATCAAGAGTCACAACTAAATCTTTTCCTTTTGGTATAACGGGAGTATATAACATTTACCAATTGCAACTAAGCTACAACTACCAACACTTATTTTCGTAAACATTACCAAATTAACGTTACAAATGATATGCTTTGAAAATTCTATTCTACAAAAAGTGACCCACATTGTAGTACAAATAACAAACATATCAGAAAAATAGAACTTCAAACTGCAAGAGTTGCTTACTTTGACAGCCGTGACATTGGTTAGAACAATTTGATCATGAACGTTGTTCTCCGGCTCCCCATTTCCTAATCCATTGATTTGCATGGTACTTGAGACCGATTTGTGGTCAGTATGACCACCCTTCAACACAACCATTCCTTCATTAATAACAAAACCATCATCAATTAACTAATTATATCCTAAAGAAAGCAATCTTACCAACTATCTCATGCCATATACAACAACAACAACAACAACAATAATAATAATAATAATAATAATAATAATAATAATAATAATAATAATAATAATAATAATAATAATAATAAGCCCCTTCCTTCGTTACATACAGTTTATTTGATGTTTCCTTTTAAACCCTAATGTTGTAGCAATCAACTTAACCGAAACAATCAACAACGCAAACGCAAACACAAACAAACAAACCATAATACGCTCGTGCGTATACCCTAACAATTCCAAAATTCCAACTACGAATCAAACACAAAACACCAACGACAATGTAACAAAAAGTTCAATAACGAAAAACTAACAAAGCTGTTAGCTGTCATACTCTCCACTCGTTTCATTTACGCAAGCTTATGTTCACCACATCAACTTCCAGAAAGTAATCCTACCAGCTATCTCATACCATAAACAACACATAACTTTATTACATAAGCATGAAATGTATCAAGAAACACAGTCTCATACACATTATTCAATCTTTCCACTTATTAACCCTAATGTTGTTATAGCAATCAACTTAACTGAAACAATCAAGAACGCAAACAAGAAGCAAAAAACGGTCATAAACCCTAATAATTAAAGAATCAAACATAAACACCAAACGAAAATGTTTATTCATACAAAAAATAACCGCTAACAATGAAAAATTATCAGCGTTCACTACATTTAAGTGGCTGTGACGAATAATGAGGTGAAAATTAAAAAATAATAATAATAATAATAATAATAATAATAATAATAAACAGAGAGACGTTATTGTGAATGAAGTAATACCTGCTGCTGATGCTGACTTCGATTTCAGCTCGTTGGATTGATTTAAGAAATTGGGGGTACAAATGTTTTTGGTCACAGAAGGAGAGCCGATTTTCTATTGGCGGGAATTTTACAACAAGGCCCTTCTTCTTTGGTGTTTTTTACTGTTATTCCCCGTTACTAGTACTTTGTTTTTATTTCAGCCCAAATTCTTTTTCCCACTCTTTTTTTTTTCAAACCAAGTGGATACTGTTTAGTTTTTTTTTTTTTTTTTTTTCACTAATTTTATGGTTAGGATATGCTTAGGGTTGTTTACGAGCCGTGCCGAACTGAGCGGATCTTTGCTCGTGCTTGGATCGTTTACGAATTGAACCGAGATGAGCGGCTCATTTACAATCAAGTAAGCATTTTTCCGAGCTAGCACCGAGCGGAGAATAACTCGGACATCCATAAAATTAGGATGTTTCCTTCAATGTTTTCGTTGTCGGGGTGATACCCAAGGCCAAATTGTCCGTAGTTGACACTAATATTGAGGTTCACGTGTCCGAAGATGAGACTTAGGTTGAGGTTGTGAGGCGATGAGCATACTATAGACAACAAGTGTCATATTGTGGTGTAGGCTGATATTAAGCGACGTTTAGCAACAGACGACTAATAACATAATGAAGTCAAGTCTGTCACTTCCCGACTTAGGGTTTACTATTAAACTTAGTGTTAAAACTTTTATTGGATTAAGAGGGCTAGTTATATTTTACTTTAATAACTTGGGCCAAATGTTTTATATAAAGCTATAAATATTACTATGATTTGTGTGTGTATATATAATTATAAACATAAATAAATAAAAATTTATTCGAGCCGAGCGGACCTTTGCTCGTGCTTAGCTCATTTACATCCGAGCAGAGAATCGAACGAGCATCTTTCTAGCATTTTTTGAATGAGCCACAAGTGACGAGCAAATTGATCAGCCCTAGATATGCTGCATAGATTTGTTATGATTTGAAGGAAAAGTTTATGGTTGCACTTTTTGGTGCATTTCGTTAAGATTTTTGCTCTTAGTTTAGGAAAAACTTTTTGGATTTATGTTTTGGATTTTTTTTATTTATTTTTTGACTTTTGAATTGCTTTTGGTTACTATACTGAACAAAAATAAAAAATAAATAAATAAAAAGAAAATAGTGTTAGTTACAACAACAACAAAGTATCTTCTGTTTAATCTACATGTATAAATTACATGAACTAGTAAATACAAATACCATCAGTTATCCCCCATCGTGGTCCATCATCCTTTGAACCTCAAGTGGACTCTTTATGTCCACTTATGTGACACCTAGCCAACTAGGAATAATGATCTCGGAAAACATCTTGACTCGGCATGCACGAGTGCTTCCTCAATTGATAATTATCTCACAACCATTGTGAGACCACCGCTTAAGAAACTTAGGAGATTTGCGTTAGTGTGTCCAATACGGTTTAAACCTCTATTATACTACTTTGCCTGGATTCTTCTTTGTAGGCACTATGCAATGGCCTTAAGATCCACAAAGACAAGCCATATGTCTCTCATATATGTTATATGTATGATTGAGATTCACTGGTTTTCATCCTATGTTGGACGAGTCAGGGAAGTGCTCTCGGCCAATGCATTTGAAAGGATAAAAACACATGCCATGCACATTTTTCTTAACCGTTTTGGGCACTCCAAAAGATAATCAGAGGTAACTATAGGCACACGCGTTAAACACATTTTCAAGTAGACGCAAACTTTAAACTTTAGAAGATTGGCATTAGCAAGTGATGTGTTGGTGAAAACACCGTGTTAATGTGTTAGTTTTGTATATATTCTAGTCTTTTATTGTGTACTTTTAGTCGGTCTTAGTTATTTATTAGTGCGTATGTGTTTTGTAGGTGTTCGTGGATAATGGGCTCAAAACAAAAGAATTTAATCGAGACACAAACGCTTGAGAGCAGTTGTTCATGGACGTTGGGGCGTAGACGAGAAATTTTTGGTCGAGCGAAGAAGACCCGAGTTAATAATAATAATAATAATAATAATAATATAATAATATAACTTGAATAAAAAAAAAAAAAAAAAACAATAACGTATGACCATAAATGGCCTAAGGCCCAAGTGGACGAGGGATGGTTTAGAAGGGTTTTATTATTTTGTTTTTGACGGCATTATTAATTTGGGGAAGGGGGATTCGACACTGTTGGGGGGAAAAGAAGAGGCACAGCCTTCTTTTTGGTCAGAAGCTCACACGGATAATTGGAGGTGATGATCACACGAAGGAAGAAAAGAGAGGAAGAGGTGGCAATGGGCAAGATGCTAGGCTAAATCTTTTGTGACTTCCTCTATGCGAATGGTTCAATTAGGTTTTGCACTTTTTCAATTTATTTTTAGTATTGGATTATGTTTTGCTTGTGATGACAAACAATTAAAACATTATTGATGCATTAGTTAAGCAAACAATTGATTTGTGTTTTGAGTCCTTTCTTTACAACTTGTTCGGTTGATGACAAAACTTAGTAGCGGGTTGGGTGACATAAAGAGGGTTGACTTGACGCTTACAATTGGGTAGATAATAGGTTTGATGACAAGAACTTGTGCTACCAGTTAATTAACTAATTTCCAGAACCATGTCTATGTGGTTCCTAATCTATAAACTGAAAATTGTGTGAAACCTAGAACCTGAAGTTTAGAGGGAGTTACGGCTTTATTATTATTGTTTTCTTTTCAAATCAATTCAATTTAACTTTTGCAAGCACCGCAACATTTCACTTCATAAAATATTATTTTTAATTAGTTAGTTAATTAATAAAATACTATTAACACTAACCACATACTCCTCGTGGTTCGACAACCCTACTCCCTATACTGCAGTCCTTGTAGCTAAGGAGTTGTTTTTAAAATATTTTTTGATTAGCACTCGACACGCGATCAAAATGGCGCCGTTGCCGGGGAGTGCGTGCGCTTAGTGTTTTTAGTTTTAGTTGTCTTTAGTTTTAGAAGAAAAAAAAAAACTTAAAAAAAAAAACAACAATTTTTTTAAATAGTATTTTTTTTTTACTTTTGTTTTTTTTTATTTAGTTATTTTCCTTGTTCAGTACTACTCTAGTTTTTTGTCTTTGTGTGTGCAGGTTATCATATTTGTATGCATCGAAAAAACGGCTAAAAGAAACCAATCCTTACACCAATTTAAACTTACCATGAGTTACCACAGCCACCACAGTGTTCCTGAGGATCTACCTCCTCAGAATCCACCACCACCTATTCCACCTATACCACCACAACCACATTACCCACCACCAGTGCCACAATTCCAACCTGCCCGAAACACCCGACCAGTCGTACCACAGCAGGAACAAAACTTTGGAAACCAACAGCTGCATCGCATCCCTCAACAATTTGACGAGGGAAGTTTTCACAGTACATGGCAGACTGACTGGGATAGAGAATCTGAGCATGAGGAGTATGACGGCAGATATGCCGACCTCAGGTATGATGATTTTGATCAGGATGGGTTCGACTTGCATCCTAGGCGTCCAATCCCACATAATCAGGTACGTCACTTTAATCAAGGGAACCGGTTGGAAGGCAAAGGGTAAATAACCAGGCACCACGAGGTGTGCCACGATTTGATGCGGGTGATATGGGGGATGATTTAGAGTTTGTAAATGGTGTCCCACGGCTTGTTCAGAGGGAACCAACTAGGGGTGGGGTAGATAGTCACTTTAGGCCAGTCATTATGTCTAATTCATCAGCTATAGTGACACCCGTAGGTAGGAATGGTAGAGATTTTGAGGTTAAACCCGATTATTTAGGCCACCTACCTGAGTTTTATGGTAAGAGATCAGAGGAGCCCTACTCACATATTGCAGCGTTTGAGTCTATTTGTAGCACTGTAGGAGGGACTGGGTTTACTAAGGATCAGGTTATGCTTATGTTGTTTCAATTCACATTAAAGGATAGGGCTAGGCAGTGGTTTGCAACTCTAACCCCAGGTAGCATTTTTACTTGGCAAGAAATGCAGCAGGTGTTTTTAGAAGAGTATTACACCATGAGTAAGACTTCTGAGGCTAGAGAAGCAATTAGGGCCTTTGACCAGAATTCTGGTGAGACATTTCATGAGGCATTTACTAGATTTAAGGAGTTGCTTAGGAAGTGCCCACATCATGGCATTGAGACTTGGGAGCTTATTAAAGCATCTTATGATGGATTATTGCCTGATGAGGTTAGGGATCTAATAGCTATTAGTAATGGTACTTTTTTCACTAACACGGTAGCTATAGATTGGGGGTACTTAGAGAGGATGAGTGCAACTTCTAAGAGACATGCACAGTCTAGTAGGAAATCTAAATCATCTTCTGTTAGGGCTGTTGATTATGAGGCTGAAGAAAGGATAGAAAAACTTAAGCAGCAGAATTTGATCTTAGAAAAACAGGTAGCCCAATTGAGAGTAGAAAAAAGTGATGAGATGAAGGTAGGTAGTGCTTTTAATGTTTGTAATGAATCGGGTCATATTGCAGCCGAATGTGCAGGTGAACAGGTAAATAAAGTCTATGGAGAAAGAAAACAGTATGACATGAATTCAAATACATATCATCCTAGACTGCGCAATCACCCCAATTTCAGGTATGGTAACCAGAATAACCAATTAAATCCTAATTTTTCTAATTCTCATGTGCAGGGTGAAAATCAGCAACAGCAGTGGAACCAACAACAGAGCACTTCAGGTGGAAGCGGTAATCAGTTACATATGATTCTGGAAGCTATTAAGGCCGTCCAGGAGGATGTTAAGGGAATTAGGAAGGATAATGAAGTGCAAGACAAGACTGTGGAAGCCTTGTCAAAACAGGTAGGCCAGCTAGCTGCTCAGATGTCAGGGAGAGACCCATGTAAACTCCCTAGTGATACTGCACTAAATCCTGCTTACCAGTCTTCGTCCAGAAGTCTGCACATCAACGCGATAAGTATTTTCCCCACTTCTGAAATAGGTAGTGTAGACAGTACTCCACCAAAGTTTGTTGAGGGAATGGTGGAGGAGTGTAACACTGAATCTGAGCCTGAACCTAAGCAAGAAAAAAATTTCAAATTAAATCTTGAGAGTAAGAATGTGAAGAATGGGTCTAATGAGGCTAAGTGTGGGGGTGAGAAGGTGAAAAAGGTACCCTTTCCTATGGCTTTATTAGATCCTGCTAAGAGAAAAGATTTAATTAAACGGGACCCACCAAAGGATGAGAAGTGGGAAAATTTTAAAAATGTCAAAATTAATTTACCGCTAATTAATAAAATTGAAGAATGTCCCGATCAGGTTCAGTGTCTGAAAGAATTGAGTGCCCAAAAACGACGGCATAAACTTCCTAAGCAATTAGATTTAAGTGCTAGTGTGAATGCCGTGTTGTTGGGTACCCTTCCCCCAAAACTCCAAGACCCAGGAGCGCCTATTATTGTTATACAAGTAGGTGATTTTCAAGTTGATAGAGCGCTTCTGGATTTGGGAGCTAGTGTGAGTATTCTACCAGGGAGTTTGTATGATCGGTATGATTTTGGTCCATTACAGAAAACCAACACAACTGTGGTGTTGGCCGATCAAACTCCTTCATTTCCTAGGGGGATTGTAAGGGATGTGATTATTAAGGTTGGAGAGTTTTATTACCCGGTAGATTTATTAGTGCTTGATTGTGTTAAAAACACACAACCAACTGTCATTCTGGGTAGACCGTTCCTGGCTACTACTAAAGCCATTATTAATTGTGCTGAGGGGACGGTAAAGATGAGGTTTGGGGATAGGAAGATGAGTCTCAAAGTGTTCTCTAATACTGCTAATCTTAAAACTAACAAAAGTGGATCTCCTGTGAAGGAGAATGGAAAAGAAAAGAAAGAATGTTTTGTGATTGACAGGTTGGAATTAGTGGGTAAGAATAACACTAAGAGAAAACGAAGGAGAAGGAAGAAGAATGTCAAGAAGCCACCTGAACCAGATAGTGAGAAGGAGAAATTGGCATTGTTGGGGCTAATAAGGAGAACTGAGGATGAGTTACCTGGGTGTAGGAGGAGCACACACTTAGAGGTGTGGGGACACAAACATCCCACTAGACCACCATGAGTAGATGTGTCAGGTATGTTTACTTGTAGAGTCTGTATAGTTGTGTAGAGTATTAAAGGTATGTTTTTTATTTTATTTTTTAGAGTTTGAGTCTGTTTTTGTTTTTCTGGGAATGCTTGGAGTTTAACTTTGTAATCAGATAACCTCGCTTGTACTCAATCTCCATTCAGGCGGGATAGATCTGTACACCATCGGTGTATAAGGCATCCCATAATTTTATGTTTTTATTTTTCTTTTGAGTCTTAGTTTCAGGTTTGTTTATCGGCCGCGAAAGAAATGCTATACGGCTCGATTGGGAGGAACCGACGAGACTCGCATGCGCATATTGCTTATCCAGGGGAGTCTGTTCCTTTTATTTTTGTTGTATTTTAGCTTTATTTCTGCTTTAGTTTATTCCCTAGTTCACATTGAGGACAATGTGTCGTTCAAGTGTGGGGGTGGGGAAACTTCGTTTTTTTATGTATTCTTGAGTCTAAAATAAAAAAAAATAAAAATTTAAGAAAATAAATAAATAAAAAAAATTGAAAATGTCTTGAAAATTGTTCTTAAAAAAAAAACATTCTAATCAGACATAAAAGCAGCTCTTTCAGTACATACCAGTTGTTTCTTGATTGTTTTGGCAGTAGATCCTTAGTCATGGTCTAATTTGTGGAAAAGTAATATGAACCGTTTTCAGCAGGTGTTTTTAAGAAAAAAATTTAGAATTGCCTGACTAGGTTTAACAAGCTATTGGTAATAAATGCATGCACACATCGGTAACCCATTTCCCCACTTTGGTGAGATCTTGAGCCTACTAGATGATAGATTGATTTATATATACATTTTCGTTTGTTGAGAGTAGGCCAAATGTTTCTCTGTTGCAGAACTTGTGTGATTTGATACATGTTGAGGTTGTAGACTATATATGCACGTAGATGATAAAGGCGATTTAGGATTCCCTTTTTGTTTGACACCTTTTATTTGTTTTGTGTTAACCGGTTTACCCAAAAATATTACCATTAGTAGCCAATTTTGAGCCTTATACCCTTTCGTTTGCTAAACCACATAATCACCCAAAGAAACAAGTACCTTTACCAAGTGTTGATGACATCCAAAGTGTTAAGTGATTGTATTTATGTTAGAAAAAATATATATGTGAAAAAAAAATGAAAAACAAAAAAAAAACCAAAAAAAAAAAAAGAAAAAGAAAGAAAAAGAAAAAAAAAGGAAAAGAAAAATAAAGAGAAGTTGTTCGTTATGGGTCAATCATATCCTATGTTTCGCTTGCTTAGTTTTTATCATGAATAAAGGATTGTCAGTCACTTTGGTTACACCAGTTTTATTTTAGCCACTTTCTAGCCAAATCATTCCTACCTTTACCCTAAGCCCAAAACCTGTAAGTCCTTTAGATACGTGCATTGTCTACAGACTACAGTTGAGGTGTGATTGTTATACAAGCCTATGATAACAGAGTTACATGTTTGGTTTTGAGTGAATAATACTAGCTCATTACATGCTAGTCCAAATATTAAACCGAGTGGAGTGAAAAATTGTGAGGGGTGTGTTGCATGAAAATAAAAGCCGGAAGCATGTCAGGTTTAGTCGGGTTAATTCTGTTTTTAAATGGAAATCAATTTGACTTGCTGAATTAACACATCTAATGCTGATCTGTAAATGGGGTATGACTTTGGACCTTAGCTAATGTATGATAGGGCGACTGGGATGCTAGTCTGTGATAATGTCTTGAGCAGAGTGAACATAATTTTTTCGAGACGAAAAAAGATAAGTGTGGGGGTGTGATGTGTTGGTGAAAACACCGTGTTAATGTGTTAGTTTTGTATATATTCTAGTCTTTTATTGTGTACTTTTAGTCGGTCTTAGTTATTTATTAGTGCGTATGTGTTTTGTAGGTGTTCGTGGATAATGGGCTCAAAACAAAAGAATTTTAATCGAGACACAAACGCTTGAGAGCAGTTGTTCATGGACGTTGGGGCGTAGACGAGAAATTTTGGTCGAGCGAAGAAGACCCGAGTTAATAATAATAATAATAATAATAATAATATAACTTGAATAAAAAAAAAAAAAAAACAATAACGTATGACCATAAATGCCTAAGGCCCAAGTGGACGAGGGATGGTTTAGAAGGGTTTTATTATTTTGTTTTTGACGGCATTATTAATTTGGGGAAGGGGGATTCGACACTGTTGGGGGAAAAGAAGAGGCACAGCCTTCTTTTTGGTCAGAAGCTCACACGGATAATTGGAGGTGATGATCGCACGAAGGAAGAAAAGAGAGGAAGAGGTGGCAATGGGCAAGATGCTAGGCTAAATCTTTTGTGACTTCCTCTATGCGAATGGTTCAATTAGGTTTTGCACTTTTTCAATTTATTTTTAGTATTGGATTATGTTTTGCTTGTGATGACAAACAATTAAAACATTATTGATGCATTAGTTAAGCAAACAATTGATTTGTGTTTTGAGTCCTTTCTTTACAACTTGTTCGGTTGATGACAAAACTTAGTAGCGGGTTGGGTGACATAAAGAGGGTTGACTTGACGCTTACAATTGGGTAGATAATAGGTTTGATGACAAGAACTTGTGCTACCAGTTAATTAACTAATTTCCAGAACCATGTCTATGTGGTTCCTAATCTATAAACTGAAAATTGTGTGAAACCTAGAACCTGAAGTTTAGAGGGAGTTACGGCTTTATTATTATTGTTTTCTTTTCAAATCAATTCAATTTAACTTTTGCAAGCACCGCAACATTTCACTTCATAAAATATTATTTTTAATTAGTTAGTTAATTAATAAAATACTATTAACACTAACCACATACTCCTCGTGGTTCGACAACCCTACTCCCTATACTGCAGTCCTTGTAGCTAAGGAGTTGTTTTTAAAATATTTTTTGATTAGCACTCGACACGCGATCAGCAAGTCAAATGGTTAGAAGAGTGCCCATTGTGATACCACTTTTCATTAACTCGTCTTAACCGGTGTTGTGAAACAGCCTCAAGGTCCACAAGGACCAGCCTTTTGTATTGTCAATTGTGTGTGATCAAGGTTGCCTAGTTTTCGTTATGCCTTGGATTCATCAAAGAACTGACCGCAACTCCCTGCAATGGGGGGAGAAGCGTAAACGCTTTTGGCATGCACATGTCCTTAATCATTATGGTCTTCCGAAAGATAAGGAGTGATCACCATGATTAATTTGACTTAGGTATTGAAGAAGTTTAAATAGTACAAATCCGTGTTTTAATTTGACTTAGGTATTGATAATTATACATGATAAAATTCTATTCAGCCTCAAGTGTGTTATAATTCTGCAACTCAACCTATGACACACGGATAAAATGTAGCCGCTTCGTCATGTCAGCAAAACCATCAATGAACCACATTTACAAAACAACTAGGTAACATAAAATATCTAGGCGGGACCATACGCTCCTTATGATATATTTCACAGCAATGACCTCATGACATACACAGAGAACAAGATGCATACCAGATCAACCTTGATTCCTGAGCATTAGCCATGCATACCAGAACTACATTATTTTAGGGCTTGTAGAGGATACCCATATATTACACCTGGTCAGGTGGGCCCCGGCCACCCGAGTCGACTCAGCCTATTAAGATTGACCCACTCCCTCCTATAAAAGGGAGGCATTTCTCTTCCTCACACTATAAGCTCATAGATATGCTAATACACTAGATCCATGGTTGATCCTTAGGGGTTGCTGATATGAACACCGCAGTGTGTTTCTCAAAGCAACGTGATGTTTCATGGATCTTTTTACCAACATAGAACATAGTCTAAAATAATTTTCATTGGTTAACATAATAACATGAAAGATAATTTGAAAAAAGAGTAAACTTACATTTTATTACACTTATTTTTTAAATGGTTTCAGTTAGAGGCACTTGGATGGAAATTAATATAAAAACAAACATCAACATTTGTTTTTTTCACCAAATATTTATAATTAAGCTACTCTCCAACAAAAAGATATATACAAGGTTATGTTTAATGAGAACAACAAACCAACGAAACTGAAATATTACTCCCAAGTTCATACATGACCATCACTAGTGTTAAATATAAGGTATAGAGCATCATTTAAGCATGATGCAAGGCAGTTCTATGTATGATCAAACAACAAAGGTCCCTTCTCACTTGATTACAACAAAAAGTTCTATATATGTTCTATGGTTTGAGTTAAAATGGGTCGGATTAACCCCACAAAAAAAAAAAATCGATTTCATTAGATAAAAAATCGGATTAACTCACAACTCACAAGAATAAAAACTAGCCCTCTCGGGCAACAGGCCATTTCATTAGATAAAAATGTTTGTTGAGTCAGATTTTGAAATTTTGAGTGTGGATGTATTCTGCAAGACTGCAAATGTGAATTATCGTATCTCCTTTCTATAGGTTTTATTAACAGTCAAGATACACACAGAAAAGCATCTCTAGGACTAGGAAACAATGCTACAATGCTAATATTACCTTGTATGACTGTCATGATGACATTGTTGCAAGCAATGTGGCCTTCAATTCATTAATATCTCTAACCAATTTGTCGTTCTCAGCATTACCACTCTCTATCGCGATAACCAATTCTGCATTTCGCAAAGTAAAAAATCGTCATGTGTACCTTCAAACACATCAAAAGTCGTTTTATTGAGGAAATATGTTGGTTTCTGTTGATTTACTCTCTCCTCAAAATACTTTTGCAAGTTCTTGTAAGTCTAATCACGACTAGTAACACATGTTCATGACTTCGTTTAGATATTAAAACTTTGAGGTCACAAAGAAAATATTACCTGAATTAGAGGCTTCAATACCTTGAAGAATCTCTTGAACAAAGTCTGACATCGAATTTTCCAACGAACTAATTTTCCTCCTGAGAAGACGAACTTCATTCTCAAGGTACTCTTTCTCCGCCAACAACTTCCCTACTTTACCATGTCCTTCCTTCTCAACCCCCTTCTGAAATTCCAAACACAAAGTGCAGAACGCTTCCCTGTGCGAAAAAAACAAAAACGATATTCACAAATGGTTCAAATGCTTCGTGAGCAATTGAGATTCTTACACGAAGTTAATAAACACCTCTTGTTGTTCATTCTTTCAAGTATCTCGTCTTGCTTCGTTTTCATACAAGACAACTCCTTCTCTATGCCTTCCCTTCTCCCTCTCGATTCATCTGATATCCGATACACACATCAGACGGATTAACCGATCATATTATAATAAGTAATTGAAATATATACTATCATCTTCAAACATAAATAAATATATTATATATCAACTTATCTACTGTCTAGTTCTCGGTCACATTTCGTTGATTGCTTATGTTTATTCAAATCAATATCAGATCATAGACTTGCTATTACCATTCATGGCCATGAGTCCTTTAATTTCATACTGTAGCATGTACATCGTTTTCATCAACTCGGACTCTCTAACAGCCAAAGTTCGTTCGAATTCGGAACACTTGACGATTTCTGATTCAATATCTCTAGTGATTTGTATATTCGCTTCTATTTCTTCGTTCACCTGGACGGATCAATATCAGCGATTACTTCATCAACAAAAACCTAACAAAATCGATTCCGCAATAGATTAAAAACTCGAATGTAAGGAATTGGATGAGAATTACCTGATCAAGCGTATCCTTTAGTGCTGATAACTGACAGAGAATCGCTCCTGAATCGTCCATTTTCTTCTGATTTGATTGAGGTTTTTCAACTCCAGGAGCTTTATATTATTATGTGTTATTGGCGCGACTACACCAAGGAAGAGGTCTGATGTAACGAAATCAGGCTAACTTAATCAGTATTACTGTATTAGACGTGGTTAACTTACGACCTGTTTGGCACAATTTTGCTGAGCTCATGTTTCTTCTTCTTTTTTTTTTTTTTTTTGAACGGCCAACAAACTGACGTGCCAACTACCCGGGCACCCAACAATCGTAAAAGCACCCATACGCTCCTAGGTGAAGACACGTCTTAGGTGCCCGCCCTAGAATGTGCCGGGTAGCTAACACACACCAAGCCACCTATTCCGGAGAAAACCCGACCCTTCACCCGCCCGAGAGCACGACGGTAAAGAGCCGGTAAAACCGGTTGGATCAGGAATTGAACTCTTGAGCTCATGTTTCTAAACGTTATATTAGTAGGTTGTATGAACCGTTAAGAGATGTCTTTTATAAGTTAATGGGTAGTGTGTTAGCCTTTTAGTTTTGGTTATTTCTTTGTGGGTGAAAGATTTGAGAGAGAATTCTTATGAGACAAAGATTCAATACATATACAAATGAATACATGTGTTCGGTATTTATACCTAACGAATAGGTGTATAAATACCCACTAAAAGATTTGATGAATACACTTTTTAGCGCGTCGCCAAAAGTGGGGCTCTTTTGGTGACTAAATAAAAGTTTGCTTGCTTGTTCAAAAAAAAATAAAATTAAACAAGCCGACCTATCACCCGAAATTAAATGCAGTACTGAATAGGTTGAAAGTACTATTTGCAGTAGTTACAAACATGAACCGAAGAGTAACAAAGAAACTAGAGTTTGTTATGACTTTGGCCATTTCTGTCTTTATGTTGGTATAACAAAAATGATCCAACAGTAAGTAACAAACTGGTTAATATTTTGCCAACAACACACAATATTATGGGTCTGTTCTCCAACTATAAGACCTTGTCTTCATGTACTATAAAATTCACATCTGATAAAAACCCAACCTCACTACTAAAAGGGGTGACCCAGAACTCCACGGAAGTATATACATTATCGATCTAACTTCTAGTACAACACGACATTAACAGAACAAATATGATCAAGAACTGGTCTCTTGCTTAGCAACCACTTCTCCATCTTTCTTCTTCACCCTCAGAGACTTCGGCTTGGTGTTAGGCGACACAAGGAGCAAACGCGACATCACATAACCCATAAGTTCCTCACGGTGCGAAAATGTAAAATCCAAATGAGCATATTCGAATTCGTTATAAGAAGACTCCACACCCGCATCTTTCATTAATCTATAATGTTTTCTCACCATTGATGGACGGATCACCCTGTCTTTCCTCCCTGCAACAAGATCAACCGGAACATCAATAAGCCCATAAATACTCCCCAAATCCAACGGTTCTGGAGAACCGTACGCTCGCATGTTAGCCGAAGGACTCCCGTAGTCGAACATCCTGAATTTCCGTGCGTGTTTCATTTGAGCTAAATGGAGTGCTATACCAAACGAAACTCCAGGCATGTCGTTCATGTTGTAGTGGGGTAAACCCAATACTCCAACCCAATTGGAGCTGTCACCACCCAATAGGTAACCCATTAGGGTTTGAACCACCCCGCCAACGGCAGGGTAATTATGGAAATCCCGAGCTAATTTGTTCATCAACATGCGAAAAAATCTCGTGGGTATGTAGAAACCAGGGATGAGAGGCTGCAAGACTGGAGCGAACCAAAGGAGGAAGTATTCAAGTGCTGTGAATGCAATTGTCGAGTCATGATGGAAGCCAGCTGGTGATAAAAGGATTACTCTTGATAGACGGTGAGGCTTTTGTTTCAATTCGGCGTGTTATGAGGTACATGAGGATTGCAGCTCCACCTAGGCTGTGACAGATGGCACAGAGTTTGTATGGTTGCTCAGTGTTTGTTTCTTCGGTTGTATCACGCTCTGAACGAGATTTTAATTCTGAAGTTTTCACTTCGTGAATTTTTTCTATCATTGCTGGTATATCTTCGATCCCATTTTCATTGATAGAGTAACGCCAATATCTGTTCATTGAAGATATCGTGGGACCCACCGGTATTAGATATATTGCATAAAGATATAAAAATTCTTCAGATTTTGTAATGTTGCATTTCACAAGGCGAATGAAACTTACTCTCGTGAAGATATATTTTTGTTGGCATGTTCTCTTGAAACTAGACCACGAAAATTGCCCAGGAACACATCATAGCCTGCAAGAGGAATATAGATAATCATGCTTAATAAAAAAAATGCGGCTGCCGGTCAAGGATTATAATTGCAAACCTTGATCAAAAGCTGCAAAAGCCGGAGAGCCAACCACTCCGTTAGACACCCATCTGGAGGGAAATACAAGGAAAACAAAGTCGGCATCAAAGGCATCATATTGAAAACATAAAGAGATTTATACAGAAACACTTGCAAACGTTATATTAAAAATCCTATACCCAAATTTGCAAAAGAAAATGTGATGAACGCACGCTTGAAACCCATGTCCCAATCCAAGAAAAGCCTATTTTTAACCCCAAGACAACGAAAAAATTGAAACCAAAACTGAACAAAAACAATTGAAGATAAGGAGGTGAAGTAGGCTGGTAGGATACCACGCAATGAGCCCAACCAACCTGTAACCAATTACCCATCTAACCTATCATTAAGTCCTAATTTGAGTCATTACCAAATCTGACACAACCTGCTCACTTGCCACCTCTAGACTTAATCAATGTTTGGGCGATCACTAAACTCGCAAAATTCGTTGGTACACCAATATGGACCCATATAACCCATAATTTTTCTTTTCTTGTTTTGTGATTTTTAACATAGCTCACTTCAACCCATAGAACATATACATATATCCAGAAAACACAAGAAATTATAAAGCACTTGACCGATTTATTATTCAGTATAAAAGTGGCCCGCCGTCCACCCTCCAAACACATAACATTCTAGTCTTCTTATTTAATAAACACACAACATCTAGACTTGACTAATTCTGCGAGACACACTCATTATCATCCATGGATTGCTTAATAATTGTTTCCTTTATTTATCTTTACAATCAAAGATACACCCACACAATCATCACATAAATGTTATCATCAACTTAACCAAATGCGGTGTTTGATCTCTAAATAAATAATCCATTAGCATCAACTTAACAAAATTTAGAGTGTGTAATTATAGTTGACCTCTGATAAGAATGGCTGATGTAACACACATATGTATGTACTAACTTAACTAGGAAGTAATAAAAAAAATAATACTTACCCCATAGACGAATCAAAGACCCCGTGTTGAAGATAAACTGCCTTTCTAGCATCACGTCTACAAGGAGAGAGAATCATTAATCAAGACAAACTTCAGTGCATGCAAACCACAATACAACAAATAAATTTAGAATGTTAATACAAGAATAATTTCTACCTCGGAATCCGTTCCAAAAGGAGAACATATCCATCATCAGTAACCACTCTGATAGCTTCATATGGGTACCTATAAAGTGGGGTTTTTAGGTGTTACAAATGAAGCTTCTAGTGACACAATATAAGTCTTAGCATAACAATATTATCTCATATTTAGGAGATATGTATAGAGTTATTAGATAGATACTATTTCCATAATTATCTTGTATTATCTTCCCTATAAATATAGGGCTTTGTATTCATATTGAATCATCAAATAATATTAACCATAAACCACTTTTATGGTATCAGAGCTACGGCTCAAACCCTAGAAAATTTTTCCTTCGGCTGCTGCGATTTCTGTTCTTCTTCTTTAATTTTTTTCGGCTGCCAAGTTTCATCAGTCTTCTCCTTTGACCCTGCGATCATGACCAAAGAAGCAGAAACCTCATCTGATACCATGGCTTCGGCCAAACCCAACCCTCTCCATCCGGCGTACACCGTCACCAACATAAACACCAAAATCCGAACCCTAGATGGAACCAAGGTCACATATACGGCCTGGGTCAAGATGTTTCAGTTACACGCACGCGCATACAAGGTTCTTCAACATATTGACGGCACCAACCCTCCGGCTGAGACAGATGCCGCGTACCCGCTGTGGCTCGAACTTGACGCCCTAGTGCTACAATGGATCATCGGTACTGTCTCAGACGCCCATCTGCCTCGCTTAATGGGTCAGGTTTCGACCGCCCGAGCCGCCTGGCTTCAACTCGAAAAGAAGTATCTCAGTAATAAAAAGGCCAGGGCAGCCGCTTTGGAAACACAGTTTGTTAATCTTACTCTTGCAGGTTGCTCGTCCATCGACGACTATTGTGAGCGCTTCACGATTTGGCAAACCAACTGGAGGATGTTGACCAACCTATCACCGAATCTCGCCTCGTATTACAGCTGGTCCGCGGTCTCCCGCAAGAATACGATACCACCGCATCCCTAATTCATCAGAACAACGCGGACTGGGATACCGCTCGGACCATGCTGCAAGACGAGGTTATACGCATGGAGGCCCGGAAGACTGCTGCGTCCTCGGTTCTTCTTACGCAACAGCAATCCCATCCGTCTGCCACCACACAGCAATCAGCCTCTAACCCGAACCCGAACAGCTCGTATTCTCCATCTTACGGAGGGTCGCGCGGCAGGGGAGGGGACGCGGCCAACAATATCGTGGCAGAGGTGGTAGAGGACGCGGCACAGGACGCTCCGGTTGGGTCCAGCAGCAGCAGCACTATCCGCAGTGGGCTTGGTGAACTCCTCCGCCTTGCCCGTACCCGACCCAGCCCGGATGGCCGTCCGGTTTCAGCCCACAGCAGCCTGCACCTCCTTCCTTCGGGTCAGCAACTTCGCAGCCCAGCAGTGGATTTTCGCAGCCCAACAACAGCTCCCAACAATCAGTCCAGGCCCAATACAGCGGATACGTCCCTGCCCCGCCTTCGGCTCCTCCCGGTTATGGGTATAATGCCCTTTGCCCATCTGATTTAAGTGCTGCCCTATCCTCTTTGCAGGTTAATTATTCGCAGGATCCTACAAAATATATGGATACCGGAGCCGAAGCACATGTGACTCAAGATCAAGGTATGATCCAAATCCCTGCGTCATCTACTGTAAACACTAAAATTTTGGTCGGCAATGGCCAATGTGTTCCAATTGTTCAGTCCGGTACTGGCTTTTACCCACTCCCAAACCGCACCTATATTTTACCAAATATTCTTTATAGCCCCCATATAATTAAAAATCTTATTTCGGTAAGACGTTTTACTCGTGATAACTGGGTTTCTATAGAATTTGACCCGTTTGGTTTTTCTTTGAAGGACCTTCGCAATGGCAGAATTCTATCCCGCCACAATAGCACCGGGGACCTCTATCCAGTTACACCACCACAACTTCCGCCTCAAGCTTGCTACCTGACCACCATCTCTCATCCCTGGCATGATCGTCTAGGTCATCCAGGCTCACAAGTTTTAGACATTCTTATTCGTAATTTTAATTTTTCATGTAATAAAGACCATGTGTCTAAATTTTGCAACTCTTGTCATGTTTCTAATAGCAAACGTTTACCATTTTATGCTTCTAATTCTTATACCTTTGCACCTTTTGATATTGTTCATTGTGATTTATGGACATCTCCGGTCACGAGTAAATCAGGCTATAAATATTATATGGTTTTAATTGACAATTTTTCCCATTTTGTGTGGGTTTACCCCCTCAAATACAAATCTGAAACCTTTCCCACCTTTGTTAAATTTCACCGTTTAATACTTACTCAATTTAACCGTCACATTAAAACCTTTCAATGTGATCTTGGGGCGAGTTCGACAACAATGCATTTAAATCTTTTGCTACCCAAAATGGCCTACTTTTCCGTTTCTCGTGCCCCCAAACGTCCTCCCAAAACGGACGTGCGGAACGTATGATTCGTCGTCTAAACGACGTCATACGCGCCCTTCTCATCCATGCGAACCTTCCTCCATCATTTTGGGTGGAAGCTCTTCACACAGCCACATACCTACATAACATCCTACCCACCAAACGCCTTAACTTTTTCACCCCCACATTCGCCCTATACCTTCGCCACCCGACTTACGATCACTTACGTGTGTTCGGGTGCGCCTGCTATCCAAACACATCTGCCACCCAACCACACAAATTGCATCCTCGGGCCATTCGATGCATTTTTTTGGGCTACCCACCAGATTTTAGGGGCTACCGATGCTTTGACCCGTCCACGGGCAAAGTACACATATCTCGTCACGTAACTTTTGACGAGTCATCTTTCCCTTACACCATTCCGAACAACATCACATCCTACACCTTCTTGGATGATGACCTTCCTCCTTCCTTCATATTCCCTAACCCAACAGTTCCTAGACCTTTACCGCCCACAAACCCGGCCCAAACCATTGGTCCAGCCCCATTATCTGGCCCATCTTTCCCACCGCCTAACCCATTACCTACATCTCGCCCGGCCCCTCCTCTAACCTACTCTAGACGTCCCAAACAAACCATTCCCGCGGCCCATGTCCCACAGACCCCACTGTCCCACCCGGTTTTCAACCTCAGCCCACTACACCTTCCGCAGCCCACACTGCCAACACACACCCAATGACCACCCGCTCCAAAACCGGTTCACTCAAACCTCAAACCCATCTTAATTTGCACACCGCCACCATATCTCCCATTCCCACTACCTATGCCAAAGCCTTTACCGACCCTCATTGGACACATGCTATGCAGGCCGAGTTTAATGCTTTGCAGGAAAATGATACATGGGATTTGGTCCCAAGGCCGTCTGACCGACCCGTAATTCGCTGCATGTGGCTGTTTCGTCACAAATATCGGTCCGATGGTTCCTTGGAACGTTACAAGGCGCGTCTGGTAGTTAATGGGAAGTCTCAGACCGTCGGGGTTGACTGTGAGGATACTTTTAGTCCGGTTGTTAAGCCGGCTACTATTCGAACCGTTTTTGTCTCTCGCTATTTCGCGTTCTTGGCCCATCCACCAGTTGGACGTCAAGAATGCCTTTTTGCATGGTCATTTGCAGGAGACAGTATTTATGCATCAGCCGCCAGGATTCGTTGATAAACGTTTCCCGCATTTCGTGTGCCGCTTGAAGAAGTCTCTTTATGGGCTAAAACAGGCACCACGTGCCTGGTATACTCGGTTCGCCACTTATATTCTGTCACAGGGGTTTAAGAGCAGTGCCTGCGATAATTCGCTGTTTATTTTTCAGAAGGGTTCACATACCGCTTACTTATTACTTTATGTGGACGATATTATCCTGACCGCGTCTACGGATGCGTTTCTTCAGGAAATTATTGGGGCGCTCTCACGAGAGTTTGCCATGACAGATCTGGGCCGTCTACATCATTTCTTGGGAATTAAAGTTACTCACACAGCAACCGGCTTGTTTTTATCACAGTCTCAATACACTAAAGATATTATCCAGAGAGCTTCAATGTCATCGTGCAAACCTTTGCACCACACCAGTCGACTTATCGGCAAAGTTGAGTGCCACCGATGGTCCTCTATTTCATGACCCGACCTTATACAGAAGTTTGGCAGGAGCATTACAATATTTAACATTTACCAGGCCTGATATTTCTTATGCAGTTCAACAGGTGTGCCTCTTCATGCATGAGCCTCGCGACTCACATTTTTCTTTCATGAAGAGAATTATTCGCTACTTACAGGGCACCATTCATTATGGCATTCGGCTGACACGGTCTTCTGTCAGCTCTCTTGTGGCTTACTCTGATGCAGATTGGGGCGGTTGTCCAGATTCGCGCCGCTCTACCAGTGGTTACTGTGTGTTTCTTGGTGATAATTTACTTTCATGGTCGTCTAAACGACAACCGACTGTTTCACGATCCAGTGCGGAAGCAGAATACAGGGGCGTTGCAAACGCCGTGGCCGAAGCTACATGGATTCGCAATCTCTTACTTGAGCTGCACACTCCTCTCTTAAAGGCATCTGTGGTTTATTGCGATAATGTGTCTGCTGTTTATCTTTCCAATAATCCGGTTCAGCATCAACGCACGAAGCATGTGGAGATTGACATACATTTTGTTCGGGAGAAGGTCCGCATCGGCCACCTTCGAGTCTTACATGTTCCCTCTACTTCTCAGTATGCAGATAATATTTACAAAGGGATTGTCTCGCGAGTTATTTCAGACTTTTCGGTCCAGTTTAACCGTCTGCTCCGCGCCCGATCAAACTGAGGGGGAATCTTAGCATAACAATATTATCTCATATTTAGGAGATATGTATAGAGTTTTTAGATAGATACTATTTCCATAATTATCTTGTATTATCTTCCCTATAAATATAGGGCTTTGTATTCATATTGAATCATCAAATAATATTAACCATAAACCACTTTTAATAAGATCCCCAAGTGTTAAGTCAAGAAATACTTTTAAGTTAAACTACGCAGATCACTGTTATCGTTTTCCATTTGTATCTCATATGTATCAGTCGGAAATACATTTATGCTGCATCTCAAAATCTTTTTATTCCTTTTCCATCTTAAAAATTTAATAAAATAACAAATTAAAACTTACCCGAGCTCTGTAATGACGTCTTGACACGTTCGAGCATCTGTATTCAAAGGACTATTTAATCTAGTTTTCCTTTCTGTCGGAGCAGGGTCGTCCTCAGCCAGAGTAGCGGTGGCCACATAGGCACTTGAATCATCAGCAGAAGACCACTTAAATAACGCCCTGAGAGAGTCCATTGGAGAGAGAAAACAAGCCGCTATCTTGTGAATACCATCAAATATGGTTTCAATAACAATTTCCATTCCAAGATGCAGATCCTGTAATTAAAGAATTTGATATAATCTGAGATGATAATCTCAAGTCTCAACCCATTTACATATCTACGTGTGTCAACTTTGGTTCTGTACTTCTGTTAAAACTTCAGCCAAAAGGGGTAACAATGACATGTCTAACGGGTCAAAGTCTCCCTTAGATTCATTATGGTAATATTATTGTCTTCGTGGTCATAACTATTAACTAAGATATTATTAAAAAGTGGACGCAAAGTGTTTGGGGGTCTACCCGAAGAGATCCGTTCTAAATATTGTAACTGTGAAGTTGTGATGTTATCTTATTTACAACAACTTATAAATAAAAAATAACTATTAACCTCTATAACTCCACGCCTTTTGTCAGTAGCCCGTTGAACAACATGATCCAATGCTTTCCTGCCAGCATGGACATGTGAAGTCTGGAATCTTCCAGGGCTGCTAGTAGGCCCCTTTAAGCCTCTACTAAAAAATACGCTATACAAATAAAATGGTATTCCAAGTATTAGCCTTGCAGGAAGCAAAAGCCATACAAACATAGAAAAAATCAAGTTGGCCCAGTTCTTCCGACGCTTTGTGTAACTGCTTGACCTGGAGAATCTAGAACCTTGTGATGATGGGGATGCCGGAGATATGTCGCCGTCAACATCATCATCATAATCTACATCTTCCCCAGATGAATAATCTACACTTGATGCTGAGTCAGAGTCCATTGAGAGTTCATGAACAAACTGGTTAAAGGAAGACACCCCACTACAAAAATAAATAAATTAGGAAGGCATGTCAGTAAGGAAAATGATGTGTAGGAATATCTTGCATTAGTATATGAATTGTTAATTGTGTACATTTAAAGAACTAAAAAGGGAAGTTATTCTGCAACTATAGGAGTTTACTGATAATAGTAGTTAATTGCTATGTTGGATTTAATTAGATTTTGAATCAATCTATATTTATTAACTGCCTCCATGAGAAAATTAAATAATGATTAGATCTTAAGCTAAAACTGATGGCTTGCAAGATAAAAACAACAATGGGCCACCTTAGAAATGTAAATACTGAACTAAAAATTGTAATCAAATTCAAACCCCTTTCTTTTTTTGTTTTACTTGACAACTTAGATGCAGCGTTACTTTCTTCTGTATTTTTAAGGATGGTTTATTTGCAACCAAAAAAATTAAGTATGATGGTTTAAGAAGGCAACAATTTTCGTGTGTACACCAATGAATGTATACATAATCACATATAATAACTGGTTATCGCATTTGATATTGTTAGTCAAAACAACATGTATCTCGAGCTCAACTACATACAAGGGAATATTCCTTTGAACCCGAACCCCTAAGCAATATCTGATCTTAATGTTAGAAAAGATCATAGAATAAAGAGAAACTTGTTTCAAGTGTCATCAGATGCAATCACAAATAGAAGTATTTCCTATTATAAACTCAATGTAACATGTCGAGACATGAAACATCCATGGAAGAAAGTATACAAAACAAGTGAGAATGTGACACTATACATGCAACAATATGTGTCCACTCTTGACAGGTAAAATAGCCAAATCACTAAATTAAGAAACAAAACAACACTAAAGCACTAAATGGAAACAAAATGCTTCCTCATTTGCACCAAATTACTAGGTTTTATCCTTAGTTAGACAAAAAAACATGTTAGGGAGGAATAAGAATAACCAATAAGAAAAGGCTTACTTCTCCATCCAACGAGGAAGCCGGGGTCCACGAAAAGACGGTCTAAGCTCCCAACCATGAATACCTTCAAGCATGTTAGTCTTGCCAGGCAATATAGCCAACAACATTGCTGATACTCCATTTATCAGCTTCAAAATGATATTTAACCACTCATAACTAATCGTTTTCACAGACCTGCATAACCCGGGAGATCTTTAAGACAAAGACAAGTAACTACACACATAATTTCACATCAACATCACAAATTATTCCCTTTTTTAACTATAAGATCACATTTTGGGACATACTTTTATCTAGCTTTTAAAAGAAAATCTTCATACAAATAAACTCAATCCAAAGAACTTTTGCAGAAACCTACACAAATAATAAATTAAACATCTGTTAAATAGTAAATACTTAATCCTGAATTATCCACTAGGGCACAATCTGAATGTTCTACGGCTCTAATTAACCGAATAACTAATTCAAATATTCCAAACCCTAACAGAAATTACCAAATTAACCTTCAAATCTTCAATCAATTCAGTAATTCACATACATATCATCCTCTTAAACATCACAAACATCTATTAACGTTTTAACAAGTAATTAAACCCTTAATTCACTACAACCGTCAAACAATCACAAATTAAACCGATCATAACCGATCACACAGCAAACAGTTACACAGATCACAAATACTTTGAATTTTAGTCTAATGAGACGAAACAGAGAGATACAGAAAAAAAAGGAAAGAAAGAAAGAAACTAACTCTTTGGTGACAGCAAGGAAGTTGTCAACAAGCCGTTGCATCATATATATATATATAAATAAAATATATGTATATGTATATTTATGTATATGTGTGTTAATATTAGATTGAATTGGTGGTTATGAGTAATGGTAGTATAAGAAACAGAATGAAAACACCAGCAGATCGAAATGGAAAAGGAACCCTAAAAATTCGGATTTTTAATTAATTTATTATTTTTCTCTCTAGTTGATTCTAGAGAGAGAGGATATTATTATGATTGTAGAGAGAGAAAACAGATAAACGTGGCGGAGGGGAGAAGGCATGTGTCTGTATTATAAAGCGTTAAAGCAATGCCGATTTTTATCGTCTGGGTGAGTCGGTGAAGGAAAACTGAAATGGGACCCACACGGGTACAAAAATAATGGGGAGGTCTCATCCATATGACGTGGCATTGTAATGGAGTTTGTGGACGGAGCACGAGTGCCACGTGTGATTTGTGTCGTCGTCTGTTGTTGATTTTTGGGGTAACGTGCACACCTGCAATCGTCAAATTGGAACCAAGCGTACAAATCCAGACTCAGTGTTTATTTATTTTTTTCTTTTATATGTGGTGTGGATACGAGGACGGGTGGTATGGGGTAGTGCCTCGTTCCCTCTTAACCTTTTAACGTAGAATATTGTGCTCCTTTTGATTACTTGAGCGACCTTTGAGGCGCTATTCGGTCAATTGTCATTGGTTCATAATGGAAATGGATACTTTTTGTGAGTCCTTCTATTTTAGACCGTTTACAACAGTAAAAAAAAATATATATTTATACCATTTCACCTTTCATTTTAACACACAACATTCAAACTCTCTTCTTTCAACCAAAAAAACGTATTTCATTCATCATGTTTTTATACAACAACAACCCAAACGCGCTTGATCTGAAACACCCGTGTTATGCAAACACTCAAGACAATGCGTGGGTGATCAATCTCAATATCGGCCAAGATGAATGTCGACCACTACCGATGAAAAATTCATCACGATGGGACACACCATCCCAAACTCGACCAATGTCCCCACCCATACAAGTACCCGGTTTTTAATATTATTCAACACAACCCCCAATTAGCCCATATATGTCTTACCATATGTCTTAACCCATACCCAAAACCCAACCCATACGCGTACCCGAAAACTGCCCGACTTCATCCACACATAGACATCGTAGGAAGCAACCGGAAGAAGAACGTATTTCAAAGTCACACAAAAAGTGGACAACAAAGGAGGAGTTAGCTTTGGCTCGACGTTTTCAAAGACCCTATTATTGGTATATTTTCCCGTAAAAACCATATTACATATGTAAGTTTTTTATTAAATGAGTTGTTTAAATGATTTAAAATGTTTATAAAATTGTTTATCTGAATTATTTATTTTAAAAATAATCTTATTTATTTACTTAAATTGTATGGATTGTTTACATAGGCGATGATCAAGAGACACTCATGATTTGGAGGTGTATTCATGAAAAAAATTCGCCACAATGAACTACTAACCTTACCGTTCTAACGAGACACTCATGATTTGGAGGTGCATTCATGAAAAAAATTCGCCACAATGAACTACTAACCTTACCGTTCTAACGATTCGTTCTCGGGCAAATGGACGACAATGAGAACAAAAATGAACAACTTCAACAACATTATCAAGCGTCTTGCTAACAATCTTCAAAGAGCAAGCGGTTCGAATGATGTGGACATCATGACCGATAACCAAGATGATTTCAGATTACATTAGAGTTATGGGTTTAATATGGTAAAACCTTGGGAGGTACTTCAAAATTCTCCAAAGTGGTATTTGTGCCACCAGTCAACCGAGGTCAATCGTCTAAGCAGTCTAGAGTGCTTCATGCACACCAAAGCCGAACTCGTCTGTATGTGGATCGGATGCTCATTCTCGTTTAAACGTAAAAGACACCACCAACGACCTTGAGTTAGAGGAACCACAAGAGTTGCAACGGCCGCCAAGCAGAGATAAATGCAAGGAAGCTGGAAGAGGCCGAGGTAAGTCCTCATCTACAACAACAACAAAAACCAAGGGTGGATCAAACTACTCCAAATTAGACAACAAACTTGCTCGACTTCTCTCAATTGAGGAGCAAGAACACCAATTGCAAATGGATAAGAAAAGAGAAAAAGATCTTAAGTTCCCCCAGAAAGACTTCTTGCGTCTCCTCAAAAAGAACCGCACAGTTTTAGAAGTTGAGAAACGATGAGTTAGAGCTAAATATCTCAACTATGAATAGTTTTTTTATTTTTTTTATTTTATGTTTTATTAGTTTAAATGCTATTTTTTTAAATTAAGCTTGTATTTTTCTATGTTTGTTTTTGTATTAGTTTAAAGGTTGTGGTTTTTTTTAACTTGGTTTGTATTTTCCTATGTTTATTCTTTTATTACTTTAAATGGTATTTATTTTGTTGACTTTAAATAGAAAAACAAAATAAAAAATAAATAAATGATTGAATAATTATTTGAGAGAGCTTTATTTTATTGGTTGTAGTTATTGGGAGATACCCCATTCTATACTACCAAGCCTAAGACTAACTGTTGTGTTCTAGTGCCCTCACCACGTCAACTAGGAAAGCCTTAAACATTGTCTCGGGGGTGTTAAATATGGGCACTATTCATTGCTTACGTAAAGCCCTTTACAATCGCTAAGAGCGAGAAGGGTGTAGGGTCTTCCCCATTTCAACCACTCACTTTTTTATACTTTTTTTTTGTTTAAGCACAATGTGATAGTTGAAGGGTAGTTTAGTTAAAGTCCTTGTTTATGTGATAATGATGAAGCAAGGTATTATGCACTTTTTAGTTAAACCACAACAATATTGCCAAAGGTCTTATTATACACTAGTTTTTATCCCGGAGCGTTCCGGGTTGAAATATCTAATATGACATAATAAAATATCTAATATGACAACATAATTAATGATTTGCCAATATATGATTAATGATTATTATTATTATTATTTATTTATTTATTTTAAACAAATCTCTGCCATAAGTTATCATATTCTAATATAAAAAAAAGAATCTCTGTGCCGGGGTATAAATCTAGTGCCATTACAAAATATTATATAATGTCAAATGAATTCGGAAGTTTGTAATCGATCATTCTAAAAAAAAACTAACATGGAATAAGGAAAAAAGTTATTTATTGAAATATCGAACGCATTATATAATATTACGTTAAAAAATTCATGGGTATATGATCGGGTATATAGTTCGGGTATTTGGGTATGTGGTTTCGGGTATTTGGGTCGGGTATCACCTAATCCCAGGCCCGACCCAAGCCCACAATTTTTTTAAAACTAATCCCAAACCTAACACAATACCTGTCGGGTTACAAAAAATAGTCGTTTTGTTTCTCCGTTTTTTATATAGCACTATGGTACTCGTTAGAAAGATAATAAAACGCTCGTTAATTTGGTGTAATTTTTTTCTTTGAAAAATCTCGTATATAAAAGATATTAACGTTTAAAAGTTATGGGAGAAAACATGAGAGAGAAAATAATAAAGGTTTAATATTTAAATTTAGTAGATTAGGTATTTAATTATTTAGGTTAAACCATATTTAAATCATATTTATTCCTTTTTTAATTGGTCTAGAGTTGTCACATCATATCCTATGTGACATCTTTCAAATGAGAGATTGGATAAGATTATGACATGTAGGATTAATCCCTTTGCAATATATATATATAGATATAGATTAAACATAAATAATATAGGGACGTTAAATACACAATAACCTTAAGGCCATGAGGTATACCATCCTTAACTCCATCTAAATTGCACATCACACATTTTTATCCATTTCACTCTATTTCACTCCAACGAAATGATGACTTCCCATAACTACCATGTTAACAAATAATCTCTTTAACGCCCTAAAGTTAATGTACACCCATGGCCTAATAAAAGAGAGAAAATAAGGCATCTTTCAGGGTATTCTCTTAAGCCCATGTAGCTTAATAAAAGCAACTTTAATGTCCAATGTATGTTTTATAAGTTTTTTCTCAACTCATGAAGCTTAATAAGAGCATTTCTCTGCTTTCTGGGATGCATGCGGCTAAGGGAAAGAGGCTTTTTTTGAGCAAAAACATCAAAGAACAAACTATTTAATTTAGGATGTAAATTGTTGCCAACAACTAGTTATCTACCACCAAATTATATATGCTGACGTTTTGACCAAAGGCCGTTCTAACCATTATCACGCCAGTTTTATCATGCATACTCTTGTTTGCAACAATAATTTGAATTAAGAAAAAAAAACATGAGAAACAAAGAAAGACATTGGTCTTGCTAATATAACTTAACAAAATTGGATAAACTGAGTCTGACATAATCAAGCAAAATGTAAATAAGCACAGCCTCCTGAAACCAAGGATGGCGTAGCGCTCTATGTCATCCTTTGAGCAGCCTCCTTTGCAAGAACTCTCTCCTTTGCTTTTGTTTTAGCCTGAGATTTGGATCCCATAATCCCACCACCCCACTTCTTTCTATATTCGTCATACTTGTCGTTGAAGTTGGCCTGCAATAACCGAAATCAATATCAATCAAACAAACAACTTATGTATAAACACATGATTGATTGAAGATTTGAACATAATAGAACCTTTATTGCTTCCAAGATTCTGCTGAACTCCATCTTATCTTCATTCTTGACGGTGGTCAAACATAGAGCCGCTGCAGTTTTCTGATGGACAATCTGAAATATAACAAACGTTTCTTAAGCCCTGTAAATTCGTGAAATACTACAAAAATAAAAATAAATTAAGACACTTACGGCTCCTAATCGAGATTTTCCCTTCACAATGCAATAAGGGATTTCCATCTTTCTGCACAATGCCGGGAGCCAGACAACCAACTCAATGGGGTCCACATCATGAGCAATGATAACCAATTGTGCCTTGTTCTACAAGGGGTCACAAAGATTTAACTTCGTTTTTTTTGGCAAAAAATAAACAATTAAAAGATATTAAAACTAATCAGTGAGAATGTAAAACCTGCTCAATAAGATAGGTGACATGGTTCAAACCATATTTCACTACAATAGGCTTCTTGGTTTCAACGGTCTTTCCTTCAGACTCAGCTTGCGCCCTTTTCTGAAGCCGTTCTTTTTTAGCTGCTTTATCCTCCGGTCGGTATTTCAGCAGCATCTTGAATAAAGTAGTTGCTGCACATTACAAACAACCACTTTTTGATGTAAAAAAAGCAAATGATGTAAAAAATTCAAGAAAAAGTTCACTGCTTTTTGAGTCAAATGATATGATCAAAGTGGAACAAATCCTTAAAAAACATACTCTGCAAGTTTCCTAAACTAGAACAAAAAAAAATCTACATTCCTGAACAAAACATACTCCGCTAACTTTTTTGAAATATTAAAAGATGGCCTTAGGCTGGTGGTTGTGCGGTGGCACCCATGCCCACTCACCCTTTCCCAAGGGCCAAACATATAACACCTTAGTTATAGCAAAGCACCAAGAGGGTAGGCGTTACCCCTTGACGCCTCTCAACACAAATGGAATACGTGGTCCACTACAGTCCACTAATCACATGCACACGCACATTCTTTTTTTTTTTAAATGTCTTTCTTGTATATAACTTTTTAGTCAAACCAAGGTTGCAAAAGGCGCTAGGCGGGCGGTGAGGTCCCGCCTAAAGAGTAGGGACTAGGCGAAAATTATGCGGAATTAGGCGTTTTGGTATTTTATACGTATTTTATATATATACATACAAATTTAGGTGTTTTTTGAAAATATGTTAAGATATATAACATAATATTTAGAAATACTAAGATATATACACATAATATTAAGAAATACTTAGAAATTAAAAAAATACTAATAAAAAAATAAAAAAAATCCACCGCCTAGCACCGTCTAGGCCCGACTAATGGCCGCCTAATGGCCAAAACGCCTAGATCATTGACTAGGGCTTATTTCCGATTTTTACTCCCGCCCCGCCGAGGCCGATTTTTGCAACACTGAGTCAAACCACAACGACGTTGTCAAAGGGTGAGTTAGTGAAAGCCCACGGCTAACATCACGTGTCAGAGCGTTATGCACTTTTTAGTCAACCCACAACGCATAGTCTTAGAGGGTGTTTGGGATTGAGTTTGGAAATGTAAAAGTGCTTTTGGTCAAAAGTGCTTACCGACTTATGACTTTTTGAAAAGGAGTTTTAAAAAAAGTGTTTTGATTAGCTTTTGGGATGAGAAACGTCAAAAAGTCAATAGATTGTCTTTTTTTAAGCGTTTCGCTTAATTTATTGTGAATATTGGTTGTATGGGTGGTAAATTTGTAATCTTTTTTCAAAAGTCAAAAGCCAAAACCCAAAAGCCAGGATTTCTAACTTTTCAAGCAGTTTTTCCACCCTTAAAAGCCAAAAGCCAAAAGTCAAAACAGAAAGTGTTTTTGGGTTACACACACAGCTTATTGACTTATTAGCTTCTTGATAAAGCCATTAAGTCAATAAGTTGTTTTGAAACTCAATCCCAAACACCCTCTTAAAACAATCATAGACTAGTGAGATAACTAAATGTCCATAACCTATTAGCCTCCTTTAATCCAAATGTCTACTAAAATGCATCAATAAACAATTATAAACATTTGTAGAAATCCAAGCAACCATTAATACAACTTAAAGCTAACTAATCACTTAAACAAATTATAACATAATATGTAAACCATTACCAAGATTCTTATCAAGAGTCTTAGTGAACTGATTCAAAGCAGGAGGAACCTTCAAACGCTGCTTAAGAATCCTCCTCTTCCTCTGAATCCGAACAACTTGTGGCCATCTCACAAACCTATGAACATCTTTCTTAGGTGGCAATGCTCCTCCTATTCCAAACTGTTTCGGTCTTTTCTCAAACAATGGGTTCACTACCTTCTCCTAATATACAAAACCCACCAATAATTAAACCCCATAATTAATAATAGACCCTTAAATCAATATCTCAGTAACCATACCGTTTTCTTCTTGGTTGCCACTGTCTTCACACCTTTCTTCGGAGCCTTCAAGAATATACAAAAGGGGTTAGAGTTAATCAATGGGTAATGATAAAAATCAAAACTTTAGCGTTGAATAGAGACTAACCATTGATGGAAGTTGAGATACAGTTTTTGAAACAGGTATGAAGAGAAGACAAGAAGATGGAGTAATGAGAGTTATTATTAGGGTTTTTACAATGTGTAATAATGGGCTTAAGGTGTATGGGCTGGTGGGCCTGATTTATTTATTTTTATGGATCAACATAGCCAATTGTGAATGAACTAGTTGCAATTAAGCCCAACCTGATCATAAGTTATCTATATCTATATCTATATCTATATCTATATCTATATCTATATCTATATCTATATCTATATCTATATCTATATCTATACTACTATACTAGTGGGGTGCCCGCACGTTGCAGCGGGGTGACATATATTAGAGCACATAAATAAAAATAAAGGCTAGTCAAGTTGAAACAACATAAAAAAAATATGTTATAAGAATGCTTCAATACAGTAGTCAATCCATACATAATAAATCAACCACAAACAACAATTGATGCATAACTATCTCTTTCTTTGTGTGTTAATATGAATCATGATTGTTCTAAACTGTGTAAATATCAAACCCATATTTCTTCGGCTCCCTCAACGCGTTCCGAATATCATCAACATCCCCTTCATCCCTTGTCCCTCCGGCCCTGCACAACAAACACATTTTAATTGCGCGTTGCTGTCTAGTTTTTTGACAAGCAACTATAAAATTATTGCTAGGTCAATAAAAATACCTTAATTTTAATTAATAGATAAACTTATATCCAATGTCATTATAAATATAATACTTTATTACCTACTCTATTTGGAATATGCTTTAAAATTGAAAGTAACAAACTAACAACACAATAACATTCTTAGCCAAACATAAATGATACATAAATGATAGTACATAAATTCACATGGTTCATCTAATGCTATTATCCTAAAATTGGGAAGAAAAGGTAAAAACCATATATATATATATATATGCAGCATCTTTCAAGAGTTGAAGCTTTTTTAAATTGTTTTGGGAAAGTTTAATTTCCTGAGCTTGATCCTTGTGAAGCTTATGATAATTTCCAAAGTCTTGGTTCATCCCTTGTCCCTCCGGCCCTGCACAACAAACACATTTTAATTGCGCGTTGCTGCGGTACTCACATTGAATACAAAAAAAATGTATACAATAGTTTATGCAATGTACAAAATATGAATCTACCATTCTAGACTAAAAGTGGGTTTACTACGCCAAGTAAAATCGAAAACTTAAAAATAGAAACAAACAAATCGAGACTCGATTAAGTAGGATTTAACAACAATCCAGTTAACAACCATCAACAATCACGAAATTTTTTTTAGATATTATGATCTAAACGAAGCAAAAGAAAAAAAATGCAGATAAGATGGTATACCTTGACGGCTACACGCTTTACTTTTTATACAAAAGATCGAGTAGAAGCAATTAGACAAAAGAGATGCTTACTTGCTTTGTTACAGAGAGGGTGTCGAGGGAATGAAGGGCGATGATGATAAGCAGGTCTTGCTTTATAATACATAGTAGGAGAACAAAAGAAACGATTAATGGCTACCCATCTTCTTTATAATTATTAATTGAATCATTCACATTAAGTTTTATACATAGTAGGAGAACAAAAGAAACGATTAATGGCTACCCATCTTCTTTATAATTATTAATTGAATCATTCACATTAAGTTTTATAATGAAATTGATGATGAGTTTTATTTCTCTATTATGATGTTTTAATAATGAAACTTAAGAAGGGGGTTACATATGGAGAATGATAAAGTGTGTGTATTACTTATAAATACAATAGGCTTTACATCATGTACACAAGGGTATAAAAGGAAGAAATAGGGTAAAAGTTATGAGATTAGACTTATGGCTCTTGATATGCCATCTTAAAATGGTGGTAAAATGACTATCTTAACCATCTCTCCTCCTTAATAAGGTAATACTACTATATAGTGTATTCTAGATGGGCAACAAGGTAATTTAACTTCATTATAGAAGGACATCATTGTAATTTACATCAAATCATTAATACATTATTTAATATAAACTTCTAACTAATTAATACTTTATTTAATAAACATATAATTATAATTAAATGAACCAAATGCATTTTCTCTAACAATAGTTTTTATACTTATAAATAAAAAAATAAGGTAGAGATAAATATATAATTAGAACAAAACCAAAACTAAAGAAATTTATAAAATTAAAATAAGTAATAGTATTATGTTATGATACACAATTAAGGAGCAAATATATAGACTAAAAGTTATCTATTTCTAAATATCATACCGTTGACACGACACATATGATTGAGAAGATTATACTCTTTAAATTAAAATAACATTATTAGTTATATGTAATAAGAGTAAGTTATTTAACATTTTATCAAATGCATTATATTTCTTTAAATTAAAATAGCAATATTTAATATGATATGTAATAATATTAAGTTATTTAACTATTTATCAAATATTTAAAAACTGTAATTGGTTGACTAAATCAAACTATAGATGATACTTTTTTTTTTCTACCGGTGGCCCTAAAAAGCATTGCATTACCTATTATGAACATTATATAAAAAATTACCTTTGCACATAATATAATTTGAAGGTACGTGAGGAGATGAGTTCGTTGCAATTATTACTAGAAATTCATATTGGTTCAAGTTCTCTATTCGTGCTTCCGAATAAATGAATTATTGAGACTAAATAGATATTGAAGTGTTTTTTAAGAAATTTATATTTCAACGTCTTTGACAACAATATAGAGAAAAAAATGCTCGAAAAGTGTCCAATACATTAAATTAGCCTAGAGATAACCAATTTTTTTTCTCAAACCAGTTTGGGCTTAAAACAAGTTTGGGGTCTTTTAAGTTTTTGGCCAAATCGACACGGGCTAGAAACCACGATGGGCCAAAAATAAACTAAACCTCCTAGAACCAATTGACGTTGGGAAAACTAAAGAATTTTTTTCTATTTTTACTATATTTTAGTTTTAGTTTTTTTTTTATTAGTGTTATTATTACTATTTCGTCCACAATTCCATTTAACTTTTATTCAAAATTGGTTTGTCCCGCTGCGTAGCGCGGGATCACTTCTAGTACATTCAGAAGATAGTGTAGTGTGAGGAACTAAGGATTAATGTGGAATTTAAGAAAGATATAGAGCCAAGCCAAGGACAAAATATTTTTACATGTAAATAAAAATTTAAAAATTATTTTAAAAAGAGAAAAAATCATTTTTACATAATTTGTTTTGGAGTTTTTTATATAAACGCATGTAGAAACCGTTTTTATTAAAAAAAACTAAAATTAAATAAATAAATAAAATAGCCTAAGAACGTAAAACAAATTCTAAAAAACATTAAGGGGCTGTTTGGCAAGTGCTGAACCAGTAAGAGGTTTGAATGGATAAGAGGATTTGAACCAGTAAGTGCTGAACCAGTAAGCATTGTTTGGTTAAACCTCTTAATAATTCTATAAAATTATTATTTTACCCCTCACCTTAATTTTATAAAAATATAAAAACTCACGCACACAACACTAGAGAATCTTATTTCTCTTTAACATACCCACACACACAAATACACTATCTCCCTCTTTCCATCTTTCTTCTCTCTTTTTCTTAAAAACACACACACACACACACGACACGAAGACCCACATAAACAAACACAGAGATCCCGTCGGTTAGAGATAGATGGGAGTGACGGGGATCGTGAGGGGGGTTTCCGGCAGGAGGTCGTGAGGGGTGGGGGTCGCTGGAGGGTATGGAGGAGGATGGGTGGGGGTCGCCGGCGGGTGTAGAGGAGGATGGGTGGGGTCGCCGGCGGGTGTGGAGAAGAGGAGGAAGCTGGAGAAAGTGAAGGAGGAAGATGAGAAAGAGGGTAAATAAGGCAATGTGTCTGTATTGTTTCATTCAGCATCAGCTATATGCTGAATGCTTCAGCACTGAACCAAACCATTCAGAGGTCTTCCAATCAAACAAACCCACCTTTGATTCGGTCAGAGGTTGCCTCTGAATGGTGTGGTTAAGAGGTCAATCAAACAGTGCCTAACTTTTTTTACTTGGATGGCTTCTACATGTATTTATATACAAAAGCTCTAAAAACATATTTTTCTATTTAGAAATGAATTTTCTTTTCTTTTTTTTTAAATTTACATGCAACATACTAAACCTAAGTAAAAAGTGAAGAGGATTTTTTTTTTTAAATTTTATTTTCATCTAGTCAAGCATGCCTTTTAGTCCTAAATCTAAAAAAAATTACTTTTTATATAATCACTTTAGTAAAGTATTTATATAACTAGTAGGTTGCCGGGTTGCGCGTTGCGCAACCGTTGGGCATGGTTGTTATCAAATCGAGATATCAAACAGTGTTGTCGATTGTATGATGTGAATGTCGCAAAACAGATGTATCTGTATATATACGTCATCGTCATCCTTGTCACCAATCGCCACCCATGTTTCAGATTCGTTTTGGAACTTGGACGCCGACACGATATGCGCACGGTAACAGTTCAAATACTTTTTCATAAATCAACTTATCTTATCCATACACATCATAAATACTTTCGGTCTCTACCTGTGTAAACATACCATCAATGAACTTACCAAGACGACGCCATACCTAAGAGCCAACAACAAATAAACAAAAAACAATGGCGCACACCTGCATAACAGAATAAGCGACATTGGTACCAAAATGACAAACTCTTGAAACAAACATAAAGATAATGAGAATCAATTAGCGCACCACTTTCTTCGTCAACACATTAACGGTGTCAAATATCATAATTAAATAATAAAAATTTAAAAACTAAACAATCAAAAATTACAATTAGCAATTAGTTATTATTAAGACATTAACAATAAAGGTTATGCTTCACCTTATTAGTGAATTAAGTATTTATTTGCAAACTTTATAAAAGTTTTTCTTAACATAAAACTTCCCATTCATATTTAATAATCGTCAATAAGAATCATTAATAAATATAATGTAAACTTATCACTTTTTTTCCTAAAAACTTGAAAACCAATCCTAGCTATCTATTTTACAATGGTATTTAACCAAAAGGAATGCAAATGTTTTTGACAAATCTGGGTAAAAGGAAAAAAGATGTATTTGCTGATCATCACAAATTTAAAAGGAATGCCAAACAAACATAATCATTAACCAACAACAGGGAATAGGCATGCATAATATATATGTATGTGTGTATAAAAACTGGGAAAAATATATACCGAGCTAAATATCCATGAACCCTCCTGTACCTGAGGTTATTAGGCTGGTAAGTTATCTTAATGCACATTAATGGCTCACTTGATAATCAGTCATCATCTACAAAATGAAATACCAATAGTAGATTATTAATAGAATATTGTCAAGGAAATGCACCTTATTCACCATCGCCGGCTCCTCCAGTCACTTCTGATTTGGTCGATCCTAAACCGCAAACATGTTTTCACACATCATAAGCTGAGGCTAAGAATCGCAAAATAACATTCATTAAAACAAATATATACCCATACATCTAAGACCATTCTCCTACAAATTCATAACAAACCAAAAAACGACACCAAAAGATAAAACCTTCATATGCTTCCTAAGCGATAGAAGAATTTTTTTCTGTTAGTCGAGCCAGTTAAAAGCGGAACATAATTGATAGTAAACAAAAAGTTAGGTGATGCTTAGATGCATACATAAGTTAGTTGATTGAAAGTTTAAAAGCGGAACATGATAAACAAAAGCAGAAAACGACAACAGCCTGACACCTCGGTATGCTATATGCTATTGTACCTATAAATGAGTATTAAGAAACATTATTACCTTTCCGGAACATTGACGGAACCCTTGCCTCTTTCCGCCGCCGCTTAAACTCCTTCAAAAACGCTAATCTGGGTTAAAAGAGAGAGATGCAAATCAAAAGAGGTTTGCAAGAGACTCACCAGAAATTATGCAGTAACTCGTACGGCCGTATTGGTTGTGTAATGAAAATAGTCTGAATGTTAAGTTTGTTTCCTCTTTTTCCATCTAGGCGGCTTCCAAATAGACCTCGACTCCAAAACGGATTGGTTTAAACTAAAAGTTATATTCATATTGATAACATTCGAAGTTTTATATATCTTATGTGATAAAAAAAACATAGTTAAAAAATGTTGAGAAAGTCGTTATCTTTATTTTGTATTTGTGGTCCTTGTAAAGCACCATTTCTTTCTGCTCTACTTGTGAATATCTTGCCCTAATATTCATTATCTTAAACATCCTTATTATCGTCATAATCTACTTCTACCAATATTCTAATCGTCATTATTATGGTATCATCTAAAAGTCAAGTACTATGCATTTCACTTGTTCATATTATCCATTTATCTTTATATATTTGAGTCCTAGAGGTACAGGGACTTTGTGTTGGATCCATTGTTGGTATCACTATCTAAATGTCCATGTGTATATCTATCCGTCAAAAATTATCTATATTCCTATAATTGAATTGTTAACATCTCCAAAGCATTTATATACAATTCGAGTATTACTATCCACAAGGGTTGTCTTATACCTATTTTATATAGGCTTTCACATTTGTTTGGTAAGATCAAATAATCGAGTTGCTTAGTAAGTCTTTATACCTTCCACAGCTTCGTTTATTATTTGGTCTTATAGGCCAACCGTAACCCTCTTGGTAGATACCCTGTACACTTAATATCAAGACTACCATCACAACCTTAGCAATATTAAATCCATATCAACCAAGAATGAAATAGGAAGAGTTAACTAAACTTACCACCGTCATTACCAAATCCTAGATCGTCACCGTCACCGTCATTAGAAACCCCAAGTCGGAACCTTAACGCAATCGTGTCCATCCACCGCCGTCTGCACACTCCTTGTCGGTCTAATCCTTTTAACCGACATCATCAGCTGTCGATTAAACCACAAACACCGAACATCCAAGACTACCAAAAAGGTAAAACCCCAACAAAAATACTTGCTCACCGCCACCACCTAAATCGAAACCCAGCATCACTCTCATCTCTTACCTGACAATAAAACCACCGCCACAACCATCATGAAAGTTAGAAAAAGAAAAGAAAACAGCGAAATCAAATGAAAGCACCAACTCATCTACAATAAGCATCGTTGAAAGATAGAGGACATGGCTACCTGCTGTTAGTCTTTCCTTCCCGCTTAAAATAACTGGTAGAACCTCTACCGTCACTTGAATGGGTGAGATGTACACTTGGGCGCCGCCCTAGCTGCGCTGCAAGGAACAGCAACGGCCCTCCCTCGATTTGTACATTTCCCCCTCTGTGGCGGTCACCGAGTGCCAACCAAGCTCCGTAGCGGCGGAGGAAGCTCTTTCCATCTTGGCTTCATTGGAGGAGGAGATCTGGAGGTGTGACAGGTGGAGAGGAAGAGACACAGAGAGAGAAAGTAGCAAGGATTGATGAAGACGTTAGACACGAAATAAAGTCAAAATGGGTTTTTAACAAAAGGTGTAGGTGTGACTCATAGGAGGAAAAACGTGGACATTGGGAAAAACGACACCTGGAAACGACTCAATTTTTTTTTTTTAAAAAAAAAAGACATTTAATGGAAATGTGAAAAAAACCGGCAAGTCCATTACTCGAACCCAAACAAATAGACAACACACAACAACGCCACAACTATCTGAGCCAGAGGAATTTCTATTAACATGATTAGAACCATTAAAATTTAAAGGCTTTTTTAAAACAGAAGATGGCACTATTCATGTCCATCCATAAATTAACATATAGGATAATTACTCTACTAGTGTAACTATGGAATAAAATACTAATAACTTTTTTTAGACATTTTTTCATTTGGAAAACATGCTCGACAAAATGAAAAAAACGAAAAATCAAATAAAAAAAAAAGTGGAAACCCAAATGTGGCTTAAAGACTTCAAGGACTTAACTGCAAATTGACCAATCTACGATTTACTTTGTGAACACGCAAATTGACCAATCTCATTTATATTATAACACTAGCTGATTACCCTGGAGGGTCCCGTGGTTAAAAAATCTAATTTTACGTGATAACCTATTGCAAATGGCTCAAGTTAACTAACCACAAAATCTCTCAATCATTGCATGTTCATAGTATTCTAATCACTAATAACTCATATTCCCCACAAAATCTAATTTTACGTGATAACATAAACACTTTGTGTGTTTTTTTCCTGTATAAACGAAACCCCACAAAAAATAGTCGATTTTTTCTCCGTTTTTTATATAGCACTATGGTACTTGTTGGATAGATAATAAAACGCTTGTTAATTTGGTGTAATTTTTTTCTTTAAAAAATCACGTATATAAAAGATATAAACGTTTAAAAATTATGGGAGGAAATATCAGAGAAAAAATTTTAAATTTATTTTTAAATTATTTTTTCCTAAAATAACTCAATTTAATTAAAAAATGAAACAATTTAAAAACACCAAAAACTCTCCATTATGATGCCACGTTGCACTCTCAAGGGAAAGTTGAGGCCTCCATTGCACGTCACGTCAGCATATACGTTTTCTTTTATATATATATATATATATATATATATAGATAGAATAGATTTTTCATCTCTAAAATCTACATATGAACTTTTTAAAATTCCCTTGATGGGTAACATGCTAAGTCAATTATCAAACGAATTGTACTCCGATTAACTTATTTACTAAACGTATTGTATTCTGTTTTGCCTGTTTAATAAATAGTTGTGTTAGGTATCCAAAAGCTTCTTCTTCTTTTTTTTTTGAGTTAATAGCGAATTTCGTCCCTGAGGTTTGGGCAAGTTTGCCACTCCAGTGCAAATTTTTTTTTTTTTTTTGCAATTCCTTACCTGAGGTTTGGATTTTTTTTGCCAAATTCGTCCTTTTCACTAACCCAGTTAAAAAATCTCGTTAATGTCAGGCGTAGGGTTGTCTTTTTACACCTCAGGGACGAATTTGACATTTAAAATTCAGTTAACCTTGAGGGACTGAATTTGCCAAATGATAAAAGTTTAAAAATTCTGATTTCCCTCTCATGCCTCCCACATTTTTTTTTCCGGTCACTTATTCCGGCCAAATTCCGGTCTATCTCCGGCGAGACCATAAACATGATTTTAAACGTTTTATTTTGACTTTTAATCGCGCCCATACGTCTCTCCACCTGTTCCTATCCATTTTGTGTCTTAATCGTGCATTTAAACAGTTGAATCTAAAACAAGAAACGATGATTTCAAGTAAATGATAAGTGATAATAGAAAGCAATGGATCAACACATACTAGTCATCCTTTGGACCCATTATCTGCAGCTCTCCTTGGAGGAAGCCGAGCTCTCCTTGGAGGAAGCTTAGCAGATGTGTGTACAGTGACATGATGTCTCATATCAAATACAGGGTTTTTTCCTTTTTTTTTGCAGCTTCGAGCAATTTTGCATCAATTTGACGAATGAGAAACTCCAACAACATTTCAATCAGGTTGCTTAAGATAATGTCTAATCTTTTTATGGTCATTTATGAAAATATAAAATAATGTGTACACATAGTTATTTGGCGAGCAATTTCTGTTTTGCAGCATGTCTTCAAAATGGAGCAAGAAGAATATACAAAGGAAGAAATTAATTGGAGCTACATTGAATTTATTGACAATCTAAGATATCTTGGATCTGATTGAGAAGGTTAGCTTTTATATGCTTCAGCCTTTCAACATTCAATTTCATCTCCTTCAGACCATTTTCTTTATATCCCTGGATAATTGTAACAGTATATTCTTCGTTCTTGTTAAATTGTTGGTGAAATTGGTAACATTACATGCTATTGGGATGAGATAGACCGGAATTTGGCCGGAATAAAACATTTAAAATCATGTTTATGGTCTCGCCGGAGATAGACCGGAATTTGGCCGGAATAAGTGACCGGAAAAAAAATGTGGGAGGCATGAGAGGGAAATCAGAATTTTTAAACTTTTATCATTTGGCAAATTCAGTCCCTCAAGGTTAACTGAATTTTAAATGCCAAATTCGTCCCTGAGGTGTAAAAAGACAACCCTACCCCTGACATTAACGAGATTTTTTAACTGGGTTAGTGAAAAGGACGAATTTGGCAAAAAAATCCAAACCTCAGGTAAGGAATTGCAAAAAAAAAAAAACTTTTGTACTGGAGTGGCAAACTGGCCCAAACCTCAGGGACGAAATTCGCTATTAACTCTTTTTTTTTGTGTGTGTCTTGTGTAGCTAGTTATTTTGTTACGGATTGCTTACTTAAATTCAAATCATTTTGGTTTAACTACTCATTATTTTCAATAAAATTCCCAAGTAAAATTTTGGTATACTTGTAACTAGGGTTGCAAACGAATAGAACATCTAGCGAATAATTCATGAACCGTTCATCAAGAAATTTGTTTGTGTTTGTTTGTTCATTAAATGAACGAATACGAACAAGACACTTCCTTCGATTAGTTAAATGGACTAACATGAACAGATGCCGTGTTTGTTCATTCGGGTTCGTGAATGTTCAGTAACGTATCCGTTTGTGTTTGATAGTTCATTAGGGTTTTTAATATCCGTATTTTGTTTAAGTACTTCATGATTCCCATGATCAAAATATTAAAAGAAAATACAAGTGTATGTGTGTTATTCGAAATTTAATATAGATTTTGTTTGTGTTCGTTTATGTTCGTCAATGTTTCATTTGTGTTCATGAAAGAAGCCCCGGTTAATTTTTTGACGGATTCACTTGAGGGGCGGTCCACCCTAAGACCAGCGGATGTCCTTGTGTTCGGGTGGGCGCAGGGCAAACACGCGTGCGTTGATCTCACAGGGGTGTCTCCTTTGGTGGGACTTCGGGATTCGGGGTTTGTGGCTGGGCAGGCAGTCTTAAAAGCTGAATCCAAGAAAGTTGACAAACATGAAGCGGCTTGTCTTGAAAACCAACACGTCTTTGTGCCCTTCGCTTTTGACACATTTGGGGGCCTTGCTCCTGAATGTCACACCACGCCAATGGCGGAAACACGTGGCGCAACGCTCGAAAGCATATCAAAGTCAAGATTAACACAAACTATATTTAATTAGAAAAGATCAATTTATTTGGATGTCGAAAGTGAGTATCTCGTTACAATGTTGCACAAAGCATTACATAAAACAATGAACATTAAGTTTCAATGTGGGGGTATTTCCGTTTATGTTCCAACCCGTTGGTAACAATAGATGAGACCCCGACTAGTATCCGACATCCCAAATTCCACCGCACTAGCCCCATATCTATTCAGCACTTAGTTACCTGAAAGATATGTTTAAAAAGACGTCAATATATAAAATATTGGTGAGTTCACAGGTTTTAGTTTCATAACAACAACATTTTCACAACCATCGACTCGACTCACTTTACCGTATAATTATTTTCCCATTAAATAATTATACTAGGATCTTGTCGATCGATATTTCGTTTTTACAACATGTGCGAAACCTGCACAACTTGTGGCCTTTGTAAGGAGTAGCTAGCTCCTACAAACTATGATGATGAGCAATCCCCTGAGTCCCATAACCAAACCAAGACTAATAAATATGCCCCGCTCCAAGTCGTTTCTCGGAACCCAACGACTTAAGTTCAGAATACGTGCACCCCTGGCATACGCCGATGCATAATCGACGCTATCGATTAGGGGTGGGCCTTGTCAGGCACCAATAGTACTATCCAAATATTCCTTCGGTTTCATTTACCTGAATTAATGGTTACAGTAGCGAGGACTCAACCCCGAGTGGCGAACAAAAACTCAAGTACTCATCATGCCACTCATCACATTTTAACCCTTGAAAACATTTCAACATGTGATAACTTTTGACAAACATATCTTTCCCCCAGTTAAAACAGTAAAATGGGGCCGTGAAACTCACCTGAAGTACTGCGTACAATCAATTAGCAGAGAATAGCAAGTCCGTGGTCAAGCACCTACGAACGTCCTAGTGCGTGTAAGTCACTAAGTCTATAGCGTGTGTTTTTCCGGCAAGTTGTACACCCAACTCCCAACACCACCATTTACTCCAATTCCCCGTTTAATTAAACGTGTATCCTAGGTCCGTTGGTGATGGATTACCCTCTTTACAAGTTACATTTATACTTTCATGCATATTAATTAACTTGTATAATATTATTCTCGACTCAACTTCACTTAACGTATAATTATTTTCCCATTAAATAATTATACTTAAGATCTCGTCGTTCGATATAATATCTTTTACCACTCGACACGACTCACTTTATCGTATATTTATTTTCCCATTCAAATAAATATACTAAGGTCTCGTCGTTCGATAATATGTTTTCTACGCTCGAATCGACTCACCATACCGTATATTTACTTTCCCATTAAGTAAATACACTAGGATCTCGTCGATTCGATATATATATATATATATATTACATTGTTTTCTGCACTCGACTCGACTTACCTCCCCGTATATTTACTTTCCCATTAAATAAATATACTAAGATTTCGTCGAGTCGAATATATATATATATTTTCCTTGTTAAGTCCATACACTTGTTTAACGTTTCATTGTTAGATTATTTACGTTACTTTTCTCCCACAAATAAACTCCCAACACTTAGGAAAGTGTTATGTATTTTCACCCGGATTATATATTTTAAGTCCCTTAAAATATATATTCTTATTTTCTCCTTAGACGTAATTAATACAAATACTTATTTGTTCGATTCCACGTCTTAGTCCGTTAACACGTCCAAATCCGATTACTTAACATATATATAAGTATAGTGTTAATTTTTCCAAGTTTCAACAATATATGTATTCTTGAAATTAATCAGCTTTTAATTTCTACATATATTACTTGGAAGTTTATAAACATATTTGTATTTTTATTTCCAAGACTTGGTTACTTATATATATACAATGCTCCAACACTTTTATATTCCCATTTATATAAAAGTGTTCATTTTTATATAAGTTTCCACCAAGCTTTTATTTAGTCCAACATTTTTATAAAAACCTTTGTTTTTATATATTTCCACATGTTAGAAACTCTATATTTTTATAAAACTCCATTTTATAAAAATACATTTTTATACAAGATACATATGTATATTTGCTAGTATTTACCAAATCCACCTTGGGAAGTTACCATTTTACACTTTTGACACTAAACTTTCCATAGTTATATTTTTAGATACAAGTTTCTAAAAATATCATTTCAAGTCCCTCAACTTTTAAAGTTACTAAAATAGTCCTTTTTGTCCAACTTGATGATTTTATGTCCATATCTTAAAATATATAACTTTTGTATTTTTGATTTCTAACAAGATCAAACCTATTTCTTGTTTTAGATGATCATATTATGAAGATCAAAACCACTTTTAGGTGTGTTCAAGTCACATTTATAAACAATGCCTTAGATCATCATTTAAACATGTGTATGTGTATTATTTATAACTTACAAAAACTCTACATCACCAACATCAAACCTACGGCCCATATATTCTTTTTTTTAGAACATCCATTTTGTTAAAAGAAAACCATTATACCTTTTGTTTAAAACCATGTTCCAAACCTTATGTACAACTTGCTTTTAAAACATAAAATTATAAACTTTCAAGAACCAAAAGCAAGATCAAGAGACTTACTACTAGCACAAGGCTAGGGAAGCTAAAAACACTTGATGTGGAAGGGGTTTAGTGTGTTCTTCCAAAATGGTTAAGCTCCTAGCTTGATAACACACTTTGATCTTAAGAAAATGGGTTGATTTGGATAATCTTTAGGCTTTAAACTTTGGAAAGTGAAGTATGTGTGTGTGTTGGTGACCTACGGCCCCAAGAGAACAACAACAACAAGGATTTTATTTCTAAACACATGTTACGTCTTTCCATTTTATAATATTCACCAAGATTTCATTAGTACATGAAATCTATTATTAAATCTCTATCCAATCTTTCCAAATCCATCAAGATATACAAAAATGTATTTGAAGTATGGGGAGGGAGCTAGGGACGATTTGGTTGGATTTGGTGGGGTCCATTCACAAAAAAAAAAAATCTACACTAGTTAGTTACATTCTAATTTTTATCGTTAGGGCTTCGTTCGGGTTTTAATCGAATTTTAATTACACGTTATCCGGACTTTAAAAAAAATGCCTCTAATAACCATTAAACATAGCCTAGTTTAAGTGTTGGGTGGGTTAGTTAGGCTTTCGTTGGGTGAAAGAATAAGTTATACGTGTACCGGGTGCGGCACGCACACTTTATTTGTTACCGGGAGATTTGTATTTAGAGTTTTCATTTATGGTTTTGGAGTTCCAAAACACATTATATTTTGTGAAAATACCTTTTATTTTATATCCTGGGTGTCCGGGATCCTTTTCGTTTATTTAATTTTTACCGGGTAATCACCAATGTCTGTACCGGACAAGTTTATTCGCACATGATCCTATCATGCTTCATCATTAAACGTGTGCATTCCTGTGCATCTTATGGGGAATTTGCTATTCTCTACGGCATCAGTTAAATTAATCCAATTAATTTAAATATGCACTTAAACCGTTAATTACATATACTAATTACGTACGGAAACATATCGATTTTTGCCGGATGTTACACTGAAGCAATCTAATGCGCAAAAGGTGGTGCAGAGTCACTCTCCTGCGGCCAAGGACACAAGCTTTATATTTAATAGAGTAGGCTTTACTATTCAAAAAGGGGTTGCGGCGCAGCTTGTTGCCCGTCTACCCGCGCCTCACTTGTAATTCTTGTTGGTATGGTTATAATCTAAATATAAAATATTAAATTGGATAAAAAAAAGTATTAATGAACAATCCATAAAAACATTTATTTCCTTAAAAAAACATAAATAAATCCTTATTTATGTTCGTTTACATCCCTACTTGTAACTAATTATCAATATAAATAAGGGGTTGGCTAAATGCACTCCCATTTTTTACTAATTGCACTCCCTTTTAAAAAGCAGTTTAAAAGTTATCAAATTCAATCCTTCTACTTTAAAAAAAATTCATTTTAGTAACTCATCTTCTTCGTGTAATCAACCCTTTTTAAGTTACTCATCCCATGAACATCATCTTCATCACATAATTGAAGCATCATCGTCCCATGAATCTTGTCATCATCTCGGTGGTACAAAACCCCATCTAAAATATTGTTAGTTTTAATCTTTATGATTTAATTACTATAGTTTGAGACAAACTTAGATCAAGATAGAAGAGGAAATTCTTTAAAAAAAAATATAAGGTTTAATTATATTTATTTAAAAACTTTGAGGGGGGAGTGTAATCAGTAAAAATAATATAAAGGGAGTGTATTTAGCAACACCCTATAAATAATCTAATGTATTAGTGTTGTAAGAGTGAATTTATCTATACGAAAGTTGCAATTTCCTTCCAATTTATTTTGTGCCTAAAGTAAATCCACATCAATGTTCTATTCATTCTTCTTCACCACCTTATTATTTATTTATTTATTTAATTTTTTTGCCCAAAGTAGACTAGAGTACTAAAAACCAAAAGTTTAATTTGCAAGAAACGTCATTCTCGCTGTAGATAGGAATTAAAAAACTGCACGGCTTGGTTTAATTGTATGGCCAACATTCATGCAACAAATTCTAGGTTATCTTTGGTTTACTTTATCCATATAACAAAAAATCAAATGGTGCAACATCATAACATCTAAACAATGGACATGCTCTTTCTTTTTTTTCTTTTGTCCCTCCCCCTCCTATCTCTTCTCTACCTTAAAAACAAATCAAGATTCAATCCACCAGGTCCTCCTGGTCTACCCTTTATTGGAAACTTGCACCAAATCAATCAATCCACTCTCCATACTTCCCTATGGCAACTCTCAAAATTGTATGGACCAATCATATCTCTTCGCTTTGGCTTCGTCCCAACTATCGTTGTTTCGTCAACGAGTGTAGCGAAAGAAGTCTTGAAGACCCAAGATAGTATCTTTTGTAGTAGGCCAAGATTGGTAGGCAACCAAAAGTTTTCGTATGGTGGGATAGATGTAGCCTTTTCCCCCTATGATGAGAAGTGGAAAGAGATGAGGAAGATTTTTGTAAGTCATCTATTAAGCCCTAAAAGGATACAATTTTCTAGGTACATTCGTGAAGATGAAGTCTCACTTGCCATGCGTAAGATACATGGGCTAGCACTTTCGTCAAAGCATGTAAACTTGAGCGAAATCGCCAAGAGTGTGACAAGTACTATCATGATGAGAGTGAGTTTTGGCAAGAGGTACCAAGACGAACATGAAAAAAATAAGGTTCTTGGACTACTTAATGAACTTCAGGATACAATAGTGGATAACTATGTTTCCGATATATGGCCTGGTGTTCCTTTTGTCAGTTTGGTTGATAGGTTCATGGGCAAGACGGGTCGGCTAGAGAAATGCTTCCAAGATTTTGATTTGTTTTACCAGGGACTCATTGATGAACATCTCAATGGTAGAAACATCAAGTCACATGAGGAGGAAGAGGAGGATGTTATTGACATTATGCTACGACTTATGGAAGACAAACTCTTCAGCCTCACTCACGAGCACATAAAAGCCTTGCTCATGGTAATCTCTCTATCTGTTGGCTGATTAGTTGATTATATCTAGGGATGTACCGAAAACCGAATTAACTGATGAAATATTAATTATTAATCATTTTCACACTTTTTACGAAATATGTCTTTTATACACTAATTAACTTCAATATATATATATATGGGTTAGGATCAAATATACAGTAAAAGAAAAATAGGAAGTCGTAGGAATGGTATCAAACGGACTCTGATTGAACTCATTAAAGCGGCATTGGAATCGTCTTATCGAACCCTATGACGTTAGTTTTTAGGTCTTTGTTTTTTAGGGTTTTAGCTTGTAGTTTTTATTCAAAAAAGAAAACTTACACAACAAAAATGAACATTTTAGTCTATTTAATCTTAATATGGTATTACTATAGTTTTTTTTAATATAGTAATAATAACATATTTTTAAAATTAAATAGACCACAATAATACCATACTCAAATAAAATAGAATAAAATGTTCATTTTTATAGCTTTTTAAAATATCTAACGTATGAAAAAAATTTATTGTCGTTTACAAACCGTGAGGGGTAGTTAGTTTAAAAGTCAAAAATATGTTTTGTGAACAACAATATATTTTTCATGCGCTAATATTTTTTTAAAAATTACACCATACAAACAAACATTTTATTCTCTTTAATTTGATTGTGGCATCACTATAGTTTTTTATAATAAATAAAATAAGATGTTAATATTTGTGAGTTAATTAAAGAGAATAAAATGTTTGTTGATTGTTAGTGTTTTTGTGTGTATTATTATTAGTGTTCGTATGTGTATAAAGAAATTTTCATGCGCTAATATTTGTGAGTTAATTTCAGTTCCAATCTCTAAATTTTGGTCAATTATAAACATAGACATTTTGTTCAACTAACAACAATATAATAGAAAAGGGTAAATAAATTCAGACTACAAACTGGGTGGTGGTCCATTGGTAAAGGTAAAACCTTTAAAACATCTAGGTTGTGGGAGGTCTTGGGTCCAAGTCCTAAAAATCACAGGATTAAAAAGAAATTAACCTTTAAAAAAAAAAGAAATTCAGACCACAAGGCTTGATATGCTAAAAATTAGATTTCTGAATATGTTTTGACTAAAGCACTGTCATTTGGTCCCCTATAAATCTATGAGAGGAAGCTCTATTATTTTTTATGAGGTTGGAAGTGTTTGTGAGTGAAAAAAAATATGAGGAATGTACTGTTTATTGGTATATTTGAAAATCTTTTGGGGAAAACTGAAAATTGAATTTATTTTTTTAATATTTGTTGAAAGTGGTTGTGAGTGGAGGAGAGAGAACATATAATGATTTTTAATGTAATATGTGGTTGTGATTGGTTGTGAATGAATGGGGGATGGAAAAGGTACCGTGAATGCTTTAAAACGACTAATAAATTTTCACCTACGTGAAGTCAAATAGTTTTTGTCTATCAATTTGTTCACTTAAATGAAAGGGGCCAATGCCTTCCAATCTTCCACACCTAGAGGGTGTTTGGGATTGAATTTTAAATCAACTTATTGACTTATTGGTTTTTTCAAGATTTCAATAAATCAATAAACTGTTTGTGTAACCCAAAAGTGCTTTCTGTTTTGACTTTTGGCTTTTGGTTTTTAAGGATGGAAAAACTGTTTTTGAGAAGTTGGAAATTCTTGCTTTTGGAAAAAAAAAATACAAATCTACCACCCATACAACCAATATTCACAATAAGCTAAGCGAAACACTTAAAAAACAATCAATTGACTTTTTGACATTTCTCATCCTAAAAGCTAATCTAAACACTTTTTTAAAACTCATTTCCAAAAAGTCATAAGCCAATAAGCACTTCTGACCAAAAACACTTTTGCATTTCCAAACTCAATCCCAAACACCCTCCTATTACTATAGGAAAAATGGAAATAAATAATCCCAACTATTGACTATTGGCCAATAACAGTCCCAACTACGAAAATCACCAATATTTGTCCCAACTTTCGACATATTGGAAACCAACGGACCCAAACTAACGGAGGCTAACTCCGTTAGTGTGATGCTGACGTGGCATGCTTAGGTGGCAAGATGATCCTACGTGGCATGCCACGTGGCAAAATAATCCTATGTGGCATCCTACGTGGCATGCCACGTGGCAAAAGATCCTACATGGCATCCTACGTGGCATGCCACGTCAGCATCACACTAACGGAGTTAGCCTCCGTTAGTTTGGGTCCGTTGGTTTCCAATATGTCAAAAGTTGGGACCAATATTGGTGATTTTCGTAGTTAGGACTGTTATTGGCCAATAGTGAATAGTTAGGATTATTTATTTTCATTATTCCTTACTAAAAGTCATTTTAGTAGCACCCATCTTAAATTCGTTTTTTAACGCCAACAAAAATTTATTTATTAGTACAATAAATAGGACTAGCAACAAGTTAGCCCACACCAAAGTACAAAGACAAGACAAGACATACAATGTTACCTAACAAAAGCCGATAACTCAAAATCAAACCGTTAGCCCATATGGTTGCTTGTAACTTGGATCAATTCCTAATCGAAAGGTAGCCGAGATGTTGGATCTCCTCCTTAGTCTTGTATAAACATGCCTCCTTACGATTAATGAGTTTTTGAGATTTATCCAAAAGCTGATATGGGGTTCTTTCTTGTTCGGTTCAAAATAAAAGCAACAAAGTTGCTTTGCCATTCAAAATGTTTGAATGGGGCGGTGGCGCAAGTTTTTGCCCGTTAACCTACAATTCTATTGTAATTTCTAATTTATCAAAAAACATATTAGAAGTGTTATTTATCTAATTAAAATTATGTCTATCACACTAACAAAGTTACAGCAAACACCATTTGCATTACAATTTACAAATATATAAGATGCAGTCTACTTCATAGAGTGAACATATATTTTTTTATACCTTCCTTGTGGTGTTAATTTCGTATTTCATATTTAGAATGTAGTGGTAGCCGGAACAGATACTAGTGCGGCATCTGTGGTTTGGTCGATGACATTGTTAATGAAGAACCCTAAAGTAATCAAGAAAGCACAGGAAGAAGTGAGAAACGTGATCGGAAAGAAGGGTAAAATAGACGAAGATGATCTTCCCAAACTTATTTATTTGAAGGCGGTGATAAAAGAGACCATGAGGTTATATCCTCCGTCTCCTCTCCTAGTACCCGGGAGTCAATGAAAGATACCATTTTAAATGGCTACAAAATCAAGCAGAAAACCATAGTTTACGTGAATGCATTTGCTATAGGAAGAGATGCCGAATATTGGGAGAGCCCAGAGGACTTCTTCCCAGAGCGGTTTTTAGATAGCGATATTGACTTCAAGGGTAACAATCTTGAGTTGATTCCTTTTGGGGCTGGCCGAAGAATATGTCCAGGGATGTCGATGGGAGCTGTCATGGTGGAGCTTTTACTTGCTAATCTTCTTTACTTGTTTGATTGGAGTTTCTCAGATGACACGAGGAAAGAAGATGTTGACTTGGATGTTCTGCCAGGTGTAACGATGCATAAGAAAAATGAACTTTGTCTTTTGGCTCACATATACTTTTAAAATATTATCACCTATATTTATGATTTTGCAACACATTGACTCTGTACATGGTTAGAATTGAACCTCTTTGGAATAACTTAAATGTGACAATTTCAAGCTCTGCATCTCTATATTGTTTAGTGTGTTGGTTATCAGGCCAAGATAGAAACTTGAAGCAAGCACAAATAATCAAAGTGTTGCTGTATGATATTGCACATTGTATGAAACAAATAGAGTATATAAAGTTACATTGAAAAGGACTCAAAAAATGTTACCTTTTATTAAATAAAGCCATAGCTGTTTATAGTACAATAAGAAACGTAAAGCATGAACAACCAATGAAAAACAAGATGCTCCTAAGGAACCGGTACAACCTAGTGACCCATTCTTCTAATGTACACTTTCACAAACGTATACCTCTTTAAGATTCGATCAACTATGTACCAATTCTAACTAATTATCTAATAAATAAAATGAACCAAAAAATGCTTTTAAACTTCAAGTTTTAGCAGCAGCCATGCATCTCACGTGAAATCTTGAAGCTAAGCTTATTTATTTCATGCAACCAACCAACAACTAACGACCTGTGACCAGCGACCCACGAACAAACCCGAGTAAACCCAACATTCACCCCCTTAATCGGTGTTTGTTCGTACCGCTTTCTTCATAACAATGTCGGTTCATCATCTTCACATCGGTTCAAGTTGAGCTCTTCCTTTTTCTCCCACTTTGGACACTCTGATATGTAATGACCGATCTCGTTGCACTTGAAGCACTTCGCACGACTCTTGTCCCATTGTACTCGAGCATCACCTCGACCTCTCCCGGACTCCCGACCTCCACCTCGGCCACGCCCAAAGTCTTCACAGTTTGATTTACAACCACAATGCTTACACTTGTGCTCCTTTTCTTTTGCCTTTTTATCTAAACCTACAAACAAAAGTTGGTTTTGATAATCGTTTTGAGTCTTCTCATCCTTGACTCTTTCTTCATATGCCTTAAGCCGACCCACAACATCATCATAACCGATGGTCTTCAAGTCTATAACCTGTTCAATAGAAGCCACCATATGAATAAAGCGTTTAGGTAACCCATTAAGGAATTTCCTTACCAACTTTGTTTCTTCTATATCCGAACCAAGCGAGGCAGCTCGTGAAGCATATCTCAACAACTTGTTAGCAAAGTTGTCTATAACTTCTTGGTCTTTCATCCTTAGATTTTCAAACTCTCCCATTAAAGTTTGAAGTCTTGCCTCTTGAATCCGTTCCGCACCCAAATGACGGGTTTTAAGAATAGCCCATATCTCCTTCGCGGTTAAGAGATTTCCAATTTGCAAAATTTGTTCTTCGGGCATGGCTTGAAACAAGAGAGCCATTGCAATATTATTCTTCTTGGAATCCAAGTTAGTTCTCGGTTCAATCATCTCCCACACCCCCATGAACATTGAAAATGACCCGCATCCTCATGGCCCATACCATGTAATTCGTGGATGACAACACCGGACATTGAAGAGATATGGTGTTGTTATCTTTGACAATGGCCACTTGATCCTTTGGTGGAGCCATTCTTGCGATTTACTGCACTACCGAGGTTTAATAATAGACAAAAAAAAAAACATTGCCTGAAAGTGTTACGTGCAAACACCTTTTGCTACCTTTCACTTGCTGTTTTTATACCGTCTGATTAACACCTTCTGGTTCCTAAATCGCCTTTTGTTCTTCGTGCGATCTTTGCACCTTCAAACTAATCCCAAGTTGCGCCTCTCTTGTTCTTCGTGCGATCTTTTGCGCCTTCGAATTTCTATGCCCGTGAATCAATATCAAAAGCCTGATGCTTTGATACCATTGTTAGACCCAATCTTCACAATTGATATTGAAACACGATAATGAAACAAGAAATCTATAATCTCCATCATAGTCATTTTCATTTCCGTACAATTTAAGAAGCAACATGTACAACATATTTAAGCAAGAAATTTAAGGGTATTATCGGAAGAATTGTGACAATTAAGACACTTAGAAGGGTAATGTAGACATTTCACCCACCTCTCCCTTTACAATATCAAAGTAATTTTACATTAGTACCCTCCTTGCATCCCTGGATTCCCTACCCCCACAATTCGTCTCTTCCACATCCCTGCCCTCATCAATTGAAGGTTTTACACTCTGTTCCAGAGTTTCATTAAAGGATGGAAGAGAAAGGATTGGGAAGGAAGTGGGGAAAAAATGTGTTCCAGAGTTTTTTGTAGGAGGGAAAGGGAGGGAATGAGAGGGATAATAAAGAGGTTTTTAGTGTGATTTTTAATCTTTCCAATTTGGAAGGAATTGGAGAGAAGGGAAGAGGAGGGAGATCCTTTTTCTTCCATCCTTTAATGAAACTCGGGAACACAGTGTTAGTTCCTGATTGAATGCAAAAATTGAAGCGTCGTGCGTTTTTGTCGTTAGAATATAGCCCAAACACATAAATCGACAAAGGTTTTTGCTCCCACCCCTAACCCTTTTGTTCAATCGACATATTCAGGTATGTAATGATGTGTTCTTTTACACCAACCTACCATTCTAACTGGTATTATGTTTATCTATTTCATGGTTAAACTGTTGACTTAGTTCCAGTCCCAGATTCAATTTGAATATCGGTAATTGAATGGTTTGAATTAATCTTGTCAGATTCACGTTTGATTAGAGGGTACCTTTCATTGCTGTTCTATAAATTTTGTTTGGTTGTGATTCTTGATTGACTCAATATGCACAATTGGATTGGCAGGATAAATAAATAACTTATTTTTTAAATAAATTTTTCTAAAAAAATTTATAAATAAGTTAAATTTATACTTTAAAAAAGTTAACGATATATATTTATTCATATATGGATTTAAATTACTCCTTGAGGTATGATAAACTAAATAATTTAAATTTGTTCTCATGGCAGGTTGAAGTTGCACAAGTGTATGATAAAGCTGGAGCAGCAAGCCTTGGTGTTTAGCATACGCAAAATTACACCAGGTACGTATTAATCAAATCATATTTGGCGGCGCAGCTTGTTGCCCGTCTACCTGCCATCTTAATGTATTTGCCTGTTGTGAAATGGAATGATAAAAGGGATTTAAATAAAAAAATGTAATGGATTCTTTCGGGTTTATCTGCTGCATGTCCATTCGAATTTAGAAAGCAAAGGTAAAGTTTTACTTTTTACTTGTTGTATTATATGGTAATGAATGGCTGCTTTAACTACAGATTATTTGAAAATTTTCGTCACCTTAGCGGGGAGCAAATGTAGGAGCTTAGAACTGCTTCCTATGGTTGCTTCTAAGCAATTGCTGATCATAATCACTCACTGGAGTCTGAGGCACATGGCCGGGTGCAGGGGCTGTTTTAAGTGACTTGCATAAATGATTATCCAGGAGAAACCTTGACATCCACAGGCTACATACAAAAGGGTATCAACATCATATTATTAAATTTGAAGTTTAACATTAACATGAATGGAAAAATCTATGAACAAAACATGACATTCATTTTTACCTTTGCTGATTCACAGGAAGGCGTAAAGTTAATCGGCTGCAGTGAACTCCTGAACAGGGATGATATCAGAAGGATTGCGGTCTTGGGGAAGGGTGGCATAGGGAAGACGGCATTGGTCAAGAACTTGATCAACGAGCTTTACTTTTCCTCTCAAAATTCTTTGATACAGTCATATGGGTTCAAGTTTCCGGATCACTGGTTTGAGCTCAATTCAGTCTCAAATTGCTAAGAGACTTCAACTAAAAGTGGAAGCAGGTGAAACCATTCACGTTATAGCTAGCGGAATTCTTCAAAGACTAAAGCAGAGAAGGAAGACCCTCCTGATTCTTGATGATGTATGGTAAAAGATTGATCTTGATGCTGTAGGTCTTCCATCAAGGGATCCCTGCTGTAAGATCCTTTTAACCACACGATCTCGTGATGTTTGTAGGCACATGGCGATTAATGTTTCTTTTCAGTTAAATCTTATGAGCGATTAAGATGCTTGGAATCTTTTTGTTCACAGTGTTGGATCTGTACCTGATATAAATGTTATAGAATCTACATCAAGGAAAATTCTTTTTGGTTTCAAAGGGCTACCCTTGGCAATCAAGTCTTTTGGAAACTCAATGAGGGACAAACCACAGATTGAATTGTGGCAGAACGCGCATCTTATGTGGCGTCGCTCATCATCCATGTTTAAGAATATTGAGAGAGATATATATTTGGACCTCTAGCAACAAGTTATCATTCCTTACCAAGCAAGACTCTAAAGCAATGCTTTCTGTTTTGTTGTTTTTACCCAGCAAGCTTTTCAATAGATGTTGGTGAACTCATTAAATGTTGGGTGTCTGATGGTTTAATCATTGAGAACCAAAGCGTAGAGGAGACTTATAATTATGGGTTTTCTTTAATTGAACGCCTGAAGGACTTGTGCTTACTGGAACAAGATTTAGATGGAACTGTGAAGATGCATGACATTTTTCGTGACTTAGCCATACTTATGTTCCAGAGTCAAGAACTGTCGTATGGGTTTCATACTCAATCTGGCCTTCCGTTCTATCAGATGTCAAATGAGTCTGCTAGAAGAGTTTCTTTCATGCGCTGCAGGATCAAAAAGTTGCCAGTTATTCGTGTAAGTTCTCAGCTAACTGTCATGTTTCTCCAAGATAATCCTATACAGAGAATCCCAAAAGAGTTTTTTTACAAGCTCAATTCTTTACGAGTACTAAATTTAAGCGAAACCTGAATTACTTCTTTGGCCCAATCTTTTCTTTGCCTAAGTGACCTGCGCTCTCTCTTTCTAAGAAACTCTTCTATAAAAACGTTGCCTTTCCTTGTTTCTTGGTAAACTATTAGTTCTTTGGTGATAGCATAAATTCTCAGTAGCATACACCCAGGTTGTGGAACATATTTCTGTATAGAGGCGGACAAAAAGTACAGATACTACTTTGGATCCTAATCTTGCTCTTTGTATACGTATTTATAATTTTAATTTTAAGATCTATAATTTGGATGAAGCAAAATGAATATGACCTGAATCTTGGCAAATGATCTCATAATTTTGGTGATAGGTGGTGATTGTATAAATTCTCAGTAGCATACACCCAGGTTGTGGAACATAGTTCTGTATAGTACAAGTATACCATGTGGGATTTGGGAGTTAAGTTTTGTAAGAAAATGATAAGAGTTGGCTAAGTTTCTAAACTACAATTTAAAGGTGCCAAAATCATCTGGACTCTAAGCTTGCATCATTCAATTATCCATTTCCAGCATACGTATTATATAATTTTTTATCAACACACTGACACACTCATGGCTTCCAAGTTCAATTGTATCAAGTATTAATGCTTCATGTTTTGTGCGGGTTTGAATCAAGTAGCGCGTTTGGGTCAAGTAATAATGCTGCTTCATGAGTTATGCATGTTTAGGTTTAGTCTAAATGGGTTGGGTCAAATCCACCTGGACACTTTTAGCTAACGGATCATGTTTAGATTGACCAGTTTACACGTTTGCTTTTAGAACCTTTTGTTAAAATGTGTTTTGTAAATAATAAGTTAATCTGGTTGGTTGTTTTGTGATAAAGGTTTAAAGTTAAAAAAAAACATGCATCAGCGTTTATAGTTTATGCACCAACTCTTTTATACATTATAGTATAGAATTAATTTGTAATCTTAAAGTACTTAAACCTCAATGTGAAAAAAAAAAAAAAAAAAAAAATCTTGGTTGAACCGGTTATATCCTTGTGTCTTCTCAAATACCCATGTTATTTTAGGTTCATGTGCATGATTTTTGGTTACATTACAAACACCACATGCGCCCCTAACTATTTTGCACATAGTTGAATCCGCACAAAATATAGTTGAATCCGATATCAGTCGAGACACCCGCCGCAACGCGCGGGCATTCCTACTTACATTATAAAGGAGGAGTGATGCCTAACATAGTCATTTTCATTTCCGTACAACTTAAGAAGCACCATGTACAACATATTTAAGCAAGAAATTTAAGGGTATTATAGGAACAATTGTGACAATTAAGACACTTAGGCTATGGGGTGTGGTCACCCTTCCCCCTTCCTTCCCCCTTGTCCACGTCAGCGCCATGTCATTTCCCCCTTCCCCTCCCCCTTCTAGGGGAAATGGTTCCCCCTTCCCCCTTCCCTTTTTTATTGTTTTTCTTTTTTATTTATTTGTACATTTTATATTTCATTAATTTTTTTTTCATTAAAATTAAAAACCAAATTACATATAAAATAAAAAACACTTAAAAAAAAAACCGAAATAAAAAAAATTAAAAAAAAAAAACGAAACTAAAGAAAAAAAAATACAAACTACTCATCAACGTCATCGACACGGAAATTGTTCCAGATATGGTCGATTAAATCCGAGCAAAGGTTGGCGTGCATATTACTATCCTCTAATGCCCAGCTGTTCGATTGTTGTTGTGTCACGTCAACCGGCTCGAGATTCTCTTCAACGTCATTTGGGTCATACTCACATATCGCACGGCCTTCATCTTCGATTATCATATTATGTAGTATCGTACAAGCGTACATAATATATCTCAAGCTTTGTGGATGCCATGCACGTGCGGGTCGCCCAATTACATGCCATTTCGACTTTAAGACACCGAATAACCGTTCGACGTCTTTTCTCGCCGACTCTTGGCACTTTGCAAACTTTTTCCTTTTGTCGTCCGTGGGAATTTGTATGGTTTTCACAAGAGATGTATAACTTGGGTATATACCGTCAGCCAGATAATACCCGTGCTTATATTCTACCCCGTTGAGAACGAACGAATCATCCGGACCGGTACCATTAATGATGGGGTCGAAAACCATGGATCTTGCTAGAACATTTAAATCGTTACATGAACCAGCAACTCCGAAGAATGCATGCCAAATCCAAAGGTCTTGTGAGCAAACAGATTCTAGAATAATTGACGGCTCTCCAATGTCACCCCGCGTAAATTGCCCTTTCCATGCAGTGGGGCAATTACGCCATGGCCAATGCGTGCAATCGATGCTTCCAAGCATGCCAGGAAAGCCATGTCTCTCTGCATGGTGTGCGTAAAGCTTTTGGATTTCGTTCTTCGTTGGCCTACGCAAGTAAACTTTGCTATATAACTTGACGACATTTTCGGTAAACCGATACAAGCATTCCCGACTCATTCTAGCAGACATCCTTAAGTACTCATCCCATGAGTCACTAGCAGTCCCGTACGCCAACTGACGAAGTGCGGAAGTGCACTTTTGTAGCGTCGTAAAACCTCGTCTTCCTCTAGCATCATAGCGTAGTGTGAAAAACTCATCATAAGTAGCCATGTCGTTGGCAATTCGTTGGAATAATCGCCGACTCATTCGAAAGCGACGCCTAAATAGTTCGTCCGTGTATACGCAGTCGTCAGCGAAGTAGTCAGCAACCAAACGATCGTGTGCACCTTAAATTAAAAAAAAGTATAAGAAAATATAATACCATAACATAAATAAATATCAAAAAATATAACACATGAAATATAAAACATTAAGTAAATTAAAAGTTATAAAAAATAAAATATACCTTCACGATCTCTGTTTAAAGCGGCCCGTCTTGTTCTCGGTTCCGAAGTTGTTTCGTCGTCACTATCTACAAACTCCAACAATATTTTTGCCGTTTCAACCATCGCGCCCGCGAAAAAATTAGCAACGTTTGCCTCGTCTGAAGACGTACTCATGATTGTAAAAAAAATTTGTTGTGTAGTTTATAAAATTTGGGAGTATGTATGAAGAGGGGTAGTTTTATTTGAGTTTGTATAAAATGAAATGTTAAATATATATATATATAGGTAAAAAGGTTTTTTTTTTTTTTTTTTTTTTTTTCCTAACGTTCAAAAAGCCCCCCCAACGGTCATATTGTAACGTTTCAATTTTTGAAAAGGAGCTCGGTACCATCGGGGAATTATTGCCGTTTTCACCGAAGCCCGGTCGGGGGGGGGGGCGGTGTTCCCGATCGGCAAAAATGTCCACATCACCCCCGAGCCCCTTCCCCGACCACCATACCCCTTAGCCTTAGAGGGGTAATGTAGACACCCACCTCCTCCTTTACAATGTCAAAAGAAATTTACAATATTACCCTCATTTCTCTAATCTGCCCTCACAATGATCCTTTGCCTCCCCTCTCAATAACTCCTCTTTACTTTGTAACCCCACCCGTTAGTACTCTGTTTTTTTCTAAGAGAGCTTGATCGGCAGCGTGGTAGGGGACAGCTAGCTGTCGAATCGCCGCTCTTGTGGTCTGAATCTGAACTGGATTATCTAATCAGGAAGTCTAATTAAGGTATTTTTTACTTATTCTGCTTGTAACTTGACTTCCACCTATCAAATAAACATTGTGATGTATAAATATTTTCATGATGAAGTTCTTGAAAGAGCAAATCATGTTGGATGCCGCATATTTGAAATATATTTTCGTCTTTAGTATATAGCTTTTGAATCTGCCTTTGGAAGAACTTGAAATGAAGTTTTCCATTAGGAATCTCTTTTTTGATTTGTTTTGCTTTTAAGGGAGTCATCTCAAATTTGTGAGGTTTTTGGGGCCACATCTATGCATTATTTGATGTCTTGTTTCTATTTTTTCCTTGGGTTATCAATAGCTAATATTTCTTTACTCTCTCGCTATCATCTGGTTGCATTAAAAAAAGTATGCCCACTGTGTGGCCCATTTGAGCCGTTTTCTAGTTCAATACTTGAATCTTTGCGTTTGAACAATTTGAAACTTGTTTACTGTTTAACGACCTTTCTTTTTGTTTGAAACCGACTACTTTAGGTTAAATAAGCCGATAATTGATATTCTTTTTTGAATAGGCATGACCGTTGTTTAAAAATAGAAGGAAGTTTTGGCAAATGGCGGACCCGGCTCTAGAAGGTGAATATCCAGTAAGGGGATTATATCAAGCACTAGCAATAGCTGCAATGTGTGTTCAAGAAAAACCAAGCATGAGGCCTCTAATTGCTGATGCTGATGTGGTCACTGCTCTCAATCATCTTGCTACGCAAAAGTATGATCCCTCAACTGACCCTGTTCAAGCTTCTAAAAGGTCTTCTTGTGGTCAACGATCCGTTGATGGAAAGAAACCTGACGTGTAAACGTTGGCGGTTAGTTTTGTCTTCTTGTGTTCTGTTCATATGTAAATGGCATTCGGTATTTTTTGGCACCGTAACGAAATCGGTAAGTAAAAATTTTTTGACATTGTTTTGTTGGCTTAGGATAGAAAAGTTTTGAGGAATAATGGCATTATATATCTGCTTGTAACTTGACTTCCACCTATCAAATAAACATTGTGATGTATAAATATTTTCAGGATGAAGTTCTTGAAAGAGCAGAAGGCATCAGAAAAGAGTATAACGAGCTTGACACCATTTGGTTTATGGTTGGATCCCTGTTTCAGGTTCTTTTTTCTTTGCCGTTTACTGATATCTGGTTATAAATTTGAGCTATCTGGCCTATAAGATTAACGAGAATTGGTTTTATTTATTTAATTTCAGTTGTTTGCATGAATGACCAGTTTTGTTTACTTTCACAAATTAATTGGTTCTAAATTATCATAGGTATGGTAGTCCTCTGAGTCCATTTTCTGGTCTTGGTTCTTTGTCTACTTCGGATTTTGGGTCTTAAAGGTATGTTCAGTTAGCTAATTAATGAAGTCTGTCATTTTCTATTTTGATCACTTGGAAGGTATATTCAAGTAAAATCATGGTTTCAAATTAAGAGGCCAGGATGCAACAAACGTCGGTGTGAAGGTGGCTTCGCCCCTATTATTCAGGTAATTATTGTTTCAGATTCTCATATATCATCCTGCCATTTACTGTTTTGTTGGTTTTGTCGAATATCTTTTATGCTGGCTTCATCTAACTGGGAATATTTTTGTTCTCTATATATAATTGGACTTTTGCTATGGTCCTCAATTAGGATTCAAGGAAGCTTTTCATATTTTTTTATTCAACCAAATACATGGTAAAAACAAATACAAGTGTGAAATGGTGAGCATTTCACATTTCTAGATTGATTTTAAAAATCGTGAAAATTTGAAATTGCATCTTCATGTTTCGCCATTGAAACGCGCTACACTTAAATCATCGTGTGTGTTCCATTTTTGTCTGTTTTTTATTTAAGATAACAATATTGTTTGGCTTATTATTGCAGACACTGTCAAAAGCTTTGACAGATAATGAATTGGTTGAGCTTAGTTTATACTTTTGGAATCCAAACAAAATTGTGCATCTCTTGAGTGTTGACAACTTCAGAACGGTTAGCTTTTACTTTTGTCTCTTTTTTTTCCAAATAGATTAATGCGTAACGATACATATGTAGTTCATGATATCAAAATTCAGTATAGAACCAAGTTTGGTTATATAACCTTACAAACATCGTAGTTAACAAATGAGTGCTTATGTTTTTGTAGATGACATCCTTATCTTATAGATGGATTTTGAAGGTGATCCAACACCGCATACATGACAACCAAAACTAGAACCAGAACCATCCGTTTCTTACTGATTAGGTAGTAATCATCAGGTGAATTATTGAATTGGTTTGATTCGAGTTCTCTATTTCAAATTCATATCGATATCTGAATTGTTCTATTGGTTTCAACATTTGGAACATAATTCATGTTTTATCCCAAAACAGACCCATGGTTTATTTGAAATACAAGATCTGTGAGTGAGTTCTACAATTTCTATTTGCATTTTTAGTTGGTTAGGGTTCTTATTTGCCCTAATTATAGTCTACTCCTAATTTAGGATTCTTATTTGCTCTAGGTATGGTCTACACCTAAATATCTAATTTGTATTAAAAGAAAAAAACTACTTTCAGTTTCAACATTTGCACGTGGGTCCATTTTTTTAGCATGAAACATATATAGGTTTGCAACAGAGTGATGTGTTAATGCTCCATTTATTTGAATACATTAATTTTGAGTCTTTTGTTTTTATGTTCTAGAAAGTATGAGCATGTTTGGTTGGTTTAGTTTATGAGTTACTTTAATCATGGTAGGAACCTGCTTTCTTTCTAAAGAAACATGTTCTATAGATATCGATATTTAGATCAAAAATCACATTTTTAGCTCAAACACAGATGTATGTTTTATCTGAAACTGGTGTGCAAACGGTCCCTTTTATGAAAAGTTCAAAAAATGATCTTTAGCAACAAAATGTTCATGGCACGGATTTTGGTCTACTGCATTCCTCCATTTGTTATACGTGTATTTATATATTTGAAATATTAATTAAATGATTGGCTTGTGTGTACTGTTTACTAAGTTTATACATAGAATGGCGAATGTTCTAAAAACCGGTATTTATACCGTACCGGGTCGGGTCGGGTCAGAAACAGTTTAACTGATTGTACCGGTCAGTTTAAACTGGTTATATTTTTAGGCTGGATTATTCTCAAAATATAAAGATCGTATTATAATGTGGTTTGTTGCTTTTCAGCCACATGAAAGGACACATAAGTTACTACTTGACTGGAAAAGAATACGATGATACTTCTGTCTTCATATGCGACACAATGGTGGGTTGGTTTAATTATTTCTTTCCATCAAATAATCTTTACTATTTTATATAGACACCATGTTAGGTGACACTAATCTTAAAGGTGCTTTAATTGAGCTTATGAACAAAGTTTTACCATCTGATTTTTATACAATGCTTAACAATGCAATTGATACAACATTCAGTGTTGTCCAGTTTAGTTCATTATGGATATGTCGCCAATATAAGCACTCCTTCTCGATTGACCGAAAGCCAACCTTTCCGCTTGGGTCAAGTATTGGAAGCTATTAGTGTGCAAATCAGCCTTGATGTGTTTAAATAAGAAGGAAAAGAAGATCTAATGGTTGAGCGTAAGAAATATCTGTTAAGGCCAAAGTTATATTGTAGGTTTACATTTGAACTACAGGTGCTAAATTATAATGAAATTTTTGTTACTCTAGAAAATATGCGTCAAGTTATATGAATATGAAATTTTTATTACCCTTGAAAAATGATGTGTGGCTTATATGAATGTGATGTACAATGGAATTGGGTCGTTTATGGGATAAATATATGTATTATTGATTTGAATTTTAATTAAAGTTGTGATTTTCAATTGATGTAACACACATGTTGATATACCATGACAAACCGAACGTATATCGTCCAAATACCCGTTGCAAGGTGCCCCATCTCTTTAGTGTTGAAAGGAGTTAAAAGTGAATTCAAATGAGGTTACTTCTTCATATGGATTGACTTAATGAATTTGAAACATTTTCCCTAAAATCCTAGCCAAAACTTACCCGCAGCAACGCGCGGGCATTGCTACTAGTATGATTCAAAAGAACTCACATCAATTGAATAGAATGTGCAGGATGTGATTACAACTTGAAATACATGAACCTATATATATATACTAATCTAAGTGGCACCTTCAAACGGTCACAACTCTTCAAGAATAGTCGTGTCTCTTCCGTTACTTGATCTTGGCCTTTGATTTAATCAACATGTCTTTTGATGAAGTGGTGTGTCTCCTTGAAGTCACAACCCTTGATATATGTGCCGCCTACTCCCAATCAACGTGTCCCTTCGTTTAGTGCCAACTTCCAAGTGATGTGTCTAGATTCATTGTAACTCCTACTTTTATGGAGTGGTGGTTACTGGCGGTTATCCACTTTGGTTCTTGTCACAATGAACCCTTGCACTAATATACCACTTCCAAATACATATAAAACATATTATATACTAATTACACCAAGACCTTTATACTTTAGATGTGAGGGATTAATCCGTCATCATTCTCCCCCTTAATCACGAACATCTTCAAACCTGTAGGTTTTGTACTCCGAGCAAGTCTAACTCCTTGAAACTTCTTGATATCCAACGCCCCGTATGGATATTTTTATTCACGAACCTTGCTCCTCGCTAACTTGTTTCACATGAACACTTTGCACGTGTCTTGACCACACCTGGTTTGTGTCAAACGAACCATTCCTTGTGCAGTTAAGTCACATAACTTCTCTCGGTCTTTATTAAATTGCACCACCATCATTTCACATGACATGAATCCATCTCTCATAGACTTTCTTGTTAATCTGAGTCACTCTAATATTTTCTCGCGATTGTGTCACGCAACGATTCCTTCTTTTGCTCCAGTCATAGTATTATTCATAGCCTTTATAAATGCGTCTTCACCTTAATTTGTCACGTACAGATTCAATATCCTTTACATAGATATCTCACACAACAAATTGGTCCTCATTGATTGCTTCCCACAATCCATATCTTCACTATTTTTTTCCTGGTCCACTCGCTGGATTGTATGATTGTACCACCCTTCACAGGTTATCTCAGTATCACACAATTTCTTGGCTTTGATCGTATCACACGACCAAAGTCCCTCTTTCTATTTCTCTTCAACATTTAGGCAGATCAGAAGTGCCGGTTCATCATCTTCTTCTGTTTCGACCAAGAGTGACTCATTTTCCTTATTCTTCTTGGTTGGGCATTCATAAGCATAGTGCCCAAGTTTCTCTCATCTGTAACAAGTAATTATGGACTTGTCTCTTCTATCCGGTGTTTCTTGCATGTCATCATCCGTTTGTGATTTGTCAATTCCTTCCAACCCATGAGAAGTGTGTCCTCTACTTCTATGATGATAATTGCTTTTCCCTCGTCCTCGTGACAGATGAAATTTCCCTCTTCCGTCATCTCCATGGCGCATGTTATTGTCATGATGTGTGTACAAGAGTTCTTCTAGATTGTTCACATGGCTTCCTTTCTTCAAAAACCTTCAATCTACCAATAGCCTCGTCTAGAGTCACCGTGTTTAGATCCGAATATTATTCTATGGATGCAACAATTTGAAAAAAATTATCCGGCACGACGTTGAGGAGCTTCCGTACTAGACTTGATTCATCAAGAGTTGTTCCAAATTCACTAGCCCTTGTAACAATACTGTTGATCTTTGCAGAAAAAATATCAATCGTGTCATCTTATTTGCAAACGAGCCTTCTGCACCCAACTTTCACCGACATGCATTGTCTTTAACTTTTTCCAAATCTCTCTTGCAGTCTTACAATTTGCCACATGCAAAACGACATCCTCTGGTATTGCCTGGAACAGATATGCAATCGCTGCTTTGTCTTTCTTCACATCCCCTTGTGTTCCTTTTGTGGGTTCTATCATATCCCATAGTCCATTTGCTTCTAGTATGGTTTAGATGCGTATTGCCCATTGTTAGGACAAAAAGGATTAGTGAAACCACTTTTGCAAACCTTAGTCTAATTCACTTCTGTCAAATTATTCTAAGTATAGAACAACTGAAGAAAGAAGACTAAACAGCTGAAGAAGGATTCTACAAGTACTGAAGAAGAAATGCATCAGAAGTTCTGAAGTCCAAACCAGACAGTTCACTGAAGAACTACTGAAGACAAACTACTCATTCATCAGCACTTGTTCAAGAATCTTTCCACCGCCTTATGTTTCAGTAGTTTATTAGTTTAGTATTACTTTAACTTTTTGTACAAAAGTTGGTGAGAATTACATAGGTTTTGATAATTGAATAAAACTTGTACAATTCAAGTGTGATGGCAAGTCTAGTCCATATGTGAAAACATACTATCAGGTAAATCGAGTGCATAATCAACCCTTGTGACTAGAATATTGTGGTCCATCCCATACGCTCATGGTTCACTCGATTATGTTATGCGATAACAATCACCCACGCTACCTATGTAGGAGGTACACGTATCCGGGTGGGATTGTCAGTCCAACAGATCTATCATTGTATACCGTCGGCTGGTCAATGTTAATGATTATGCTAGAATATTGTGCTTACCCTAGTCATGTTTAAGACATAATGCAACATAGAATAACACATAAACACTTTATGATTGAATTGTAGATAGAATGCTGTAACATGTTTCACCCCAAAAATAGTGAAATAGAAAAGGGGCGATGTAAAACTCACCTTAGCAAAATGTTAAGTCTCGTGAAAATAAGTGTAGCCCAACGATGCCAAGTATTACCCTATATTTAAGGTAATAAATAAGTCTAAGTCTTTCTAGTCTACAAATATGTTCTAGGGTTTCGAATTTGGGGATAGGTATTCGTTTGATTATTAATTAAATTGTTTATTAAATAAAAGAAATTCGATAAATAAATAAACAAAAGTCTTTTTGTAGGCTTTTGATTAAGGGTGATCACGTTAATAGGTTTTAAGTATGAAAATAATTTTTATAAAATTATTTTCTTAAAAATAGAATATTTAGTCTATTTATTTCTATTTTGCCAAAATATAACATTAAAATCTAAAAGTATTAAAATTAAATAATTTTTAAATTAAAATTTGTATTTCTGTTCTAAATGGACAGAAATAATTTATATAAAATTTTGGTGCAAAAATATTAAAAAATGAATTTATTATGAATTATTTATGATTAAAATAACAAAAATCGATTAAAAATATTAAATAAATGATTTTTCGAAAATAAAAATCATTACTGGAATGTTTATTGTTTTATAAACTCAAAATAATTTTTTATGGAATTTTATAAAATCGTTTTGATATTTTTATAGAATTTAATAATTATAATATAATAAACTTGTAATATATATACATATATAATAAATAAATAATTTTTGGAAAACTAAAAATTGTATGATAAACTTTTCTATTAGAATACCATAAAATAATTTTTGTAGAATTTATAAAGCATTTTTAGTATTTTAAAACTATTTTTTAAAAATAAAATGAATATATAAGTTTAAAGGGTTTAAAAAAAAAAGGTTTGTATATGCTATGGGTCGAACCCGCGTCAAACCCGGGTCGGGGTTTTAAATCACAAGCCCAAACCAGTTGGTCTGGACCCTGAGAACGAATAATCTTGGTTTGAAATTAATTATATATGTTTTCTGTTCTGTTTTCAATTAATAAGAAAAAAAAGGAAACAACTATACGGGACTCGAACCCTGGCCTTGTGGCCGGTTCGTGTTTTAGTGAAAAGGAGTCACACCAACTGATCTGTTGATCAGTTGGTGATGAAAGTGGTTCTGTATTATTTAAATATCAAGGTCTGCAGATTCAAGTATCCCCAAATCGTAACACACGAACCCTAGGCTTCCTAATAACCAAAATTAACGTCCAATATCCCCTGATATGATGGGGCTATTGCTCGTATGATGCCGAAGGTTAAAATCAACAAAAGATTCTGAGACTTGCAATACGTTATCGTGTGAATAGAAACAGTCAACGAAAAAGTCAACTGGCTTGATTCTTCACGAATTAGAGAGATAATCAGAGAGTTTTGAGGGTTGGGAAAGTGTATTCGGCACATTTAGGCTCTAGTGCAGGCTTCAATTTATAGTATAACATACCTATGATCGAATTGGAAGGTTTGACTCGAGTTTAAAACATAAACGCGTGAATTGGCTTCAATTAGGAAGGTTTTGATTACTGATTGGCGTGTATGATACGCGAATTAATCTTATCAATCAACAATCATGCCTTAATGGGATTAAAAACGCGGATTGATATGTTAATTTTGGATGATTATCATCACAGTTGACTTTCCAAGTCAACTGTTATGATTTAATAACCTTATATAATTAATATGCATGAGATATGAAACAAACAAATGGTGTACCTCAGATGGTTGGCTGTGTGTGTTTAAGTGAACCGGCCTAGGGCACGGGTTCGAACCCCAGCCCAGGCATTTATTTTTTTACAATTATAAAACCAATATATAGATAATATATGCTTATAGTATGGTACTAGGAGTCCAAAAGTGTCACGAAACATTTTTTAAAAGGGACGATAATTAAAAATTCGACGTTTTATTAATAACCGACGTAACGTACATAGAATTAAATGCGAAATGTTACAGCACCCGCCCCTTAAGATGTATGCAGGTTCGCCCCTGCCTCCCCCTAAGGGCTGGCCTGCATGTATTATAACTTTTTTGTGCATTAATTCGATGTTTCATATTTAGAATGTATTGACAGCTGGGACAGATACTGCTGCAGCATCTGTGGTTTGGTCGATGACATCGTTAATGAAGAACCCTAAAGTATTGAAGAAAGCACCGGAAGAAGTGAGAAATGTGATTGACAAGAAGGGTAAAATAGATGAAGATGATCTTCCTAAACTCACATATCTTATGGCAGTGATAAAAGAGACCATGAGGCTATACCCTTCGTCTCCAGTTCTAATACCACGAGAGTCAATGAAAGATACTATTTTAAATAACTACAAAATCAAGCGGAAAACCACAGTTTACGTGAATGCGTTTGCTATAGGAAGAGATCCCGAATTTTGGGAGAGCCCAGATGACTTCTACCCCGAGCGATTTTTAGGTAGTGAAATTGACTTCAAGGGTAATTATCTCGAGTTGATTCCTTTTGGAGCTGGTCGAAGAATATGTCCAGGAATGTCAATGGGAGTTGTAATGGTGAAGCTTTTACTTGATAATCTTCTTTACTTGTTTGATTGGAGTTTACCGGATGACATGAAGAAAGAAGATATAGATTTAGATGCTATGCCTGGTATAACCATGCACAAGAGAAATGAACTTTGCCTCCAGGCTCATGTGTACTTTTAAAAGATTATGATATGGTCATTTTTTTTATGATATTCTCAACACACGATAACTCTTCATCTAGTACATGGTTAGAATTTAGCCTCTTTAAAGGTGACAATTTCAAGCACCGTTTATCGTTGAGTAAATTAGTAAAAATGGATAGAATTTAGTCTTCCCTTTATTTTATAATTTTATGCTTTCAACGATATCATGCCCAATCTGCCAATCATATCCACGTTAATCCGTAATCTTTCTTAATCCATATGGTTCGTTTTTATTAGGGGTGTAAACGAGCCGAGCTGAGCCCGAGCCTGACTGGGCTCGAGCCTACAATCTTGAGCTCGAGCTCGGCTCGCTAGCAAAATCAAAAGCTCAAGCTCGGCTCGGCTCGGCTCGGCTCGAGGTGATTTGAGAACAATGTTAAACGAGCTCAAAGCTCGGCTCGAGATCGCAAAAGCTCGGCTCGCGAGTGTTATTAAATGGGCCTATGAAATAAGGACTTGGGCTTTGGAGATGTGGGCTATAAATTATAAGAGATATATAAATAACTTATAATTATGTTTGGGCTCGTTTAGGCTCGCGAGCCCAATCGAGCTTTGTATCTAGGGCTCGAGCTCGGGCTCGATAACTAAACGAGCCATATTTTAGGCTCGGGCTCGGGCTCGTTAAGGCTCGGCTCGTTCGGGCTTTTTACCGAGCCGATCCCGGATAGCTCTCGAGCCGCTACGTGTCATTTACACCCCTAGTTTTTATCTAATATATGGGTCAAAGCATGATTTAAGTTTATTTTGGGTCATGAAACATTATTCATTCATTAAGGTGTACGGGCTGATTGTTTAAACCAAAGCCCATCACGGGCTGTATGTTTGGTAAGACTATTAAGCCCCAGAACGAAGTCATAAGTCAAGTAGGTATCCAAGGGTTGAATAATGAATATGACTATGCGTATTAACGCTTTTCACATGAAACGCCGCAACACGAGAAACCGCTTCATTAGTCAATCGATTTCAGTGTGTAGGTATTGCATTCCTCTTTAAAGCAATATCGAAGATTCGAAGTTGTGTTTATAATTCTCGTTCATAAAAATGTGTGTGCAAATATATTTTTGTTGTTTACTATTATCGGAACCAATTCCACCATGACGCCTAATGTTGGGTTTATTGTGTCAGTTATAACTCATTGTAGACTTTTTTAATGGAAAATGTTGCACCTATGCTACTATTACACCTATAATTCTAAATTACATCCTTGCAAATGTATGAACCTTCGACTTCCCCTCTATAAGATTACCCACAATGAGGCGGGTTGGATGGGTCCGCTATAGTGGACGGGCAAACCGGACTAGCCCACCCACCGGAGGGGGAGGTCGCTTAGGTTGGGTTTGGAAAGTGGGGGGTCTGGTTGTGTTTATGGTGGGCCGCAAGTTGTTTTAACTAGTAAAAAAAGAAAAAAAAAGTAATCTAAACAAACTATCCGCTAAAAAAATACAAAATATTAATAAGTAAGTGTTTGTTAAAAAAATAATTATAAATAAACCTATTACAACTTTAAATATCAACCCACTTAAATTTAAATTCTCAACTTTTCATTCTTTCACTCTAGTACACACTCTATCAAATTTTCATACACAAATCAATCTCTAGTCTCCACCACCCAAAATCACAACTGCACAACACAAATATAGATGATCAAAGAAGCTTTTAAGAAATGCTAAGTTCATCCGGTGTAAACCCAAACCTGAACCAATCTACCAACACCCAAGGCTTCCAAGGCTCTACGTATCCACCACAATTCCCAATTATGGTTCTATGCCTCTACCTTGTTCCATTCGTCTACAGTTCCAAAATTATGGTGTTATGCCTCAACTCAGTTCCATGCCTTCACCCAACTACTTGTTCCATGGGTACCCTTCTCAAACCGAGACGGGTTTCAACCCCCATGTTTCACCCTCCATCAACCCGATTCAATGCCTAAGACACTCAATTGTCCATTACTTCGACATCAAATCCCCTCTTCATGTGGCAACTAACCCCGTAATCGGAAAAAAAAAACCAAAAGGGTCAAGACTTTTGAGAACACATCCACTCGTTTTTTTGTGTAGAAATTGATAATGTTCATGGTCGAACGGAGGTCAACTTGAAGTCTTTGTGGCATTACATTGCTACGCCCACAAATAATTTTTGTGGAATTTACAACCACCATAAAATGAGCCATAGCGGTTTCTCTGATGACATAGCCATCAACCAGGCCAAAATGGAGTTTCACGCTGAATATAAACATCACTTTAGCTACGAGCATGTTTTCCGCCTTGTGAAAGGCGAACCAAAATGACATAAACCGCTCCCAATGGTGTCATAAAGGCCAAAGACATCGGAATCAGGAGCATATATATCGCTTGCTTCTGATACGATTGACCTGGACGACAACGAAATTCTGACCCAGGTTCGGTCTTTGGATATCAATCTTGGGGATGACGATACCGATCAAGTTCGAAGAGTTGTCTCATTCAACGGGGCAAAAAAGGGCTAAGGAGGGTCGCCGAAAGGCAAGGAAATGATCATAACACAAGAAGACAACGGGTCCATCTGAAGACGACCCGGTCAAGCTTCGGATGCAACAATATATCAAGAAGACTTAATGGACGGGATGAAGGGAAATTAAACTAGATAAATTCCTTGAAAATCAAGACTTAACCCTCCTCTTCATGGACAACTCTAACATGGACTCGGTTTGACGTCAAATTTAATATCGAGTTTATAAGGAAGTTAGGGATAAACGAGGATTTTAAGTATGTGTTTTTTTTTATCGTTTTAATTTTAGTCTTTAAGTGTGCTTTTTAAATTATTGTAATTTTAGGCTTTAAGTGTGTCTTTTTTAGTTTAATGAATTATGTTGTTTTTAAATTTATTTTTTCTTATAGGTTATATCCTTATTAATAAACAAATAAAAAATATAGTATATAAATTTAGATATAGGTTCGATAAAAAGAAAAGTATGTGATGAGCGGGATAATGAGGGTGAAGGTTTGGAATGGTTTATGGTTGTAGGAAAAAGTGGGTTCAAAATAGTTGTGGTTTGGAATGATGTGGCATGGTAATGTGAAGGTTCAAAAGAGTGGTCTTTGTTTGCATTGTGGATGCCCTAAAAAGACATATAACTCTACCAAGTGGGCTCTACATATACTTTAATTTTCATTTATATTTTCCTGGGATCCACAGCTGACTCCCTCGGTAATTGCATGTTGGTTCATTTGCCGGTGATACTTGTGTTTCATGTAGTGTAAGACGATCTCTATCGCTACCATATTCAAGGATGGTCTGCTTGCATCTACTCGTCATGACTAACCTCTGCCATGGGCGACCCTTCCCTCTTGTCCCCCTTTCACCATCTGTGCTTGAGTACACACTTCCTGATATGTTATACGCGAACCCTACAATCACAACCCAACCCTCCTCATTCCTGAACTCACCTATCTTTTTCACTTCCCCCCTCACGATAATCGGCCAGCCCCTTACTCCGGCCATCGTGACGTGGCAGCATCACCCACACCAACGACCAGGAAATCTGGTACCTTGGGCCTCTGTTTCAGGTATGTCTTGCTTTAACCTAGTGAGCTTCAGATGAGGTTAGTTTCCGGTTGGTTTTCGGGTTCAGTGATGATACTCCTTGGTGGTTCACGGTGGATGTCAGTTGAAGCAACTGTGGTGCTAGTTGTTCAAGGCTCGGGATGGGTTTAATGGGTTCCAGTCAAGTGGATTCGTTGGGTTGCTTGTTCGGATCTGTTTAGGTGACTTATTTCCTTTCGGGTTTAATCGCTTCAAGTAGCTCGGGTTGTCGAGACTCTGGTCAACAGTCAACACTGTTGACCAAGTCAGACCTGGTCAAGATCGCTCAAGCTGGTCAACTGGGTCAGATCTGTCGGTAGACAGTTTGACGTCCATACGCGTTGTTTCGCTTGGGTGAATGTTGCGGGAAGGTATAACGCGAACCTTGTCTTTGATTTATTTTTATAAAAGTGTAAAACGAACCGAACTGATTGTGACTAAAAGCTATCTCACTAGTGACTTGAACGGACGGAAAATACTAACGTATAATATACTTAATGTCGCGAGGATAATTAAATGTTATATATGTAAACATATCACTTATCAAAATGTATAGTTTCTCATTATTATAGCATTTTTTAAGTTAAACCATTCGTCGTGTAAAATAGCCTAGTTAAATAATGTTGCGTGTTGTGAAATTGGACTATTGAGTATTGAGATAAATATAGACAACCATAGTTGTCTGGTTTCTTACGAAAACAGAGGAAACTCTGCCCAAATTTTTATAAAAACATCGGGCATTTAAAACCTATATATTTGTACAATTAAAACTATATTTTACAAATAGACCTAATCAAACTTTATATTATCAAAATAGAAGTATATATCTATAAATACATATTTATATATCGCGAGACGAACAACTCGAGCATTATTTCATCATCCAAAATGATTACTTGACAAATAGATTAAGTCGCGATTCTAAATACTATATTAAAGTGTATATTATAACAACTAGACATACACGTCTACCTATAAGAAACAAAACTAAATTCTTATCGGTTCGTTAAGTCATACACAATAAGACACGTATTGTCTACAATACGAGTCTAGGTAGTCGAATAAACTATCTTTAAAACCAAGAATCAAAATAAGTTCATTTGCATTAGAATTTAAGACATCCTTTACTTGTAATAGGACACAAGAGATTCAGTCAATTCAGCTCCAGACATTTTTTTTTGTTATTCTTTCATAATGCACTCCAGGTGAGTTCATACTTGTCCCCTTTTTACTCTTTATCACTTTTGGGATGTAAACATGTATCATATGCAAACACACTAATGCTTTCATAAACACACATGCTCAATCTATTAAACATACTTATATGCTACTTGCCATGCTTATGATTCTTAGATACTTAGACATAAATCATTAACTATTATTAGCCCACTTAACATGTATAGCGCTATAGGACTAGCACACCGCCCCCTTTATGGGTCATTGTTAAGATTTAAACGGCCTAACATGAATATGTTAGGTATACGCTGTGGTACTCGCGGGTTTGAGTTGTGTCTTTTGTATGATAGGTATGTGCAATGCTATAGTATGAGATTTGAGTAAACCATTCTAAAATACTATGTATGTAAACTAAAACTAGTATGCTCACCAATGCTTTATGTGTTGACGGATATTTTATACATGTTGCAGGAAAAGCTTGATGAGACGATACAAGAAACATCACTTAGGAATCGGCCTTAGAAACAAACGAAATAATCTTTATTTTACTTCATGTTCAAGTTAATGTATTTTTTTCTCATGAACAAATTGTATACTTGTTGAATCTTAGATATGAATGAAATCTATTTTAATCTATTGTCGCAATTTAGTGTTATGAAGTCTTTGAACAATCTATCACAAGTCTCACCTCGATGTTTCCGCCATCGGTTGGGGTGTGACAATACATTAGTATCAGAGCCATAACTATAGGGAATTAGGAAAATTGCCATGATTGACCTAGTCTATAGTTAGGAACCTTTATTTGACTACTTCCTTTACATGCTTGAAATACTTGATTTTCCTACTTGTTTCATATTAATTTCATAAACTTTAAAGATGCATGCCGCCTTTCCTAAGGCAACGTACACTCCAATACAAAGACACTCGTATTTCACAGACGAAAGAAACTCACTAAAATAGGCGTGAAAATCTTACTTTGGTGACAACTTTCAATCCGTTTCATTCCTTTTAAATTTTTGAAATTTCACCATCGAGATAGGAGTGATTTCCTCACCTTGATGACAAATTCACTCATCTCATTCTAGTGAAACCTTACCAAAGAGTTAGGATTAACTTCCGTTACTCTATGGATAAGCACCAATCCACATTTTGAAAACGAAACCATCAAGCTAGGAGTGATATCCACATCTTGATGACTAGTTTCATATTCTCTCATCTTATAGAAGCTCCACTACCAAGTCAAGAGTGAATTCCTTTATCTTGGTAGACCTTCATTCCTATACATTATCATAGCAACTTTATCACCAAGCTATGAGTGATTCCTTTTACCTTTTGTGTTTTTGAAACTACACCAAGATAGGCGTGATTTCCTCACCTTGGTGAAAATTTCACAAATTTTCATTATAGTGGAAACTTACCAATTGAATGTTGGAATTAATTTTCCTACCTCGTTGGACAAGTGCAAAAACCACACTCAAGAAACGACACCGCTAATATAGGAGTGAAATCTGTAACTTGGCGACTAGTTTCAATCCTTGATTTTTTTTTTTTTAAATCTCTTCAAGGTCTTAAACTTTCGATTGATAAGGGACATGTAGTAACTGGAAGGGTAAATACCGTTAACCAAAATCTCGGCGAGAGTATTTCCACCTATTAGGCCAAAGCATGATTCCAAAACTCAAAAGAATTTTCGACCACCTTGGTTAATCGTAGTTCCGTTCTGGAACAATCCAAACCTTGTGAATCCCTTTTACGTTCTACAACCAACTCTAAGTCCATTTTACTAGACGCGTTACTTAAACCTCTTCCACTTCTGTTTTGAATTTCTCAAAAGCATCTGTAAACATCATTATTTCTGAAAAGCATTTAATTTTTAATATCTTCAAATATTTTAATCAATATTTTATGATAAATCTGGTTTCATATTAAAGCGTTTCATTTTCAAGTATTTTCGATTATGCACTTTACAAAGTTTTCTCCAACCTTATACACCGATTGACAATCGATTATATAAAACGTTACATTTTGAACAAACCGAAATTTTCGCATTTATGACAACATGTTCAAATAAAACATCGAATAAATATTTTCGAGTATTATAAATTATTATAAATGTTCAACATCATGCATTAAAACCCTAACATCATGTATTTTTATTCATATTATCATACTTCACATTTTGTTCTTATTTACGTTACGTTATACCAAAGCAATTTAAAACAAATTAATACTTCAATTATTATTTTATACCTTCTAACATTCGTTAACGTCTAAATTACAGAAACGCATGATACCAATTATTATTTTACATTATTCTACTTATGACATATTCTATCCAAATCAAATGATTCTTCTCACAGTATACTCAAAAGTTTTAACAAACAATTACATATACTTTGCGATTTCATTATCTTTCGTATTTTCTTGTTACCGTTCCAAATCTTCCTTGGATTTTCTAAAAACAATCTTGTTCGAAACAGGTACACAATTATTTTCGTTATGTATGATTTTGTAATGCTTGAAGAAAAAAAATATTGCGAATATGAATTTTTCTTTCATGTAACATGAAGTCCTTTTTACCTAGTTCATACCTGGTTTACAATTGAAAATTTTTGACAACATATGAAACTTGACTTTCTCATATATGGGTTATAATAAGAATCATAAGTTCTTTTCGCAAGCAAACGTCTATAATATATTTATTTATTTTGTAAAACCGATCTTTTCATAAACTTGATTTCCTGTCAACCAGTTTATACCCACATATCCACAAATTTGCAAGCCTAAGTGAGCTAAACTATTTATCAACAACATTTTCATTTTCCACAACCATGGTTTAAATTTCAACTGTATTCCATATACATCATTCCATACGAAATTTCATTATTTATCAACCAACAACTTCATTTCCCATTACTAGTATTCCTTATCGTCATCCACTTAATTTTATACTCCCTCATTTCTACAATCAAAATCTATATATTGTTAACATTCTTCAACTCATTCTACGCCTCCATCTCCTACAAAACATAGTTACTCCTTAATTACCCTTGCCAAAGGGATAATTATTTCATTTTTTTTATAAACTCAAACATGAGTTCCTATCCCGATTGTCCGTATACGTTTACCCTTGCACGACACGATCGGAACTACCTCTACATATACGTTTACACTCGCATCTAAACACTTTTACAAATACACTTTCAATTTTAATACATTTATCTACCCGACAACTAGTAGAGATCTTTATGCCTGCTCGAGAATTTGATACACTTCTAGTTACATCTTCTTAGATACAATTATACTTATAATACATCACCTGATATGTTTCGATACACATACATCTTTTCATAAACTATGAAATCTGATACTTGAAATTCAATGCCTATTCTATGCTTACTTTCAAACTTGATCTTACATGAAACTTGTTTATCCATGAAACCTAAGACTTGATTTTGCGTAAGACTAGATTTTTCCCATGATATTGAAAGTGGATAATCTATAATACTTGTAATATTCTATAAACTTAATTTTTCACTTAATGCATATAAATCGCCATAAAAACATTCTATCCACAAATTTGAACTTGCTTATACCTAAAACTCAAAACATCCCAGTACTCATGTTAAATCTCCTTTGAACTTGGAAAAGTAAACGATTCCTTTCTATTTCAATAAATGCATAAACATTACTTCGTGGATTACACTTACAACAATTATAGGAATACATCTCGTGGGATGTAGCCTACTAGACAAACAGTTTGATTATAGTCCATACCTAAATTCATCCATGCTTATATTCATATACATGCTTTATTTTGTTAATACTTGCTTGCTTACATGCATACATCATCATTACGTTATCAAGTCGTCACATATTAACGTGTCCTTTTCACAAATATAATGACTAGCTCTTAGAGTTAGGATGCATTTACGTCATATTCGTCGTTTTATTTCGAGTTAGTGTCATAGAAAGACATAACACCCTAATGTAAGGTAAATTGACGATTGCGGTCCGGAACGTAATCATGAATTTACAGGTACATTGAGATGGTGTGAAATTCTACTTAGAGTTGTTGGTGGATGCTTAGTATGGATTCGAAATACCGAAGGTGTGGTGGGTTAGCTGCGGTACACCCTATATATAAACACTAATGGCATATCGAAGATGTGGCTGAGGGTCGGACCAAGGACCAACTCTAGTCATTCTGACCAAATCACAATAAGCCTTATCCTAAGTCTAAGCATAATAATTAGAATATTAATTAAAGCACATTTAAACCATGCTCCATTCTGCACAAAAGCTTGTCACTCACATAAATCCAACAAATCAAACTACAACCTTTACGCTCTCATTCTTCATGGTGTTCGAAAACTTACCAAAAAGTATGTTCTAAATAAATTTCGAGACGAAATTTTCTAAAGTAGGGGAGACTGTAACGCCTCGCTTTTCCCGAATAACATAATAATAATTTTATTTATTTATTTATTCATAAAACGAATTTTTTATTCATTAACAATATTATCTCATTAACAAATTCACCAACAAGTTAAAATATTTAATTACGCCATACACTGACGCGGTGAGAATACACCGGATATTAAACGACTAGTTGATTCTAAATCTAACGAATTTAAATATTTTATACATTCCAAACACTCGTTTGAAACAAGTTATATAAATAAATTATATGAAATAATTATTCTATTAATTAAACGAGTTCGGTTCATAAACGAGGCCCGAGCCAGTAACTGGTTCGTATACACAATAATCATTCACCTAACCTACCTAGTTAACCCTAACTATATAAACAACATAATACCTTCTTCCTCCTCATTCAAGCATCCACAACCCTAGCCACCACCATTTGAACCTCTTCTTCTTTCCTGCACATCTTTCTCTAACACAAGTCCACCACTATCACACCTTTAACCTCCTCCCTTCACCTCTATAGGTGAGTAGCCACCAACAACCACCACCATACAAGCAGCCGCCAACGACTACCACCATCCGAACCACCACTAAAAACCCACCCATATCCTTCTCTCTGGAGCAGCGGCAGCCACGCAACACACCACCACTCGAACCCTATGGTACCTCGTTTCCTTCCTCCTCTCTCACTCCAAGCGGCGCCGCCGCCACCCACCACCCGAACCCTACAATCACAACCCAACCCTCCTCATTCCTGAACTCACCTATCTTTTTCACTTCCTCCCTCACGATAATCGACCAGCCCCTTACTCCGGCTATCGTGACGTGGCAGCATCACCCACACCAACGACCAGGAAATCTGGTACTTTGGGCCTCTGTTTCAGGTATGTCTTGCTTTAACCAAGTGAGCTTCAGATGAGGTTAGTTTCCGGTTGGTTTTCGGGTTCAGTGATGATACTCCTTGGTGGTTCACGGTGGATGTCAGTTGAAGCAACTGTGGTGCTAGTTGTTCAAGGCTCGGGATGGGTTTAATGGGTTCCAGTCAAGTGGATTCGTTGGGTTGCTTGTTCGGATCTGTTTAGGTGACTTATTTCCTTTCGGGTTTAATCGCTTCAAGTAGCTCGGGTTGTCGAGACTCTGGTCAACAGTCAACACTGTTGACCAAGTCAGACCTGGTCAAGATCGCTCAAGTCGGTCAACTGGGTCAGATCTGTCGGTAGACAGTTTGAGGTCCATACGCGTTGTTTTGCTTGGGTGAATGTTGCGGGAAGGTATAACGCGAACCTTGTCTTTGATTTATTTTTATAAAAGTGTAAAACGAACCGAACCGATTGTGACTAAAAGCTATCTCACTAGTGACTTGAACGGACGGAAAATACTAACGTATAATATACTTAATGTCGCGAGGATAATTAAATGTTATATATGTAAACATATCACTTATCAAAATGTATAGTTTCTCATTATTATAGCATTTTTTAAGTTAAACCATTCGTCGTGTAAAATAGCCTAGTTAAATAATGTTGCGTGTTGTGAAATTGGACTATTGAGTATTGAGATAAATATAGACAACCATAGTTGTCTGGTTTCTTACGAAAACAGAGGAAACTCTGCCCAAATTTTTATAAAAACATCGGGCATTTAAAACCTATATATTTGTACAATTAAAACTATATTTTACAAATAGACCTAATCAAACTTTATATTATCAAAATAGAAGTATATATCTATAAATACATATTTATATATCGCGAGACGAACAACTCGAGCATTATTTCATCATCCAAAATGATTACTTGACAAATAGATTAAGTCGCGATTCTAAATACTATATTAAAGTGTATATTATAACAACTAGACATACACGTCTACCTATAAGAAACAAAACTAAATTCTTATCGGTTCGTTAAGTCATACACAATAAGACACGTATTGTCTACAATACGAGTCTAGGTAGTCGAATAAACTATCTTTAAAACCAAGAATCAAAATAAGTTCATTTGCATTAGAATTTAAGACATCCTTTACTTGTAATAGGACACAAGAGATTCAGTCAATTCAGCTCCAGACATTTTTTTTGTTATTCTTTCATAATGCACTCCAGGTGAGTTCATACTTGTCCCCTTTTTACTCTTTATCACTTTTGGGATGTAAACATGTATCATATGCAAACACATTAATGCTTTCATAAACACACATGCTCAATCTATTAAACATACTTATATGCTACTTGCCATGCTTATGATTCTTAGATACTTAGACATAAATCATTAACTATTATTAGCCCACTTAACATGTATAGCGCTATAGGACTAGCACACCGCCCCCTTTATGGGTCATTGTTAAGATTTAAACGGCCTAACATGAATATGTTAGGTATACGCTGTGGTACTCGCGGGTTTGAGTTGTGTCTTTTGTATGATAGGTATGTGCAATGCTATAGTATGAGATTTGAGTAAACAATTCTAAAATACTATGTATGTAAACTAAAACTAGTATGCTCACCAATGCTTTATGTGTTGACGGATATTTTATACATGTTGCAGGAAAAGCTTGATGAGACGATACAAGAAACATCACTTAGGAATCGACCTTAGAAACAAACGAAATAATCTTTATTTTACTTCATGTTCAACTTAATGTATTTTTTTCTCATGAACAAATTGTATACTTGTTGAATCTTAGATACGAATGAAATCTATTTTAATCTATTGTCGCAATTTAGTGTTATGAAGTCTTTGAACAATCTATCACAAGTCTCACCTCGATGTTTCCGCCATCGGTTGGGGTGTGACAATACATTGGATGGTTGTAAGTTTAGCTTCTATTGGTTGTATCCACTTTTGGGTTTAAAAACCAACACATGAGAGAAATTACAAGAGAGGAGAGGCAAGAAAGAGAAATGTAACATTCGCAATTTTTTTCAGTAATTCAATTAAATCTTTAGAGATTTAAAGTGACAATAATCCAAAAAACTTAATTATCGCATAAACCAAATTTTAACGTAACGATTGGGTAGAGTTGTAATGCCCGAAAAGTCGAAACTCTAGGATCATAAATGCCGATTTAATATGTCGGTTCTTAAACGGATTTAATACGTCGTATAACCAGTCAGTTGTTAGTGACACATACCGAACATTTTTATAGGACAAGACATAAGATTAAAAAATAATAAAATACATAATAAGACTAAAAATTATAACTAGTATTATTCCCATCGCCGCGTTGCGGCTGGGACTCGCTTCTAGTTATCGCCTGTCGTTTCCGCTAGCATGAGTTGGCAGCATATTCGCTTGTCGTTTTAGTTTATAGGAGTTTAATCCGGTGCTTGATGCAGGAGTCATCGTCCTTTTTTGTCACACCCTCAAATTTCCACTGCGGGGTTTATACCGCGAGGCGCATGACATACCAGGATCCCATAGCCATAAGTCATATGAACGAACTCTAAATGCCCAAACCATTTAGTTCGTTTTCAAAAACCAAGTTAGGTTAAGCTGCGGAAGCGTAAACCAAATTTAAACCTTTTAAAACCATGCGCAAAACAACGCGCCCACATTGAAATCACATGAAAGAGAATGTAAAAGCATAATATGTAATTTAGGTGTATGCCCAAGACCCCAAATGCAGTGAAGTGTGCAGTGCTTTCTAATCCTGGCACCGGAAGCTAACTACCTGCAAAAGCATGTATATCGTGGGTCAACAAACAATGTTGGTGAGTTCACTAAGTAAAGTAAATGAGTATGTAAATGCGCTGGTTTCCAAAACCACATAACCAAATAAAAGCATAGGCCCTCCAGACCAAAATGTTCAAGTGTTATCAGTTTAAACGTGTCAGGGGTAGCTAACCCACTCATTGCAACTAAACAGAATTATTGGGACACCTTCAATAACATAATAATTTGCCTCAATAACTAGTGTCTATCAACACTAGTTCTCAAATGTGGTCAGAAGTTCATGCCCGTGCCTCAAGCACCTCAGGCATGAGGTTGCTGCACAACCTAATAGCGCTATCAACTAATACCCCGCTCGCCTCCAGCGATTAACCCAATAATATGCAAGGACTTTCCAAATGATAGAGTGTTTAGTTCACAAAGGACCAATAAGTTTTAAACTGATCAAAAACCCGATCCACACAAGGAATCGTAAACCCGACCCACACAAGGAGTCAAAACCCGACCCACACAAGGAGTCAAAACCTGAGTAGTCCCAACCTGGACTAGAAAACGTTTACCAAAGTTGTCTCAAACCCGAGACGCATGCTTTTGAGAAAAAAGTAGTGAAACTCACCTTAGTATGCAAGCAAGTAAATCCAAACTCCAAAGTAGGGTGTGCTACCGACTCCCTAGTACATGTGTCACTAAGTGAGTATATGTGTAATACCATTACACCATATAACCCGTTTGTCCAAGACGTTTAATTGTTCAAAATCGTATAAGTGACACCTAGTGGTTCTACATGCATAAGTAAACCCTACGGACCCGTTGGTGAATATGTTGGTTACCATTAGTTTTACACTTCATATACATCTCATATAAGTGCCCATTCAAGTACATATCAAACACATACCACATAGGACTCCAATTAGTCACATAAACACAAAATACACAATCTGCGTTTTTAGGACAGATTGTGTGTCACCAAAACTAATTTATTTAAAATACTAGATCAGTGAGTTAAACTCCCAAATTGTTAATATTCTTTGGGATTCATTTAACAACCCATATTTTTGTGTTGTCTCAAAACCAAACAGAAAAATTATTAAAATTCGTTCAACACAGCTATGTTCAGAAAACTTTCGCAACAGGTCAGTTTAGTAGAAAAATTCCCAAAAATTGTGTATTCATCCAAATGGGATGAATCTACATGGAAAAGCCAAATTATTCCAATGTTAATCTTCTGTAAAAATTTCATAACTTAATTCTTTATAAAACTCGAGTTATAACGGTTTAAAGTCGACTCAGTTTGTTAATCCGAAATTCTGATATGACCTATTTTCAAAGAAAATTCCAAAAACTATTCAAACGAAGTCCAAATCGAACTATTTTGCCCATTAAGAAAAGCTAAGACCAGGTATGATTTAAATATGCAAAGAAAACATCAAAACCATCATGTTAAAGCCACGTAACAGACCCTACAAGTTAACCTAAACATTCTGTCCAGATTTTAATCATACATAAATCTTTATTTAAACGACTCACGTGTGCGTATAATCGATCAACAATTATCAACAATCATTACAAAACATTCCTAAGACCTATTAAGATTAGAATCTATCATAACACATGCAAAAATCATAACCCTAACGATCAAAACATCAACAACTTGCGCACCAAGTAATCTATTATATCACTAATCTCCTATCATCATGTTTAACCCGTTAAATCTTCAAAAACTTCAAGTTTTAATATTTAAAAAAAGGTCTCAGACCTGGACAAACTTAGTTATAGGGTTTTTATAACATAATAATAAGATTAAAGCATAGTAGATTAAGGATTATACCACAAGCTCTTCGAAGCAACCAACCGAATGCTCTTGAAGCTTCCTGATCGATGTTCTTGCGCCTTAGCAGGTGGTTTGGGGTTAATATTTTGTAGGTAGGGCAGTAGGGGCGATTAGGGTTTGAGTTTAGGTGATACAAGAGGCTTAGGGTTGCTTAAATAGGTGATTAAGTTGGTTTTAGTGGCGACAGACACCCGCGAGCGGGCCGCTCGGTCCCTGTGAGCGGCCACTCACAGGGCCTTGGCCCGCGTGGGTGGCCCGTTTCGTCACCTGACGTGTTTTCCTTCGATGTTTTCGCTATTTCGGATCGTAATAAGTGTAACCCCATGTGTTAAGACCACAATCATCCTAATGGTCCACCTTTAACGATTTTTATTAATGTATTCGGTTTAAATTCACATAATCACATATGGTTTGCACATAGTTTCACCGAGTATCACAGAAGCACGTAATTGCAATCAATCTCAAACAATTACTTCCCAATCATTTTGTTTAACAATTCACCAACTTCCGGGGTTCACTACTCATGTAAATAGTTTGGTAATTCCTCGAATTACCACCTCATCTAGTTATTAACCTATAACCGTGCAATGTGCAACTTATATAGCTAACCCTAGTTAACTAGAATGCATAGAATGTAACCAGAGTTTAGTTAAAGTGAGAACCTGAAATTACGGGGTATCACATTTTTTATTTCAATATAAAAAATATTCCTACGTACATGCTTGAACGCTTAAGCCAACTTCTTTTATAAAACATCAGAATTTCTAGTTGAGCAATATCCCTCCCGCACATGCTACAAGAATTTGGCCTGCGTATGGATCTATGCTTATGGTAACTAAAAACAAGGCTGATTATGAATACGTCGCTAAATAGCACAAAAAAACACTGGTGTTTAATACTTTATCAATTACTTCATCAATTGTGTTCGCTTGATTTTTTTAAGGACAAACTAAGCATCATGCCCGACTAACTGGGGTAACCCATGGCCAAAGGCACCCCATATGCCCGCGAACGCAGAAACCACTGCTTAGCCGAAGGTCCACTATAGTTCCACAAGCTTGGGAAAACCCGACCTAGGCATGACAATGAAAAATCAGTAAAACCGGGATGAGATCAGATTAGAACTAAGACCTTTTAGTCCCAAAGCCTTAACCATCATTTTCCATGAAACTCCACCACAAGGGTGGGAGCTCGCTTAATGTATTACCTCACAAAGCTTCTCATCCATTAATTCCTCATACGAGAAATATGGGGAAAACAACACACCCCAAAACAACAGCCCAAATAGCCTACATTAGGAAATACAGGAGGGTCAGAGATCCATTTGATGCAACAACATTCCTTATGCTTGGATATGTTATTAAACTAAGAAAACATTGTGTGAATAATATCTTCAAAAACCTTGCCTGCTAATCTCCTGACCCGTCCAAAAATCTCGCATTACATTCCTTCCATTAGCTCCAAAAAGCAGCGTTGATTGTACCCGTCATAATTTTAGGGGTTGTTTGCGCTAGAAGGCTTAGCCGACATTTAGCCGTCTATGGCCAACACATTTTTAAGCAAAAAAATCATTAGCACTCACCTGAACATATAAATTTAGCTGAGCAAATTGACTATGCAGATAAACAATGTATAAGAACCATAATTGATAGGAAAGAACGTCTCGTGAAGGTTTTGTGAAAAGTGATGACATCTCTTATGCCTTTCCTCTTATTAGAAAGTAATGACACCTATAAAAAAGAAGACAGAGTTACCAGCAAATATAAAAAAGAAAATAGAATAAAAACCGAAAACACGCTAAAAAGTATCAAAGATCCGTAGTGAAGAAGCGAACACACGACACACTTGTTCATTTGTAAATATAACTTTATTATATTTGTATGTTGTAACTATTGTACTTATATATACTTGTATGTAATGTATGTATTAAGTAGAACAATTATATTAGGAACCTAAGATTAGTTAAGTAATGTATTAGAATAACAATGTTAACGGGTCAAAACAATTCGGCTACATGTTCAAGGCTGCAACAACAAGATCAAGGCTGCACATCTTTGTTTCAAGGTTGGACAACATTAAACAAGGCTGCATACTTGTATGAATAATCGAATCAAGGAGCAGAAACAAAACAGAAGCAAAGACAGACCATAACAGGAAGTTTCAAAGGCTGCAAAAGGACCAATATGCCCTTACAGTTGGATCAGTAATTTTTGGCGCCAAATCTGAATCAAACCAGTGGGAACAAAGCATCACAACGGTTCATTGAAGACACAACTAATCGGAAACTATATATATCAAAGACAAGGCACAAAAACAGTTATCAAGATTGTTTCATACACACAATCCTTTAGTCGAAAAACTTCCAGAATTCAATTGTTCTTATTGTTCTTTTGTATCAAATACATATTTCATTCAATATTATCTTATCATTCGTTCATAGTTTGTGTCCATTATACTAGTAATTCATAATAGATTCCGCTGCAAATCTGATATGGGCCAACAACACTCTGAAACAAAAATGAGTGGGTTTAGATTGAACAAAAAACTTATGTCTATTTAAGACTAAATCAGTTAGAAACCCAGCAAAGTAGTAATAAAACCAAAGTTAATAAAATTGTGCACACAACAACATACCAAAATATGAAAAATTGAGTGTGTGTATGATTGTTGATTTTGTAATTATGAGGCATAGCACAACAACAAATATTAAGTTGCAAAAATCTAAAATAAATAACCATGCTACTCTATACTGTTGGTTTTGTGAAGTTACAACATAGAACAACAAACACTGATCAGGGTAAAAGTAATCTTGTCACCCAAAAGGTGGAGCTTGAAAGAACAATTTCCTTTGTGGGAGCTTTTCAAGTCTCACTACCGCTATTTTGGTAGTCGATTCACGCAACAGAGGCCAAAAAAAGAACAATTTCCTTTGTGGGAGCTTTTCAAGTCTCACTACCGCTATTTTGGTAGTCGATTCACGCAACAGAGGCCAAAAAAATAGGGAAACAAACCTGAAGAATGAACGACCCACATAACTCAGCAAGCAGAAGAGGTTTCACCATTTTGCTCTGTTGCCAGTGGTCACTGCTGCCGCATGAAAAGACCTAAACAAGCTACACACATGCAAATACACTGGCCATCACATTTTGCCTTAGCTCAAAATCACTATCGGTTATAGTCTCATCGCTAGGTCTGTTACTGTAAAGATAATATTTGCTTGATTTCATTCCAATCACAATCGTACAATATATATAGATGTTTATAGCTGGATTTCCTATAAATCAGGGGATAAACTCTAGCTATCACAATCAATTGTTTCCTATTATACATGATCTATTACACCCCCACGGTCGAAGCGAAGGGTGGCCGAAGACTGAGACTGGAGCGGAAATCCTCAAATAGCACACGAGGTAAGCCTTTGGTGAAGATGTCTGCGATCTGATGACGAGAAGGTACATGCAAAACTCGAACATTCCCGCGTTGGACTTGTTCACGGACAAAGTGAATGTCGAGTTCAATGTGCTTTGTCCTCTGGTGCTGAACCGGGTTGCCTGATAAATAGATGGCACTCACGTTGTCACAATAGACTATGGTGGCACGTGTGAGAGGGCGGTGAAGCTCTAACAAAAGGTTGCGCAGCCAGCAAATCTCAGCAACAACGTTTGCTACGCCACGATACTCTGCCTCTGCACTGGAGTAAGAGACGGTAGACTGCCGTTTGGATGACTAGGAGAGAAGATTATCACCAAGATAAACACAGTAACCGGATGTAGAGCGCCTAGTGTCGGGGCAACCTGCCAGTCAGCATCTGTGTAGGCGCGTAGAGAAATGGAGCTAGTAGGCGTAAGGTGGAGACCCAGATCGATAGAGCCTTGTATATACTGAATAATGCGTTTTAAAGCATTCCAATGAGCTTCGCGAGGGGTATGCATGTGCATGCAGATTTGCTGAACAGCATAAGAGATATCTGGACGAGTGAAGGTCAAGTATTGTAGTGCCCCTGCGAGGCTCCTGAAGGATGAGGGGTCGGTATATAACGGGCCGGCTTCGGTGCTCAGTTTGGTCTGAGTATCAACGGGAGTGGCGACAGGTTTACAGGAGTCCATAGATGCTCGGTGAATAATATCCTTAGCATAAGCCGTTTGAGACAGAAATAAATCATTACCCGTGCGTTGAACCTGGATGCCGAGAAAATATGATAGAGGGCCTAAATCTAGCAAACTCACTGGCTAAGGCAGTCATCAACCTATGACGTAAGGCGTCGTTAGAGGTGGTGAGTATGATGTCGTCGACATAAATGAGCAAATAAGCTATGTCGGCCCCGTGGGAATAGACAAAGAGAGAGTTCTCTGACTTGCTTTGCTGGAAGCCCTGTAAAGTGACAAAGTCTGTGAACCTTTGGTACCATGCACGTGGTGCCTGTTTAAGACCATAAAGTGACCGTTTGAGCCGACAAACATGGTTCGGAAAATCTTTGTGGCGGAATCCCATTGGTTGGTGCATATAAACGGTCTCGTCCAAATTACCATGTAGAAAGGCATTGGTCACATCAAGTTGATGGATGGACCAAGACTTTGCAAGAGCAAGAGATAAGACAGTGCGAATGGTAGCCGGTTTAACCCCTGGACTGAAGGTCTCTCCACAATCAATACCTACTTGTTGGCTACGCCCATCACAAACAAGTCTCGCTTTATACCGTTCCAACGAGCCATCCGACCGGACGATCTTCCGGGGCTTCCTCCCGAACGCGAAGTAGAGTTTAAGATTGAATTGGTGCCCGGGGCTCAACCCGTTGCAAAAACACCATATAGGTTGGCACCCACCGAACTCCGAGAGTTGATGACACAACTTCAAGAGTTACTCGATAAGGGCTTTATTCGCCCGAGTGTGTCTCCGTGGGGAGCCCCTATATTGTTTGTGAAAAAGAAGGATGGGTCTATGCGGATGTGCATAGACTACCGGGAGTTGAATAAATTGACAATAAAGAACCGCTACCCCTTACCCCGTATGACGATCTATTCGATCAACTTCAAGGGGCGAGTTGGTTCTCAAAGATTGATCTTCGCTCCGGATACCATCAATTGAAGGTACGGGAAGAAGATGTGTCCAAAACAGCGTTTAGGACCCGGTATGGGCATTACGAGTTCCTAGTGATGTCCTTCGGGTTGACAAATGCACCGGCCGCATTCATGGATTTAATGAATCGGGTATGTTGTTCGATGTTGGATCGTTTCGTGATAGTATTTATAGATGATATTTTGATTTACTCCCGAAGTGAATCGGATCATGCGGATCACTTACGGGAAGTTCTCGAGACGCTTAGAAAGGAAAAGCTTTATGCTAAATTTTCTAAGTGTGCCTTTTGGTTGAGGGAGGTCCAGTTTTTGGGGCATGTAGTGAATGAGAAGGGCATTTCAGTAGACCCTTCGAAAGTGAAGGCGGTGGTGGAATGGGTTTCTCCCAAGAACCCGAGTGAAATTCGAAGTTTTCTGGGCCTAGCCGGTTATTATAGAAGATTCATCCAAGATTTTTCAAAGGTGGCGCTACCTTTGACCCGGATGACAAAGAAGAATGAAATGTTTGTGTGGGGCGAAGACCAAGAAAGAGCCTTTCGAATGTTAAAAGAGAAGTTGACCAGTTTGCCTGTTCTGACCTTGCCTGAAGGGTCGGATGATTTTGTAGTTTATACGGATGCCTCGCATCAAGGGTTGGGGTGTGTTTTGATGCAACGGGGGAAGGTCATCGCCTACGCATCAAGACAACTCAAAGCCCATGAATGTAATTACCCCACACACGATTTGGAATTGGGGGCCGTAGTATTTGCGTTGAAAATCTGGAGGCATTACCTGTATGGGACAAAATGTACCATATATTTCGATCACAAAAGCCTCAAGTATTTCTTCGAACAGAAAGATCTCAACATAAGACAACGGAGGTGGCTCGAGTTGATCAAAGATTATGATTGTGACATCATGTACCACCCGGGCAAGGCTAACGTGGTGGCCGATGCTCTAAGTCGGAAGGAATACCCACCCCGATTCAAGTTAAGGCCTTGGGTGTTGTAATTACACCTACCCTTTTGGGTGAGATACGAAAGGCCCAAGTCGAGGCTTTGCAAGCCAATGACCCAAAGAAGATAAGAATGAAAGGGATGATAGACAAGTTGGAAGAAAATGCGGATGGGATGAAGACCCGATATGGGCGGGTATGGGTTCCTTGGACATGTGAAGTCAAGGCTTCACTACTTGACAAAGCCCACAAGTCCCGGTTCTCAATCCACCCGGGGGCGACCAAGATGTATCGGGATCTAAAGAAAGACTATTGGTGGCCGGGAATGAAGCGCGACATCGCTAAGTAAGTGGAGAAATGTTTGACCTGTTCACAAGTCAAAGCCGAACACCAAAAGCCTTATGGGAAGTTACAATCACTTGAGGTACCGGTGTGGAAGTGGGAGGAGATAACCATGGACCTTGTGACAAAACTGCCAAAGACAAGGAAGGGTTATGATGCAATCTTTGTAGTGGTAGACCGGCTCACAAAAAGCGCACACTTTCTGGCTATTCGGGAGGCCTACACCTCCGAATGAATGGCGGAAATTTATGTGAATGAGATTGTATCCCGGCATGGTGTACCCGTATCTATTGTGTCGGACCGGGACACTCGATTCACATCCCGATATTGGAGGAGGTTTCAAGAAGAAATGGGTACAAAGTTGTTGGTTAGTACCGCCTACCACCCTCAAACCGAAGGACAAACGGAAAGAACTATTCAAACCCTCATAGATATGTTGAGGGCATGTGTTTTATATTTTGGGGGAAATTGGGATGAACACTTACCATTAGTGGAATTCTCTTATAATAATAGCTATCACAGTAGCATCCAAATGGCACCATTTGAGATGTTATACGGGAGAAAATGTAGAACCCCGGTGTGTTGGGGAGAAGTGGGTCAGCGGGAATTAGCTCCAAGTGATTTGGTGGCCCTCACTAACGAAAAAATTAGCCTAATACGGGCTAGAATTCAAGCCGCTCAAGACCGACAAAAGACGTATGTGGATCGTAGAAGACGACCGATCGAATTTCAAGTGGGAGATTTTGTGTTGTTAAAAGTCTCCCCTTGGAAGGGCATCATCAGATTTCGTAAGCGCGGAAAGTTAGGCCCGCGTTATATAGGACCTTTCAAAATTTTGGCACGGGTCGGGCAAGTGGCTTACCGGTTGGAGCTACCGCCATCATTGAGTGGAATCCATGACACCTTTCATGTGTCCCAGTTACAAAAGTGTCTCGCGGATGAAACCGCGTACGTGCCTCTTGAGGACATAGAGGTAGACGACAAGTTGAATTATGTAGAAAAAACGGTGGCTATAAGAGATTTCAAGGTGAAGCGGTTGCGAAATAAGACCATAAACCAAGTCTTGGTTCAATGGCAACATCGGAAAGGTTCAGATCTTACGTGGGAATCCGAGGAAGAAATGCGGAAACACTACCCGGCTCTATTCGGTACGTATCTAGGTTTCAGGGTCGAAACCTTTTTAAGGGGGGTAGACTTGTAACACCCAAAAAATATTAAATTAATGGTAATATGGTAGGTATATATATATATATATGTTTATATATGTATTGCGGGTATGTATGTATGCGTGGATATATGTATGTATATGTGTGTACCCCTAGTTGTAAGTAATGCATTGGTAGTTGTACATGTAACAAAAATAAAAAAATTAACCAAGTTAGCTACTTGGTTAGTTGGTAGCTAAGCAGTTAATGTCGGAAAATATCAGTTATCGGTCGAGGACCGATATTTGATATATCGGTTTTCGCGGTGAGATATCGGTGGGATATCGGTAATTTTATATCATGCAAAATCCATATATATATAGAGGTTTAACACTAACAATTAAATATAATCTCCTACAATTAACAAATTGACCTCTTGCAACATGCAAAACAATAACAATTGTAGCAAGTAGGAACTTATTAAGACTTTAAACACTAATATTTAACACTGACAATTAACAACTAAGACTTAAAACACTAACAACATCAATAAGAAGCAAGACAAATAGAAGAACTAATAAGAAAGATACCGATATCGGGAATATCGGTGATATATCGGTCAAATATCGGTAAGATATCAGTCAAATATCGGTCAATATCACCGATAATATCGGTAGAAAATATCGGTCAAAATATCGGTATCAATATATCGGTTGAGGACCGATAACCGATATATCGGACCGATATAGCGGATATATCGGTGATATTAACTGCTTAGGTTGGTAGAAACTAAGTTGGTAAAAAGGGGAGGGGTTAAACATGACCCAACATTCTTCTTGAGGGGTGGGTTTTGGGAGGATTTGAAAGACTAACTAAATAAAGGGGGTTAGAAGGAAATTGGGGGTTTTTAGAAAAAGAAAAGACAGAGTACGCAGAGAGAGAGAGGGAGGCGACTTTGAGGTCTCAAAATCAGCCATCCATAGCTGAAAATTTGAGAACGAATCATCCCCAAATCCCTGCATGTCTACGAATTCATAACCACCTAGTGGCCCTAATACTATTGGTAAGTTGTAGAACTAGTAATTGTAAGATTTGGAGGTAGTATGGTGGGTTCCATAATTATGTTGGGATAATTACTTCTTGTGGTTAGGAAAGCATGCTTGTTATGTGTAGTAGTGTGAAATTGAAGAGATTGTATGTTAATTGCTTGTAATAGGGTTGAATTGAGAATGTGTTAAGTGGGTGTTGGGATGAAGGTTTCTGTTGACTTTTAAAAAGTCAAACAGGACCTTAATCTCATAAGGACTCAATCGATTATGCTTATTGTTAAGAAATTCATGAAGATTGTAAGTATAAGTATAGAATTGGGAATGTTGTGTCATGGAATGGTATACCACTTGAATGTAGGAATATGCACACCAATTGTATGATGAAATGCCTAGTAACTTAGAATAGGTGAAATTGTGGGAAAATACATGATAACTATGATGGTAGACGTTGTAGCTATGTGGTTATGTTAGTTTATCTACTTGGACCAAGAATGGTAATAGGTAAAGTGCAAAAAGCTAAAGTATGAATTCCTTCGCTATGTAGGTGTGAAGGTGGAAGGTACTAGCGGTTACAAGGAGCAAGGTGCGCACGATAAAGGTAAGTTGGTTACTACCAACTATGTAGTTTAATGAGTATGTTAGTCATAATTGTTATGTATGCATTTTGTGAATGAATTTGGTAGAATGGAAGTAACATGAAGTATCCTTGTGGCTAAGAAGGGTATAATTGGTAGAATGATTTAGATGGTGGAAACACCCTTAACGGGTCAAAATAGTAGGAACACCCTCGATGGGTCAATACGGTGGAAGTACCCTTAAGGGTCAAAATAGTAGGAACACCCTTAACGGGTCAAAACGGTGGGAATACCCTTAACGGGTCAAAATGGTGGGAATACCCTTAACGGGTCAAATGGTAGGAATACCCTTAACGGGTCAAAATGGTAGAAGTAAGGATTTCATTGTGATTCCATGGACTTCTTGGGTATCTTGGATAAGATGATCATATGGTTTATAACCTACTAAATGTTTGCTTTGTTGATTTGAAATAGGTAAAGCACATGAATGAAGATCAAGTCTCAAGCAAGGATGGGTTATGCACGCTCGCGTTCTTTTGGGTTAGGTACCATGGTTGTGTTAGGATCTTTGAGTCTTTAAAAACAAATTGTTAATGTTTTGTATATGGTTTGGATATGGGTCAAAGATTCGCATGGTAGCCAACTTAGGCTTTGTCTTTTGTAACTTAACTAGTGTCGCCAAGGTTGTTGGCACGTTGTTGAACTTGACGTTTTGGATATATATATATATATATATATATAATGGATGTTTATATATTATCTACATGTTAAAAAAAATCGAGTCCTTTCAGTTTATATATAGACTACTGGATCTCTGTATAGACTAAACTTTTTGTGTGCATCATTCATTTCTCTTAATGGATGGTTACATAAGCTATATATCACAATTTTTTAAAGTTGACTCGACTGATCAAGATGAATGATTTAGACTTTTTTATTTTGACTCACTTGATTATACATTCATGTAATGGAATTGTAACTTGAAATACACATAACTAGGGTAAATTCAATAAGTTCTAATTACACTTTGCTAAGTTGTTTATATATAAACTACTAGATCTCTGTATAGTCTTATGTGTTATTTATTTTTTATTTTTGGTTTTGTTTTCATAACCATCACTGTTAGAAGGAGTAGTAAAGAGAAGTAAGAATTACATTGAGCAAATGCACTCTGTTTGACCAAATGGTTGAAGAAACCAAATGGTAAGTTGTCTATTATTGCATTGTTTTATGTTTGAATGATGAGATTGTTTATCATTGTTACATAATGTAGTCAAAGTAAGCATTGCCTTATACTATTATGCAATTACATCATTTTATCTATTTAGATATTTTATTTCAATTTTGGGAGTTGACTACTATTTTGTTTCCTCTTTTTTAATTATAAATGGCAGGTCGTAAAATATAAAGAGTGCTATAAGCAATGTGGTGCATAGGTGGTCATGCCATAAATACACTACAAATATACAAGTACAATGTTATGTTAAATATGTTAACGGTTTATTCATTTTTATACATCGGTAGCCATGTATACACTGCAAATATCATGGACGCATCAGGTCTAATATGGTAAGCATACATTTTTAAGCATATTGTACCCCCTTCAAACATACATTAAAGAAATTTCATTTTATTTCGTTTGCTTGGTAGTTAGAACTTTTTTTTTTTTTTTTTTTTCAAATTAGCCTCATATTATTCATGTTTCTGTTGTTTCTACAGTGCTTGGCTATGTGAGTCTATGAGTTTTTTTTGTTATATTTTTAAGTCTTACACACGGGGCATTAGCGGTGTCATGTTTACTGTGTATATTTGGATAAACGTTGTTAAACTGTTTCTATACTTTATATTATTTTTTGGTTAGTAGGTTGTATGCATTAGAGGTACATTTTGTAAAACTTTTGTCCAATTATTCCGCTTAGCACTAAAGATGGGTGTACCTGTTATGTTGTTGAGAAACATAGATCAACAAAATGGCTTGTGCAACGGCACGAGATTAAGAATCACCAAACTTGCAAAGCGTGTTATTGAATCCGAAATCATATCAGGTGGAAACATTGGTACCAAAACTCTTATTGCTAGAATAAATATGATACCATCTGATAACAAGATTCCAGTGAAGTTCCAAAGGCGTCAATTCCTAATATCCGTATGTTTCGCAATGACCATCAATAAAAGCCAAGGACAGTCTCTATCGAAGGTTGGATTGTATTTAAGAGACCCCGTATTCTCACATGGCCAACTTTATATCGCATTGTCAAGAGGTAAAAGCATGGCATGGGTGAAATTACTTATACTAGATAGTTATGGGAATGTCAAAACTAAAACAAAAAATATGGTGTATAAGGAAATATTTAGTGATATTTGAATAACATGTGTATTCCTTACTTTTAAATTTTAATAAAATATTTCTACTATATTTTTCATAGGTTTTACCGCTCCAAATAATTGTTAATTTTTTAACCACGTGTCCACGCGGGCAATAGTCTAGTGTATATATAAAGAGAGACAGAGAATGTATCATTATTAACACCCGTGTTTAAGATTACACGGTGTGGTCATGCCTTTGAGGTGGCATGGACCGACATGTGGAATTCCTCTCCAAGACCAAAATACTAGAGGGTGATGGTGGCGTGAAAGAGCGGGGTGGAGGATTTTTTTTTTTTTTTTTTTTTAAATCAAACAAACAATCACAATAATTCATAATCCAACAGCCAATCACAACCATCCACCTCACTTTTACATTTTTTACCACGTCGTTGAAGATATTCAAACCCCAAGAAGCAATGCTCCTTTTACACCACATAGCGGATGGGGTTGAAGACATAAAGAGGGTTCACATACCCATAACGTGTGGTCCAAAAAGATAAAGACCCCAATATCAAACTTAGAGGATCCAAAAAGATAAGACTCCAATATCAAACTAAGATTGGAGTTGTAGTATCAAATTTGATGACGGAAGGTTCACATCCATCTCACTATCTAGGGCACGTGTCGATGTTTAGAGGTTTGATAGCATCATATATTCTCCACTCCACCACAAATTTTTCACTTAATTGATTTCTACAAATCCTGCATTGTCACATTATTTTATAGTTTTTACTGATTCATTTCATTGAAACAGTTTTTTTAAGGCAACACTTTACTGATTATTTACCCAACAATCAATTATTTTCACATATAATTACATATAATAATAATAATATTAATCTATACATATAATATTTAGGAGCAATTGTGGACACTTGTCATTCATTTAGGCCCCTTGCAATTAATGCTCATCCATCATGGCACAATGTGGGAATTTATAAAATTTTCTTTTTTTTTTTTAAATCAAAAATCTAAAAAATATACATAACCTTCTAAAACAAACGGACATAACAAAACCCTCATTCATCATCGCCTCCTCTAACCAACAACCCTAATCAATAAACGATCGGCGATCCGGCAAATCAGACCATCTCTTGCCGTCTTCTTCATCTCATCTTCAAGGTATTTTCTCTTCTAATCTTATGTCAACCGATAATCTGTTTTCTCTGATTTTTTTTCCTTTTTTCTTCCTGATTTGTTTAAAGATTAAGTTTTTTTTTTTTTTTGTGTGTTTTGTTTGATTTCAATTATTTACCTTATAATACTTGCGTTTACGTCTATTATTGTTTAGGTTTATTAATATTTAGTTTTAGGGTTCATGTTTTAGGGTTCGTCTTTTAGGGTTGATGATGGGTTACGGATCTGTGATTAGAGTAATAATAGGGGTTTTGATTACCGGGTATTTTATAGGGGTTTTGATTACTGGGTAAATCACATTGGGTTTTTTTAATCTTTTTCGATTAGGTTTTTGATTGCTTCATATCATATAAAGATTGTTATTCGTAGTAATATGTTTTAGGTTTGCATTTAGTAAAAATGGTTCAATTGATTTTGTCTTCAATTTATGTTATAAGGAACCTAGGAATGGATTGTTATCATACATGGTCTGGATTAGGTTTGCATTTAGTAAAAATTGTTCAATTTATTTAGTCTTCAATTTAGTCTTCAATTTATATTCTTTATGTTATACTCATATAAACATTACTTTGCTGATATGTATTTGCGATTATGTTTTGCTGTTGCTACAGGTGCATACACGTTCGGAATACAATGGTTTATGGATTTTGGATTGAGTCGGAGGGTAACAACCGTGTTTGTATTGTAAGATATCTGTTACAGGCTAAAATGTATATAGTACAGTATGTTTATACTTTTCCTAATAATATTTTAATGTTTGTAATTCTAATCAGGCGTTACCAAAACTCTATCATAAGTGGATCGAAGATTATGGTTATCCTTCCGGTAACACCAAAATCCGTACCTTGGACTCTAAAGTCTATGATATTAAAGTGTTGAATATTGCTGGCAAGTGGTTCTTCTACAATGGTTGGAGAACAATGATTACTGAATTGAAGTACCCATCTAGGTGTAACTTTCTATTTCAGTATGAGGAAAACCTTCGCTCTTTCAGGATGATAACTTTCCATCAAGATGCAGTGTATGCAGCTGGTAACTTTTTTTACTGCAGATTGTCCGATCCTTATACCAGTGAGAAGCGTCTGGTATGTGTTTTTTTTAATCAAATAACATCATTATATTTTATTATACAATTTTTTGATAAAAAAAACTTATTCATGTCAACATTTTTGGTGTTTTTCCAGCATGTTAGTTGTTACGTTGTTCATGGTTTATTGAACAGACAACTCCCGTTGGACCCAATTGCAGTTAGAGCTGCTCCACGTAAAAAGTTTCAGATACAGCTAGCAGTTGATGATGGTTTCTTTTATGTCACTAAAGGATGGCCTTTCATTAAGGAAACTTTTTCAATCACACCTGATCATCTCATTGTCTTCAAAATCATTGATGAGGTCTTCTCTGTTTTCTTAAATATAAATTCTAAATCTTTAGCTTTATTTTTTTTGCTCGCTGTATACGTCATAAGGCTGATAAAATGTATATACTTCTTTTTGGTTTAACAGAGCACATACAATATGTCGCTTTTTGAGAAAAACAAGCTTACTCTTCCTCCTGAACTTAAATGGGAAGCTGAAGTTAAGGAGGAGGATGATGATGAAGATTACTCTGATGAAGATATCATTGTCCTTTCTACTGATGATAGTGAGGAGGTTGTCATTTCTGATGATTTCAGCGAGGAGGATGAAGAGGACACTGATATGGAGGAAGAGGATGATGATTCTGAGGAAGAGGACGATGTAGGTGTGCCAGTGGTGTTCGTTGTTGACAAGCACTATGTAAGTAATAATATTTATTTTTTAAATGTATTAACTTAGATGTATTTTAGTCCATAAGGTTTATTATAAGTCTTTATATGTTAGTGCAGCCATATTAGTGGTTTATAAGTTGACGACCTCCTAATATGTGTCAACTGTTGTTACTTAGTATTATGTAGATCTTAGATGTTAGGCTTATAACAAATATGGGTCAACTGTTGTTGGTTATTAAGATTTTAAAAATGGGTGAACTGGTCTAAATGTTAGATGTTACTTTATGGACAAATTAACCACACCTTTTGTTACTTATGTAGACTTCTCAAACAAATATCGGTCAACTGATTTATTTGTTAGATGTCAAGTGATTTAGATTCATTTTAGTTTCAGCTACACAAATTGGTCAAATCTGGTCAAATCATCAGATTACACAAATTGGTAACAACAGTTGGTCAAAAATATATATTTGATTCAAATGGGTCATCTGTGGTCATCGTTCTCAACTGCACCAATTTAGTTGTTTATTTAGACTTTGTTGAGCTTTATGAGGTCAAACTGCACTCAAATGCTCTTTACTTGTCATATGGGTCAAATGCCATTTATTATGAAAGTGCAATCATTTATTTTTTAAATCTATTAACTTAAATGCATGTTAGTCGAACAGGTTTATTATAAGCCTTTAGATGTTATTTCAGCTATAGTAGTGGTTTATAAGTTGACGACCTCCTAATATGGGTCAAATATGGAAAAATTGTTGTTGCTTATTTAGATGTCCACTTATGTCATATCCAAATGAGATGACAAGCTATATGTATATATTATTATTGTATAACTTTCTATTCTTTGTTATTTGCGTAGCGTATGAAGACCCATTGGGCAAGGGAAAACGGGTTGTGCAAGAAGAGGGCTTTGACCATTCGTGATGGTGAGGGTTTTAGTTGGGGAGTGTCTGTTGGGAGGGAAGGTGAACCTGGAAAGTACCGTTACAACATAAGAGGTATGTCAACTTTTGTAGGTGATAAGAACTTTCAGCTTGGTGATCAAATGCATTTCCTGTTTTTCCAAAAGCAAGGTGTGTTCGAGTTCTCTAATGTTGTTAGTGGTAATGGTAGTTAGTTTGGTTAGTGGTGGTTGTTATGTGGTTTGAAGACAATACTTTTTGGTGGGTAACTTTTTTAAGTTAGAACATGATCTATCGTTGGTAGTCACAAACATTTCCACGTTTACTGCTCATGTGGTAAGTCGTGGTTTTTGGGTTTATATATATGTTGATAAACAATAAATTAGTAGGTTATGTATATTGTAATGTTTTTGGGTTGTTTAGCCAGTAAGTTAGCAATGTTTGGATAAGTTAGTAATTCTATTACCTAAGAATCTAAAATATTTGAATTTTCATCTTAAAATTTTACATTTTGATACAAAAAACTATATTTTGTAACATTGGTTGTCCAACTCTTTTTAAGAAAAAGGTTTTTTTGAACATTAATGTTGTAAACTTTTGGTAGGTTTAGTTGTCATGTATGATTGTGCATATGATGTTTGGTTTGTCGTGATATATGTTTATGCTAATCCTATTTTGTTGTTTATTGAGTAATTATGAATTGTGTACTGTTTAGGTAGTCGTATTACAATTACAATCATATGGATTTTTATACAAAAAAAAAGTCATCATACATTTTTATATCAGAAACGTTTTTTAACAATCATTTGACATTTTATATTTTTTAAATGTGATATTGTTTTTTTTAAAGTAAAATTTTAGCAACATTGACTTTTCCAAGTCAATCATATTAATGACAGTTTTCCAAAAATATTTTAATTTATTAATTGTAAATAAATATAAATTCCGTTTATATTAAGAAGTTTAACTTATCTCAATCATTGTTAACAAAATCAAATTAAGATTATTACAATTAACTAACAATCAATATAATTGTATCATCAAAATATTTTTGGTACATTTCAATTATTTAAAACATAAGTTGAATGACTTTGTTTTAAAAAAATTTAGAACCAACCCTTTATAAACTAAAACCAGTTTTGTAACATTGAAGCATTTAAAATCAATGTTTGGCTATTTTAATTAAATTGTATTACACTTTTTACAATTCTTTTAAATCGCTTTTAAAAAACGAATAATAAACAATTTTTTCCAAAAAATAAATACAATTATAGAAACTTCAAAATGTATCTGACGCAAAATCCTAGCTATTTAAATCAAACTCAACAACTTAAACTTTTAACTAAATAATGTAAAAGGTAACAATGGTAATTATGATTTTCTTTTTATAATCAATAAACGAAATTTACCTATAAAAATTGGACAAACTTAAATGTAAATTACTTTTCATTTCTAAATCCGTTAGTTAAAAAAATTTATAACAAACAATTTTATTAAAAATATAAATTAAATTATACAAAGTTTAAAATGTACCATACCAAAAATCGTAAGTATGTAAACAAAAGTCAACAATTTAAAGTTTTTACTTAATAATGGAAACATATACAATGCTACTTATATTTTCATTATATAAATAACTTTAAACGAAATTTAACTTAATAATGGAAACAGTTAAATGTAAATTAATTTTCTGGTCAACTGTTATATTTATGTTGTCATAATTTAGGAATCTTTAGTCAAAAAGTCATCATACATTCTATGACTAACTTTGAAACATTTTTATATTACCAAACCTTTTTTAACAATAATTTACATTTTATATTTCTTAAATGTGTTATTGTTTTTTTTAAAGTAAAATTTTAGTAACGTTGACTTTTCCAACTGAATCATATTAATCACAATTTTCCAAAAATATTTTAAATTATGATCGTTAACTAAATAATGTAAACAGGTAACAATGGTAGTTATGATTTTCTTTTTTTAATCAATAAACAAAATTTAACTTAATAATGGAAAAACTTAAATGTAAATTGATTTTCATTTCTAACTGTTACTTTTAAAAAAAAAATTTCACAAACAATTTTATTAAAAATATAATTTTAATTATACACAGTTGAAAATGTACCATACCAAAAATCGTATGTATGTAAACAAAATTCAACAATATTAACTTTTAACTTAATAATGGAAACATATAAAAATGCTAATTATATTTTCATTATATAATTAACTTTAAACGAAATTTAACTTAATAATGGAAACACTTAAATGTAAATCAATTTCTGGTCAATTGTTATATTTATGTAGACATAATTTAGTAATGTTTACTAAAAATAAAAAAACTTTACATTTTTACTACATTTTTATGTTAAACCTCTATAAATACATATTACATTGATCGTACCTAATACCTACTTACCATAGACTTGTAGCATTATGGATCCAAACAACATTACTTTTTTGAATGACATCACTTGGCGCATGACTAAATATACCATCAAAGTTAGGGTGCTTAGGCTTTGGAGGCGAGAAAATCGAAAGAAACCTGGAGAAATTCTTTCTCTTGATATGGTTCTTATGGATGAACAGGTTATGTTTTTAACATATTATTTTTTTAATTTGTTTTTTTCTACACATTTGTTTGTTGCGAAAATTGGTTGTTAATAATTTTTTTTTTCTTTTAAAACAGGGGTCGAAAATGCAAGCTATTGTATGGAGTAGATATATGAAGAAGCATGAAAAATTCTTACATGAAAATGAAACCTATTATATTTATAACTCACAACTTGCTGAAAACAAATCTACTAAACATTTTTCTAAAGAAGACATGCTCTCTTTTACTTTTGAAACTAATATTTCAAAGTGTAGTAAGTTTGATGGAAGCGAATACGGTTTTAATTTTTCATCTTTTAAGTCAATTAAAGGTGGAAATCTGTCTACAGAACAAAGAATTGGTTTGTTTTTATTATACTAAAAAATGTATTTTAATCCTTTTCTATATTGATTATGTATTCGTATAAAACTGTTTAACTTTTTTTTAAGATTTCATTGGCTATGTTGAAGAATGGACTCCACCAGAACCAACAGAAACTAAAGCTGGTTTGAAAAGCAAGATGAACCTTGTCTTGATCGATCTAGAGTATGTATTTCATATCTACTACGAATATGTTGGTATAAAACCCTTTATAACTTTCCTTTTAACATACATTCTGTTTATATGTAGTGGCATGAAAATGACCTGTTCTTTGTGGGAAGATTATAGTCATCAGATGTTTGAATACATCAAGCAGAATGAAGATGAAGTTCATGTAGTCCTTATTGTTCAATTTGGTAGCTTTAGCAATTATAAAGGTATGTTATATATTACTTTTTTTAGAAATTCCGATTACATATTTTTGTATACCGGTATTTGTTTTACCTGTTTTTGTTGGGTCTGCTGACCTGGAGAAGAACAGATGATTGGAAAGCCAAAATATGCTATCTATTTGATCCTTGAATAAACAGTCTTTACAACTTACTTCTCCCAAAAGACTGCTGACCCTAACTACTGTTCTATCCAAACAACTGCTCAACAACTGCTGATACAAAGAACTGCTAAGGAAACAACTGATGAAGAACAACTGCTGACCAAAGGTCTGATGAAGAGCAACAGCAGATACAAGTACTGAAGACCAAAGCACTGCTGGAAGCAACAGCACTTAGGCTTCAGCAGTGGATACAAGATCGTCAGAGTTTATCTTTAACAGCTGTTTACTATCAGTGCTTTCAATGTAACAGTAGTTTGTATAGCAGATGTTTAAGTTTGTTATTCTGTTAGAGGTCACTGTCTTAGGTGACGTCAGCCTAGGTCATCAGTGGTTTGAGTCAGTCTATAAATAGAACAGTGCATGTACTGTTCTATTGCATCACACACAAAACATTCTCTCTGACAAACAACTGTGTGATCAGGCTGAGGGGGAGTAACTTGTACGATTGTAATCTTTGATATATTAATGAAAGCATTCGATCGAAAAACATTTACTCTCTTGTTTTGATTTACAGTTTATTATTCCGCTGCACTTTCATTCTACTTTCATTCCATTATTATCATCATTTAGTTAAACAATCAAAACAAACAAACTCAGATCCTAACAATTGGTATCAGAGCTTGGTCAATTAAATTCGATCTAACAAATCAATTTAATAATCAGCTCACAATTATTGATATCGTTTGTCAGTTTGATTGAAAACAGAGTAATAGTTTAATTTCGATTCAACCGTTGTTAAACAGACTTTGTTTTTGAAAAATCAGAGAATGGCTTCTATCAATCACGATCCACATAACACTGGCACGAACAACAAGCCACCGATGCTTGTCAGATCTGAATACAATATCTGGCAACGTCGGATGAGCCATGTTCTAGCTCAACAAAACACTGGGTGTTGGAAGTTGGTTATCTTCGGACCACATGTTCCGACTGTGCCGAGTACTGAAGATCCCAAAGTGTTTGAGCCAAAGAAACTTGAAAACTACTCCGACCAGGATTTTCAGAAAATTGAGCTAGATGCTAAGGCCTTCAGTATTGTGGCCATGGCTCTACCCAATGATATATATGCTGGGTTGTTACACTGTAACAGTGCAAAGGAGTTGTGGGATGCACTGAAAGAGCAGTTTGGTGGGACAGAGGAGGTTATTGAAAACAACCGTGAAATACTTAACCAACAATATGAAACATTCAGTCATGTCAAAGGAGAGTCATTAACTCAACAGTTTGAGAGATTTAACTGCTTAATTAGTGAACTAAAATTGGTTGGTCTTACTTACCCTCATTCAACTTTGAACCATAGGTTTTTAAGATCATTACCAGACAAATGGGACACTATTGCAATTGTTATGAGAAACTCAATAGGATTTAAAGACCTATCACTGACCCAGCTTCATGGTAAGCTCTTGACCTATGAAAGAGAGCTTAACCAGAAAAAGAAGCTCCAGGACTCTGGAAAAGTGTCTGATGACTATGTGTTTGGGAATACAGCACTTTTGGGTCATGATGAGGTGCCTGGAAACACAAAGGATCAGAGTTATGATCATTTTATTGACATAACTTCAGGTTTTAACTCAGGTTTTAACTCTGATTCTTATTCACCTAACTATGCTTTCACAGCAAGTGGTGGTGATATACAGGCATCTGATAACATATCCTTTGAGTATGATGACCTGAAATACTTTGACCCTGATGATTTGGAAGAAATGGACATTATGCACCAATTGGCCCTTCTCAGTGTAAGAACTAATAATTTTTACAAGAAAACAGGGAGAAGGTTTCCAGGGTTGACTGGCAGATCTAAGGTGGGGTTGGATAAATCAAAGATCAAGTGTTATAAATGTCATAGGTTTGGTCATTTTGCTAGGGAATGTAGGGGTCAACATGGTACACCTATGATAACCTATCCAAATCAAAGACCACAGACCAACACTTATCAGAATTCCTATAATACCCCTGGACCAAATGTGCAAAACACTGCTCATTTTGCACAGTCCTCAAACACTGTTCCTGTCCAGTATGTCCAAACCACTGTTCCTCAGATCCATTATGTGCAAACACCTGTTGCTCCACCACCTGTTCAAACGACTGCTGCACCATCCTCTGCTCCAGCAGAGACCAGTCAACAGAGCTTCTTTACACAAGGCTTTGTTGATTGGAGCAGTCTACCTGATGAGCTAACAGATGAGAATTTTGCACTAGTTGCCAAAGCTGAAAATGAACCAGAGAACTTTTGTTTCATGGCTATGGTTGATGAGATTGAATCTGAGGAAGTGGTAACTGAATCTGATGTTGTGACTGATGATATTGTTAGTGAAGTTGTTGCAGGTGAGAAACCTGAAGAAGAGGTTGTGAATCTCTCAGATCCCTGGGGTGCATCTGATGAATGTGAGTGCAAGTGTGATTGTGCATTGATGGCTGCTGCTAAGGTATCTCCTCAAATTCTCAAAGAGTTGTGTTCTGACAAATGTGTAATAGCATTTGCTAACATTAAAGAGGTGAATGAAAACCTTAGAAAGAAAATTTTGGATGATGAGGTTAAATTTGAAAAACTCACTAAAGATTTGAAAACAAGTTTAACTGCAAAAGAATCTGAAATTAGTAGTCTAAAACATGAAGCAACTATTGTCAAAGACCAGCTCCAAACTATGATAACAAAATATCAAAGTTGTAAAAGTGAGCTTGAGTCCACCCAAGTTGAATGTAAAAAATGGGTGGAATCATGTAGAGGTTTTGAGATGCTACTCAACAAACAGACCAAAAGTCATGTGAAGTTTGGCTTTGGTTTTGCAACCACTGCTCCAGCTTTTGAAAACACTGACACAAAGGATCAAAAGTCTGTTGAGATAGTTCCAACAAACCTGCAGGGTCAAGAGATTAAAATCACTGAACCAAATGGTAAGAAAATTGTTCTTGAAAAACCAGAAGGTTCCTCATCTTTTGCTGAACTTGAAAAGTATGAATTTAAACCTACTTGGTCTGATGAGTGTGATACTCTTGAGAATTATAAACCTGTTGATTTTAAAACCCCTGAGGGAAAAACAGCTCCTCAGGCAAGGGTCATTCCCTTGGCAAAAGTCATTCCCCTGAAGGATTCTCCAGCAGATGCTCAAACATCTGCTGAAAAGAAGCCTGAAAAAGGGAAAAAGAAAGAAAAGACTGTTAACTTGTTTTGTGATTTCTGTGAAAAGAAGAATCATATCACCAAAAACTGTTTTCTTCTAAAAGCATATGATATCAACAAAGGAACAAGTGAATGTGATTCAAAAGCCACATGCTCAATATGTGGGAAAAAGAATCATAAGACTAAAGAGTGCTTGTATCTCAAAAATTTTGATGTAAAAATACAAGAATACAAAGCAAAAACTCTTGCAAACCCTGTGGTTAGTACTCCAAAAGGAAAGCCCAAACAGACCTTCACACCTGTCCAAACATCTGTTACAAAAAGGCTTGAAACATCTGCTTCTAGAGATGTCCAAGTAACAGATGCTCCACCCACAAGCAAATACCCAAGAGGTTATGGTCAACCTCCATGTCACAGTCTGCCACATGTTTATGAGGAGCCAAAAAGACCCTCTAAACCAAGAGTGAACAGAAATCCATATGGGTATTATCATCTGTCAGGGGGTGATCAAACAACTGCTGCCCCAAGTGCTGACATACAAGCACTGGCAAATGGTCAGCAGCAGTTGTTGACCTTAATTCAAAAATTGGTCCAAACCACTGATCACCTTCCAAAACTTGAGTCTGAAAGGTCTGAGGATCCATCCAAAGCCAATTTGGCTTTGGACACTCACCAAAACTAATCATTTACTGATGTGCAGGGAGCTTCTGCTTGTTTAGATAGTCTTTGGTATGTAGATAGTGGAGGTTCCAGGCACATGACAGGATGTAGAGCCCTACTTCTGGACTTCTTGGCTCATGGAGGGGGTGATATATCCTTTGGTAATGATTCTAAAGGTAAGGTGTTGGGTTCAGGGACTGTACAGGCAGGAAAACTCAAGTTTGAAAATGTCAATCTTATTGATAATCTCAAGTTCAATCTTCTGAGTGTTTCACAAATGAGTGACAAAGGTTATGGCTCATTTTTCACAAAGAAAACTTGTAAGATTATTGGGCCAGAAGTGGTGAAAAAGATTGATACCATTATTGCTGAGAGCAAAGCACAGCTTGTTGCTCATAGAAGTGGCAATGTGTATGTTGTTGATATGTTAAAGGACAATCCTATGGCAAATGTCTGTCTGTTTTCTGCTGCCTCCACTAAGGAGACAGAATTGTGGCATAGGAGACTGGGTCATACCAACCTTAATACTATCAACACACTCTCAAAACAAAGCCTTGTCAGAGGTCTTCCATCAAAAGAATTTAAATGTGATGAGCATTGTGTTTCTTGCTTAAAAGGGAAACAACATAAAAGCTCTTACAAATCCATTGATGAGTCCAAAACTAGTCAGTGCTTACAACTGTTGCACATGGACTTGTTTGGCCCTGTTAAAATCATGAGTCTAAGGAGAAAAAGATTTTGTCTTGTCATAGTTGATGATTTTTCTAGGTTTACATGGACTTACTTTTTACACTCTAAAGATGAGACTGCAGGTATATTGAAGGACTTTGTCACCAAGGTTGAAAAGCAGTATGACTTGCCAGTAAAAGTTTTCAGGAGTGACAATGGAACAGAGTTTAAAAATAAGGAGTTAGATGACTTCTGTGTGTCAAAAGGGATTGTGAGGCAGTTCAGCATCCCAAGAACACCAGAACAAAATGGGGTAGTTGAGAGGAAAAATAGAACTCTTATAGAAGCTGCAAGAACCATGCTAGCAGATTCTGGTTTGCCACTGTCCTTTTGGGCAGAAGCTGTAAACACTGCTTGCTATGTTCAAAACAGAGTTTTGATCAACCCCAGACATCAAAAAACTGCCTATGAAATTTTGTTCAAAATCAAACCATTAATTTCATTCTTCAAAATCTTTGGCTGCCCATGTTTCATTTTAAATCTTAAAGATTCCATTTCAAAATTTGCAGCCAAAGTAGACTGTGGTTATTTTCTGGGATATTCTTCTACTGCTAAGGCCTACAAAGTGTTTAACACAAGGACTAAGACAATAGAAGAAACCTTGAATGTTAAGTTCAATGAACTTTCATCTCTGAAAATCCCTGCAAACCCTGCTGAATTATTTGATTTAGATAAATTCAAATTTGAAGATATCACTGTTAAAACTAACAATGCAGGTATTCCACAGTCTCCACAGCAAGATTACAGAACAGATGTTGTGATTCCCAGTCACTACAAAGTCTATTCTGCATCAGAGGAAGCAGCTGTTCAAAACAATTGTCAAAACTCTGCCACAGCTGTGTCAACCACTGTTGGCCAGTCCTATCCTCAAACCTCTGCTTCACCCCTCACTACCACTGACCTATCATCTGTTGACAAAAGTCAATCATCTGTTGACAAAAGTCAGTCAAGTTTCACACCACTTGGACCCATTCCTCCACTACCATTCCAAACATCTGTTGGCTCTACAGAAGTACCAACAGATGTTACACCAACAGAGTCACCAAACCTCTGTCCATCACCCCAAAATGCCATTGTTCCATATCAAGGAGATCTTATTTACTTAAGAGCTCATCCACCAGACCAGATCATTGGCAACATCAGAGAGGGAGTGCTCACAAGAAGCCAATCCTCAAATATCTGTCTTTTTGCAGGTTTCTTATCCCTCACACAACCTGTCAAGTACCAAGAGGCACTGAAAGACAACAGTTGGGTAGAAGCCATGCAAGAAGAACTCCTTCAGTTCAAAAGACAACAAGTATGGGAGCTTGTACCACTTCCTAAGGATGTTTGTCCTATAGGAACAAAGTGGGTCTTCAAAAACAAGACTGATGAAAGGGGTATTGTTGTCAAGAATAAAGCCAGGCTTGTGGTTCAAGGCTTCAGACAAGAAGAAGGAATAGATTATGATGAGACCTTTGCTCCTGTAGCTAGACTAGAGGCCATCAGACTCTTTTTAGCCTTTGCTGTCAACCACAACATAAAGGTGTATCAGATGGACATCAAATGTGCCTTCCTTTATGGCAAAATTCAGGAGGAGGTCTATGTATGTCAGCCACCTGGTTTTGAAGACACATTCCATCCTGACTATGTCTACAAGCTCAACAAAGCTCTGTATGGACTCAAACAAGCACCAAGGGCCTGGTATGAAACTCTTTCCACATTTCTCTTATCCATTGGCTTCACAAGAGGTAAAATTGACAAAACTTTATTTCTTAAATGGAAAGGGAAACACTTAATGATTGTTCAAATATATGTGGATGATATCATCTTTGGATCCACATGTAACCAAATGTGTGAAGAGTTCAGAAAACTCATGACAGCAGAGTTTGAGATGAGTGCCATGGGTGAGCTTCAGTGTTTCCTTGGTCTTCAAGTGAAACAACTGCAAAATGGCACATTCATTCACCAAAACAAATATGTAAAGAATTTATTAACCAGATTTGAGATGAATGATTGTAAGCCATGTAGCACACCCATGAGTACAGTCAAGCTGCTCACTATTGATGACAAGGATGAACTGGTTGATCAAACACATTATAGATGTATGATTGGGTCTTTATTGTACCTAACTGCATCTAGGCCAGACATTATGTTTGCTACCTGTGTCTGTGCCAGATCCCAGGCTTCACCCAGAAAGTCAAACCTTATTGCTGTAAAAAGGATATTCAGATACCTCAAAGGTGCTCCCACACTTGGTATCTGGTATCCTGCTAATGGAAACATTGAGCTTTCAGGTTTTTCAGATAGTGACTTTGCTGGCTGTCACACCACAAGAAAATCCACTTCAGGAGGGTGCCAATTTCTAGGGAATGCCTTAGTCTCATGGCAAAGCAAAAAGCAGGCAGCTGTTTCAACTTCAACAGCTGAAGCTGAATACATTGCTGCTGCAAGCTGTACAGCCCAATTGATGTGGCTTCAGAATCAACTACTGGATTTTGGGATAACTGCACTTAGGACTCCACTCATGTTGGACAGCCAAGCTGCTGAAAATATCATCAAGAATCCAGTCTCTCATTCCACTACCAAGCACATTGACATAAGACATCATTTTGTCAGGGACAGCTATGAAAAAGGTTTGATTTCTTTACACCATGTTCCAACAGAGGATCAGTTGGCAGATGTGTTAACAAAAGCTTTAGACACATCTACCTTTACAAATCTGATTTCCAGAATTGGCATGTTAAACATGGATTAACCAAATAAATTTTTTTTTAATAAATTGTTCAGAAATCAAATATTTTCCTAAAATTGCTGTTTGGTTGAAAAGTCTGTTTCCAAACATCTGATCAGATAAAACAACTGTTAGTTGAAAAATCTGTTTCAGAACATCTGTTCAGATAAAACAACTGTCCACATCTATATATATATATACTATATTAAAAAAAAAAAAAAAAAAAAACCCAACGGTTGGATCCATCAGCTGTTTGTATCAGTTGTTTACCAAAACAGCTGTTCTCCACCAGATGTTACATCCATCAGATGATTGCCACGTCTGCTCATACAAGCAGATGTTTGGCCACATCAGCGGTTTCATTGAGCCTATAAAAACCCTGTTTTACCACAACAGATGTTACACTGTCTCATTGTATTCAAAATACTGTAAACCGCCTTCTTCACTCTCAAACCCTTCATCAATCTTCAGTCATTTTCACCGTCGAAATCCATTACAATGGATCTTCAAGCCAAAGCTACACACAATTGTCTCCCCTATCTGATTAAAACAGAAGACAACACTCCATTTCACTCCACCATCGACATTTTCCTCAATTCCAAATACTTACCCATCCTAACCGCCAACGCCCCCATTTATCTGGATACACTCCAAGAATTTTGGTTGAATGCTGAGTTTCTATTACAAGACAAAAAGCCTACATCCATTATTTCCAAAATTGGAGAAACCAGTATCGTCATTACCCCTGATATCATATCCACAACCTTCACACTGAATGACCTGGCAGGTAAGGATTCCTTCACTAAAACAGAGCTTCACACTGAGTTCCAAGAAAGAGGGTATGATGGTCAGATGACTGGATCAACTCTTTTCAAAAAGTTTTTCCCTCCAGTCATGAAATTTTTCTTCCATACTCTTCTTCTTTGTGTCTCTGCTAAGTCCACATCCTTTAATGAAATACCATTAAGGATGCAATATCTGGGATATGCTATGTTGTCAAACTCTGACTTCAATCTTTCCCAGGGTTTGTTCATGGACTTGGTATCAAATGTGAAAGCAGTCAAGTCTGGGTCAAACAATGCTTTTCTAATTTACCCACGAATTCTTAGTGTAATTTTACAAAAATTATTACCTGAAAAAGTTTTCAAAAAGGGTGCTGCTATGCAAATGAAAAGCTTAACTGATGAAACTTTCACAAGAATGCTGGGTGGAAGCACCCAAGAAAAAGTGTCAAAAGTGTCTAAAGTTTCTAAAACACAAACAAAGAGGACAAAGGCAACAACTGTTGTCAAAACCTCTGTTGTTGAGCCCACTGCTCCTGGTGATCATGGCACTACATCCAGTGCTGTGAAACCCACACCAGCCACTTCCAAAAAGAAACATTCATCCACAAAAACCACCACTCAACCACAAATGAGGCTTCTGGATGTTGAGGTACCAGAAGAAACCTCTGTTGCACAACAAAAGCAACATGAAACCACTGTTGTTACTTCCTCACAACAGTTGGACATACCTCCACCTGACAAACCTCCTCATGAATCCTCTCAAAAGGATCATGTTGTAAGCCAAGGGGACACACATCATGATGCATTTGAGTCACTTGACCATATGTTCACAAGCCCCTCTCCCAGGGCTAACTCTCTTCTTACTCCACCACTCTCACCATCACATGTTCCACAAACAATGCAACCCCTGTTTAAAGCAATTGAATCTCAGGAAGATCCCAGTTCCTCTCTTCCACCTGTCACTGAGAGTATACTCCAACAAGTGACTGAGCCTGAGAATATTCAATCTGCTATCCCCCAAACAGAAGAGGAGGTTACACCACCAGGGTTCAATGAAACTCTAGGTGAGTTTTCAAGTGGAGCAGCCACTACTGATGTAGAGACCATTGTCTCACATCAGGACAGTGATTTCATAACTAAGACTCCCTTGAAGGCAACAACTGTTGAAGCCACCATAGTGTCTCCAAAAACAGTTGGAAGTCCCCAGTACCAAGAAAAAGGGGCATCTGATTCACCTATTAGGCCTGAATCAGATAAAACTACCACTGGTAGGGACTCAGATGATCCTATTAATTTAGGAGATGAGTCAAAATACCAAGAATTGACGGCCAGAGTTTCTGCTATTGAAACATCTGTTGCTGACATCAAATCTGATGTCAAGCTTATCCTAAGCTCAATTGCAGATCTCTCCAAGAGTCAACCATCTACCACTGATATAGCCAATGAGTTATGGAAATCAGTTTCCCCCATCATCATAGCTCACAGGAAATTGGCTGATCAGACACATGAAACCTACATGGCTGAGATCAGAAATATGGTTGATGCAAGGTACAAAGATACCCATGCTGACATCAAAGCCATCAAGGACCATTTGCTGAAGACTACTGGCTCTGCCCCTACCACCATCCTCAGGGATGAAACAGATGATGATTTCACGGCTGATGATGCCAAAAAGGGGGAGAGTGGCAGAGATAGGCTACCAAAATTAGATCCTTTTGGTTGCCCACCTTCTCAAAAAGGTCAAGCCAAGTCTGCCAAGAAACCAGAGTCTACCAAATCAGCTCCACAACAACAACATCAAGCACCACCACCACCACCACAAACCACTGAAAAGAATAAGGCAGTAGATGACTCTGCAAACATAGAAGCTGAAAAGACTGCTCAGTCCAAACAACAAAGGGCTGACACCTTGGAAGTAAAAGCAGAGTCATTGATTGAACTCAAGAAGAAACAACAAAGGGAAACTGAAGATGTGGGATCCTCAAAAAGGATGAAAAGACCTGCCAAGCATGTTAGAAAACCACCATCTAAGTTACAAACCTCTGTTGATAAACCCACTGCTGCTGAAACCACTGCCACCCAAACCACTGAAACTACTATACCCAAACCAACACACACTCCTGAACCAACAACCACCAAACCTACATCACCAACCAAAACCCCAACATCTGCTGGTTCTTCTAAAAGGCCAACAGATGTTAATCCAACCACTGCTACCAAATCACCTTCACCTAAAATCATGTACACAAGGAAGAGAAAATCAACCTTTGTTGTGCATGATGAGAACATACACACATCACCAACCACCATTTCAACTGCCCAATCCACTCCTCCCATCACAGCCATTCCACTCACATCATTCTCACCACATACATCCAAATTCACAACCCATAGACCACCACCAACCATTACACCATTGGTTGTTCAGTATCCCCTTGAACTTGATCTACTCAAGGGGGAATTACAATCCTTCTACAATACTGAACAGCCATCTGAAAGATCCTTCCCATCTCTCCCAAATTTCCCTGTTCCCCTCAACATTGATACCTATCTAAAATACAAGGGTGAACAGGTGGATGCCATCATCAGGGAGAAATGCAAAGGGAAGGATGACAGGACTGCTCAGGGCATCCATTCAGCAGAGCTTAGCAAACTCAGAAGGATTGAAGACTTTGCTAAGACCCTGAGCAATTCCATGTCCACCATGCCTCTCAGTGTAGATCTGGAGAAGGAGGTAAGGGAATCCCTACTTGAACAGATAATGGCAACCAAGCCCTACAAAGCAAACAAAAAGCAGTTCAATGGCTGGACTACTCATGCTTTGAGGGAAGAACTGATCAGAATAGAAGAAATGGCCAAAGATTCCAAAGCTAAAGTCTCCATTCCCAATTTTGGCAAAGGCAGAGACCCAGTCAGAGCCTTGAAGTTCAAAAGAATGAGGCAGGAGATTGTAGCTGCAAATTATGGGGAGATGAGGTCTGTTTCCAGATGGTCAGAGCTTAGATTGGTTGAAACCTATAAAAGTCTGGAAGAGAATAGAAAGAAGGATCCCAGCCTTCCAAGAAAACCAATCTACAATGATGAGCCTATGATGAAGAGACCCCAACAGACTTTCAACCTAGACAGCTTACTTGAAACCTCTGATCTCACTGCTGCTGCAAGTAGACAGTTCAAAAGGCAGAAGGAGATGTCAGAGGAAGACCAAAGAAAGTTTGCTGACACATTCATAAAGGAAGGGCTCTTCAATCAAATCCATTATTTCTCTGATCCCACAACAGAGAAACTAAGAGAACTCATAGGAAGACCACCATCACCCAACTCATCAAGAATAAAGGTTCATCTCAGCAAATCCACTGACTCAAAAATTCTAAAGTGGAAGGTCAACAAAGACAACCACGAATTGACACTGCTCAGGTCAGATGGAAAGATTCAGAAGATCAGTATGGATGATGCTTACAGCCTTTGTGCAGAAGATCACCAAGCACTGCTAAATCTGGATCTGGAAAGAGATGAAGAAGACCTATTTGCCTTGAACTTTGAATTACAATTCAAAGGTCAAATCAGAGAAAGTCTGATGAGGAATAAAGATCAATGAATAAAGCTGAGTTTTGGCATCATCTGTTCTAGGGGGAGATTGTTGGGTCTGCTGACCTGGAGAAGAACAGATGATTGGAAAGCCAAAATATGCTATCTATTTGATCCTTGAATAAACAGTCTTTACAACTTACTTCTCCCAAAAGACTGCTGACCCTAACTACTGTTCTATCCAAACAACTGCTCAACAACTGCTGATACAAAGAACTGCTAAGGAAACAACTGATGAAGAACAACTGCTGACCAAAGGTCTGATGAAGAGCAACAGCAGATACAAGTACTGAAGACCAAAGCACTGCTGGAAGCAACAGCACTTAGGCTTCAGCAGTGGATACAAGATCGTCAGAGTTTATCTTTAACAGCTGTTTACTATCAGTGCTTTCAATGTAACAGTAGTTTGTATAGCAGATGTTTAAGTTTGTTATTCTGTTAGAGGTCACTGTCTTAGGTGACGTCAGCCTAGGTCATCAGTGGTTTGAGTCAGTCTATAAATAGAACAGTGCATGTACTGTTCTATTGCATCACACACAAAACATTCTCTCTGACAAACAACTGTGTGATCAGGCTGAGGGGGAGTAACTTGTACGATTGTAATCTTTGATATATTAATGAAAGCATTCGATCGAAAAACATTTACTCTCTTGTTTTGATTTACAGTTTATTATTCCGCTGCACTTTCATTCTACTTTCATTCCATTATTATCATCATTTAGTTAAACAATCAAAACAAACAAACTCAGATCCTAACAGTTTTAATATTTTTTTTACAAAGGCAATGTAAGTGTTCAAAATGCTTTCTTTATCACTCGCCTCTTTATTAATGAAGACATTGAAGACATTCGTTCTTTCAAGAAAAGGTAGCATAGTTATCTTTTTTTGTGTTTTATTTATATGTTTTCAGTTGTTTAAAGATATATAAATATGTATATTTTTTTACTTATAGTTATATTGAAAAGTTTATCTCCAACGAATCATGTTCTGCTCAACGATCCCTGGGATCGTCTGGTAGCATGAATATGTCTGATGAATTTTTGAATAAAACACCTTTTAGCAGTATTCGTGAGTTTCCATTGATAACAGAGGTTCGTATAAAAATAAGTTTTTTTTTTCCTAATAACTTTCTTTCCAAATACATTTCAGGGTTATTCGTCACATTTTTAATTTTGGTTTTGTAGGTTAACAAACAAGTAATTGTTGTTGGAACAATCAAGGGGGTGGATCCTAACGAAGATTGGTATTACCTTGGTTGCGAGTTCTGCAACCACAAGGTTGAGCCAACTTTGAGTTTACCAGATGATGAAGAGGTGAAGGATGTAACTTCATTTAAACAAGTTTTGATTTGCACGAATAAAGGTTGTCCCAAACAGATTGTCTCTGGTGATCCAGTGTAAGAATTCTATTTTCTATACATAAGTTATAATTGTATGATATTATTTATTTATTTTTTATGTTTTAGTATTCATGTTTACGTTTAGTATTTTTTTTAGATATAGGTCTGATTTTTTAGTTTTGGTGTTTTAGGTATAGGATTCCAATAAGGGTACAGGATTTTACTGGAATTACATCCCTTACATTGTTTGATCGAGAAGCAAAAAAAATGTTGGGCATGTCAGCGATGCAGCTTCTTGAGAAAAGCAAACAGGTAACCTATTTTTTTGAGCCTTAAACAATATATGTAATTCTACTTTGTATTACTTATATGATGTATGATCTAGGTTTCTATTGAAGAGAAAGTAACTCCTGTTGAGTTTTATGAAATTGAAGAGAAGAAATTTGCTTTCAAAATTAAAGTAGGGCAATTTAATATTGATAAGCATGTTGATGGTTATGGTATACGGAAGCTTACAAATGATTCGGAAATTGTAGCTTCTCTTGAAGAACGGTTTCTTGACATTCAGGTTATGATTATCATTTAAATATTTTCGTTATAATTACTGTTATGGATCGTTATTATTTTTGTTGTTATTTAGTTATAGTTTAAACCCTTTTTACGTTAATCGTTTCTTTATTACATTTTTTTTTAGGCCGAACAACCTCTGCTTGAAAATATCGATGTAGGTGACTCTTCAACACAGAATACGGTGTCTTTGAAGGTTAGTAGTTTACTTGGTCAATCATGTGTTCAGATTACATTTTAATTTAGTTTATTCTAACAATTTACACATGGCTTTTAATATTGTAGGATTCTGTTGGAGATAACACTACTCCAGAATCATCTTCTAGAGTTAGTTTGATTCGTGATGAAGCTGAGGTAAAGCGTAGCTTGGACAAAGTTTACGAAATGGAAGATGATGCAAGTCAGTCAACAACTAAAGTCCTCAAGTCTGAAAAGTTGATTTCCCGTAACAAATCACCTGAGAACACGGTCTTGATTCCTAAGGTTGAAAAATAGGATCAATTACCCGTTTTTTGAACAATGGTTTATTGTCAGGATTTTTATTTCCTGTGTGTTGACATTTTGTTTTCATTTGTGTTTGCTTTGATTTTGAGACAATTTTCATCTACATAAATTGCGTGTTTACATTTGATGTTTGTTTATTATATTGGTAAAAATTCTACATGGTTGAATTGTTTTTTAGGATTTAACATTATTGTTGATATTTTATAAGAGACCCTGTACTCTTATATGGCTAGCTTTATGGTGCATTATCAAGAGTAAAAATCAGGACTGGCGTGAAGTTACTTATACTTGATGCGGATGACAAGGTGAAGAATAAAAGAAAAATGTTTTGTATAAAGAAATATTTTAATGATATTTGAATAGAATATGTATCATTTTCTTTTACATTTTAATAAAATATTTCATCTTATAACAAGATTACAGTCAAGTTCCTAAGGTGCCAATTCCAAATCAGCGTATGTTTCTCAAAGACCATAAATAAAATCCAAGGACAGTCTTTATCGAAGGTTGTATTATATTTAAGAGACCCGGTATTGTCACATGGTCAACTTTATGTCGCATTGTCAACAGTTAAAAGCAAGGCAGACGTCAAGTTACTTATACTTGATGCTGATGGGAAAGTCAAGACTAAAACAAAAAATTTGGTGTATAAAGAAAAATTTTGTGATATTTGAATAGAATGTGTATTTATTTCTTTTAAATCATAATAAAATATTTCTGCTACATTTTTTAAATGTTTTACCCCTCAAAATAATTGTACGTTGGTGAACCGCATGTAACGCGGGCAAAGATCTAGTAATAATAATAATTAACACCATTCACACATCTCTAATCACCATCACAACCACTTGTAACTTCCGTCTACCTTCTCTATTTTTTTTTTCTAATGTCGAAATCTGAACATCACCAACTCATAGAATGTTTTGCAAAACTAAAATTATTATTACTAAGGAGGATTAGGAGAACAATGACATGATGATAGATGAAGAGAAAATATCAAAGAGTGAGAGAAAAAAAAATAGTGAATCAGCCCGTTAACTACAATCAGATTTTGATTTACGGGACCATTACCAGCATGGATGACGGCGGTGTTACTGTGCTAATAATAGGGTACTCGTGACCAATTCTGGTGACGCTCCATCCCCCTTAAGTTGTACTATTTTGTTTTTACCCTCGGTTGGGTCCTTTCAATTTCCTTTAGGGGAATTGGGGAATTGTATTTTAATAACATAAACTATTTGAAATTGGTCGTTAGCACCCCAAACTAAAAATTTGGCCATATATAACCTGTACTATTAACCTATTGGATTCTCGCACTCAAAAATTGGGTTATGTCACTAACCCAGTTAGTGTTTTGGCTGATGTGGCACTCCCAACCTGACATGTAATGCTAACGTGACACCCCCAATCTGACGTGACATGCTGATGTGGCACGCTCAAAGTAACTGAGTTAGTGACTTAACTCAAATTGAGTGTCAGAATCCAATAGGTTAATAGTATAGGTTATATATGGTCAATTTTTTAGTTTGGGGTGTCAACGGACAATTTCAAATAGTTTAGGTTATTAAAATCCAATTCCCCTTTTCTTTAAACATTTGATTTTCAAACAATTGTATTTTGCTTTTGTTAAAATTATAGTACTTCTTACGAGAACGTTATTTTTTATAAAAAAGATCAAGGTCTAGGTGAACTTTTGTATTTATAAAATTACTAGTAGGAAATCCGCGCGTTGCGGCGGAGTCGACTATACAAGCCGGAAACATAATTCAAACCTTAAAACAGTTAAAAGAATCAATATGTAAGGTGTATGTTTGTGTTTGTAAGCACATGTGCTTCGAAGTGGGGTAATTTTTTTAAAGACTACAAGGAGACTTAATAGCATGCCACGTTCTATTATCATATGCAATTTGACCTACATGCCGGTACAAAAAAATGGAAGTAGCGGTTTGACACATTGGCGACTATTATTATACTAATAGTCCTACTCAATATGTTGAAAGCGCCAAATCTAGAGAGATTGCCGAGGAGAAGAAAGCATAGGGACCTTTCTAAAATCCACATTAAGCGGGGGTTGGAACGGCTCATATGTAATCAACCTGCAATGAAGCGTACCTATAGTTTTTTCCACATGATAAAAGCAATGTAATACAACTGCTAATCAAGTTGAAGGGATATGGTATCAAAACATTACAAATACCATACCATCGCCCAACTAGAACCGGCATCGCCTAGCGTCCATCCGCCCGTTCTACGTCAGCGGATCGTCTTGCGTCCATCCGCCCGTTTTACGTCAGCGGAACGTCTGGCGTCCACCCACCCGTTCTACTTCGACGATACATCTGGCGTCCAACTGAAGCCAGGAGTAGCATTACCCGCCCGTAAAATTATACGTCGGCAATACACCCTGGCGCATAATCGTCGCCAGGCGTAACATCGTCCCCCCATTCTACGTCAGCGGACCCAACACGCTTCGAAGCTTCCCCAGCAAGCCAAAGGAAGCTTTGCCAACACAACTGGAAGATACCTTTTGGGGCAGCCTTGGGACTCACCCCTGTCCCAGATAAAATATCTATGACGCAACAGGCTGCCCGTCAGAGTTCCTCTCCAATCAGAAATGGCTCTCAGTCTTACATGCAGAAAGGACGACGACGTGGCAGCCTCCCAGCCAAGATATCTTCTTGACATCAGACTTTCTCAACCTGTCTCGACATCCAAGAAAAGGCATGATTATCCACTGCCCTCAGTCTACCAATAGGCGGGCGCCACGTGTCCGCCGACCAACAGCGTCTACTCGATGGGCGCCACGTGTACAGTCGTCAGGACGGTAACATCCCCCCTTAGTATTTTACTTTCTCCTTTTTACCAAAACCCACTTGCACCAAATGGGCTTAAGGACTTGGGCCAGATTCTTGGAGACACCTCAACCTGGGCCGGGCCCCGTCAAGGGTAGAGGATGGGCTGAGAAAGTATGGTAGCTAGATACTATAAAAGGAGAAGCTCCTTCTCCTTTTGTTGTCATCTAATATCAAATATACTTTCATTCAAGAAGAATACGAACTCATTCGTACCTTCTTCAACCCCTTGTTTATTTCACTAACTTTTAGAGGCTCGGCTCTTCTAATCGGTAGTCTTCTAAACTCCTTGGTCTTGTTCTTAGACCCACACGTATTTTATAAACACACTCCCTTTATCAAATACTGTAGAACGACTCCTCGGATTAGCGCTCATCAGATAATCCAGGATTCGTGTTTCTTTATTGGCACCATCCGTGGCCTTACCACAAATACTCTAAACAAAACAGCTTTAACAAACATACCTATCAAACCACATTTGAAAAATGAACACCTTACCTCCAAGAGTATTCTCACCATCTAGGGTCGTCGAAGACATTACCGATGCCACCCCAGGATCTCACCCAACATCGGGGGACCACGACAATAACCAACAACACCCCGTCGTCACCCCCAGAAACCTAGAGTTCCAACTCACTGATCCAGCACCTCCAACCGAGGAGGAGATTGACGCCCTGAACAACGACTAGTACGAAAGCCAGAAACATATTCTGGACGCTCAGGTGGAACGCCGCCGACGCACCAGCAAAGCCATCGCAGGTTTCTCCTCCAAACCACCCGCACGAACGACGGCTGCTGCCCGTCACGGGGAAGGTCCAGGGCAACCCCCTACGGACCAGGCCCGTGCAGAGCACAACCAGTTCGACAACGATGACTATGACGAAAGCTCATGGGAGGATGACGCCTCCAGGGACTACCGTCATAGCCCATACTACCGATGGGAGCGATTGAAAATATACAACGACGACGCCACCACAAACTTGTCACTCCCTTATAGGCCAACCGCCTTTGCGGACAAATCCAAATTCATACGGCGCATATCGCAAGCACCAATACCGCCAAGGCAACACCTTCCGACCAACGTCAGAATATATGTCGGCCTCACCGACCCAGACGACCACCTCGGCATCTTCAACCAAGCCGGGGCCGTCATCGGATGGACCCTACTCGTTTGGTGTCACATGTTCGCCCAGACACTTACCGGGGCCGCCAGGGTCTGGTTTGATAATCTCCCCATCGGAAGCATCGACAGCTACGAGCAACTGATCGACAAATTTTCGCTCCATTTCAGCCAGCAGCATCGCCACAAGCGTGACAAAAGCCAGATTTCTCTGTGCAAACGGAGAGACACAGAACCGCTCGAGGACTTTATCGTGCGGTTCAACAGAGAAATACTCCAGTTAGGAACGGGGGACGAGGCAACTCGGACCTCCTTCCTGGCCAACGTTAACGACGATGGCCTCCAACACACCCTTCAAGGGAAAGACGGCGTCCCGGATTCCTGAGAAGAGGTTGTCCGCATTTCAAAGCTATACGCGGGCAACCAAAACACGATGCGCCAAAACCAACGAGGGAGCTCCAGAAACATCCGCAACAATAACCGAGCGTCTGTCTGGAGCCGTATTTCAGGTTCCACCGACGAAGGCCGATATTCAACCTCTGGCGACGCCAGAAACATAATCGGTTACAAACAAACGCGTGACCAGCGCAACAGCGGCCGCCGGAACCAAGACTGGACCCCCTCACCAAAACACCATCCAGGTGTTGTCGCAAGTCCTCTCAACTAGAGAGGTAACTTTCAAGCTCCCAAAGCCCATGGGCACAAAAAGAAAGAATGTAGACAACACCAGATTCTGTGACTTCCACAAAGATGTGGGCCACGATACTAACAACTGCTACAACCTCAAGATGGAGATCGAGGCAGCCCTACGCTCCGGGAAATTGGCCAACCTGGTCAAAAACGTCCGCGCCGGGGCTCGCCGACAAGACGAACCCAAGGCCATCAAAGACATCAAAACACACCACATCCGCGGCGCTTACAAACGACAGTGCAATATGACGCGCAACACCAAGCGGAAACCAAACCGCGCCGACATGGCGAACACGTCGCAACAAACAGAGGCCACGACATCCGGAAATTGGAGGGAGGCCCAATTCATCCTCCCAATAATACCAGGGGGCGCAAACTCAACAACCCCACTCACCATCACAGCATTGTTCGGACATTACCGAACTTACAAAATGATGTGCGACAGCGGAAGCAGCTTCGACATCATGTACCAGCAGTGCTTAGACCAACTCGATGATGAAGACAAAGCACGCCTGCAACCAGATGCACCCATCGCAGGTTTCTTTAACGAATTTATCCACCCCATTGGTAAGTTCGACTTTACAGTCACACTTGATGATGGGACCCACACCCGCTCAGAAATTTGCACCTTTCACGTCATTCCACCCAACTCCTCATACGACATATTGCTGGGCAGACAAGGTCTGGCAAACTTCAACTCTACTGCATCAACTCCCCACCAAACCATGGGGTTTCCAACACCTACGGGGATTGCATACATACGAGGCAACTAAGAATGCCTCATGACAACCGAGCCGGAGGGAGACACTGCGCCGCCGGAACCACCCCCACTAAAAGAAGAAGAATGGGTTCTCAACCCGGCCTTTCCCGAACAAACCATTACCTTGGGGCCGACTCTGTCCCCCCAAGTGAGAATACACCTCAAACAACTGTTGGTGGCAAACAAAGACATCTTCGCCTGGCAGTCATCAGACATGGTCGGCGTCCCAAGACACATAGCCGAGCACCGCCTTAACATATACAAGGACGCGTGCCCGGTTGCCCAGAAAAAACGACCACTGGGCCCCGACAGGGTCCGAGCCATGAACGACCAAGTCGATGACCTACTCGAACAGGCATCATAAGAAAATGCAACCACCAAACCTGGGTGGCTAACCCCGTCATGGTCCTCAAGAAGAACGGGTCTTGGCGCATGTGCGTCGACTACAAAGACCTCAACAAAGCATGTCCCAAAGATTACTACCCCCTACCAGAGATCGATCTGAAGGTAGACTCTCTAGCGCCATTTAAATACAAATGCTTACCATCAAATACAGATGGCCTATGAAGACGAAGACAGAACTGCCTTCAGAACAGACAGAGGGGTATACTGCTACACCAAAATGTCTTTCGGACTAAAGAATGCTGGCGCAACCTACCAACGCCTTATGGACCATGCCTTCATCAACCAAATCGGCGTCAATCTTGAAGTTTACGTCGATGATTTGGTAATCAAAAGCACCCAAGAAGACACCATGCTACTGGACATTCAGCGCACCTTCGAACAGTTGCGCGAAATCAAGATGAATCTCAACCCGGGCAAGTGCTCCTTCGGAGCCGAAGAAGGGAAATTCTTAGGCATCATTGTCACTAATGGCGGCTTCAAACCGAACCTGGAGAAAGTTCAAGCTATCCAACGCATGCCATCACCAAACTCAATAAAGGACGTAAAGACACTGATGGGACGCCTAGTCGCTCTTAACCGATTCCTATCAAACTACGCGTCCAAGTCTTTTCCTTTTGTTCATACCCTATGAAATGTACCGAAAAAGACACAATTCCGCTGGACCCCAGAAGCGGAAGTGGCTTTTCGTGAAATGAAGCAGTGTTTGACCTACTTACCAACTCTAACAGCGCCTCTGCCATAGGAACCGCTTACACTGTACCTATCCGCATCTGAAACAGCGATAGGCGCGGTACTCTTGATAGAACGCAACAAAGTCCAAACACCAATCTACTACATTAGCCGCACCCTTGCAGACGTAGAAACTAGATACTCCACAATGGAAAAGCTAGTTCTCGCGCTCGTACACGCCTCACGACGATTACGACGATACTTTCAAGGACACCCAATCAACGTCCTAACAGATTACAGAATCAATACCGTGCTGTCCAAACCATAACTCTCAGGCCGCCTAGCAAAATGGGCAATCGAGCTAGGCGCACACACCATCATCTACAAACCAAGGCCCGCGATCAAAGGGCAAGTCCTCGCAGACTTCATCGCAGAAATTCCAACCGATAAAATACAAGACTGCAAGGACGAACAAGACCCAAACCCTGTCCCAGATTCCCACCTAACCTGGGCACTATACACAGACGGAGCCTCCAACGATCAGGGCGCAGGCACAGGTCTACGCCTAGTCAGCCCTGACAAAACCAAGTTCACATACGCCGTCCGCCTTGAGTTTCCAAGCACAAACAATGAAGCAGAGTACCAGGCATTCCTGGTAGGACTACGCCTGGCCGACAAAATGGGCGCAAGACACCTTAACGTCCATGTCGACTCCATACTCATAGCAGGTCACATGAATGGCGTATACGACGCCAAAGACCCGGTCATGGCCCAATACGTCGACCAGACCAAGCTCCTCACCAAAAATTTACAACCTGCACAATCGTCCACATCAACCGAAGTGGAAACAAGGAAGCTGACGCACTCAGCAAAATGGCCTCCATTGCTTGGCCGCATATGGCCAAAGAGGTACGCATTGAAACTCTAGCTCAACCTTCAGTACCACTTAGACAGTTAACATAACACAGACGGGCGCCGGGTCATGGATGACCCCGATCCAAGCATATCTTGCAACGGGCACTCTACCGCCCCAAAATGCAGAGGCCCGAAAACTCCAATACAAATCCGAGCACTACCAACTCATGAACGGTGTTCTATACCAACGCTCTTATCTCGGCCCTCTCTTAAGATGCGTGGATACCGCGATGGCCACTTCCCTCATAAAGGAAATCCACGAAGGCATATGCGGCATCCACGCAGGCCCAAGAATGGTCGTCGCAAAAATCATGAACGCCGGATACTACTGGCCCAGGATGCATCAGGATGCTGTCAAGATCTTACGCACCTACTTCAACTACCAGCAACACGCACCATATACCCTGCGCCCAAAGAACGATTTGGTCCCAGTCACCGATGCTTGGCCATTCCAGAAATGGGCTATCGATCTAGTCGGCCCATTCCCAATGGCCCCTGGAAAGATACAATACCTTATCGTCGCCGTCGACTACTTTACAAAATGGGTAGAGGCCAAGCCGCTCGCATCAATTAGCGCCGAGCACATCAAAAAATTCATCTGGGAATTCATCATCTGCCGCTTCGGCCTACCTATGGAAATCGTCACAGATAACGGAACGCAGTTCGCATACAAAAAACTTCAAGCCTGGCTGACACAATTGGGCGTCAGCCAGATCTTCACATCCGTCGCCCATCCTCCAGGCAACGGTCAGGTAGAACATATCAACAGGTCACTAGTCGAAGGCATAAAGACTCGCCTAGGATCCAAACGAACAGGTTGGGTGGATGAACTCCCACACGTCTTATGGGCACATCGCACCCTCACAAAGACCAGCACAGGCGAAACCCCTTTTAGCCTAACTTACGGCTCTGAGGCCGTAATACCCGCTGAAATATCATTCCCATCGCTAAGGGTCCTCAACACCGCACAAACAGACAATGACAGAGAACTGCGCCTCAATTTGGACCTCTTAGACGAAAGGCGCGAGATCGTCGCTATACGCGAGGCAACCTATAAAAAACAATTGGAGCGCTACTATAACTCCAAGGTTAAAGCCTGCACATTCGACATCGGAGATTACGTCCTAAGAGACAACTACGCGTCTCACTCCGAGCGCCCCGGAAAGCTCGCACCCAATTGGGAAGGGCCATACAAGATTCAACAAGTATTAGGAAAAGGGACATATGCGCTCGAAAGACTTGATGGCACGCCTATACCTAGATCGTGGAATGTAGCGCAGTTGCGCCCATGCTACTTATAAACATTTCAGTTTCTGAATAATGTACTCCGCCACCTTACATTTTGTCCACAATCGCAGAACTTATTACTCTGCCTCCAACTTATGAAGCTAATTTACTCTTCATAAGACTTGGCGCCAAACGTTGCCATATTCCTAACTTATGAAGTTAATTTACCCTTCATAACTTAGAAACGACAAATCGTTAGCCCTAAATTGTGTAGCTAATTTACTCTACACAATGGACGCTAAGTTTACTTATAACCTATGAAGTTAATCTACCCTTCATACACACAGTAACCTATCACATGAAAACATTCAGAACAGACATAAGAAAAACCAAAGCACCATATTTCATTTCAGTCAAGGGTTACATTTACAGATGTAAAAGAAAGCTACAAACCAAAACATCCTACCGAGGAGGCTCATGGGCCATCCCCAAACTACCCGCCTCGCCAGCCTTCTCTTTCTGCTTCTCCGCGCACTCGCGCCCCGCACGCTCCGACTCCTCAACCCAACGCCTAAACTGGGCAATAGGGTCAGGATCCGCCAAACACTGCCTTACAACTTGGAGCACCGGAAATTCCATCCTTTCAAGCTTCTCAAGCTACTCCATCAGCAGCTGATCGGTGTTCACGTCTTGGAAGGGCTGCTCGTCAACCGGTGCCCCATCTTTGGCAGCCAAATACCCTTCCAACCAACCACTATGCACGCCCGTTGTACGCGCCGCATCAACCACCTCCGCAACCTGCTCACCCATCTTTGGCTCATTCCAACAACGATCAAAGACCTGCATCAACGACATCAGCTACATGAGTTAAACAAAAGATGAAACAAAGCAAATACAACAAAGTAAAGAGGACAATTTACGGCAGATATCCCATCAGACATAATCCACAAGGACTTCTCACAGTACGCCTTCTGAGCATCAAGCATCAAAGTTCTCTCAAGCTGCCATGCCTCCTTCTCCTTGACAAGGTCATTAATCTAACCTTCTAGCTCAGACACCCGAGTGGTCATCCTCACCACATCGACGTCCTTCTCCTTAAGGTCGCTCACCACAATAGCATACTTAGAGGATAGCTCCTCCATCTCATTGGCCTTTGCCGCCGCTACTTTCTTCTGTTCAGCCAGCGCAGACTCAGCCTTCTGCACAAGCTGACGACGACGCTCCAACTCCGTATTCACAGTCGCCGTCGAGTTGGCCCAGGTCTTCTGCTTTTCCGCCGCATCAGCATCCTTTTGACGCAAATCGGACTCTAGCTTCCGAACCTGATCCAAAAGCCGCTTCCCGCGCGGTCTCATACACCTCCTTCTCTCGTGCCAGGCGCTCGGCTTCACTTGCAACCGACGCCTGTTCGTCTAAAAACTCACCCTCTCCCCGGTGAAGGGCGTACAAATTTCCCAGAGTCTGTGTCAAATTCATACACATCTCCGAGAAAAGTGTACCCCGGTTATGTGTAACACCCCAACCGATGGCGGAATCATCGAGGTGCCACGTAGTGACGATTGTTCAAAAGCTCATGGTACTAAAATGTAAATATTATTGAATAATCCAAAATTGTCTTACATGGAAATGGTAATACATTGTCTAAATGAAATGTAAATTTTGAAATAACTGAACTAAAATAAAGCACTAAATGTTCCTTGCTAAAGCACTAGATCAAACTGCACCTGAAACATGTACAAAATAGGTTTGGTCAACATACGAAATGTTGGTGAGCATTCCTGGTTTTGATATATATAGTAGGTTAAAAGATATACAATTCAAGTGCAAGTTACAGTGCAATTATGTAAACTATGTATCATACAAATGAGCGAAATCAACCCTGTGACTGTATAATGTACTGTATGAACTGTAGTGTACTTATCCAATAAATGGATAAAAAGCTTAACACTGGCCACGGATTCTCCGATGAAAAAGGGGGAGAATCAATCTAGGCGGGTTGTCAATCCAAATAGCGCTATCCAATGTTAAGGTCGGCTTGTACCATGTTAATGATTTCACTAAGTACAAATGTATTCTACATGTATTGTCTAAGCATAAAGCACGTTGTAAGCATATGCACATAGTACCAGAATTGTATTGTGAAAATGTAAACTTGTATTTGTAATTTGTAATAGTGTACATGTAACACCCCAAAAATGAATAAAAGCAAAAAGGGGATAGGAAGTACTCACAGTTCACGTAGTAGTTTGAGATTTAACTGAACAACGAGATATGAATTGAGATTACTCCCAAATGATCAACCTAAAGTATTTGATAATGTGTAAGAGAAATAACTCTAGGATACATGTATTTCTAGGACTTCGAATTGGGGATAAACGTTTATTTGTTTATTAAACAAATTGTTTATTAATTATGAGAAATTTAATAAATAAATAAATAAAAGTCTCTTGGTAAAATTTTAAGTTGAATATCGTCACAACATAAGGTTTTAAGTATGAAAATAATTTTTATAAAATTATTTTCTTGAAAATAGAATATTTAATCTAATTATTTCAAATTGTCAAAATACGACTTTAATATCTAAAAATATTAAAATCAAAGAATTTCTGACTTAAAAATTGTATTTCAGTTCTAGATAGTTAGAAATAAATTATATAAAATTTTGGTGCAAAAATATTGAAAAATGAATTTATTATGATTTATTTATGATTAAAACTAACAAAAATTAATTAAAAATATAAAATAAATGGTTTTTCTGAAATAAAAATGTTTTCTGGAATGTTTAAGAATATACAAGTTTAGGATAATTTTTGTGGAACTTTATAAAATCGTTTAGATATTTTTATTGAATTTAATAAATATAAATGAATAAACTTGTATTATTAATAATATATATTAAATAAATTATTTTTGAGAAACTAAAATTTAGGTGATGAACTTTATCAGTGGAATAACATAAAATAAATTTTGTAGTATTTATAAAATAGTTTTAGTATTTTAAAACGATTTTTAAAAAGTATAAAGATAATATAGGTGTAAAGGACAAAATAAAAAAATTGTTTATGGTGGGAATCGAACCTGGGCCATAGGCCGGTTCAAGTCTTACCACAACTTGTCTCAACCAACTGGTCTATGGTTCGTTTTTGTGATAGATTCTGATTTGAAATAATTATATACACAAGTTACAATGGTGTTCTTCCCCAAATTCATACAAATCGAGCCCTAGCTATTCAATATCATGATTTAACGATCAATAGCCCCTGTAATGTTGGGGCTATTGTTCGTATATGGCCGACTAACATATCCTAACAGAAAAATCAAGACTTACAATGACGAATCGCGTTTATAGCTCGGTCAATCGAAAAGTCAACTCGAGCGATTTATGCTTGTATCGACGAGTGTTAGCAGAAATTGAAAGTGAAGTTTTGTTAATCGCATATATGTGTGTGTGTGTGTGTGCAGGTTCAATTGATAAAAAAACGGGTATTTATAAGGTGTTGATGTGGGTTGATATGGAATGTTAATAATGATTTTGACTCCAAATTGATTGCCAAGAAATGGTCTTCACACGTTTAAACGCGTTAATGGAGATATAAGGTTGACGAGCATTAAGTTATTGGTCAAATAAATAATTAATGGTGATTAATTTGTTCCAAAAATCAAGCTTTGGTTGGCCATCAATGTCGCACAGCAACAGCAGATAAGGAAGGAGAAGGGGAAACAGTTAGAAGTGTTTATATATATAATTCAGGTTAGCATTCTTTCAAAAGTCTAGTGTAGCACAGATGGTTGGACATGAAGGTGTTGTGCTGCTGACCCGGGTTTGAGGCCGGGCAGCAGCGTTTATTATTATTATTTTTTTTTTGTTTTAAAACAGGTACAAGGGGAAGGGGAATTGGGCTGCTTCTTGGGCTTGTCTGGTGGGCCGATTCAGCTGGGCTGTTGGGCTTCAGGAAACCCACAAAGGAGCATTGGGTTTAGGCTAATGGTTTGGTTATGGTTTGGGTTATGTATTGGGTTTGGTTAAAATAATTTTTTTTTGTTTTAACTAACTAAAAAAAATAAGTGATTTATTTATTTATTTATTATTATTATTATTATAAAAATAAAAAGTGACGGATGTCACAGCATCCCCTACTTTTAGAAACTTCGTCCCGAAGTTATTAGAAACATAGGGTTATGGATGCTTGGGTAAAAATTAGGATAACTGTGGTTTGAAAAATTCGAATGATTTGGATATGAGGTTTGATAGGTGTGAGTTAAGGATTAGGTTCGTCTCGAATAATAAGGAAAATAAGGATCTAGTAATTCACTAAGTTTCAAGTTTTAGGAATCCTATGATAAATGTACGAGTTGACTGACTATAGAAAGACTAAATGAACTACCAAGCAACTAGAGTTTGTTCCTGGTCCGACTTCCAGTCTCACTTTCAATGCATCATTAGTGTTTGTATACAGGGTGTACCGCAGCTAACCCACCACACCTTTGATACCTTGAAAACGTACTGGACATCTTCCCAAAAACTCTAATAGAATTTCACACTACCCTAACGCACCTGTAAATTCATGATTACGTTCCAGACCGGAATCATCAATTTACCTTACATTAGGGTTTTATGTCCTTCTATGATCCTATTCTAACAACACATTACGCAAATAAATTTCACAAGAAGATGACACAACAAACATGTTGAGTTACAATGAGATGTTATCAATGAAATGAGGTCATGTAACAATGAGGTCAATTGCATTGGTTCGCAATGACTTGTAAGCATAACTGTATTTAAGTATGGGCTACCACTCGTCCGAGGAGCCCTTTAAATGAAATGTTTATCAGAGTTGCGTGGATAATACACACGTGCAAGCAAGTTTGTAAGTACTGCAACCATTAAGTGTAAGTGTTATCTTAGTGGCCTATAGAAATAGATTACGAGTATCATGAATAACTAAATGTTCAATGAATAGTTAATTTATGGGAAAAATCAAGTTTCATGTAATAACCAATGATGTTTTTAGGAAATAGGTATTTTGATTTCCATGGAAGTCAAGACCAAATGTTTCAATAAAATGGAAGGTAGAGTCTGAAACTTATACGATTTAAAATAAATGCAATCGAATATGATAAATTTCCAATCTGTGTTCGTACACAATAGTATGCAAGGAATTTTCTAGATGTTGTATGCTAATGAGTGCGACAAAATTGGGTACAAAATGAAAATAGAATCATTAAAATGAAAACGCAAGTGTCGGATTCCCGAGTCTTAAGAAGATTTCATCCATGGCTTAACCAGTGGGATTAACGTCATCCTGACCAGTTGTTTCGTTGGTATTGATATTGAAAGCTCGTCCATGTGTCACCAGGTTTACATTGTTCAATTTGGGACATTGAGGTAGCATGTGATTAGGGTCTCTACAATGATAACATGCCCGACCGTTAGTAATCTGTAGTGGTCCCTGGGCAGCTGTTTGATGATTACTCTGTGTCCCAACCATTACTCGACAAGTGGTAACAAAGTGTCCAAACCTTCCACATCTAGTGCATTGACGGCATGGAAGATTTGCAGGGTGATGATATTTGCAGGTGTTGCATTGAGGATGGATTCCCGTGTAGGCTTTCTTGATAGGAGGCTGAGCCACCGGATCAACAACAGCATGGTTCTGATTATTGCCCATTCGTTTCTTAGAGTTCGAAGCAGTAGTGGCGGCCTTTGCTAAAATAGTCTTAGATTGTTCAACAACATTGGTGGTTTTCTCAGTAGGCGTCTTGGTGCCCTTCCTAACCAAGTTTCCTTTCCTTACGTGTTTGTCTGTTAATGTGGCTGCAAGTTGGATGGCTTCTTCTACCGTAGTGGCTTTGCCTCCAGTGACAACGTCTTGAATCAGGTCAGGTAATCCCTCGATATATTTTTCGATTGCTCGAGAGACTGGGGTGACCATGTGTGGAACCAGTATGCTAAGTTCGTGATATCGAGTATTATACGCAAGATTCTCACCACTGTCTTGTTTCAGTCCATGGAACTCTTCCTCCAGTTTCCTGATTTCGTTCCTAGGGCAGAATTTGGCGATCATGAGTTCCTTAACATCTGCCCAAGATAATGATAAAGCAATATCAGCTCCTCGATTGCGCTTTTCACCATTCCACCAGGTTAGCGCCCCCTTTTGAAGGACACTAGTAGCATAGCGAACGCGGAGTTCATCAGGACATTCACTGTTCACAAAAGTACTCTCCATGCTTTCAAACCATTGGAGGAGGCCAGTAGCACCCTCCTCACCAGTGAATTTTGTGGGGTTGCAGGAGTTAAAGTGTTTGAAAGTGCACCGAAATTGAGTCGTACTCCCTGTGTTGGCACTGTTACTATTCTGGCTTATCTCACTGACAAGGTTTGGGATCACTGCAGCAATTTGTTCGGCGACTAAAGATGCGAGGCGACGATCAGAACGTCGTCCAGAAGCACGAACAGGGCGTTGGCTGGCATCACGGAGCATGCGGCGAGCAGACATCTATGAGGTAGTCAATGAATAATCATGAGATTAGAAAATGTGAGTGTATAACTGTACAGATGATTATGTAAGTATGAACTTGTAAGCAATATATGAAAATCATGATATATAGGATATTGTATATGAAGCGAGAGAGTATTATTGAAAACTTGCATAAATGCTTGGAGTGTCCTTGTCTGACTGTAAAGCCTAACAAGAACGTTGACTTTTCAAAGGAATTGAACCCAATGGTGATCAAAGAAGACATGCTTTAGCCTATAAGTGGACACTCACTCCAGGAATCCCCAGGTAAGCATAACAGGTCCGTAAATGGATTTATGCACTATGCTTGCCTATGCCAGAAAACCCAGTGTACATGCGTCCACCCTTCCAGATTGCACGTGTCCTTATCACACTCATTAAAGTTCAACAACTTTGAAGGAGCAAAATAAGAGTAGGTATTATGTCTAAGAGTGTCTCCATAAAAGGTACTGCTCCCGTTCTATGATGATGTAAACTTTCCACTCCCTGTAGGACACCATCTCTATGCACCATGATGAAAGATGAGAAGAATGGAGAAAGAGAAGAAGGGAAAGATAGAAGAAGGAAAGTAGAGGGAAATGAGGGGTAGGGTAGTTTAGGAAATATAATGCATGAAAGTTGAAGTTCGGTTATAGTCTAGGCCTATTTCATCTAGTAACCTAGTTCCCTATAACCATGGCTCTGATACCAATCTGTAACACCCCAACCGATGGCGGAATCATCGAGGTGCCACGTAGTGACGATTGTTCAAAAGCTCATGGTACTAAAATGTAAATATTATTGAATAATCCAAAATTGTCTTACCTGGAAATGGAAATACATTGTCTAAATGAAATGTAAATATTGAAATAACTGAACTAAAATAAAGCACTAAATGTTCCTTGCTAAAGCACTAGATCAAACTGCACCTGAAACATGTACAAAATAGGTTTGGTCAACATACGAAATGTTGGTGAGCATTCCTGGTTTTGATATATATAGTAGGTTAAAAGATATACAATTCAAGTTCAAGCTACAGTGCAATTATGTAAACTATGTATCATACAAATGAGCGAAATCAACCATGTGACTGTATAATGTACTGTATGAACTGTAGTGTACTTATCCAATAAATGGATAAAAAGCTTAACACTGGCCACGGATTCTCCGATGAAAAAGGGGGAGAATCAATCTAGGCGGGTTGTCAATCCAAATAGCGCTATCCAATGTTAAGGTCGGCTTGTACCATGTTAATGATTTCACTAAGTACAAATGTATTCTACATGTATTGTCTAAGCATAAAGCACGTTGTAAGCATATGCACATAGTACCAGAATTGTATTGTGAAAATGTAAACTTGTATTTGTAATTTGTAATAGTGTGCATGTAACACCCCAAAAATGAATAAAAGCAAAAAGGGGATAGGAAGTACTCACAGTTCACGTAGTAGTTTGAGATTTAACTGAACAACGAGATATGAATTGAGATTACTCCCAAATGATCAACCTAAAGTATTTGATAATGTGTAAGAGAAATAACTCTAGGATACATGTATTTCTAGGACTTCGAATTGGGGATAAACGTTTATTTGTTTATTAAACAAATTGTTTATTAATTATGAGAAATTTAATAAATAAATAAATAAAAGTCTCTTGGTAAAATTTTAAGTTGAATATCGTCACAACATAAGGTTTTAAGTATGAAAATAATTTTTATAAAATTATTTTCTTGAAAATAGAATATTTAATCTAATTATTTCAAATTGTCAAAATACGACTTTAATATCTAAAAATATTAAAATCAAAGAATTTCTGACTTAAAAATTGTATTTCAGTTCTAGATAGTTAGAAATAATTTATATAAAATTTTGGTGCAAAAATATTGAAAAATGAATTTATTATGATTTATTTATGATTAAAACTAACAAAAATTAATTAAAAATATAAAATAAATGGTTTTTCTGAAATAAAAATGTTTTCTGGAATGTTTAAGAATATACAAGTTTAGGATAATTTTTGTGGAACTTTATAAAATCGTTTAGATATTTTTATTGAATTTAATAAATATAAATGAATAAACTTGTATTATTAATAATATATATTAAATAAATTATTTTTGAGAAACTAAAATTTAGGTGATGAACTTTATCAGTGGAATAACATAAAATAAATTTTGTAGTATTTATAAAATAGTTTTAGTATTTTAAAACGATTTTTAAAAAGTATAAAGATAATATAGGTGTAAAGGACAAAAAAAAAAAAAATTGTTTATGGTGGGAATCGAACCTGGGCCATAGGCCGGTTCAAGTCTTACCACAACTTGTCTCAACCAACTGGTCTATGGTTCGTTTTTGTGATAGATTCTGATTTGAAATAATTATATACACAAGTTACAATGGTGTTCTTCCCCAAATTCATACAAATCGAGCCCTAGCTATTCAATAACATGATTTAACGATCAATAGCCCCTGTAATGTTGGGGCTATTGTTCGTATATGGCCGACTAACATATCCTAACAGAAAAATCAAGACTTACAATGACGAATCGCGTTTATAGCTCGGTCAATCGAAAAGTCAACTCGAGCGATTTATGCTTGTCTCGACGAGTGTTAGCAGAAATTGAAAGTGAGGTTTTGTTAATCGCATATATGTGTGTATGTGTGTGTGCAGGTTCAATTGATAAAAAAACGGGTATTTATAAGGTGTTGATGTGGGTTGATATGGAATGTTAATAATGATTTTGACTCCAAATTGATTGCCAAGAAATGGTCTTCACGCGTTTAAACGCGTTAATGGAGATATAAGGTTGACGAGCATTAAGTTATTGGTCAAATAAATAATTAATGGTGATTAATTTGTTCCAAAAATCAAGCTTTGGTTGGCCATCAATGTCGCACAGCAACAACAGATAAGGAAGGAGAAGGGGAAACAGTTAGAAGTGTTTATATATATAATTCAGGTTAGCATTCTTTCAAAAGTCTAGTGTAGCACAGATGGTTGGACATGAAGGTGTTGTGCTGCTGACCCGGGTTCGAGGCCGGGCAGCAGCGTTTATTATTATTTTTTTTTGTTTTAAAACAGGTACAAGGGGAAGGGGAATTGGGCTGCTTCTTGGGCTTGTCTGGTGGGCCGATTCAGCTGGGCTGTTGGGCTTCAGGAAACCCACAAAGGAGCATTGGGTTTAGGCTAATGGTTTGGTTATGGTTTGGGTTATGTATTGGGTTTGGTTAAAATAAATTTTTTTTTTTTTTTAACTAACTAAAAAAAAATAAGTGATTTATTTATTTATTATTATTATTATTATTATTATTATAAAAATAAAAAGTGACGGATGTCACATTATGAGAACGATGGTGCTCGCGTTCAGCTGGAGGAAGCGCATAGTTAACGAATTCCTCAGCCACGAACGGGTTGAGGAAACGAAAACTTTCGGATATACGCCACCCAGGCATATAAACCGGAGCGTCCAACCTAAAGGCAGGAGCACTCGAAGACGCTCCACCGCCTTCAACTTTCTTCAGTTTGGGATCATCGATCCCAACCCCCTGAGGCGACGTTTTTTGTACGTCCCTCTCACCCAAATCAACAAAGGCGGGCTCGGTCCGCGAGCCATCACCGCCCTGAGCGCCCATCCCTTGGGCCTGTTCTTTCTTAATCTTCACCAAATCCTCATGCTGCTTCAACAACGCCAGCCTGCGCTCCTCCTCCTCCTCCTTTTTGCGCGTCAACTCCTATTGATGCGCAGCCTCAGCCCGGGACCCGCTCCTCCTCCAACGTTTTCTTTCGCTCCTCCTGATATTGCTTCACAGACGGAGGAATAGAACCTACAGAAAAACAAGAAGGATGCATTAAAGATTCGATAGAATTGATCAGAAAAACTCAAAAAACACGAAAGGGCGCATTAAAAAGGTACTTACTACTCAGTTTCTTCAAAGCCTTCTTATAAAAGGGCTCACGCACCGGCGGGGGATCAAGCTCCAAACCCTGTGGCGGATCAACATCACCACCACCTGTCGCCGCCCGCTTAGGAGACGGACCTTTAGCTACATCCTCTTCAACAGTCTCTGGCTGTTTACGCTTGTGACCTACAAACAAAGAAAGCAAGGATCAACCTACAGAACATAAGAAACTACAAAAAGCTCAAAGAAGGTCAGAACACTTACTTTCAGTAGTCACTCCTTCAGCCACGCCGGACTCACCGGCCTTTCCACCACCTGGCGCCGCGGCTGCAGACGCACTGGATCCACCGCCACTTGCAGAGCGACGCGAACGATGAATTAAATCGGACGACGAGCCACTCGACTCATCGTCGGATAAAAATACATAATCAATCCCAGCCGCCGTACATACGGATAACGGCTCGGGATTGATTAGAAAACCGACTTGAACGCGCACCTTCCATCGGCGTGGGGAACAGAAAGTTCTCCACCTTCAGCTCTAACTCGGACACCCCCCCCCCCCTCGGGTACCGCCAAATAAGTGGTCTTCATAGCACGGGCAGCAAAAACTTCAAATAACAACTCGCCTGCCAAAAACGAAATGGCGTCAAAAACAAAGGAAAAACAAAATATAAACAAAGCCGAAGTACTCACGTTCAACGGACAGCGGCCCAGCTTCACCCACAGGCGCCACGTCATAACCTTCTCTGACGCCCAGACGGCTCAACCCCAACAAACGAAGGATACCCTCATCCAACTTATCCAAGTTATCCAGATGACTAGGATGCGCACAGAGCTCCAAAAACCACACCTCATCCTGGAAATCCTTCACAACCTCGAAGGAAGGAGCCTTCTGCCCAGCACGAAGCTCCAGCTTCGCCATCTCTACAGGGATAACCTCCTTCTTCACGAAGAAGAAACACTTCTTCCACTCACGAAGAGTCTTAGGAGAGCTCTTCGGCACGATCAAGCTAACACTCTTCGACCTTTCAACAAAGGACACCCAACCGGACTCCTTCACCTCAAGCTTGTAGAACACGTTGAAGTGTTCGAACTCCGGCTCCCTCGTCAACGACCGGCATGTGGCTTCAAAGTGCATAACCCTCATCACCTCAAAGGGGCTCATTTGAGAGATATGCACCCCATACTTCTGCAAAACAGAGATCAGAAACCGGGACCCCGGCAACCGGAACAAACCCTTTTGAAAATACGCCTCGTAGAGGCATATTTTCCCCTCCAGGCAGTCTACCGGAGTCTGCCCTTTCTCCGGCAACTCCGGCTCCCACTCACGTAAAATATTGTATTTCTTGACCAAAGACCGAAATTTGTCTTTGGACCAAGAAATATGCGCATCTTTCATCGCCAGCTCGGCCTTCTTGTCTTCAGACGACATTTTCAAGAAAGGAAAAAAAGACAAAAACTTGAGGAAATTCTTTGAAAGATGATCGGAAAAACTGCTAACTCGATGGAGAAAACTTGAGAAATTTCTTTCAAGGGGAGAATGAAACGAAGACAATGACAAAAGGCACATATTTATACCCATCGCATTTAATGCAATGGCAGGAAGAGAAATCATCACCAACATCCTTTTCGCGCAAGGGTCCAATGGCAGATAGAGACGTTAGACAGCCCACGTGACCAGACGGCCCACGCGCCGCGCGTGGCCCACTCGCTTAACGGTTGTCCTACCCCAGCTGGCAAACGATGCCGATGCTCGACACGTGTACGCCCACGTTTAAAACCATCACTAACAGCTATCCCCACGCATCAGATGCACGACACGTGGCGGCCTAGCAACTCAACAGTCACAGTAACTGTCAGACACGATCTCCAAGGCAGGTGTACCAACTGTCAGCCATGTCTTTTCAACTTCAAACATTCCCGCCTTGAATTCACACAAATCCCAAAAAGACAAATTCAATGCGGAGTAAATGCAGGCGCAGACAGCGACAAAAAACCACTTTTCACAAACTTCTGACCGCGCAAACAGGCCCGACGCCTATCTAGGCTCCACGCCTGCGCGCCAGAACAAAAATTTTGAAAATTTTCATTTTCACAAACTTCTGACCGCGCAAACAGGCCCGACGCCTATCTTGGCTCCACCCAGCGCGCCAGAACAAAAATTTTGAAAATATTCAATTTCACAAACTTCTGACCGCGCAAACAGGCCCGACGTCTATCTAGGCTCCACGCCTGCGCGACAGAACAAAAATTTTGAAAATTTTTATTTCCACAAACTTCCGATCGCGCCAAACAAGCCCGACGCCTCTCTAGGATCCATGGCTACGCGCTAGACCAAACGCTCATTTCGTCATACGCCCACAGCTTGATCACTGTGCGCGCACCAGTTGATGAAGGTCACACACAAAACACAAGTCCACTTTGTTACATGAAAACCCAGTAATGACTGGATGTAACTCAAAGTACACTTGTAACATCAAGTCCAACACTCCCCTACCAAAGGCGCATGAAAGCACTGGACTGGGGGAACTTGAAGGGATATGGTATCAAAACATTACACATACCATACCATCGCCCAACTAGAACTGGCATCGCCTGGCGTCCATCCGCCCGTTTTACGTCAGCGAATCGTCTAGCGTCAATCCGCCCGTTTTACGTCAGCGGAACGCCTGGCGTCCACCCGCCTGTTCTACGTCGGAGATACATCTGGCGTCCAACTGACGCCAGGAGTAGCATTACCCGCCCGTTTTACGTCGGCGATACACCCTGGCGCATAATCGTCGCCAGGCGCAACATCGTCCGCCCATTCTACGTCAGCGGACCCAACACGCTTCGAAGCTTCCCCAGCAAGCCAAAAGAAGCTTCGCCAACACAACTGAAGATACCTTTTGTGGCAGCCTTGGGACTCACCCCTGCCCCAGATAAAATATCTCTGACGCAACAGGCTGCCCGTCAGAGTTCCTCTCCAATAAGAGACGGCTCTCAGTCTTACATGCAGAAAGGACGACGACGTGGCAACCTCCCAGCCAAGATATCTTCTTGACATCAGACTTTCTCAACCTGTCTCGACATCCAAGAAAAGGCATGATTATCCACTGCCCTCGGTCTACCAATAGGCGGGCGCCACGTGTCCGCCGACCACCAGCATCCACTCGATGGGCGCCACGTGTACAATTGTCAGGACGGTAACATCCCCCTTAGTATTTTACTTTCTCCTTTTTACCAAAACCCACTTGCACCAAATGGGCTTAAGGACTTGGGCCGGATTCTTGGAGACACCTCTACCTGGGCCGGGCCCCGTCAAGGGTAGAGGATGGGCTGAGAAAGTATGGTAGCTAGGTACTATAAAAGGAGAAGCTCCTTCTCCTTTTGTTGGCATCTAATATCACATATACTTTCATTCAAGAAGAATACGAACTCCTTCGTACCTTCTTCAACCCCTTGTTTATTTCACTAACTTTTAGAGGCTCGGCTCTTCTAATCGGTAGTCTTCTAAACTCCTTGGTCTTGTTCTTAGACCCACACGTATTTTATAAACACACTCCCTTTATCAAATACCGTAGAAAGACTCCTCGGATTAGCGCTCATCAGATAATCTAGGATTCGTGTTTCTTCACAAGTGTACCATAAATTTCTATCAGTGGCATCGGAAAGTAAAATTGGAAGGTAGGTTAGTTGAAAATATTCCACATAATTGACATCCCAACCCGAGAACTTTATAGATGTGCGTATATCGGTTTTTTCTAGGAACCAAACCAGTTCGTGTTTGGTGCCGGTTCGTGTCTGAACCGGTTTTGATTCGGTTAGGTCCCGGTTTCGCTGGTTTGAAAGACCGGTTTTGATTCGGTTTGGGTTCGTGAACCAATTCATGTGCACACCTTTTTTTTTATTTAAGAAAAGGCATCACAAAATTATCTTTTTTTTTTTACGTAAAGTTCGACTTTTATTGATTCTTACAATCTTTTTAAGGGGTATAGGTATATATTTGTAAGTGTAGAAACCTTTTAGTATAATTTTGTTATATATAAAATTGCATTTTTTAAAGAAATGTAGTAATTACTAAATTTATAAAATTGCAATTTTTTAATGAAATCCAGTAATTAGTTAATTTTTTTATATCTTGTGTGAAATGCTTTATAATACAATATAGATCATTTGAATACAAATTAATATGTTAAAATAAGTGACATCTAAATCTTAGTATAATAAACAGCAAACAATACATTGATGAACCGAACTGGTCTCGTTGAAAAACAGAAGTACCATTATATTTGTTTTTATGGTTTTCGATCGATATGCAACATACGTTGATATGTGCATATCCTTTTCGGTTGCTATATTGTGTGTGGGTATCATATTGTTACTGTAACGAATCAGATTGATACCGACTGAATGCATGTTACAACGCACAGGGAATCTTAGTAGGTTCATTGCATGTACCACTTTTACTTGATTTTTGTCTTGGTTTCGTTAGTCTATATAACAAGAACTCCTAGTGCACGTTCTCAACATCTCAACTATGGAACTAGTTTTTCTGGTCCTTTTGTCTCTTCCACTCCTATCTCTCCTCTACTTTCTTCCCAAAATCATCAAAAACAAATCAAGATTCAACCCACCAGGTCCAACTGGACTACCCTTTATTGGAAACTTGCACCAGATAGATCAATCAAGCCTCCATACATCCCTATGGCAACTCTCAAAATCCTATGGCCCAATCATATCTCTTCGCTTTGGCTTCGTCCCAACTATCGTTGTTTCATCAGCGAGTCTAGCGAAATAAGTCATGAAGACCCAAGATAGTATCTTTTGCAGCAGGCCACCTTTGCTTGGCTGCCAAAAGTTATCTTACAATGGGCTAGATGTAGCATTTTGCCCCTACAATGACAACTGGAGAGAGATGCGAAAGATTTTTACAACTCATCTATTAAGCCCTAAAAGGATACAATCTTTTAGGTATATTCGTGAAGATGAGGTCTCACATGCCATGAATAAGATTCATGGGCTAGCACGTTCGTCTAAGCATGTAAACTTAAGCGATATCGCTAAGAGTGTGACAAATAGTATCATTATGAGAGTTGGTTTTGGCAAGAGGTACCAAGATGAACATGAAAGAAAAAAGGTTACTAGACTACTTATTGAACATCAGGCAGTTCTAGCGGACCTCTTTGTTTCGGATATTTGGCCTGGTCTGCCTTTTGTAGGTTTGGTTGATAGGTTCATGTGCAAGATGGCTCGGCTAGACAAATGCTTTCATGATTTTGATTTGTTTTATGAACAACTCATCGATGAACACCTCAATGATCGACGCATTAAGTCACATGAGGAAGCGGAGGATATTATTGACATTCTAATACGACTTAAGAACGACAAGGTCTTCGGCCTCACTAACAAGCACATAAAAGCCATGCTCATGGTAATCCATATCTGATCTCTCTATTGGAAGTACGTAATCTTTAGTTTAGTATTTGACGCCCCCACCCTTGTGGTGGAGAGGCATGGGAAGTGAAGGATAAGACTTGGGACCGAAAGGTCTCAGGTTCGATTCCTGATCTCGCCCGAGTTTTACTGATTCTTTATCGTCGTGTCTTTTGGTGGGTGGCGGTCGGGTTTTTCTCCAGATTTAGTGACTAGGTGGGTTCTGACTACCCAACACTACTTGCGGACGAGCACCTAAGACGTGTCTTCACCCAGGACGTATGTGTGCTTTCACAATGATGTGTGCCCTGTGTAATCAGGACACCAATTTGTTGGGTGTTAAAATAGGCATTTCTTTTTAAAAGAAAATATGTTATCTTTGCTACAGAAAATTTGATAAATTTTAAATAATTTAAATTTAAATTTCTTTATAATAAAACCCGGCCGACTGAATTCTACAGTTTTCATAAATAAGTAAATACTTTTTTCTTGTTTTATTTAGAGGGTGATTGTGGATGAGTTTTAAAACAACTTATTGACTTATTTGCTTTTTCAAAAAACAAATAAGTCAATAAGCTGTTTGTGTAACCCAAAAACTATTTCTGTTTTGACTTTTAAGGGTGGAAAAACTGTTTTTGAAAACTTAGAAATCTTGGTTTTTGGCTTTTGGCTTTTGAAATTTTTTTTACAAATCTACCATCCATACAACCAATATTCACAATAAGTTAAGCGAAACACTTAAAAAAGCGCAATCTATTGACTTTTTGACGTTTTTCATCCCAACTAAGCTGTTACGTAATAAAGCCTCTTTTAATAAATAAAGGAAAAAAGAGAAAAAAAAATATGTGATTGGATTAACCATGGTAGATCTCTCATTTCCTTCCTTTTATGTCTCATATTGTTCTCACAACTCAACCTAGTTCTCATTTTAACGATCCCTATATATACAAACACACATACACACGTAATTTTTAAATAGAAAAACACATTTAACACTTAAAATTTAGGCCCACTAATAATCAATTTAAAACTTAAAAATTATTAACCCATAAGGCCAATAACATTTATAAGCACAATACACATTTAACCTACTAAATAAAAGAAAGAATAAACATCGCTGCTTCACGAATCACCGGTTAGATATTAACATGTTACTGTATGCAATTTCACTCATTAAAATGCTATGATTTTGATAAATGTTATGTTTACTGTTATACAACTGATCGTACATAAAATTTAGCTTAAATTTTGTATTTCGTTAAAGCCTAAAAAACATATTTTTTAATAACCCAGATAACACACGTAAATCCTCATGGACGCGATGCCTCTCATGATTATAACAAAAATGCTATTTGCGATGGAATTTTAAAGGCTGTAGTTTTAATTATCTATCTTCTATGCATTGTCCTTAGGCTATGTGTTGTGGCTCAAGGTGAACACAAATATTATCTTATCATTTCACGTCACCTGGACGTTGACATGATAATGGATAAAACATGAGTTCATTCACTTGACCCCGTTGTAGCTCAAGGTGAGCGATGGCTTCATCCATTTTTTTAATATTAATAAACAAAATAAAAAAGATTATATTACATAAATTAAAAACATTACAACACATATTATCCTGTAAAAACAAATTTTAAAAAGTGTAACATTCCATTAAAAACTACTTAAAAAAACTAACATTGACATTAAAAAACGAAACATTTTATTCCCACCTGCTCAAACCAAATAACATTAAAAATTTAAACAAATCTAAGTACTCATTTTCTTTCTTTTATTCTCTCTTCACCTCAAAACCCGATTTGTTTTCCCACCTGCAACTCTTCCTTTTATTCCCACCTGCAACTCTTCCCTTTATTTATTCGCTAGCCCACGCGATCAGAGTCACTTTCGATTGCTTACGCCATCGTTCACTTATAGGTGCTGTGATGTTAGCAAGCCATGTGGCTCGTGGCTCATTCGCGCAGGTCCGCTCGCGGCCCCCAACACATATTGTTAGATGGACAGAAATTGTTACCCCTAGACGCAGGGGCGGATCCACTAAAACCAAAGGGTGGGCATGTGCCCACCGTACCCATCGGCGAAACCACGTCCGATTACCCTCCGGCGAACCTAAGATTTCTTGTAATATGAGTATTTTACAAAGAGTTTTTTTAGTTAAACCTCTAAAATTATGTGTTATTGTGTTGTTAAAGTAAAAAATGGAAGATAAAATAGATAAGAGTCAAGAGGGAGAAGAAAATTGAGTTTTCCGGTGAGCTCCATTCTTGTGAAGATGGAAAGCTTTGAGAGAGAGATAGAGATATCTATACTATCTTATAAAGCATTTCACAAAGACCTCTTGATTTTTAAGTAATACAATTATAAATGCTTAAAGTACAACACATAATGCATGTGTTAACTACTTTTTAAGGGCATTTATGTCTTTTCAAACATAACTTGCACATACACCCTTATTAGTTACAGTTTTCCTACTTTATCTATCTATACTATATTATAATTTTATACTATACTTACATATTTGCCTCATCAACTTTACTCAATTTTTGTTTATTTAAATACTAATTATACTTTTGCATCTTTATTTTAACCATCTACTTCCAAGATTTTTTAACGTTCATAACTTTTTCAGATGATAATATTTTCCTAATATTATTGCACCGTATAAAAGAACATTTTATTCTCTTTAATTTGAGTATAGTATTGCTATAGTTTTTTATTTAAAAAAAAATATGTTAGGGTTAAGCAATAACCAAAACAAAAACAAAAGAAAAGAACGAAAATGAACTGAAATCATCTAAACTTTATTAATACATTTCCCATTGATGTCTTAAATTCAAGTTGTACATATATAATTGGTTAGAGTACAACACACAATGCACATGTTAACTACTTACACAATACTTACACATTTATCCCTCAACTATACTTGATTCCCTTTATTTAAATAATAATTATACTTTTCACCCTTATTTTAACCAACTACCCCACGATTTTTAAATGTCCATAAATTTTTCACATGTTAATATTTTCTTAATATTATTAAACTGTATAAATGAGCATTTTTTTTCTTTTTAATTTGAGTATAGTATTGCTATAGTTTTTTTTTTAAATTTAAAAAAATAATGTGTTGAGGTTAAGTAATAACCAATCTATACTATCTATATTATATTATAATAAATTTCCAAATGACCTTTTAGTATTTAAGTTTTACAATTATAACTGATTAGAGTACAACACACCATATGTTTTTTATACAATACTTACACATTTTCCTCTCAACTGTACTCAAATTTTATTTATTTAAATAGTAATTACATTTTCGCAGCCTTATTTTAACCAACTACCCCCACGATTTTAAACGTCCATAATTTTTTCATTGTTAATATTTTCTTAGTATTATTACACCGTATAAACGAGTATTGCAGTCTCTTTAATTTGATTATAGTATTGTTATAGTGTTTTCCATTAAAAAAATATATTAGGGTTAAGTAATAACTGAAACGAAAACGATCTAAAATCAACCAACGTATCTGTCCTTTATAAACGTTGAATTAACATTGTTTCACAATTTCAGGTTAGATTATGTATTTCCGAACAATCACCAATGTGTTTACAATTAGGGTTTGTGGTTATGTGTGTTACTTCCCAGTTCCTCATGATCACCCTAATTTTTTGCTTAGCGTTTCTCACAATTATTGCTATGTATACATTCATGTGCTTGCACTTCCTCTAGTACATAGGATTCGAATGTTTCGATTGTGGTTAATGTAGTTCACACTCCGCTAATGATTATGCATAACACCAAAACAAATATTTTGGTTAATTGATCATGGTTTAACGGAAACGTTATAAATGTTGTTTCCCGCCGCAACGCACGGACACCCCACTAGTATAATGAAGATATATTTAAAAGTAATCTGATGTGATGACATGTTTAAAACAGGTAAAGCAAATAAAAAAGAGAGTAGTGGGTAGCTAGGGAGTACAATATATACTTAGGGAGTACAATATATACTTACTTTATTGGATCTTTTGTTTTATTATATAATTATTACTATTTTTTATTAAATATATTTTTAACATTAAAATAAACTTTTATAAAAGTTCAGCCTCCCATAAACATTTCAAATACCAGTGAAATGAATATATTTATATATAGTTGTTAGTGATCTTATCCTACGTTTGTAAATTTAATTATTGTTGGAAAACAAAATTAATTTTATTATGAGACCCTTAAAATTAACATTTTTTATATTTACATTTACTTACTTATTATTTAGATTGTTGCTGTTGTAATTTACTTGACTAAAAGCATTAGTGCTAAAAAATTAAACATTTCATATTAGGTATTAGTCATAACTTGTTAAATTTAATGTAAAATGTTGTGTTATCTTGCAAGATTAGTCAATTGTTTTATTAGGGTTTTTTTGGTTTTCAAATATTCTCAAATTTATGGTTTAATAAGTGAATAAGTACGAATTGTTTTTGCGCAAGCCATTTTGACCCGTCTTCTTTAACCCGACCAATTTGTGCCCCCGTGAAAAAACATTCTGGTTCCGCCACTGCCTAGACGTAAGTCTAGTGGCGGCAGCCAATCTTCACACATAAGAAATCATAAATTAAATTTCTACCACGTGTTTGTATGACTAACTAGATTTTCAATTACGTTATCGTTTTGTGTTTCTCAAGCTACACCCGCCATGAGCGTTTTCATATACTAAATTTATAATAATCAAAAAATATAAATGGGTTTAATATGTATATAGTTTATAGTATAAGAGTCAGAATGATAACATAATATAAGGAAAACGAAACCTCTTTGAAATGATAATACTCAAAACTTCATATAAAGAAACGAAATAGTAGTAATAATAAAAGAAAAACCAATAAAATGTTGGTAATGAAAGTGTTAAAAAACAATTTACATATTAAAGACTAGAAGCTGTGTGTTAAACTGCAAGCCTTTAACCAATACGTTGATCATCATTGTTCATTAATTATAAATTATAAATAAAATATAATATAAAGCAATAGGTGTTATTAAAAACAAAAGAAACAAAGAAAATTCATAGATATCATGTGGCATCCACTTATTAGCTCCACCACCTCCGATTACCAACGATGTGCAACTGTTTCTAAATTTATACATAATTTTCAGATGAGTGTTAAGTATGACAATATTGTATGTAAATGAAAGAGGATGAAACATTTGTTTTTATGATATAGTTTTTTTTTTTTTTAAATAATGTCGAATGAAAAAGTTATGGACATTTTAAAAATGAGGGTGAAACTTTAATCCTACTGAATTTACCATCGTGCCCCTGATTAACTAGTTTAATCTATGGCTAATAATCTTTTTTATACTTTTTACGCTAAGCTCATTTTTACGTTAGACTCACCCTTCATATAATATGTGGATACACCCCCTTTTTTTTTTTTGGTATTTGCTTGTGGTATAGATTAGGATTGCAGTACTCATTTTTTTCACTTTATTTGTTCTAATGTCTTAATTATTTCCATTTTCCATATTTAGAATATACTTGCAGCCGGGACTGATACTAGTGCGGCAACTGTGGTTTGGTCAATGACATCTCTATTAAGGAACCCTGAAGTAATGGTTAAAGCACAAGAAGAAGTGAGATTTGTGATTGGAAAGAAGGGTAAAATAGATGAGGATGATCTTCCCAAACTCGCTTATCTGAAGGCGGTGATAAAAGAGACCATGAGGCTATACCCTTCAGCTCCTCTTCTAGTGCCCCGACAAACGATGAAAGATGCTAATTTACATGGCTACAAAATCAAGCAAAAAACACTTGTTTATGTAAATGCATTTGCTATAGGAAGAGATCCTGAATATTGGGAGAACCCAGATGACTTCTTCCCAGAGAGATTTTTAGGTAATAATATCGACATTAAGGGTAATGACTTCGAGCTTATTCCTTTTGGGGCTGGCCGAAGAATCTGTCCAGGAATATCAATGGGAGTTGTCATGGTGGAGCTTTTACTTGCTAATCTTCTTTATTGTTTTGATTGGGATTTACCGGATGGAATGACAGAAGAAGATATAGACTTAGATGCCATGCCTGGGTTGACCATACATAAGAGAAATGAACTATGTCTTTTAGCTCATGGGCATGTTTCAAGTATTATTATCTAAATTTATGATATTCAAGACATAGCTACTCTTGGTCTTACACATCGTAAAAACTTCTTTAAAATAAATTTAAAATATTAATCTAAAGCTATGTAATGCAATGTGTTTATTGTTTATTATATAGTGGAGTATTGACCTTTAAAAAATTTTAAAAATTGGTGAATACTTTTAATCTTAAAATTAAAGCCAACCTTCACCTACGGGTGTTTAGAAAACTGGAAACAAAATAAAATCGTAAACGCGTCGTAATCGTAAGCGAAAAGACGGATTCAAACAATGAATTTGATGTTCGGTTTATTTTTAACTGAAACCGAGTTGTGAATTTGGTGTTTGGTTCCACATTTATTTTATTTGGTTTATTTAAATATCCAAATAAATGGGTTAACTAATTAATTATTAAATAAAAATAATTATATTTAATTTACCATATAAAATTTATGCCCAACACAAAATAAAGCCCACTCATTTGTAGGTTTTTTTCTTCAAAGGCTATACTACGGTTTCAAAATTTTTATTTCTGGATTTGTTTGTTTTATTTTGATTTTAAACTTCTTTTATAATATGTTGTGTGGTTTCGTTATTCCTTTTAAATTAGTTGCTAACTTGCTATTCGGAACACAAACATGAATATCAATTAGGGAAAAAGTAACTTTGGGTCAATTCGGTTGAATTAGGTTTGTTTGGTTTTTAACCAAAACCAAACCGAATTAAATTTGGTTTGGTTTGGTTTGTGTTTGATTTGACGTACAAAATTTTAAAAACCGAATACATTAAACCGAACAAAACAAATAAACCATAAACTGAACCGATAAACACTCCTACGGCTTCATCCATCTTCTTTGATATGAGACTATTGGAAATGGATAAATAATCTCACTTTTCCCCTTAATATAATATATTAATAATATAATATAATATATTATAGTATAACAATAATCATAACCATAACCATACTTCATTAAAGCAATGCAACTGTTAATAAAATTTAGTTACATCATTTAAACTGGTTTCAGGATTCGAACCCAAGCAGAACACCAAGCACAACAACAATCAAACCATCTTTACCGGAACGTATTTTGTTAGTATATTTTAACATATACATATAAATAACTTTTACTAATGCTGAAAAAATACTATTCATGGAGCTTAGTAAATAAATATATAGAATAATTTCCCCTTATTATAATATAATATAACAATAATCATAACCATAACCATACTTCATTAAAGCAGTGCAACTGTTAATAAAATTTAGTTACATAGAACCAAGTAGAACACCAAGCACAACAACAATCAAACCATCTGTACTAGAACGTTTTTTGTTAGTATATTTAAACATATACATATAAATAACTTTTACAAATGCTGAAAAAAATACTATTCATGGAGCTTAGGGGGACAGGGTGCTACCAGAATTGGTCACGGGTACCCCACTACCAGCACGGTAACACCGCCACCACCCATGCTGGTAGTGGTCTCGTGAACCAAATTCTGGTTCCAGTTGCCGTGCTGGTTCACGGATGTGACACAAACTTTCACACAATTTTATTATTTTTTTATTCCTCTCTCTATATACTTTTATGTGTGAAAATTATTATTATTATTTGTGAAAATAATTGATAGTTGGGTAAAAAATCAGTGAAGTGCTGCTTTTAAAAAAGTGTTTCAGTGAAGGAAATCAGTGAAGTGATGTGACAGTGCAGAATTGGTAGAAATCAGTGAAGTGAAAACACCTTTAATGGAGCGCCCCTTATGCCCTTAGTAAATACATATATAGGATAATGCATATTTTTCCTTATGACAAAAAATTATAGTAATGTCTAATACAACTATCATTGTTAATTGTCGGTTATAATTGTTCTATCAATGGAAATCATATCCATCATAAATTGACGAATCCAAGGCTGTATGTCTTTGGTGCGGTTTATGATAAGGTTGTCTTTTTGTTGCGTTCTCCATGTTCTTTGAATGTTCTTCATGCATTTTAGATTCAAGTTCTTGAACCATTTTAGATTCAACGGAATAGTTTAGATTATTAAAATCCAATTTCCCTTATTATATGTGGTCAATTTTTAGTTTGGGGTGTCAACAGCCAAATTCAAATAGTTTAGATTATTAAAATCCAATTTCCATTGAAGAGGTAAGGTATCAAAACATTACAAATACCATATCATCGCCCAACTAGAACCGGCATCGCCTGGCGTCCATCCACCCGTTCTACGTCAGCGGATCGTTTAGCGTCCATCCGCCCGTTCTATGTCAGTGGAACGTCTAGCGTCCACCCGCCCGTTTTACGTCGGCGATACATCTGGCGTCCAACGAGACGCTAGAAGACAGCACTACCCACCCGTTTTACGTCGGCGATACACCCTGGCGCCCAATCGACGCCAGGCGCAACATCGTCCGCACATTTTACGTCGGCGGACCCAACATGCTTCGAAGCTTCCCCAGCAAGCCAAAGGAAGCTTCGCCAACACAACTGGAAGATACCTTTTTGGGCAGCTTTGGGACTCACCCCTGCCCCAAACAAAATATCTATGACACAGCAGGCGGCCCGTCAGAGTTCCTCTCCAATCAGAGACTGCTCTCAGTCTGACATACAGAAAGGACGTCGACGTGGCGGCCTCTCAGCCAAGATATCTTCCTGACAAGCAGACTTTCTCAACCTGTCTCGAAGTCCAAGAAAGGTATGATTGATTACCCACCGCCCTCGGTCTACCAATAGGCGGGCACCGCGTGTCCGCCGACCATCAGCGTCCACTCAATGGGCGCCACGTGTACCAACCGTCAGGGCGGTAACATCCCCCCTTAGCATTTTACTTTCTCCTTTTTATCAAAACCCACTTTCACCTAGTGGGCTTAAGGACTTAGGCCGGATTATAGAGACACCACTACCTGGGCCGGGCCCCATTAAGGGTAGAGGATGGGCTGAGAAAGTATGACATCTAGGTACTATAAAAGGAGGAGCCCCTTCTCCTTTTATTGGCATCTAATATCACATATACTTTCACTCAAGAAGAATACAAACTCTTTTGTGCCTTCTTCAACCCCTTGTTTATTTTACTAACTTTTAGAGGCTCGACTCTTCTAATCGGTAGTCTCATAAACTCCTTGGTCTTGCCCTTAGACCCTCACGTATTTTATAAACACACTCTCTTTACAAAATACCGTAGAACCACCCCCTGGATTAGCGCCTGCTCGGTAACCCAAGATTCGTGTTTCTTCATTGGCGCCATCCGTGGCCTTCCACAACTACTCTAAAAAAATCAGCTAAACTAAACATACCCATTAACCCATATTGAAAAATGACTACTTCACCTCCAAGAGTGTTCACTCCATCTGGGGTCGTCAAAGATATCACCGACGTCACCCCAAGGTCTCACCCAACATTGGGGGACCACGACAACCAGCAACACCCTGTCGTTACCCCCAGAAACCTAGAATTCCAGGCCGTCGATCCAGCCCCTCCAACCGAGAAGGAGATCGACGCCTTGAATAATGACTGGTACGAACGCTAGAAACAAATTTTGGACGCAAGTTGGAGCGTCGCCGACTCACCGGAAAGGCAATCATGGGTTCATCCTCCAAACAACCCGCACGACTCACGACTGCTGCCCGTCACGGGGAAGGTCCAGGGCAACCCCCTGCGGACCAGGCCCGTGAAGAGCGCAACCAGTTTGACAACGACGACTATGACGAAAGTTCATGGGAGGATGATGCCTCCAAGGACTACCGCCATAGCCCATATTGTTGGACATATGGTATATCCGATGTAATTAAAAATCGAGGTCAACGTAACCCGACCCGGTACGATCCGAAGAGTTACACATTGGTATACGAATCAGATAAGTTCACGCGTTGGTGAATTATTATTTATGAAATAATAATTGTTTTAGTCTTGAGGGACTTAATATTAATAAGATTAATATTAAGGAGTATTAAGATATTTAGCAAGGGGGTTTATTGCAAGTTGTTGTCTTATAAAAGGAGGGTTAAGATGTAAACCCTAATCACACTTTTATCAAAACAACTAATCCCTTGCCTCCTTCTTGTGATTAGCGGCCACTACCCAAGGAAAGAAGGCCGCCACCTTCTTCTTCTTTTGTTCGGCCATCAACCACCACAAGCCACCACCTTCCTTCTTGCAAGTGTTGCTTCCCGGTTGGTTCGTGCACGGTGTGAACTTCCTACTAGCGAGGATTCGTTGTAACCCGCGTGTTACAATTCCGGTGTAGTCGTCAAAGGTTGATCACTAAACCCCCTATGGTTGTTTTATTATTTATTTGTTTATACGCGTTTAACTGAGATCCTGATTGGGAATATTTTATTAATCGGATTAATAAAATTAAATATATATTTATTCATATAAATCGGCTAATATTATATAATGTATATAATTGATTTTTCTAATAAATATAAACCGCTTCCGCTGTGTATACGATACCATGATTCCCAACAGTGGTATCAGAGCCACGGTTACGCGCGTAAAGATGGTAAAGTTATAATTTTGATCTATGTTTTATTTGTCAAAAATTGCTTATTTTGACAAAAGATCAAAAGCTTTTAGTTGTTCATGGATTGTGATGTGAATCGAGCCCTAGGTATTTGACCCATGTTATGGTTGTGTTTGTGATGGTTTTATTTCTTTATTGATTTGTATTTTTTTTATTACGGATATTGGATCCGGTGTAATAGATAGGATTAGAATAGATTTTATTTTATTGTATTTTCAAATTTATTGTTGTAATCCTACAAGTACAAGATTAAGACGAAGATATAAAGGACGAACAGGTTCCATGAAGATAGAGATCTCGAGTCAAGTGGGAGCTATATCAAAATAGTTTTGAAACCCTTTTGACTAGTTCGTTTCGTTTCTGGCTAAAACGAAACGGATGACCTATTAGGGGCTCGATTCGTTTAATTTTATTGTTATGTTTTGTGGTTGTGGTTTATTTATTGTAAATAATTTAGATAACCCAAAATAAATAAAATTTTCACAATCATGGCAACGGTTTTATTAAAACAAGTTTTATAAAACCGAAAAGCATATTTAATAAAAGGAGTTTTATTAATATTAAAACAAGTGCATTCGCGATAATACGACCAACGTAGTTTAAATAGGGTATTTAAAACTATACCGAGTCGAGTGTTGAAAGGAGTTTCAATTATCACGAATAATATAAAATTGGATTCTATAAACTGTTGTGTGACTCACATCATGCTAACGAGTCATTCAATATATATTTATGGTAAATATTAAAATTAAATCCCAATTTTAAATTGATGTTTCATGCCACCCTTAACGAGTTAACACTCCATTCTATATCGAACCCAAATGTTAGTGCTGACCCTGCATCTGGGCGTTGATCATGAGTGAAGGTAATCATTGTGGTTCCTGTGTAACATAGGCCGGTGTTACAGTTAACAGTAAAGGACCAAACATCGCTTGTTTGACAAGTGGGCATAGTTGGGGTTAAACATACATCGCTTTTAGCGATAACCCCAAAAAGGAGAGTTGTGTAGTAGACACAATTGACAATCGTTGTTTACCTACCTAATCATGCCAGTGGACAGTGCTAAGCCAGTTCATTGTGTATTGATGAATCGGGATCTCATCCTAATTAATTTTGCTTTTTGGGTCATAAAATAATTAGGATACTTAAAACATGAAATACTAATAAATTAGATTTTGAACTTTGTAGATGTCAACTGAAAACAATTCCGCCTCCCAATTCTCTCTCAAGTCCATCTTAGAGAAGGACAAACTTAACCACTCCAACTTCATGGACTGGCACCGCAACTTGAAAATTGTTCTCAAGGCGGAGAACAAGTTGTATGTTCTAGAAACGCCAGTTAGCACTCGTGTGCTAAAAATGAAGGCATATCTTGATCACTTGGCTCGTCTGGAATACCCCTTGAGCGATGAGTTAGCGGGGGATATTATCCTAAACTCATTGCCCAAGTCATATGACCATTTCATTATGAACTACAATATGAATAGGATGGAAAAGACACTTGCAAAACTGCATCAGATGCTCAAAACTGCTGAGGTGAACATACCTAGCAAGACTGCACCAGTGCTAGTGATCAAGGAGGAACAAGTTAAGAAACCTAACACCAAGAAAATGGGCAATCAGGGCAAAGGGAAGGGCAAAGGCAAATCTGTTGCCAATAAGAAACCTCGGAAAGATGCCAAGTGTTTTCATTGTGATGAAACTGGGCACTGGAAGAGGAACTGTGCTAAGTATTTAGCTGAGCTGAAGCAAGCTAAGGCTTCAGGAGGAGAGTCCTCAAGTATATATGTTATTGAAATCTTTGCTTTTCCTAGCAAAACATGGGTGTTTGACACAGGATGTGGTTTCCACATTTGTAATGTTTTGCAAGGACTAATAAAGATTAGAAAGCTGAAACAAGGCGACTTGGAGGTCCATGTTGGCAATGGACAAAGAGTTGCTGTGAAGGCTATAGGAGAATGTGTTCTCTACTTCCTTCTGGTTTAGAACTTGTTTTGAACAATGTTTATTACATTCCTAGTGTGACTAGAAATATTGTTTCAGTTTCGGCTTTGTGAGGACAAGGTTTTAATTATCGTTTCAATGGGGAATTTATTTCTGCTTATTTTAACGATGTATTTTACTTTGATGCAAAACCCAACAATGGGATCTATGAGATAGAAATCCAAAACGATAACATATTATGCAATATCTCCCATAAACGTAATAAGTTGGACTTTAATGATACGTATATGTGACATTGTAGACTTGGTCACATAAGTGAGAATCGTGTTAAATAACTCAAAACCGCAGGAATCCTGGATTCCAAGGGTTCAGAGTCGTTTGGAAAATGCGAATCATGCTTAAGTGGAAAGTTAACGAAAGCACCTTTTTCAAATGTTGGAGAAAGAGCTAATGATCTGTTAGGACTTGTACATACAGATGTATGTGGTCCATTCATAACAATGTCAAGACATGGAGAAAGATACTTTGTTACATTTACTGATGATTTCAGTAGATATGGTTATGTTTATCTTATGAAGCATAAACATGAAACTCTTGAAAAGTTCAAGGAGTACCAAAACGAAGTAGAAAATCAGCTAAATAGAACTATTAAAATGCTTCGACCAGATCGAGGCGGTGAATATCTTAGTCAGGAATTCATCGACCATCTAAAGGATTGTGGAATAGTTTCACAACTCACTCCACCTGGAACACCGCAACATAATGGTGTGTCTGAGCGGAGAAATCGAACTCTATTAGATATGATTCGATCAATGATGTGTCGAACAAACCTTCCAAAATCCTTTTGGAGTTATGCTTTGGAAACTGCCGCAAGACTTGTGAATATAGCTCCAACGAAGAAGGTTGATAAAACGCCTTATGAGATATGGCATGGAAAGAAACCTCATGTATCCTACCTTAAAGTCTGGGGATGTAATTCTTATGTCACTCTAGAATCTTCGGATAAACTAGATCCTAGAGGCGAAAAAGTGGTTTTCATTGGATACGGTAAGAAGATCGGTTACCTATTCTACCACCCCACTGAAAATAGGATTTTCACTAAACGCAGAGGCACTTTCTTAGAGGAAGAGCTTCTGGCACGAGGGATTGGAGATAACCATGTGGATCTTGAAGAAATTCGAGAATCACAAGTGACTGAACCAGTTGTTCAGACAGAACCAGAAGTAACTGATCCAGTTGTTGAAGTTGAGCCTGAGAGGACTCAAGAAACAACAGAAACACCAAGTGTTCGGAAAAGTATTAGGGATCGTCGTGCACCTGTAAGGTATGACGATATCTTCATGATTGATGAAGCTGAGACTACTACTTACAAAGCTGCAATCTTGGATTCAGAATCCAAGAAATGGCAAGAAGCCATGAATGCAGAGATGCAATCCATGTATGATAACCAAGTCTGGGATTTGGTTGATCTTCTTGCCGAATGTCGGACTGTGGGAAACAAATGGATCTTCAAGAAGAAGACTGAAATGGATGGGAATGTGCAAACCTACAAAGCAAGGCTTGTAGCGAAAGGTTTTACTCAGACTCAAGGAATTGACTATGAGGAAACTTTCTCACCAGTGGCCATGCTTAAGTCTATTAGAATTCTACTTGCCATTGCTGCGTATTATGACTATGAGATATGGCAGATGGATGTCAAAACCGCGTTCCTTAATGGACACTTACTGGAAGATGTCTATATGGTTCAACCTGAAGGTTTTGTCGATCCAAAGAATCCTAATAAGGTGTGCAAGCTGAATAAATCCATCTATGGATTAAAGCAAGCATCTCGCAGCTGGAATCTCCGTTTTGATCAGAAAATCAAAGAGTTTGGTTTTATCAAGAATGAAGATGAACCGTGTGTTTACAAGAAGTCTAGTGGGAGCTATATTACTTTTCTTATACTGTATGTAGATGACATACTAATCATTGGAAACAATATCCCTATGCTTAAAGATGTTAAGACCTGGTTGGGTAAATGTTTCGCAATGAAAGATCTTGGTGAAGCCGCTTATATTCTGGGAATAAAGATTTATAGAGATAGATCAAAGCGGTTATTGGGTTTGAGTCAAAGTACATATATTGATAAGGTCTTACGACGCTTCTCAATGCAAGACTCAAAAGGGGGGTTCTTGCCCATGGCACATGGAACCATTCTTGATAACAAGCAGTGTGCAAATACTGAAGAGGAAAAGAAGAAAATGGAAGGTGTTCCATATGCTTCTGCGATTGGTTCCATCATGTACGCCATGTTATGTACTAGACCTGATGTCTCGTATGCTCTTAGCATGACGAGTAGATATCAACAGAATCCAGGAGAGAGTCACTGGGCTGCAGTGAAGAACATTCTTAAGTACTTGAGAAGGACTAAGGACATGTTCTTAATATATCGAGGACTGGATGAGGAGCTGTCAGTTAAGTGTTATACTGATGCAAGCTTCCAGACTGGTCGTGATGACTCAAGATCACAAACGGGATATGTTTTCATTCTGAATGGTGGGGCTGTTACTTGGAAGAGCTCTAAGCAAAGTGTGGTTGCTGTGACAACCTGCACCCTTCACTTTTCATAAATGTGCATAATTAGTTCTTCAACTATTTCAAAATTTTCATTTTTAACCCTCGTATTTTAATAGGACCAAAATTCACAATTTAATAAAACTTATAATTTTTATAAGTAAAAGTATGCACGTTTTATACTCACATCTACACCCGAGCACGTATGTTTCAGACCTTGATACTCAAAGTCCTTAATTTTTGGTCCTAAAACAACTTAGAAACAGAAGGAAACAAGTCTATAACTTAAAAATTGATTATATTAGAAAAATTATTTTTTTAGCCCTCGCGGTCCGTTAAGACAGTCAAACAGTCAAAGTTCCAGTCAAAGTCCTAGTCAAATAGTCAATTCATCATAAAACCTTACTTTATGGTGTTGACCAATTTTAATTGCTAATTGACAACTTATTCTATAAGTCTTTTCACAAAGCCTATTCGCCAAATTAGAACACACTTTTCATACACCTTGTGCCTTGAAACAAATAGCCCGCTATGAGCCCAAAGAGATGCCTTAACCATCCTACAAATAAATGATCTTTCAATGTATAAATTTCGTAAAAGTTTGAAAATTTAAAAGGTTTCAAGTTTACCCAGTCTTAACGGGTAACACTTCGATTTTCTCAACATTTCATAGCAATTAAAAATTTCCGACTTTTCAACCCACAAGTTAAAGAAATGTTTAAATACAGGAAATTTTATTTTCCAAAATTCGTCAAGGCATCTGGGATCATTCACAACCGTCACATCATTTTAACTCTTGGTCTTTCGAAACACATTAGATTTACACACAATTCATGAAATGGTTTCATCTTGCATTTTATAAACTTGCATTGCATGTTTTACAAATCAAATGTAAATCTACATGTTTTCATATAACGTATCCAATATATGTTTTCGGGAGGAATTTGCAACTAATAATATACTTTATAACACTTTTCAAACTCGACTTCTCGTAAACACATGAAAATGTGTACCTACGAAATCTTTTCAAGTGAACATGTTTTGAACTTAAAACATTCTTCGGTTTCCAAAAAGTTATCCTCATACCAGTAGACTATACATCTGTTCTGCGCACTTTCATTTACAGTAAATTTCATTTTTTTACACCATTCTATTTATAGTTACGTTCGTACATTATCTTATTATTTTTGTATTATTCTTTTGTTGGTAGTTATTTTCACGCGTTATTCGCAACTATTCTCGCACTAGTTATTAGTAGTTATTCTTACAACACTAGTTTTGAGCATTAATTTAACTCGTTTACTTTCATTTTATGCAAAATGTGCGATTTACTCGATTTAAGTTATGCTATTCTTTCAATCGAAATTTTATGCTATACTTATATACTTACATGAATGCATATTTGGTATGCATATTTTTTTTTTGTTGCGAGTGAATCCCTGTTATACTTTACATTATTTTGTTCATCATCATGACCAACGAACATACTAATTGATAGCTCGTATGAGATCTAAGCCAGTTCCCATGTACGATTCGGTTCAAAGTATTCCTCTAACCCAAGGGGAACGGTGTAATCCTCAGAGTTTATCAATATGGTTGTTTAGAGCCCAATGATGTGAACAAAAATTTACCGGTTAAGGGTGAACCCGAAAGGTGAAGAACCCCTAATCATGTCTTATACTTGCACATTAATCTCATTACGGTTAAAAGGTGAACCTGAAAGGGGAAGAACCTTTAACCGCATCTTATACTTGAGCAGTATCTACTACTTAACACATTTTGGTTGCACGCATTGTTTCTTGTATTACTTATGTTAGTGTTATGGAAAAGCATAGCACCCTGGTGTAAGGTAAATCGATGATTACGGTCCGGAACGCAATCATGGGTTTACAGGTACATGGGGGTGGTGTGTGATTCTACTTAGGCTATTGGTAGACAATCAGTACAAGTCCAAAGTATCAGTAGTGTGGTGGGTTAGCTGCGGTACACCCTATATATAAGCACGAGCGATACTGCGGGAGCGGACTAGGAGTCTGACCAAGAACCCACCCATTACTATCTCTTTATTAGATCGTTGACTAATAGCCAACATTTTTTTATAAGGAACATTTTACATAAGCTTCAATTAGTTTTGTTGGAGTCTTCCTTGTTGACCACCTCTACAGAAAACCTTAAACTTTGTAGACTCTTACACCTTTTGTTAGTCGAAATCCTGTTGCACGTCCTTAATAAAGTTTGGTCAGAAACTTCTCTAAAGTAAGGGAAGCTACTATAACACTGCCCTGCCCTAACCAGTTACATACTTTTCCCAAACCTTTCTCATTAGAAACTATTAATTCTCTAACCTTGGGTCAAACTTTAAGGATTTATAAACTCTTATTTTGGGTTTTAAACAACTACTTCAAACTTTGTCAAATCATGGCTGATGCATTTCTTAAAATCTACTTGTCTTTTTACAAATGTCTTTTGTTTCATGGAAACCTTCACTTGAAAGTAATTTCGGGATGAAATTTTCTAATGTAGGGGAGACTGTGACAACCTGCACCCTTCACTTTTCATAAATGTGCATAATTAGTTCTTCATCTATTTCAAAATTTTCATTTTTAACCCTCGTATTTTAATAGGACCAAAATTCACAATTTAATAAAACTTATAATTTTTATAAGTAAAAGTATGCACGTTTTATACTCACATCTACACCCGAGCACGTATGTTTCAGACCTTGATACTCAAAGTCCTTAATTTTTTGTCCTAAAACAACTTAGAAACAGAAGGAAACAAGTCTATAACTTAAAAATTGATTAAATTAGAAAAATTATTATTTTTAGCCCTCGCGGTCCGTTAAGACAGTCAAACAGTCAAAGTTCCAGTCAAAGTCCTAGTCAAATAGTCAATTCATCATAAAACCTTACTTTATGGTGTTGACCAATTTTAATTGCTAATTGAATCCAAAACTAGTATTAAAACCCACCTATGACCCATTACACTTTGCACCTCTAAATCGATTGTTTCAATTCGATTAAACTCTCCCTCATACTTTCTTCTAGAGTATATTACTTCTACATTTGAAGCTTTGATTATAAGCTCTTGTAATTGGCGAATTGGAAGCTTGATATTTTTCCTATTCGGTTTCTTTTCTTCTAAATTGGACTAGTTTCGTTGTTGAATCTTTGGATTGCTCGCATTTTCACGCTCGCTTAGTCATCTAGTCATTTGGTGAAAGTGAGTAACTCCTATCCCCTTTTTGTCTTTGTTCACTTTTGGGGTGTTACATGTACATTTATACAAAATACACATACAAGTTCACATTTTTACAATACAATTCTAGTACTTTGTGCATTTGCTTACATACGTGCTTTATGCTTAGACATTACATGTAGAATACATTTGTACTTAGTGAAATCATTAACCATGTACAAGCCGACCTTAACATTGGATAGCGCTATTGGATTGACAACCCGCCTAGGTTGATTCTCCCCCTTTTTCATCGGAGAATCCGTGGTCATTGTTAAGTTATTATCCATTTATTGGATAAGTACACCGCCGTTCATTTAGTACATTATACAGTCACAGGATTGATTTCGTTCATTTGTATGATACATAGTTTACATAAATGCACTGTAGCTTGCACTTGAATTGTATACCATTTTTCCAACTTACTATATGTATTAAAACTAGGAATGTTCACCAACATTTCTTATGTTGACAAAACCTATTTTATACATGTTTCAGGTGCAGTTTGATCTTAGTTCCATAGCATTGGACTTTAGTGCTTGCTTTTAATAAGTTATTTCAAATTTCATGTTTCGTTCAGACTTTTGTATTTTTTTTTCCATTTCATCTATGTAAGACAATTTAAATTATTCAATAATATATTTACATTTTAGTACCATGTGCTTTTGAACAATCGTCACTACGTGACACCTCGATGATTCCGCCATCGGTTGGGGTGTTACAGATTGGTATCAGAGCCATGGTTATAGGGAATTAGGTTATTAGAATGCCTTTTAGCCTAGTCTATAACCAAGCTTACATTCACGAGTCCTCTCGTATATATTTCTCTTTATCTTTATATTTTCTATCGAGATATTTCGCTATGATTCTTTCTCGTTATTCTTTCTTTGCTTGGAGAAGAAGATACTCGTATTTCACAAACGAAACGATATCACCAAGTTAGGAGTGACATCCATACCTTGGTGATTAGTTTCACTCCTCTATATGTTATTTATCTTAGGAATATATCTTTGAGATAGGAGTGACATCCACACCTCAAAGAGTATTTCTTTCAAAAAGGAACTTAACCACTAAGCTGGGAGTGATATCCTTAACTTAGTGATTGGTTTCATTCCACAATCGTTTTCAATTTTGAAATACATCTTTAAGTTAGGAGTGAAATCCAAATATCAAGGATCTATTTTTGCATCTCGTTTTTAATCTCGCTAAAGTTTTGGAATTCACTAGTGATGGGGCACGTGCAATATGGAAGGGTGAGCGCCTGTATCCTGAGTTTTCTGTCTAGGCTTGGTATTTCATATAAATCCCAATCAGACGAGGGACCCGTATACCTACCTGGGAACTCTTGGGATGAGCATTCACTTATAGGCTAAAGTACGCCCCCACAAGTCACTAGGAAATTTCAAATACTTGAGTTGGTCAAAGTTTCCTATAGAAACAATTCCAATGTTTTATATCATTGATATTTATGTTTGTTTATCATTTGAAGATTCCATTTAAATCACTTGATGTTTCATATGCCATTATTCATTGATCATTCGCTTTTGAATCTCTTATCATCATTACTAAAACTTTTGTTCGATATATTATCACATTAAAGCTTACACTATTTCACTTGTGCTCATGATTTTTACACTATAAGGTATTACTCGTTTTGCGTTAAAACATTTTTACCCACGACATGTTTAACTTTGATCACATCCTGATTTTAGGAATGTTGCGTCATCATACAGTTAAAAAAATGAACACGGTTTTTCCAAACTTATTATTTCAACCTGTTTTATATCTTCATGTTTACAAACTTATTTGATCGAAGTCACAGTATATCCTTAAATTATGACTTTTGTATCCGTTTATACAGCCACAATACTTTCAAGACAATATATCCTCATATACCTAATACTAATATTGCTGCACCCAGTCTCCTAAGCCATAGCCAACTACCATTTGTTAGAACTTCTTAGTCAGACTAAACTCATACATAAATGCCTACCTACACGATATGCACTAGTACACTACTCTCTAAAACGATTAATTTGACAACTTATTCTATAAGTCTTTTCACAAAGCCTATTCGCCAAATTAGAACACACTTTTCATACACCTTGTGCCTTGAAACAAATAGCCCGCTATGAGCCCAAAGAGATGCCTTAACCATCCTACAAATAAATGATCTTTCAATGTATAAATTTCGTAAAAGTTTGAAAATTTAAAAGGTTTCAAGTTTACCCAGTCTTAACGGGTAACACTTCGATTTTCTCAACATTTCATAGCAATTAAAAATTTCCGACTTTTCAACCCACAAGTTAAAGAAATGTTTAAATACAGGAAATTTTATTTTCCAAAATTCGTCAAGGCATCTGGGATCATTCACAACCGTCACATCATTTTAACTCTTGGTCTTTCGAAACACATTAGATTTACACACAATTCATGAAATGGTTTCATCTTGCATTTTATAAACTTGCATTGCATGTTTTACAAATCAAATGTAAATCTACATGTTTTCATATAACGTATCCAATATATGTTTTCGGGAGGAATTTGCAACTAATAATATACTTTATAACACTTTTCAAACTCGACTTCTCGTAAACACATGAAAATGTGTACCTACGAAATCTTTTCAAGTGAACATGTTTTGAACTTAAAACATTCTTCGGTTTCCAAAAAGTTATCCTCATACCAGTAGACTATACATCTGTTCTGCGCACTTTCATTTACAGTAAATTTCATTTTTTTACACCATTCTATTTATAGTTACGTTCGTACATTATCTTATTATTTTTGTATTATTCTTTTGTTGGTAGTTATTTTCACGCGTTATTCGCAACTATTCTCGCACTAGTTATTAGTAGTTATTCTTACAACACTAGTTTTGAGCATTAATTTAACTCGTTTACTTTCATTTTATGCAAAATGTGCGATTTACTCGATTTAAGTTATGCTATTCTTTCAATCGAAATTTTATGCTATACTTATATACTTACATGAATGCATATTTGGTATGCATATTTTTTTTTTGTTGCGAGTGAATCCCTGTTATACTTTACATTATTTTGTTCATCATCATGACCAACGAACATACTAATTGATAGCTCGTATGAGATCTAAGCCAGTTCCCATGTACGATTCGGTTCAAAGTATTCCTCTAACCCAAGGGGAACGGTGTAATCCTCAGAGTTTATCAATATGGTTGTTTAGAGCCCAATGATGTGAACAAAAATTTACCGGTTAAGGGTGAACCCGAAAGGTGAAGAACCCTTAATCATGTCTTATACTTGCACATTAATCTCATTACGGTTAAAAGGTGAACCTGAAAGGGGAAGAACCTTTAACCGCATCTTATACTTGAGCAGTATCTACTACTTAACACATTTTGGTTGCACGCATTGTTTCTTGTATTACTTATGTTAGTGTTATGGAAAAGCATAGCACCCTGGTGTAAGGTAAATCGATGATTACGGTCCGGAACGCAATCATGGGTTTACAGGTACATGGGGGTGGTGTGTGATTCTACTTAGGCTATTGGTAGACAATCAGTACAAGTCCAAAGTATCAGTAGTGTGGTGGGTTAGCTGCGGTACACCCTATATATAAGCACGAGCGATACTGCGGGAGCGGACTAGGAGTCTGACCAAGAACCCACCCATTACTATCTCTTTATTAGATCGTTGACTAATAGCCAACATTTTTTTTATAAGGAACATTTTACATAAGCTTCAATTAGTTCTTCATCTATTTCAAAATTTTCATTTTTAACCCTCGTATTTTAATAGGACCAAAATTCACAATTTAATAAAACTTATAATTTTTATAAGTAAAAGTATGCACGTTTTATACTCACATCTACACCCGAGCACGTATGTTTCAGACCTTGATACTCAAAGTCCTTAATTTTTTGTCCTAAAACAACTTAGAAACAGAAGGAAACAAGTCTATAACTTAAAAATTGATTAAATTAGAAAAATTATTATTTTTAGCCCTCGCGGTCCGTTAAGACAGTCAAACAGTCAAAGTTCCAGTCAAAGTCCTAGTCAAATAGTCAATTCATCATAAAACCTTACTTTATGGTGTTGACCAATTTTAATTGCTAATTGAATCCAAAACTAGTATTAAAACCCACCTATGACCCATTACACTTTGCACCTCTAAATCGATTGTTTCAATTCGATTAAACTCTCCCTCATACTTTCTTCTAGAGTATATTACTTCTACATTTGAAGCTTTGATTATAAGCTCTTGTAATTGGCGAATTGGAAGCTTGATATTTTTCCTATTCGGTTTCTTTTCTTCTAAATTGGACTAGTTTCGTTGTTGAATCTTTGGATTGCTCGCATTTTCACGCTCGCTTAGTCATCTAGTCATTTGGTGAAAGTGAGTAACTCCTATCCCCTTTTTGTCTTTGTTCACTTTTGGGGTGTTACATGTACATTTATACAAAATACACATACAAGTTCACATTTTCACAATACAATTCTAGTACTTTGTGCATTTGCTTACATACGTGCTTTATGCTTAGACATTACATGTAGAATACATTTGTACTTAGTGAAATCATTAACCATGTACAAGCCGACCTTAACATTGGATAGCGCTATTGGATTGACAACCCGCCTAGGTTGATTCTCCCCTTTTTCATCGGAGAATCCGTGGTCATTGTTAAGTTATTATCCATTTATTGGATAAGTACACCGCCGTTCATTTAGTACCTTATACAGTCACAGGATTGATTTCGCTCATTTGTATGATACATAGTTTACATAAATGCACTGTAGCTTGCACTTGAATTGTATACCATTTTTCCAACTTACTATATGTATTAAAACTAGGAATGCTCACCAACATTTCTTATGTTGACAAAACCTATTTTATACATGTTTCAGGTGCAGTTTGATCTTAGTTCCATAGCATTGGACTTTAGTGCTTGCTTTTAATAAGTTATTTCAAATTTCATGTTTCGTTCAGACTTTTGTATTTTTTTTTCCATTTCATCTATGTAAGACAATTTAAATTATTCAATAATATATTTACATTTTAGTACCATGTGCTTTTGAACAATCGTCACTACGTGATACCTCGATGATTGCGCCATCGGTTGGGGTGTTACAGTTGCTCAATCCACCTGTGAATCAGAATACATTGCTGCATCGGATGCTGCAAAGGAGGCTGCCTGGATGAAGAAGTTCATTACTGATCTCGATGTTGTGCCTAGCATAAAGAAACCAATCGAGATACTATGTGACAACACTGGTGCCATTGCTCTTGCAAAGGAACCAAGGTCACATCAGACCGCAAGGCATATACTCAGAAAGTTCCACTACATTAGAGAAATAGTGGAGCGTGGAGACGTCGTGATGAACAAAGTTCATACGGATCTAAATCTGGCTGACCCCTTTACTAAGCCTTTACCTCAAGCTAGACATGAGGAGCATGCTGGAAATATAGGGCTTATAGTTGTTAGACAATGGGCATGATCTGTAATTAGTATTGATGTTTTATTTTGAACTATGACAGTTATGTTGAATGTTTATTTGATTTAATGGGTTAAATGCAAATTTAATATTTATTAACTGTGTTCATTTATTCGTATGTTTAAATTCTTGAATAAGAGTATTCTAAATGTCCGTAGTCGATCAAATTACATGGGAATGAATTTGAATGTAAGACTATTGTGATTGGGATGGTTGTATTCATGAGATGAATAGCTCAAGGGTTTGAGGATCATAATTCACAGATATTATTAGGGAATAATATTGGATGTAACTCGCTTCAAAACGATCTCCATGGATCTATGTCATGAGATGTTTTGATATTGATATGTTCAATCTGTCCTTTTTCCTAAGGCACATATTAAACTACATTGATCAAGGATTATCTTTGATGTTATCTTACACTATCCTGAAACATGTATAAGGGTAGCGTTGGGAGAAATTCAAGATTAAGTGGGAGTTGTATGACACTGATGGAATTCTGTACTTCTATGGGATTAGAAGCCTAGACATTCTGGCGCCCTCGTAAAACTCAAACTGGTATAAACGCGTGGCCACGCTCGGACTAAGGTAGTTCGTTAGACCACTTTGAATTAGAGACGAGAATAGAGAATAGTTGATCACTATATAAGAATGAATGATCCATGTCTTATGATCAACGAATGTCTATACAAAAGGGACTTATCTGTAACACCCCAACCGATGGCGGAAACATCGAGGTGCCACGTATGAATGATTGTTCAGTAGCTCATGGTAATACATAAGTTTAAATAATCCTTTATTTCATTACAATATTGAATTACATTAAATGTCTTAAATGAAATCTAATAAATCCAAAAATCAAACAAAGCTTTAAACTTCAAATATCTTCTCATGCTAGCTCTATACTTGAAGCATCAATATTTCCTGTTGAGTTTGGAAAAATAGGGGGGGTCAACTAGAAGTTGGTGAGAATACATAAGCCAAGTCAAGCAATGAGTTTTAAAAGAATAAAAGTTTAGCAATTCATATGTCTAATGTAAGACTAAGTCTACATGAATAAACAAGAAGTATAGTATGCACATAATCAATCCTCCGACAAAGTTTAGGTCCATCCCGCATCCACGGTTCACCTTAATATAACGTTGGAACGATAACAATCACCCGCGCTCCCCATACAAGATGGTCAATGAATCTAGGTGGGGTTGTCAATCCAATAGATCTATCATTGTATACCGCTGGCTTGATCAAGGTTAATGATTATGCAAGTTGAAGTTTAAGTCTAATAGTCTTTGTCTAAGTCATGAGGCATTAAAGTTTACAACTAGACATGTATGTAGAATTGCTTAAATATAAAGTTTCAAGTATAAAGAATTTGCATAAACAAGGTTACGTAAACTCACCTTGATTTCAGTAGTGAAAGTGTAATGAATCAACGAGGAATAACGAAGGCCAATAAAATTCTTAAAGCTTGAATCACGTGCCGCGAATTCCTACAATGTTATTGCGTTCCCTATTAATTTTTGTATTGTCACTTAGTCTCATCTAAGTTGTCATGGTGGATGGATATATATTTTTTTAAGGTTAATTATTGATTTTGTATATTCCAAAATAAGTGAAAGGCTTTCAAATCATTTACAACCATACATAGCTTCACTAGTTTTAAGTATATTAAATAACTTTTATTTTACTACATATATATTGTATATGTACGATAAAAAAAAAAACGTTTTAACAAAATCCATCACAAGACAATTTAAGAGTCTTGAATCAATGACCATAATTTGTTAACTAGCCAATTAGTTAAATAGCTACTCTGATTCTATGAGTAAACATTAACTCATGAATTCATAAATAATAGAGAAGACAATTTGAGTTTGAATATGAAAGACATGAATAGAATAACCTTGGGTTTGTTAGCCTCTTGAACTCCCAGGAACAGTCGAGTTATTGTTAGGAGTATCGTATCTTGATGATAGTTGAAGGCGATGGATAGCGATCGAGTTGACTAGAGTGTTGATGGAAATCATGCTGGATCTAGAGGAGGCATTCGGAGGCGAGTCACGCTAGCACTTTGGTGACCAGGTTCTGTTACGGTGAGGGTGATTGGCGAAGATGAACAAGGATGGGGATCCATGAGTTCATGAATGTATCCATCAATAGAACCCATGATTTCCACCCTCTGTTCGTTACTAGCATTTAAATTTCAAGGGTCATGGCAATGGGTTATGGTGACTATAGTGGGGCATGGTGGAGGGTTGTTCTAGTGAATGAGCTTGTCGGAAAGTAGGGAGAGACGTAGAGTGCGGCGACCACAATTGAGGATAAATGTTGCGGCGGTGGTGGTCGGTTGATGTGGGCTGATGAGAATGGTTGTATTCAATGTCATCAAATACGGCTAACAAGATACAATATGGAGCTTGGAGGATTGAACGAAAGGTTTAACGATAGTACCGGGTAGGTGGCGAGTAGTCGTGGCGGTTAAAACGAAGTGTGGAGCGTGGCGATGGTTGGTGATGGGTGTGGTTGTTATAGCCGAGAGAGGTGGTGTATGAGGGTGCCCAAGTTTTGCGTCTAAATGGTGTCTAATTTTATAGATTTATCGACACAAAGACTATATTAAATTGGAATTAAAACGTCCGATAATGAAGGCTTTGATTGAGTTATTTGTGAAAATCAAATGTGTTAGATAAATTGGGAAGGTTGGTCAAAGATTTGTAGGTTACAAAGGGATTGATAAATCCCGGATTGGTTTCGCTACATACAATTTAAGTTAGGACCAAATAATAAGCCATGATTTCATAAATCATGAATTGTACTCGTCAATTACGGATATGGTTTAAAAAAAAACGCAGGTTGTAAATTGTGAGAATCCATAAGGATAATGCATTAATTTCCTTGCCTTGTTATTATCTTTACTAGTGAGAAACCCGCGCGTTGCGGCGGGACAGTTAAACCGAACAAAAAATAGATGAAAAATGTTAAATCACGCACATGCATGGCGGTGAGTTAACTTGCCATATTAAAAAAATAAAAAGTTAAAAATCATCATAGAAAAAGCTACGTAAGTCGAAACCGTAACAAATTCACATAAAAAAGGGAAATAAAAAACTAAAAAAACACTTTAAAGACTTGTCCGCCTCTGCTTAGATGACTTGTATTGTTTTAAACGAAGCTTACATTGAAACATATATAAAAATAGAACCAATAAAGGAACTTCTCCTTTCACCTTCTTCTAACACAAGATAATATTATCAAAAAACAATAATTTCACCCATTCATATAAAAGGATCTAAGGAGAAATATAAAAGCACATTGTTCTATGAATAATAAAACTTTACGTTATTTAGTAGGGTAAGCTCGATTTTGCTCTTAATATGCCAAGTTATTCATGCAGTAGATATTTCCTAAACGACTCAAATATCTAAAATTTTAGTAACATTGTTATGAATAATAGTAGAATAACTAACTTTTATAAAGTAACTAATTGTATATAAAAGATTATAATAAAACATATAGCATTATGAAAATTATTTTTTATATGTTTTGTATTTAATATGTTTTGTAGAAATAAATGTTATGACCTATCATAAACATGACTCTTGATTTCATTTAGATTATTAAATATGATGCTTTAAAGACTAATTTACCCTTAAAATTTAGTTATTATGTGTATTGTGTGTTGTATCATAAGCAAATTAACTTGTACTTCTTAAATTTTAAGAAGTCCTTGTCAAATGCTTTATAATATAGTATAGATTTTTGAAATAGAATTGGCCAACGGATGTTTTTAATGGTATACATTGAAAACTCTTTTTTTTGGGGGGGGGGGGGGGTTAAAGAATAACAATTAATTAATTATTACTATTATTAATATTATTACTATTGTTTAAAATATAAAAATGTAGTTTATTTGGAACTTTAAAATTTTGTATTTATGAGAATTTGTATAAATTTTAAAATGTTAAAACTTCTAACATTTATGTATCTAGATATGAATATGTGTGGGACACCAAATATAAAAGAAAAATAGAACTTTTGTTAAATAAAAATTTGGGGAAATTTTCATGTGTTACATTATTGATATAATTATCAGGGCTATAGTATTTGGTTAAGTAAAGCGTTACTTGAACTCAAAGAACTAGTTACGACTGTAAAGTGTCATACTGGTTTGGGTGCAATGCGATGCAGCTAGGCGTCCAACTCTGCGCACGTTGACTCATTTAATTAAAATCGTCCAAGTGGGAGATTGTTGGACATATGGTATGTCCGATGTAATTAAAAGTCGAGGTCAACGTAACCCGACCCGTACGATCCGAAGAGTTACACGTTGGTACACGAATCAGATAAGTTTACGCGTTGGTGAATTATTATTTATGAAATAATTGTTTTAGTCTTGAGGGACTTAATATTAATAAGATTAATATTAAAGAGTATTAAGATATTTAGCAAGGGGGTTTATTGCAAGTTGTTGTCTTATAAAAGGAGGGTTAAGGAGTAAACCCTAATCACACTTTTATCAAAACAACTAATCCCTTGCCTCTTTCTTGTGATTAGCGGCCGCCACCCAAGGAAAGAAGGCCGCCGCCTTCTTCTTCTTTTGTTCGGCCATCAACCACCACAAGCCACCACCTTCCTTCTTGCAAGTGTTGCTTCCCGGTTGGTTCATGCACGGTGTGAACTTCCTACTAGCAAGGATTCGTTGTAACCCGCGTGTTACAATTCTGGTGTAGTCGTCAAAGGTTGATCACTAAACCCCCTATGGTTGTTTTATTATTTATTTGTTTATACGCGTTTAACTGAGATCCTGATTGGGAATATTTTATTAATCGGATTAATAAAATTAAATATATATTTATTCATATAAATCGGCTAATATTATATAATGTATATAATCGATTTTTCTAATAAATATAAACCGCTTCCGCTGTGTATACGATACCATGATTCCCAACACATATTACAGGCGAGAACGCTTAAATATATACAACGACGACGCCACCACAAGCTTGTCACTCCCCTACAGGCCAACGGCCTTCGCAGACAAGTCCAAATTTACCCGGCGCATATCTCAAGCACCAATCCCGCCACGACAACGCCTTCCGACCAACGTCAAAATATATGACGGTCTTACCGACCCCGACGACCACCTCGGCATCTTTAATCAAGTCGGGGCCGTCATTGGATGAACCCTACTCGTCTGGTGCCACACGTTTGCTCAGACACTTACTGGAGCTGCCAGGGTATGGTTTGATAGCCTCCCCATCGGAAGCATCGACAACTATGAGCAGCTGATCGACAAATTTTCGCTCCATTTCAGCCAGCAGCGTTGCCACAAGAGCGACAAAAGCCAGATCTCTCTGTGCAAACGGAGAGACACTGAACCGCTCGAGGACTTTATCGTGCGGTTCAATAAAGAAGCACTCCAGTAAGGAACGGGGGACGAGGCAACTCGGACCTCCTTCCTAGCGAACGTCAACGACGACGGCCTCCAACACACCCTTCAAGGGAAAGATGGCGTCCCAGATTCCTGGGAAGAAGTTGTCCGCATTTCCAAGCTATATGCGGGCAACCAAAAAACAATGCGCCAAAACCAACGTGGGAGCTCCAGCAACAGCCGCAGCCGCGGCAACAACCGAGCATCTGTCTGGAACCGCATCTCAGGTTCCACCGACGAAGGCCGATACTCAACCTCCGGCGACGCTCAAAACTTAATTGGAAACAAACAAACGCGCGACCAACGCAACAGCGGCCGCCGGAACCAAGACTGGACCCCCTTACAAAAATACCATCCCATGTGCTGTCACAAATCCTCTCAACTAGAGAGGTAACCTTCAAAATCCCAAAACCCATGGGTACAAAACGAAAAAACGTTTACACCACCAGATTCTGTGATTTCCACAAAGACGTGGGTCACGACACCGATAACTGCTACAGCCTCAAGATGGAGATCGAGGCGGCCTTATGCTCCGGGAAGTTGGCCAATCTGGTCAAGAATGTCCGCGCCGGCGCACGCCGCCAGACGAACCCGCCAAGGCCATTAAAGACATCAAAACATACCACATCCGCGGGGCATACAACCGACAGTACAACATGACGCGCAACACCAAGCGGAAAACAAACTTCTCTGACATGGTGAACACGTCGCAACAACCAGAAGCCGCAATACTCGGAAATTGGAGGGAGGCTCAAGTCATCCTCCCAATAATACCAGGGGGCGCAAAGTCAACAACCCCACTCACCATCACAACACTCTTCGGACATTACCGAACTTACAAGATGATGTGCGACGGCGGAAGCAGCTTCGACATCATGTACCAACAGTGCTTCGACCAACATGACGATGAAGAAAAAGCACGCCTGCAACCAGATGCACCCATTGCAGGTTTTTTCAACGAGGTAATCCACCCCATTGGTAAGTTCGACTTTACAGTCACACTCGACGATGGGACACAACCCTGCTCAGAAATTTGCACCTTTCACGTTATCCCAGCCAACTCCTCATACGACATACTGCTGGGTAGACAAGGTCTGGCAAACTTCTACTCCACCGCATCAACTCCTCACCAAACCATGGGTTTTCCAACACCCACGAGGATTGCATACATCCGAGGCAACCAAGAATGCCTCATGACAACTGAGCCGGCTGAAGACACTGCGCCGCCAACGCCACCCTCACTAAGAGAAGAAGAATGGGTTCTCAACCCGGCCTTCCCCGAACAAACCATTACCTTGGGGCCGACTCTGTCCCCCCAAGTGAGAATACACCTAAAACAACTATTGGTGGCAAACAAAGACATCTTCGCCTGGCAGTCATCAGATATGCTCGGCGTCCCAAGACACATAGCCGAGCACCGCCTCAACACCTACAAGGACGCGTGCCCAGTAGCCCAGAAAAAACGACCACTGGGCCCCGACAGGGTTAAAGCCATTAACGAAGAAGTTGATGACCTACTCGAAATAGGTATCATCAGAAAATGCAACCACCAAACCTGGGTAGCTAACCCTGTTGTAACATTACGCATTAATACTTGTACGTTACAATTATTTTGAATAAAAACGTCAAGTTTCATTATTATTATTCGCTTTTAAATATTATTGTGACGCATTTGGAACCCTTATACTATATTATTTATATATAATATACATATATATAAAGTTTTAATGTCAAAAAATATTATGCTTGGGCCGGGAATCAAACCCGCGCCCCAAGCCGGGTCACAAACACAAACAAGCTCAACCATCTGGTCTACACATACACTTGTTATAAATCCCAGCGTATATTTATTAAATAACGAGTTTAGTTCTTCACAGTTGACTAGGAAAGTCAACAGTGATGTCAATTTACCAAAATCAAGCCAATTACACGCGTTTTGATCCAGATTTGTTATGATTTCGTGATTTCCGGTCTATTACGCGTACAACACACGAACAATTATCATTAATTCGTCTCAATTATACACGATTACGCGTCAACCCATTCAATTCGAGGTCAAACTTACCAATTCCATCAACCCAACCCTCTCCCTATAAATTGGACATCACAAATTCTTCCCAACTCGCCGAATACACTCTCTCAATCCCCAATTTCTTGTTAATTCAACTGTTCTAGAGTCTTTGTTCGAGGTTTGACTTTCGGGTTGACTGGACAATTGTTATACGATTCGTTATTGAAAGTACCCTTTTTCTTGTGGGTTTTAACCATCGGCATTCACACAACAATAACCCTCTGATTAATTGGGTTATTGTTGTGTGAATCAATCAATTGAAGATTCTAGGGCTCGATCGTTCATTTTGGGGAAGAACACGTTTCAGTACTTGGTTTTATAATTTAAATAAACTGGAATCAAGCACAACCACTGATCTAGATCAGGTGGTTGTGTCTGATGTTTGTTTGTCTATGCACGCGGGTTCGAGTCCCGTGCAAACCGTTTAACCTTTTTCTTTTTAATTGAATATAAATCAAATTTCTTTTATTGTATATAATTAAACTAATCATAGGTTAAACGTTCTCAGGGTCCAGACCAGTTGGTTTGGGCTTGTGATTTAAAACCAACGAACCGGCCAAGGGCCCGGGTTCGAACCATGGCATCAACAAACAATTCTTTTTATTTAAGTATCTATATATATATAACCCTTTGTATTTTTTTAAAAATCCATTTTAAAATACTAAAACTCTTTTATAAATTCTGCAAAAATTATTTTATGTTAATCTAGTGAAAAAGTTTAACATACAATTTTTAGTTTTCAAAAATTTATTTATTTAATATATATAATAATTAATTCAAGTTTATTCTATTTTATTTATAAATTTCTATAAAAATATCAAAACAATTATATAAATTTCCACAAAAATTATTCTGAGTTTTTATAACAATAAACTTTTCTGAAATGATTTTTATTTCTGAAAAATCATTTATTTAATATTTTTAATCAATTTTTGTTAGTTTTAATCATAAATAAATCATAATAAATTCATTTTTCAATATTTTTGCACCAAAAGTTTATATAAATTATTTCTATTTATTTGGAACAGAAATACAATTTTTAATTTAATAATTCTGTAATTTTAATATTTTTAAATATTAAAGTTATATTTTGACAATTTGTAATAAATAGATTTAGTATTCTATTTTTAAGAAAATAATTTTATAATAATTATTTTCATACTTAAAACTTTATATTGTGACCATCTTTAATTTAAAATTTACAAAAAGACTTTTGTTTATTTATTTATCAAATTTCTCTCATTTATCAAACATTTTATTTATTAATCAAACGAACACTTATCCCCAAATTCGAAACCCTAGAATATATTTGTAGACTATAAAGACTTAGACATATTTATTACCTTATTTATAGGGTAATACTTGGCATTGTTGGGCAACACATACTCTATTTTCACGAGACATAACATTTTGCTAAGGTGAGTTTTACATAGCCCCTTTTCTATTTTTCACTATTTTTGGGGTGAAACATGTTACAACATACTATATGCAATTCAATCATAAAGTGTCTATGTGTTTTTCTATGTTGCATTATGTCTTAAACATGACTAGGGTAAGCACAATTCTAGCATAATCATTAACATTGATCAGCCGACGGTATACAATGATAGATCTATTGGACTGACAATCCCACCCGGATACGTGCCTCCCACATAGGTAGCGTGGGTGATTGTTATCGCATAACATAATTGAGTGAACCATGAGCGTATGGGATGGACCACAATATAACAGTCACAAGGGTTGATTATGCACTCGATTTACTTCTAGTATGTTTTCACATATGGACTAGACTTGCCATGACACTTGAATTGTACAAGTTTTATTCAATTATCAAAACCTATGTAATTCTCACCAACTTTTGTTGACCCAAAATATTTTCAAACTTAACATGTTTCAGGTTATAGCTTGCTTGAAGATTAGAGTTATTGCTTGTAGAATAATTGTATGTAATGTATTTAAATCAATTATTGAAATTTATTATTTACCATGAGCTACTGAACAATCATCAATACGTGACATCCCGATGTTTCCGCCATCGGTTGGGGTGTTACAGATTGGTATCAGAGCCATGGTTATAGGGAATTAGGTTATTAGAAAAATAATCTAGTCTATAACCATAGGATTTAACCAGTACTTGTTTCTCTTACTTGCTTCTCTACTTATTCATATTCTCTATCTCTCTCCTACTTTTTATCCCTATTTTAATCCTTACAAGAAGATTGCTCTCCATCACTGGATCTACTCTTAGACTAATAGGACAAATCCTCAGGTTTAGCCTGAACCACCTTGAGATCTCGTCGAAGTTCTAGATTTTAATAACGAACACGTGCAATCTGGAAGGTGAACGCCTGTATTCTGAGTCTTCTGTCTAGGCTGGCATTGCGCATGTATCCCAATCAGACGAGGGACCCGGATGCCTACCTGGGAATTCTCGGGATGAGTGTTCACTTATAGGCTAAAGCATGTCTTCATTATGTTATTAGAATCTAGAATCTTTGATAAGTCAACGTTTTTGTTTATTCGTTTTAATAAATGGATAAATGATTACATTCCTTATATTACCTCATTCATTGTGTCTCTTACAGATCATGCCTCCACGTCGCAGCACTCGCAATAACAGTGGTGAAAACCAAGAGGAAAGTAGCAACAACCACAACACCAACCACAACAACAACAATAACAACAACAACAATGGTGTTGATGCCCAACAGGCTGCGATCATTTCTCAACAAATGGCACAGCAGATCGCGACTCTGGTTCCTAACTTACTGGCTCAGGTCATCCAGATGAACGGAAAGGCAACGGAAACGGGAACGGTAATGGAAACCACAACGGAAACGGGAATGGTCTCCCAGCTTGCACTCTTAAGCACTTTAATTCCTGTAATCCCCTAAGTTCAGTGGAGAAGAAGGAGCTACGGGACTTCTACAATGGTTCGAGGTCATTGAGAATACCTTCATTAACAGTGAGTGTCCCGATAACTTAAAGGTCCGTTATGCCATGAGTGTTCTTCACAAACGAACACTCACTTGGTGGAATGAGGAAAAGCGCACCTGCGGACCTGAAGCTGCACTGGCCTTAACTTGGGATCAAGCTAAAGACATTATGAAGGCAGAGTTCTGCCCTCGTAATGAAATCAAGAAGTTGGAAGATGAATTTCATGATCTTGCCCAAGATAGTGGAGAAAACCTTGCCTACAACACTCGTTTTCACGAACTTAGTCTACTGCTACCACACAAGGTCACCCCTTTGCCTATTGCGATCGAAAAATACATTGGTGGCTTACCCATGCAGATTCAAGACACGGTGTGGGGAAGGAACCCTGCTACTCTGGAGGAAGCAAAGCGTTTGGCGGCCACCCTAACAGATAACCACGTGAAGGCAGGAACCCTGACTCGGAAAGGGGAAAAGAAAACTGTTGCGAAGGATACTCCCCAACCTGCCGTTGAAATCAAAACTGAGGCCTCCACCAATGGAAGGCGCCAGGTCAGGAATTTTGCAATAGACACCACTGTCCCACCCAACAAGAAACAATACAACGGGAACCAACCTAAGTGTGACACCTGCCAGTATCACCACCCAACCCAAGTGCCCTGCCGTCAGTGTACCAATTGTCAAAGGTATGGGCATCTTGCGGATGCTTGTCGAATTCCTGCTACAAACGCCCTTGCTGCTCCAAATAATCCTGCTAGGGACCCTCCAGCTACTTAACGGCAAGCCCCACAATTTGAATGATGTCTGCTTTTTAATTCTATGTATTGACGCTTTTGATTCAAGTAATAAATTCTAGTATTATCATAACACCTGGATGCATGCTTGTTTGAATGTGAAATAATTTCTATATCAATATCTAAACCATACTCGTTATACTTGCTTACTTGTACAACAGTTAGTTGGCTACCAAACAACCTACTCAACGATTGGTAGAGGTCATCATGTCCTTCCAACAGTCGGGAGAGGCCCTACAACCTGCTCAACGACTGGTGGAGGCTATCGAACCTACTCAACAATCGGTAGAGTCATAGAAGGACGCAAAACCCTAATGTAAGGTAAATTGGTGATTGCGGTCCGGAACGTAATCATGAATTTACAGGTACGTTAAGGTAGTGTGAAATTCTATCAAGGTTTCCGGTAGTTGACCAATTGTAAACCTTAGTTACCTGGTAGTTTACTTAGTCTTTCTATAGCCCATTAACTCATGAATTTCTTTTAGGATTCCTAAAACTCGAAATTCATATGCTCCTTGCGATTCCAAGACACACCTAATCCTACCCTCCTATTCAAATTATTTGAAACAAGATTATTCTCTTCATGTCGTGTCCTAACACAAAATTTCCATACCCACATCTTTTTCCACCAGACTCTCCAACTCCAACTTCGGGACGAAGTTCCTAAAAGTAGGGGAGACTGTAACATTACGCATTAATACTTGTACGTTACAATTATTTTGAATAAAAACGTCAAGTTTCATTATTATTATTATTCGCTTTTAAATATTATTGTGACGCATTTGGAACCCTTATACTATATTATTTATATATAATATACATATATATAAAGTTTTAATGTCAAAAAATATTATGCTTGGGCCGGGAATCGAACCCGCACCCCAAGCCGGGTCACAAACACAAACAAGCTCAACCATCTGGTCTACACATACACTTGTTATAAATCCCAGCGTATATTTATTAAATAACGAGTTTAGTTCTTCACAGTTGACTAGGAAAGTCAACTGTGATGTCAATTTACCAAAATCAAGCCAATTACACGCGTTTTGATCCAGATTTGGTATGATTTTGTGATTTCCGGTCTATTACGCGTACAACACACGAACAATTATCATTAATTCGTCTCAATTATACACGATTACACGCCAACCCATTCAATTCGAGGTCAAACTTACCAATTCCATCAACCCAACCCTCTCCCTATAAATTGGACATCACAAATTCTTCCCAACTCGTCGAATACACTCTCTCAATCCCCAATTTCTTGTTAATTCAACTGTTCTAGAGTCTTTTGTTCGAGGTTTGACTTTCGGGTTGACTGGACAATTGTTATACGATTCGTTATTGTATGTACCCTTTTTCTTGTGGGTTTTAACCATCGGCATTCACACAACAATAACCCTCTGATTAATTGGGTTATTGTTGTGTGAATCAATCAATTGAAGATTCTAGGGCTCGATCGTTCATTTTGGGGAAGAACACGTTTCAGTATTTGGTTTTATAATTTAAATAAACTGGAATCAAACACAACCACTGATCTAGATCAGGTGGTTGTGTCTGATGTTTGTTTGTCTATGCACGCGGGTTCGAGTCCCGTGCAAACCGTTTTAACCTTTTTCTTTTTAATTGAATATAAATCAAATTTCTTTTATTGTATATAATTAAACTAATCATAGGTTAAACGTTCTCAGGGTCCAGACCAGTTGGTCTGGGCTTGTGATTTAAAACCAACGAACCGGCCAAGGGCCCGGGTTCGAACCATGGCATCAACAAACAATTCTTTTTATTTAAGTATCTATATATATAACCCTTTGTATTTTTTTTAAAATCCATTATAAAATACTAAAACTCTTTTATAAATTCTATAAAAATTATTTTATGTTAATCTAGTGAAAAAGTTTAACATACAATTTTTAGTTTTCAAAAATTTATTTATTTAATATATATAATAAATAATTCAAGTTTATTCTATTTTATTTATAAAATTCTATAAAAATATCAAAACAATTATATAAATTCCACAAAAATTATTCTGAGTTTTTATAACAATAAACTTTTCTGAAATGATTTTTATTTCTAAAAAATCATTTATTTAATATTTTTAATCAATTTTTGTTAGTTTTAATCATAAATAAATCATAATAAATTCATTTTTCAATATTTTTGCCCTAAAATTTTATATAAATTATTTCTATTTATTTGGAACAGAAATACAATTTTTAATTTAATAATTCTGTAATTTTAATATTTTTAAATATTAAAGTTATATTTTGACAATTTGTAATAAATAGATTTAGTATTCTATTTTTAAGAAAATAATTTTATAAAAATTATTTTCATACTTAAAACTTTATATTGTGATCATCTTTAATTTAAAATTTACAAAAAAGACTTTTGTTTATTTATTTATCAAATTTCTCTCATTTATCAAACATTTTATTTATTAATCAAACGAACACTTATCCCCAAATTCGAAACCCTAGAATATATTTGTAGACTAGAAAGACTTAGACATATTTATTACCTTATTGTTGGGCAACACATACTCTATTTTCACGAGACATAACATTTTGCTAAGGTGAGTTTTACATAGCCCCTTTTCTATTTTTCACTATTTTTGGGGTGAAACATGTTACAACATACTATATGCAATTCAATCATAAAGTGTCTATGTGTTTTTCTATGTTGCATTATGTCTTAAACATGACTAGGGTAAGCACAATTCTAGCATAATCATTAACATTGATCAGCCGACGGTATACAATGATAGATCTATTGGACTGACAATCCCACCCGGATACGTGCCTCCTACATAGGTAGCGTGGGTGATTGTTATCGCATAACATAATCGAGTGAACCATGAGCGTATGGGATGGACCACAATACAACAGTCACAAGGGTTGATTATGCACTTGATTTACTTCTAGTATGTTTTCACATATGGACTAGACTTGCCATGACACTTGAATTGTACAAGTTTTATTCAATTATCAAAACCTATGTAATTCTCACCAACTTTTGTTGACCCAAAATATTTTCAAACTTAACATGTTTCAGGTTATAGCTTGCTTGAAGATTAGAGTTATTGCTTGAAGATACGTAACTAGTATTTTTCATTTTGATGTACAATTGCTTGTAGAATAATTGTATGTAATGTATTTAAATCAATTATTGAAATTTATTATTTACCATGAGCTACTGAACAATCATCAATACGTGACATCCCGATGTTTCCGCCATCGGTTGGGGTGTTACACCAGTCATGGTCCTTAAGAAGAATGGGTCTTGGCGCATGTGTGTCGACTACAAAGACCTCAACAAAGCATGTCCCAAAGATCACTACCCTCTACCAGAGATTGATCTGAAGGTAGACTCTCTAGCGCCATTCAAATACAAATGCTTCCTCGACGCATATCGAGGATATCATCAAATACAAATGGCCTATGAAGACGAAGACCGAACCGCCTTCAGAACAGATAGAGGGGTATACTGCTACACCAAAATGCCATTCGGACTCAAGAATGCTGGCGCAACCTACCAACGTCTCATGGACCATGCCTTCATCAACCAGATCGACGTTAACCTTGAATTTTACGTCGATGACTTGGTAATCAAAAGCACCCAAGAAGACACCATGCTAATGGACATTCAGCGCACCTTCGAACAGTTGCGCGAAATCAAGATGAAACTCAACCCGGGGAAGTGCTCCTTCGGAGCCGAAGAAGGAAAATTCCTAGGCGTCATTGTCACTAATGGCGGCTTCAAACCGAACCCGGAGAAAGTCCAAGCTATCCAACGCATGCCATCACCAAACTCAATAAAGGACATACAGACACTGATAGGACGCCTAGTCGCTCTTAACCGATTCCTAGAAAACTACGCGTCCAAGTCTTTTCCTTTTGTTCACACCATACGAAATGTAATGAAAAAGACACAATTCCGCTGGACCCTAGAAGTGGAAGTGGCTTTTCGTGAAATGAAGCAGTGTTTGACCTACTTACCAACTCTAACAGCGCCTCTGCCAGAGGAACCACTTACACTGTACCTATCCGCATCTGAAACGGCGATAGGCGCGGTACTATTGGTAGAACGCAACAAAGTCCAAACACCAATCTACTACATTAGCCGCACCCTTGCAGACTCAGAAACTAGATACTCAACGATGGAAAAACTCGTTCTTGCGCTCGTACACGCATCACGACGACTACGACGATACTTTCAAGGACACCCAATCAATGTCCTAACAGATTACAGAATCAATACCGTGCTCTCCAAACTAGAACTCTCAGGCCGCCTAGCGAATGGGTAATCGAGCTAGGTGCACACACCATCATCTACAAACCTAGGCCCGCGATCAAAGGACAGGTTCTCGCAGACTTCATCGCAGAAATTCCAGCGGATAAAATCCAAGACTGCAAAGATGAAAAAGACCCGGAACCCGTCCCAGACTCCCGCGTAACATGGTCACTATACACGGACGGAGCCTCCAACGATCAGGGTGTCGGCGCAGGGTTACGCCTCGTCAGCCCTGACAAAACAGAATTCACATACGCCGTCCGCCTTGAGTTTCCAAGCACAAACAATGAGGCAGAGTACGAGGAATTCCTGGCGGGACTACGCCTGGCCGACAAAATGGGCGCTAGACACCTTAACGCCCATGTCGACTCCATGCTCATAGCAGGTCACATGAATGGCGTATACGATGCCAAAGGCCCGGTCATGGCCCAATACGTCGACCAGGCCAAGCTCCTCACCAAAAAATTTACAACCTGCACAATCGTCCACATCAACCGAAGCGGCAACAAAGAAGCTGACACACTCAACAAAATGGCCTCCACTGCTTGGCCACATATGGCCAAAGAGGTACACATTGAAACTCTAGCTCAACCTTCAGTACCGCTTAGACAGGTTAACATAACACAAACAGGCGCCGGGTCATGGATGACCCCCATCCAAGCCTACCTAGCGACAGGAACCTTACCACCTCAAAAAGCGGAGGCCCAAAAACTCCAATATAAATCCCAGCACTACCAACTCATGAACGGGGTCTTATACCGACGCTCCTATCTCGGCATATGCGGCATCCACGCGGGCCCAAGAATGGTCGTTGCCAAGATTATGAACGCCGGATACTACTGGCCGGAATGCATCAAGACGCCGTCAAAATCTTGTGAACTTGCTTCAACTGCCAGCAACACGCACCAAATACCCTGCGCCCAAAAAACGATCTGGTCCCAGTCACCGCCACCTGGCTATTCCAAAAATGGGCTATCGATCTAGTCGGCCCATTCCCAATGGCCCCTGGAAAGATACAGTATCTCATCGTCGCCGTCGAATACTTTACAAAATGGATAGAGGCCAAGCCACTCGCATCAATCAGCGCAGACCAGATCAAAAAACTCATTTGGGAATTCATCATCTGCCGCTTCGGCCTACCTATGGAAATCGTCACAGATAACGGAACGCAGTTCGCAGACAAAAAACTTCAAACCTGGCTAACACAACTAGGCGTCAGCCAGATCTTCACATCTGTCGCCCATCCTCAAGGCAACGGTTAGGTAGAACGTATCAACAGGTCACTAGTCGAAGGCATAAAGACTCTCCTCGGATCCAAACGAACAGGTTGGGTGGATGAACTCCCACACATCTTATGGGCACATCGCACCGTCACAAAAACCAGCACATGCGAAACCTCTTTCAGCCTAACTTATGGCTCTGAGGCCGTAATACCCGCGGAAATAACATTCCCATCGCCAAGGGTCCTCAACATCACGCACACAGACAATGACAGAGAACTGCGCCTCAACTTGGACCTCTTAGACGAAAGGAGCGATATCGTCGTTATACGCTAGGCAAACTATAAAAAACAATTGGAGCGCTATTATAACTCCAAATTTAAAGCCTGCGTATTCGACATTGGAGATTACGTCCTGAGAGACAACTGCGCATCTCACTCCGAGCGCCCAGGAAAGCTTGCGCCCAACTGGGAAGGGCCATACAAAATTCAACAAGTACTAGGAAAAAGGGCATACGCGCTCGAAAGACTTGATGGCACACCCATACTTAGATCATGGAATATAGCGTAGTTGCGCCCATGCTACTTATAAATATTTCAGTTTCTGAATAATTCACTCCGCCACCTTACGTTTTGTCCATAAGCACAAAACTCATTACTTTATCTATAACTTATGAAGCTAATTTACTCTTCATAAGACTTGACGCTAAAGATTTGCCATATTCCTAACTTATGAAGTTAATCTACCCTTCATAACTCAGAAACGACAAGTCTTTAGCCCTAAATTGTGTAGTTAATTCACCCTACACAACGGACGCCAAGCTTACTTATAGCCTATGAAGCCAATTTACCCTTCATACATACAGCAAATTAAGCACATGGAAACATTCAGACCATACATAAAGCAGAATCAAAGCACCATATTCCATTCCATTCAAAGGATACATTTACAGATGAAACAGAAAACTACAAAACAAAAACATCCTAATGAGGAGGCTCATGGGCCGTCCCCGAACTACCAGCTTCACCAGCCTTCTCTTTCCGCTTCTCCGTGCGTTCGCGCCCCGCACGCTCGGACTCCTAAACCCAACGCCTAAACTGGGCAATAGGGTCAGGATCCGCCAAGCACTGCCTTACAATCTGAAGCACCGGAAACTCCATCCTTTCGAGCTTCTCAAGCTCCTCCATCATCAGCTGATCGCTGTTCACGTCTTGGAAGGGCTGCTCCTCAACCGGTACCCCATCCTTGGCGGCCAAATACCCTTCCAACCAACCATTATGCACGCCCGTTGTACGCGCAGCATCGACCACCTCCGCAACCTGCTCACCCATCTTCGGCTAATTCCAACAGCGATCAAAGACCTGCATCAACAACATCAGCTACATAAGTTAAACAAAGGATGAAACAATGACACAACAAAATAAAGAGAACAACTTACGACAGATATTCCATCAGACATAATCCACAACGACTTCTCGCAGTACGCCTTCTGCGCATCAAGCATCAAAGTCCTCTCAAGCTGCCACGCCTCCTTCTCCTTAACAAGATCATTAACCTGACCTTCCAGCTCAGACACCCGGGTGATCATCCTCACCACGTCGGCATCCTTCGCCTTCAGGTCACTCACCACAGTGGCATACTTAGAGGACAACTTCTCCATCTCCTTGGCCTTCGCTGCCGCTACCTTCTTTTGCTCTGCCAGCGCAGTCTCAGCCCTCTGCACAAGTTAACGACGACGCTCCAACTCCGTATTCATGGTCGCCGTCGACTTGGCCCAATTCTTTTGCTTTTCCGCCGCATCAGCATCCTTTTGGCGCAGATCGGACTCTAGCTTCCGAACCTGCTCTAAAATCCGCTTCCGCGCAGTCTCATATACCTCCTTCTCCCGAGCCAGGCGGTCGGCTTCACTCGCAACCGACGCCTGTTCATCCAGAAACTCACCCTCTCCCCGGTGAAGGGCGTACAAATTTCCAAAAAGTCTGTGTCAGATTCATACACATCTTCGAGAAAAACGTACCCCGGTTTTGAGAACGATGGTGCGCGCGTTCAGCTGGAGGCAGCGCATAGCTAACGAATTCCTCAGCCACGAACGGCTTGAGGAAACGACAACTTTCGGTTATACGCCACCAGGCGTATAAACCGGAGCGTCCAACCTAAAGGCAGGAGCACTCGAAGACGCTGCAACGCCTTCAGCTTTCTTCGGTTTGGGATCATCAATCCCAACCCCCTGAGGCGACGTTTCCAGTACGTCCCTCTCACCCAAGTCAACAAAGGCGGGCTCGGTCTGCGAGCCATCACCGCCCTGAACGCCTATCCCTTGGGCCTGTTCCAGCTTGATCTTCACCAGATCCTCATGCTGCTTCAACAACGCCAACGTGCGCTCTTCCTCCTCCTTCTCAGCTAAATTAGCCAAGCGAGCATCTTCGGCCCGCTTACGCTCCACCTCAACCTGGAGAGCCCGGGCTTCTTCCTCCTCCTTCTTCAAAGCGGCCTCAGTGGCGCGCTTCTCCTCCTCCCCTTTGCGTGTCAGCTCCGATTGACGCGCAGCCTCAGCCCGGGACTGCTCCTCTTCCAACTTTTTCTTTCGCTCCTCCTGATATTGCTTTACAGACGGAGGAATAGAACCTACAGACAAACAAGAAGGATGTATTAAAGACTCGACAGAATTTATCGGAATAACTCAACAAACACGAAAGGGCGCATTATAAAGTACTTATTGCTCAGTTTCTTCAAAGCCTTCTTATAAAAGGGCTCACGCACGGCGGGGGATCGAGCTCCAAGACCTACAAACAAAGTAAAATAAAGCTCAAACAACACAAGAAAGTACAAAAAGCACAAAGGTCAGAACACTTACTCTTAGTAGTCACTCCCTCAGTAGTACTGGATTCACCAGTCTTTCCACCACCTTGCGCCCTGGCCGCAGACGCACTGGCTCCACTGCCACCTGCAGAGCGAAGCGCATGGTGAATTAAACCAGACGACGAACCACTAGACTCATCGTCGGACAAAAATACATAATCAATCCCAGCCGCCGTTTTCACGGACAACGGGTCAGGATTGATCAGAAAACCCACTTCAAGGTTAGAAGGCGCACCTTCCATCGGCACGGGGAACAAGAAATTCTCCACCTTCAGCTCCAGCTCAGAAACCCCTCCCTCGGGTACCGCCACATACATAGTCTTTGTACCGCGGGAAGCAAAGACCTCAAACAACAACTCGCCTGCCAAAAACAAAAAGGCGTCAAAAACAAAGGAAAACAAAATATAGACAAAGACGAAGTACTCACCTTCAACGGACAGCGGCCCAGCCTCACCACTAGGTGCCACGTCATAACCTTCTCTGACGCCCACACGGCTCAACCCCAGCAAACGAAGGATACCCTCATCCAACTTATCCAAGTCATCCAGACGACTAGGATGCGCAGAGAGCTCCTGGAACCACGCCTCATCCTGGAAATCCTTCATCACTTCGAAGGACGGTGGATTCTGGCCCTCCCGAAGCTCCAACTTCTCCATATCTACTGGAATAACCTCCTTCTTCAGGAAGAAAAAAAAACACTTCTTTCAATCACGAAGAGTCTTGGGAGAACTCTTCGGCACAATCAGCGTCACCGTCTTCGACCTCTCAACAAAAGACACCCAACCGGACTCCCTCACTTCAATTTTATAGAACACGTTGAAGTGCTCAAACTCAGGCTCCCTTCTCAAAGACCGACAGGTGGCCTCGAAATGCATAATCCTCATTACCCCGAAGGGGCTCATCTGAGAAATATGTATTCCATACTTCTGCAAAACGGAGATCAAGAACTTCGACACCGGCAATCGGAAGAGTCCTTTCAAAAAGTACGCCTCGTAGAGGCATATCTTTCCCTCCGGACAGTCAACCGGAGTTTGCCCCTTCTCCGGTAACTCCGACTCCCACTCACGTAAAATGCTAAATTTTTTGACCAAAGATCGGAACTTGTCTTTGGACCAAGAAATCTGTGCATCCTTCATTGCTAGTTCGGCCTTCTTGTCTTCAGACGACATTTTCAACAGAGGAAAAAAGAAAGAAACTTGGGAAAAACTTCTTCGATAGACGACTGGAAAAAATAAATTGACTCGCCGGAGAAAAACTTGCAAAAAGATCTTTGAAAAGAGAGAATGAAACGAAGAGAGGGATGGAGGGCACATATTTATACCCATCGCATTTAATGCAATGGCATAAAGAGAAATCATCATGAACAGGCTTTTCACGCAAGGGTCCAATAGCAGGCATACACGTCAGACAGGCCACGTGACCAAACGGCACACGCGCTGCGCGTGGCCCACTCGCCTGACGGTTGTTCTACCCCAGTTGGCAAACGATGCCGATGCTCGACACGTGTGTGCCCATGTTTAAACCCACCATTAACAGCTGTCTCCATGCATCGGATGCACGACACGTGGCGGCCTAGCAACTCAACAGTCACCGTAACTGTCAGACACGATCTCCAAGGCAGGTGTACCAACCGTCAGCCACGTCTTTTCAACTTCAAACATTCCCGCCTTGAATTCACACAAATTCCAGAAAGACAAATTCAATGCGGAGTAAATGCAGGCGCCGACTGCGACAAAAAAATCACTTTTCACAAACTTCTGAACGCGCAAACAGGCCCGACGCCTATCCAGGCTCCACGCCCGCGCGCCAGAAAGAAAAATTCTGAAAATTTTTATTTTTCACAACCTTCTGAACGCGCAAACAGGCCCGACGCCTATCCAGGCTCCACGCCTGCGCGCCAGAACGAAAATTTTTGAAAATTTTTATTTTCACAACCTTCTGAACGCGCAAACAGGCCCGACGCCTATCCAGGCTCCACGCTTGCGTGCCAGAACGAAAATTCTGAAATTTTTTATTTTTCACAACCTTCTGAACGCGCAAACTGGCCCGACGCCTATCCAGGTTCCACGCCTGCGCGCCAGAACGAAAATTCTAAAAATTTTTATTTTTCACAACCTTCTGAACGCGTAAACTGGCCCGACGTCTATCTAGGCTCCACGACCTGCGCGCCAGAACGAAAACTGGGAACATTTTTAACAGGGGAAGAAATAACCCCCTACCACTGCCCGGACCTACTCATAGGTCCCACAAACGCTCATTCCGTCATACGCCTGCAGCTTGATCACTGTGCACGCATCAGTTGACGAAGGTTATACAAAAAACACACGTCCACTTTGTTACATGAAAACCCGGTGACAACTGGATGTAACTCAAAGTATACTTGTGAAATCAAGTCTAGCACTCCCCTACCAAAGATGCATGAAAGCACTGGACTGGGGGGACTTGAAGAGGTATAGTATCAAAACATTAAAAATACCATACCATCGGCCAACTAGAACCGGCGTCGCCTGGCGTCCATCCACCCGTTCTACGTCAGCGGATCGTTTAACGTCCATCCGCACGTTCTACGTCAGCGGAACGTCTAGCGTCCACCCACCTGTTTTACGTCGGCGATACATCTGGCGTCCAACAGGACGCTAGAAGACAACACTACCCCACCCGTTTTACGTCGGCGATACACCCTGGCGCCCAATCGACGCCAGGCGCAACATCGTCCGCGCGTTTTACGTCGGCGGACCCAACATGCTTCGAAGCTTCCCCAGCAAGCCAAAGGAAGCTTCGCCAACACAACTGGAAGATACCTTTTTGGGCAGCTTTGGGACTCACCCCTGCCCCAAACAAAATATCTCTGACACAGCAGGCGGCCCGTCAGAGTTCCTTTCCAATCAGAGACTGCTCTCAGTCTGACAAACAGAAAGGACGTCGACGTGGCGGCCTTTCAGCTAAGATATCTTCCTGACAAGCAGACTTTTTCAACATGTCTCGAAGTCCAAGAAAGGTATGATTACCCACCGCCCTTGGTCTACCAATAGGCGGGTGCCGCGTGTCCGCCGACAATCAGCGTCCACTCAATGGGCGCCACGTGTACCAACCGTCAGGGCGGTAACATCCCCCCTTAGCATTTTACTTTCTCCTTTTTATCAAAACCCATTTGCACCAAGTGGGCTTAAGGACTTGGGCCGGATTATGGAGACACCTCTACCTGGGCCGGGCCTCATTAAGGGTAGAGGATGGGCTGAGAAAGTATGACATCTAGGTACTATAAAAAGAGGAGCTCCTTCTCCTTTTATTGACATCTAATATCACATATACTTTCACTCAAGAAGAATACGAACTCTTTCGTGCCTTCTTCAACCCCTTGTTTATTTTACTAACTTTTAGAGGCTCGGCTCTTCTAATCGGTAGTCTCCTAAACTCCTTGGTCTTGCCCTTAGACCCTCACGTATTTTATAAACACTCTCTTTACAAAATACCGCAGAACCACCCCCTGAATTAGCGCCTGCTCAGTAACCCAGGATTCGTGTTTCTTCATCCATCATTATAACTAGGGAGTCTAAAATTTTGCTTCGTTGTATAATTTATATGTGTAATATTTTTAGATAAAAATGTGTTATCAATTTAAAAGCCAGATTTAATTAAGATAATTAAACCCAATAAAAAAATTATATCCATCACATAGGTCAACAACGCATTTCAATTAACATGTCAAATCAGATTACTTAACCAACTATACCTAACTAGAAAACAAGTTTGGTTGGGATTGGAATATAGTCCCCTAGGATTTTAAGGCGTCAACTCTGTGCTACATCAACGTCGTCACGTATAGTCATAAGGGGCTTTAATGCTCTCATCCTTAACTAAGCTGTTGTGTAATAAAGCTCCTTAAAACCTTCTTAATAAATAAAGGAAGAAAGAGAAAATAAAACAAAAAATCTTATTGGATTAACAATTGTGGATCTTTTATTTCCTTCCTCTTACGTCTTCTACGGTTATCACAACTCAACCTAGTTCTCATTTTAACCCATCCATACACACACACACACACACATAGATAGAAGATCCTGTATGAAAATGAGGCTAAAACCAGAACTAAACCGAAATGGTACCACGTACTAAAAATTGGTTTTAAACCGAAACCGATTCGAGAAAAAAACTTTTTTGGCCATAAACCCAAATAAAACTTTGTTTTTTGGTATTAAAAAATTCAATTTTCTGCTTTACAAAAACTTAAAAGTTAATAAAAGTTAAATTTTATGCAATTATATGATTTTGAAAAGTGCGTACAAAAACCAGAATGAAACCGTAACCAAAATAAACTGAAACTAGATAAAAAAACAATTTTTAGTCGACCAAACAACTTAGGAACCAAACGGTTTCAAACCGAAACCGGTTTGACCTGAACTGGTCAACACCGGTTTGGTTTTAAAAAATACCGATGTGTGCACCTCTACATGTAATTGGTGTGTGTCACTATTTCATTCTTTATATAAATTAATCAACTATATATATAAAACAACTCGATTTATTTTTGCATTTAAATTCAGCGTAACTCACCTTGATGGCCTCGGTTTTAGCCTTAAGGTACATAAATAGCCACAAGGCTGGTCTCATTATTGCTTCTTTGTGCGACACCAACAGCCCAATTTTCATGTGGCGTTTTTTGTTTTTTGTTTTTTCTTAAGTCAGTTTGTTAGTTTCTTATGATCTTCAATAACTCGCCAACAAAAGCCCACTAGACTTTAACGTTCAGCCCATGTCACCATGAATAATTAGCCCAGTGCCTACTAATATATAATTTCTCATGAAATAATATTGGAGTGGTCTGAAAATTCGGGTATCCAAACTTTTGGGTATCCGAATTTTGGATATTTGAAATTTTCAGCTGGTTTCACTATCCGAATCTGTATCTGAAATTTCGGATATCCGATTTGATTATGATATATTTTATTTTGAGTTAATAGCCATTTTCGTCCCTGAGGTTTGGGCCAGTTTGCCACTCCAGTATAAAAGTTTTTTTTTTGCAATTCCTTCCCTGAGGTTTGGATTTTGTTGCCAAATTCGTCCTTTTCACTAACCCAGTTAAAAAAGGTCGTTAGTGTTAGGGGTATTTTTGTCTTTTTTTGCATTTATCCTGGAATCTTCTTCAAAACCAACACTACCCCTCTGAGTTAAATTGCATAACACCCCAAGCAATTTAATAACTTCCAATTGCTTCTTGTACAGCTCAGATGGGTGTGATTCGCCCACTTTAACAAAAGTAAGTGATCTCAGAATACTGGACATGGGTCGAAAAATGATCCCAAATTGTAAAGAACTTGAAGAATTATAGGCAGATTGAATGGTGGGTTTAAATCGAGAATGAGATAACAGCAGCTGAAGAATTTGAATATGCAACGATTTATCTTTTTCTTCAAAAGTTAAAATAATTCGAAGCATGTTGAGCGTTGCAGGATCCTCAAATCTGTGAAGGAGACAAAATCTTGCCAGCTGGTCTAGGTTAATATTAGAATTTGATTTTATGTCAGAATTCTTATGCATCTCTGTTATAACATCAACAAGCATCCTCAAAATGAAGCTTTCCAAAAGCCTAAACAATGCACATTTTGTGTCTTCGACTTCTGATTGAGAATTTGACTTTATAGGGAACTTTTTGACAATTAACTGCCATGTGGACAGTAATGAATCTACAAATGTTACTCTTCTTACGTGTTCTTTGTTAGAGAGAGAGAGAGAGAGAATTTGGCAAAAAAAAAATCCTTGAATTTTAAATGCCAAATTCGTCCCTGAGGTAAAAAGACAAAAATACCCCTGACATTAACGAGCATTTTTAACTGGGTTAGTGAAAAGGACGAATTTGGCAAAAAAATCCAAACCTCAGGGAAGGAATTGCAAAAAAAAAAAAAAATTGTACTGGAGTGGCAAACTGACCCAAACATCAGGGACGAAAATGGCTATTAACTCATTTTATTTTATATGTTTTATGTATAAATTTTTGGATAATTCGGATAGTTTCAGATAATTTTTGGATATTTTCGGATATCTTCGGATATTCCTGATATACACGATAAGTTTTTTTTTTTTTTTTATAAATTTTCGGATGCCTCAGATATCCAAAATATCTGGAAATTTTTAAAATCATTATCCAAATCCAAAAATTCGAATATCTGGTTTTTCGGATAGTTTTGGATTCAGATATTTCGAATCGAATATTCGGGTTCGAATATTTTTGAACACCCCTTGGACCATTACATACTTTTGTAATATTTGTTGGTTCATAGGCCTGCGATTAAATTCACATGACTCTTATTACTACAAAAAAAAATCAAACCGTAAAAACATGCATCCAAGTCCATTTTTTTCTAGAATAAGCACCCACAACTTGAAAATTTGGTTTCATGCCTATTGTTAAGGGTCTATTCATACATGCCTATACCTATGCTAAACCGTTGATCACTTTCTACTCTTGGATTAGATTTGGATTTTAGGTGTCATACACCCCGTGACATCACATTCTGGGATGTGTGACATCATATTCTGTATATGACAGCCTCTTATTGGTGTATGATGTGGGCCATGATGTATGAATACTAATTCAAGGGTGTATGATTCATAAATACCTTAGATTTAACTTTACATTTATGGGTAATTCTATACATCTTTCTAACTTAATTTATACCATCGTTCCCTTTAACAAATTTGGAATAATATAAGGCATCTAGTTGCAATAAGTTCAAGGTGGTCTATATATAACAAAAAATAATAATCAAGAATAAACATACCAACAATGGACTCTCTTCTTCAGTTTCTTCTTGTGTCATTTCTCATCCTATGCTTCCTCTACCTTCTTCCCAAACTCATCAAAACAAAATCAAATACTACTACTCGTCCACCTGGCCCTCTTGGACTACCCTTCATTGGAAACATGCACCAAATCGATAACTCATGCCTCCATACTTCCTTTTGGAAGCTCTCCAAATCCTATGGTCCAATTGTATCCATCAACATTGGTCTCATCCCAGCCATCATTGTCTCTTCAGCAAGTCTAGCAAAAGAAATCTTAAAAACCCAAGATCTTACTTTTTGTAGTAGACCGTTACTACATGGCATAAAAAAGATTGGTTACAATGGTCGTGATGTGGCTTTATCACCATACAACAAGAATTGGAAGGAGATGAGAAAGATTTTTAGTGTTCATCTTTTCAGCCCCAAAAGGATACAATCTTCTAGGTATATTCGTGAAGATGAGGTCTCGCGTGCCGTGAAGAAGATACATGGACTAGCACTTTTAAATAAGAATGTAAACTTGAGTGTAATCTCTCACATCGTGATGAGTACCATTGTAACAAGGGTGGGATTTGGCAAGAGGTATGAAGATGGAGATGAGAGTAAGGAGATTCTTCGACTCCTTCATGAACTTCAAGCAACGATAACCAATTACTTTCTCTCGGATCTTTGGCCTGGCTCAAAGATTGCGAGTTTGATTGATAGGATGATGGGCAAATTTTATCGGCTCGAGAAGTGCTTTAGTGAATTGGATTCATTTTACCAAGAACTAATTGATGAACACCTCCACCCTCAATATTCCAAGTCTAATGAGGAAGAGCAAGACCTTATTGACATTTTAATTCAACTCAAGAAAGATCAAGTCTTGGATCCCTTTGAGCTCACTAATGATCACATAAAGGCCATTATCACAGTAATCACTATATATGCACACTTGTTAAATGAAAACTATAAATTTCCATTTTGAAAAGATTCATGGTTAAAATCAACTATTTGTTTAAATTTTTGAAACAACTACAATGAACATTACCATGTTTTGTCTTAAACCATTTTGAGTATCTAATTCTTTTCTTTGTCCCTAATTTAGGATATATTGGTAGCTGGAACTGATAATAGCGCGGCTACATTGGTTTGGGCGATGACATCACTTATGAAAAACCCTAAAGAAATGAAGAAAGTGCAAGAAGAAGTGAGAAATGTTGTTGGAGATAAGGGTAAAGTAGACGAGGATGATCTTCCAAAACTCACCTATATGAAGGCAGTGGTAAAAGAGGTCTTGAGATTATACCCTGCAGCTCCACTTCTCATACCTCGAGAAACGAATGAAGATACATATATACATGGCTATAAGATCAAAAAGAAAACCATAGTTTATGTGAACGCGTTGGCCATTGGAAGAGACCCCGCATCTTGGGAGAATCCTGAGGAATTCTCACCAGAGAGGTTTTTGAATAGTGATATTGGCTTTAAAGGCAGTGATTTTGAGTTGATCCCATTTGGGGCCGGTAGGAGAATTTGCCCCGGAATATCTATGGGAGTTATTGAGGTCGAGCTTTTCCTTGCTAATCTTGTTTACTTGTTTGATTGGGGGTTGCCGAATGGTATGAAGAAGGAAGATATAGATTTGGAGGTTATGCCTGGTTTAACCATGACCAACAAGGAAGACCTTTGTCTTTTAGCCCAAGTTTACTTAGGAAAGGCTACAACATAAATGATTTTAGACTGTGTATGGAATATCCTAAATATTAAAGTTTTAAAACACATTTGTGTTTCTTTAACTACTTATGATGAAAGCACAAAAGTACTAGTTTCCTTTTCTTGTGTTGCATGAACTTTACTATCAAGTTTGATCTAACTCGATCTTAAATTGTCCATTGAAATATTACACATCACCTTATGCATAAGAAAAGTGGCACTTGTCTTTTAGGACGAGCTTTCTTTTAAAGGAAAATATTGCACATCACCGTTTTCTGGTTCTATCTAACGAGCTGGTAACTATAATAATAATAATAATTGCAACGGTCGAATTTTAGTATTTATTTTATTACTTTTTTGACTGTTTAAATTAATTTAATATAAAACGGTAACAATTTTTTGACCGTTATTTTCAAATGGTATAAAAATGGGGACGGTTTAAATAAAAAACACAAACAAACAACTAGATTAACTAAAACACAAACAAACAACTAGATTAACTAAAACACAAACAAAACAAATGGATCCAAGGAAATCAAAGAATGTTTCGAAGGGTAGGAGGGGAACCTCGAAATCTAAAGTTGGGGGTTCTAGTAGTCAAGGCAGATGTTCGGATTTTAGAGATCGGGTACGATTGAAGGCTATAGGCCCGTGATCAATTTTCCACAAACCCAACCCCAACAACAACCGTTTTACTCACAATTCCAACAATTCCCATAAAGCCAACAACCCATTTTGTATCCACAATATTTTACGCTGCCTCAATTAACAACATCCCAACTAGATGACTTCGAGCTCAACCTACATGACAATGACGATGACGCAGAAGAAACTGTGCCAGAGACACAGTTGCAGGAACATGGAGATAAACAATTAGGCGATGAAGCGGAGGAGGCGCTTGAAGTTGAAGTTGAAGATCAAGTTGTAGAAGTTGATTTGTGATGCATTTTCAACAAAACCTTGATGTTAGAAAATCCCTCGTCGCAAACCAATTACTACACATTTGTAACACAATTTTCAACGCATTTCCTACGAAAACATGGTGTAGGAAATTTGTGACACATTTCCTACGCAATTTCCTAAGAATTTGTAGATATATTGTGTTGCAAATTTGCTAAAAAAAATTATAGATTTTTTTTTCGTCAAAAATGAGTAGCAACTTTGTTAAAATTTCTGACGCATTTTTTTTTTTCGTAAGAAAATTTTGTAGTATAATGCCACTTTTCTAGTAGTGTAGTGGCGGTGGTGATGATGGTAGGTGGTGGTGTGTGGAAGTAGCGTGGTGGTGGGTAGTGATGGCGGTGGTGGGTGGTGGCAACGGTGGTGATGGATGACGGTGATGGTGGGTGGGTGATGATGGTGAGTAGTGGCGATGGTGGGTGGAGGTAGCGACGGTGGTGGGTGGGTGGTGACGGCGGTGGTGGGTGATGACGGTGGTGGTGGCGGCAACGGTGGTGGGCGACGGTGATGGGTGGTGACGACGGTGGTGGTGGGTGGTGGCGACAGTGATGGTGGATGGTGGGTGGTGGTGGTTGGTTATGGTGTTGTTAGTAAAGGGTGAATGAGGGATGGAATGAAACAAGTATACCTTTATGTTCCGACCATTTTCCGACTAAACGCTTATTTTATTTATTTTTAACGTTTCCGACAACTCTCCGACCAAAATTATTTCTTTCTTTTTCCTTTTTTCGGAAATTAGTTGGAAATTTCCGACAAATTTCCATCTAGAATTCTTTTGGTCGTACTTTGTCGGAAATTTGTTGCTAAGTTCTGAGTTCTTTTTTGGTCGGTAATTTGTCGGAACTTGGTCGGAAATACCGACCAAATTTGTTTTGTCGGAAAAATTTGGTTAGAATCTGACAGTTTTCTAGTAGTGAAAAAAACATGAGGGTGGATGAAATGGTTTTAAATGAATGGAATGCCTTTTGAAATGGGTGATTCCAATTCTTTAACCAACCAAATGACAGTGGCGTCCCTGAGGATTTATGTGCCCTATTCAAACCCTTAAAAAATATGCCCCTGAGGCTTCAACAAAACCCTAAAATCTAAATTTGTAAAAATTACCTAATTAAGTAATTACACACAATTTTAGGGCACAACAAAACACCTAATTGCAATAATATTTCATCAATCCGCCGACAAACATAAAAACTACAACAAACCCAAGTACCCGACAAAGTAATCACGCTCAACTGAAAGTATAAAAAAACCATAAATAATTTTGTAATTAAAATCTTAAAGATTAAACTTAAAATTACAATCCAGATTATGGGGATATAGATAGATGGCAGCCATAGAGGATGATAAACATTGAACTTACAATTAGAAATTAGAATCTCAATATTCTCCTGCTTGTGCCACAAAATAGAAAGAAAAACGTTTTTTTTTTTTTTTTTTTTTAATTTGGTAGGTCAAATAGATATTGAGCTTATAAATGTAATGGGCGTTGGTTAATATTTTGTACGTTTTAAATTGATTATTGAGCCCTATTTTTAAGTATTAAATGAGTTTTCTATTTAAAAAAAATAACACACACATGTAGAAGTTTTATAAAAAAAATTATGCCCCCGATAAAACTGGGCCAAAGTCGGTTGGCCTCCCCGGCTTGGGCCATGGCTAGTTGAAATGCACGAGGTAATATTACTAGTTGAAATTAAAAGATAAAGACCGTACGTATGTCTATCACATATCTACTATCCTCACTCATACATCTACTACATTCTTATCTATCTATACCCAAATTAAACTAGTTGTGGCTCACAAAACATCATCTTCAACTTCAACCATGCCATTGCTTCTTCTATTTCTTCTACTCTCTCTACCCCTCTTATCCCTCATCTACCTTCTTCCCAAAATCATCCCAAACAAATCAAGACCCAAGCCACCAGGCCCTCTTGGACTACCTTTAATCGGAAACTTGCACCAGATCGATCAATCAAGACTCCATACTTCCCTATGGAATCTATCCAAATCATACGGTCCGATAATATCCCTCAAATTCGGTTTCATCCCGGTTGTTGTTGTATCTTCAGCAAGTCTAGCAAAAGAAGTACTTAAAACCCAAGATATCATCTTTTGCAGTAGGCCTTCATTGGTTGGCCAACAAAAGGTGTCTTACAATGGGCTTGAAGTCATATTTTCACCCTACAATGACTACTGGAAAGAGATGAGAAAGATTTTTATGATCCATTTGTTAGGCCCGAAAAGGGTGCAATCTTTTAGGCATATTCGTGAAGATGAAGTCATGGTTGCCATGAAGAACATCCATGAGTTGGCTCTTTCGTCTAAGCTTGTAAACTTGAGTGAAATGATGAAGATTGTGGCGAGTACTATTATGATGAGAGTTGGTTTTGGCATGAGGTACCAAGATTCGGATGAAAGCGTGGAAGTTATTCGTCGATTAACTGATGTTCAAGCGATAATGGCGGATTTTTTTGTTTCGGATCTTTGGCCGGGTTTGCCTTTTGTGGGTTTGGTTGATAGGTTATCGGGCAAGATGAGAAGACTAGATGATTGTTTTCGATATTTTGATTTGTTTTATCAGGGACTCATTGATGAACATCTCAAACATGAAAACCGTAAGTTGCAGGAGGGAGAAGAGGATTTTATTGACATTTTACTACGGCTCAAGCGAGATCAACTCTTCAACCTTACGTACGATCACATTAAAGCCATGTTGATGGTAATAACTATTTCTATTCTTCTCAATTTTACGTTTATAATAATGGTTTGGTGCCAATGATCTCCAGCCCAGCTGGTATGAGGTAGGGTGAGTTTTCCCTTAAGGATTCTCATCATGGGGGTACAGATTCGATCCATGCACACCACAAAAAAATTCCCCGTGACAGTTTGAGCTTAAGCAAGGAGGACACCGGTGTGTGGGTAGAGATTCGAACTTGAGACCGCTAGGTTAGAGTTGTACAAGGATTTCCACTAAACTAAGTTTTTCAAAAAATAATGGTTTGGTGTGGGAGGTAAGTCTGTTTTTTATTTTTCTTTTGCAAAATAACGGTATAAAAATTCAAGGTGAAACAATGAGTAAAATTATATATATATATAAAAAAAAAAAGCTATATGGGTTTATCTCAACCACCTAAAATTAGTCATCGAGTCAATTTAGAATTTTAGATGTACTCAATCTAGTCAATTGGGTTATCACATCTATGACCAATGTTTCTCTCCACCACTTATTTATTGTTGTCGGTACCTTTGCCATTGACCCTCCGACCACCGCCAATGATATGCCAACAACCACCCTCGCCATTGGCACGCCACCATCGTTGTCACCTACTTACATGGTTGTAAAAATCCCGCCCAGCCTCAGATTAATCACTGGTCGGAGGTTCACAAAGTAAACACTGCTTAATTGTTAGTCGGTGGCTATCTAGCGATTCCGGCCAAAATCTATATGTTTTGGCCATATTCCGACCAAAATTTATAAATTTTGGCAATTTAATCTTATATACTTAAAGATATGAGTTGAGAAAGGGGTGGAAACATGCTACTTAAAAAACACCACATATAAAATTGTGTGTATATATATAAAACTAAAAATTACACATAAAATCTCAATCCGATTGACCACCATTAATCCCTACTAATCTTTAGCACTACCACCACCATTGACGACACCACACTTCGTAGTTGAAGCCACCGTTGTTGCGGCAATTACTTCCACCTCAACACTAATCATCAAAAGTATATTGCGGGGAACCTATTATTTTAAAAAAACCCGTTTTAACCCTAACTTCTTTAGCTTAGAACCCGGTTTTGACATATCACTCGACTCCATCCGACTTGCCAGTTAGGCTTAGTATAAATTTGTATTTTTCAATTGTAATCTAATGGGTTTCTTTTGTCATTTTTAGGATGTACTGGTAGCCGGAACTGATACTAGTTCGGCTACAGTGGTTTGGGTGATGACAACACTAATAAAGAACCCTAAAGTGATGAAAAAGGTACAAGAAGAAGTAAGAAATGTTGTTGGAAAGAAGAGTAAAGTAGATGAGGATGATCTTCCAAGACTCGTCTATATGAAGGCAACAATAAAAGAAATCATGCGTTTATATCCTACAGTTCCACTTCTAGTACCTCGAGAAACAATAAAAGAAACCACCTTAAATGGCTACAAAATAAAAAAGAAAACCTTAGTTTTCATCAATACATTAGCTATCGGAAGAGACCCTAAATCTTGGGATAACCCGGATGATTTCTTTCCGGAGAGGTTTTTGGGTAGTGATATTGACTTTAAAGGGAACGACTTTGAGTTGATTCCGTTTGGTGCCGGCAGAAGAATATGTCCTGGATTGTCAATGGGAATGGTTACAGTGGATCTTTTACTTGCTAATCTTCTTTACCTGTTTGATTGGGGTTTACCAGATGGTATAAAAAGGGAAGACATAGACCTTGATGTTATGCCAGGAGTAACCATGCATAAGAGGAATGAACTTTTCCTTTTACCTCATGTATGCTTATAAGAACAATCAAGAAATCGGTGATTAGTTACTCTTAGCATATATATATATATATATATATATATATATACACTATGTGGTTAGTTACAAGACAACTTATATGTATCACATTTATGACAACAAGTATGCATGTTTATGTGGTTATCTCACAATCTCAACTAATGATTCTATAGATTAATAGCTTGAAATCCTTGGTATAAAACAAAGGGTTCACGCATACACACACTAGAGGGGTGCTCGTTGATGTTATGGGAAACACAGACACAGGTAATCACCTAATATGTTAATCATTTTAAACTAACAAAAAACTGTATGTGGTCACTACTCTATTTAGTAATTTATTATTAAAGGTTAGGCTACCACTACTCACTAGTAACTTAGAATTGACGATCAAGTTATCATCATATAAGGAAATGCAATATTCATGATTAGTTATCCATGGACTATGATGAGAACACAATGTTTTTTGAAATACAAGGTAGGGGAAATGATGCCAATTCTTTGATGACATAGAATGTGTTTGCAAGGCATTGATTATACAACTACTTGATGACCCGATAGGTAATCTGTTAATTTCAAATGATTCAAATTAAAATTGTATGCAAAGTATTAATATTTATTTAAATGTTTGTATGTTTCCACGGATTTTGAAGGATTTATGTGTAATTTGAATTTTCTATGATGTCTTGTATTTTCCTTTTACAATTATTCATCATTCTGGCCTTAACCTTAATCCAATCACTGCAACTAAACAATGGCAATTCTTGATTTATCTCTGATTACAAAGAAGAAGATCATAAACAACAAGAGTTTGTGAAGACGTCGTTCACTGGAGTTCTTGATTCCTATGACCCATTGCAGCTTCTCCGACCAACGTTCGTTTTTGTTGCTTGTGAAAGTAAAGTCGCCGGTCGGACCAGCTGATTTAACGATCCAATGAACCAAAAAAAAAAAATCGAACCAGCCGGTTTTTAACCAAGCTCACGATTTGCAGAAACCGGACCGTCCATTGTAGCGAACCCTGGTCCGACCTGTCGAACCGATCGGTCCGAACCGGTCTCCAAAACATTAATTAAGACCTCTTACTAGTTTAACATGTATCATGTAAGAGGTTGTCAAAAGAGGTTTACATATCTGTACTACTATATAATTTATTATAGATGGACAACATAGTAATTTAACTTCATTTGAGGAGGGTAATATTGTAATTTATCTCAAAGCTCAAGACACATTAATACATTATTTAATAAACTAACATTAATACATTATTTAATAAACTTCTAATTAAATATTTATTACACTCATATATAAAAAAATATAATAAAATACATTAATAAAGAACTCTTTAATGAATTGTTGTTGTCTACAAAATTGGGATCCACCTTCACAATAGGTTATGTTACCGTTGTGAACATCTACACGTTATCGGCTATCTTACCGTCAAGTCTGATTTTTCTTTTGTGCTTTCCCATCTTTGTTTATCGCTTAGATATATACATAGCTATCTCAGGAAGCTTTAGAAATGATGACGCTACATGACAACCTCTTTATCAAAACCAAGGTGCTTAACAAGAATCTAAAACTCTATAGTGTTAAAGTAATGGGTGGTAGGTTTTTGTAATTAGATTTATGGTCTTGTCACCTAATGCAATCCAATGATTTAAATGCGAGATTCTTACTTTAAACTGTTTTTTTTTTTTTTTTTACTAATGAACTTCTATGACTTATTTTATGCCACATGAATATTTTCAACTTTCAACCATGAATTTCTTGCAACCATCTTCACGTTTTGTAAATTATATGTGCATAGAAAGTTCAGTGTAAACAACTCCTACACATTTTAACTTTTATAGGGGAAAGATAGTATATGTAACCTTAAATCTTTGGCAAATATAAATGATAGTAGATTTTAAAATTGAAGAGAATTTGTTTTCACTTGATGAACTAAAAGTAAATTTAGGTTAGTTCTTTTAATATAACATGATATAAAATTTTATAACAATAAAGATTTTTTCTTTAATGTCTAAAATATATAATTTTGGTTACTCCTTTTATTGTAATATGATTTAACAGTTTATAACCTTAATGGCTAAACTAAAAAAAATAAACGTTTATTCATTATAGTTAGGTAAAATTTGATTTGGGTTTTAACTAGGTTTACGTTGTTGTTACAAAGTTCTATAGGTGATGATTTACGATCATGTGCAAATCCTACTTCTTTCTCATATGATGATCTAATTCAGTTGCTTCAAATCATTATCTACATCTAATAATTATATGACATTTCTTTAGCCTTTTAGTATAATTTAATTAAATAATTTCAACTCAACTACGATGGTTTGAACCAAATTAATCTATAACTATACCACTATAAAATACATTTTTTAAGACAATATGCTAATCTTTAATCAATTTAGGACGCCCTACAAAAGGTTTTATGCATTTAGTACAAATATTTTATGCCTAGTAGCGCGTATAGTACATTATTGTTCTGCGTCTTTTGACAAGCCACTAAATTCAATATCTACTTAACGACATAAATATTATTTAATGTGTCTTATTATATTATAATATAAGTTAAACTATTTAGTTTTATTTTATCATTTCTTTCATTTTTAAATCTTATTTAAATTTTACATTTTTGGTCAAGAATTGTTATTTACTTCGGGAACTGATGTCGTCACCATTATGTGGAACCATCATCGTGTTGTGTCCCCACCGCATCGCGCGAGCACCTCTCTAGTTATTATTAGTTATGTTTATTTGGGCCTTTCCTATTCCAAAAGCCGAAACCTATCTTGGATCTTATATATTCATTAAGTTATCTCAATCATGATAATCACATTACATGAAATAACACAGGAAGCTACCTACGATCTTTAAATATTTATTTATTAAGTTACAGTTGCGAAAGAAATATATCTACACTTAATAAATGAGGTACGATCGAAATAAGTAACCATAAATGACCACAATAAATACAGACCAATAGTGATGTAGATCTACTCGATCACTGTATTCGGACCCATATGCCTGGATTTGGTATCTCTTTGTGGACCACAAACAAAAGATAATATCCAGCTGGAGTGCCTCACAGGTACCTAAACCCGCGTAAGTACTTGAATTTTGTGAGGGAATATGATTAGTACTTGAAGGTAATGTTGTAGAACTCGCTAGACGTTAGTCGGTCGGTGAGGTGGAGACTAGCGACTAATCGGGACACATTTTTTATGGTTAATTACCATAATCTACATGGTTTGGTTGGAAACCTGCCAGAATTTATAGGTTTTGGACGGAAGTTGGCCGGAATTACCGATTTTTGCTGAAATTTGGCTAGAATTGTCGAGTTTTGGCCTGCCGACTAGGGCCGAATACTAATTAATGGACTGATTACAAAAAATTATTCAGTAACCTATCGACTAGCAATTAATTACCGATTAATCTCGATTTTTACAACACTGTTTGAAGGTAGTGCCAACAATAATTTTGTAGTACTTTAAGAGTACTTAAGGGGTGAAATAAGATTGGTGTGTCTGTTAGTAATGCTACTTCCACCCTATTACGTAATATCATATGTGTATTACATGAAGACTTGTTATGATAAATTACATTAAATGTAATATTTGTATTGACATTAGCAAGTCCCTCATGCTCACTTCAATTTGTACAACATGTTCCTTTAACCTATGATTCACCATTTACAATTTTACATCATATTGATATAACTCAATATCTACATCATGTCAACATCAACTTGGGTGAATCAATTGGAATTTAAGAAAATCATTGTAGCATGATACGGGTGATATGTCGACATATTGCAACCATCTACAACTTGATAATATATTGAAATGCTTATGACCCATTACAACTGTTTATTCAAAAGATATTCAACCTATAATTACCATAACCATGGCAATTCAAGATTTGTTATGTTAACATTAACGCATGAAATAGCCATTTATCTAGCTTTTTTTTAGAATTTGTCAGCTAATTAATCTTTACAACATCTTCACTACTTCGTTCAACATGAATTCACAACATAACGTGTTCAACTCTTGACATATTTCAATTTTATGATATACTACTCATCACCTTTGTTTCTTATACAATAACATGGAATTTAGATCGTAGAAATTAATGAATGAGTAGGAAAAAAGGGCTTACATTTGCTGGTACCTTTTTGATGTGTTGAGAGCTAGATTTAATCTGTTAACCACCCAAAATCAACATGCATATTACTTACTTGTAAGTTAATACTTGTAAGCTTAGACGTCTAATAATACCGTATTCATTTTCCCATATATATATATATATATATATATATATATATGTATGTATGTATGTATATAGAGGAGGGATAATTTGAAAACCGTCTCCACTTAAGAAAACCCATTAAACCCACATTTTAGCCACTCATTCCATTTGATCCAAGGTAGTTATTATTTCAACTTTTTTTTTATCCCAAATGAAGATTGTCTTTTAGTGTTGAAAGGGTAATTTGGTCCATGTCCAATTTAAATGTCTCTGTCCTTTCTAGGGGTGTTCAAAAAAATTCGAATCCGAAAAATCCGAATCTGAATTATCCGAAGTTTTGGATAAATAATCCGAAATTTCGGATTCGGATCCTGATTTTGAAAATTTTCGGATAATCGGATTATCCGAATATTAAAAAAAAATATATAAATAGATATAATATTATATACACTACATAACACAATACACAATCCTAAATCCCTAAATCCTCCTAGCCCCAAGTCCATACTCTTCTAATCCATAGCAGCCGCTCCCTCTTCTCTTCTCTATAACAGCTCCCGTCCACCTCGTCTCCGACCTCCACGGCCCCCGTCCATCAAACGATAACTTTTTTTTTTTTACATTTTTTTTTGTTCCAATTTCGTTTATCTAACTTTGATTTTTTTTTTAACAGGTTCACGTTTTAGACATAAAGGAAAACGTTTTTTATTTTATTTTTTATTTTTTTAATTTTTTATTATTTTTTTAAGTTTCGGATAATCCGTTGGATGATCCGAATCCGAATCCGAAATTTGGATAATCCGAATTTCGGATTCGGATTCGGATCCCAATATTGATTATCAAAAATTTCGGATTATCCGAATTTGAACACCCCTACTCCTTTTTACTTGTAAAGGACATAAGTTAGACTTTTATCTCTCTTTCCCTCTCTCTTTCCTTCCTCTCTCCTCTCTCATCAGTAACAATGTTCATTATCGTTAAATTATAATCCAAAAAAAATATATATATGATAAGTTATAACTCAAACACTAAAACATAAGTTTTTTTATAACATGTTCGATAAACACATGTTTGTGTATCAAATAAAGATGTAAATTATAACCCAAAACAAATGTTACAAATCTGAAAACATATGTTTTTACATGAAAAACATATGTTTTCATGCTAAATCTAAACAATTAACCAACAAGAAAATTATAGATATGGACATAACAAAACAAAAACACAGAAAAAATTATACTACAAGATGAAATGAACCCATGAACCCTTACAAAAAAATTATACTACAAGAACATAAATATGTCTAAAAACAAGAACCCCATAAAAATCAGGATTTAGAACAATAACCTTGTTGAAACCCATTGTTGCTCATAAAAAAACAGGAGAACGACCATTCGTAACCATTGTTCTTCATAAAAAATCAGATCTGGTACATAAGAACTTGCCTTGTAACCATTGTTGTTTAGCACCACCACATGTGCTTTAGGTTACAGATCCACCATTCATATCTACAGAAAACAACGCTTGATCAGGAATGTGGGCTTTGGATCTATAGAGATGATCTGTTTCTGCACTTTCATCGGTTTCTGCAGAGACCGATCAGTTTCTGAACATGGTCTTTGGATCTATGGGCTTCGGCCCTTTATGAAGAGGGTGATCATTGTAACAACCGGCAAAAATAAGGTAATTCCGTACAAATTAATTAATATATGATTAACGTAATTAAATGCAATTATGTGTGATTTAATTATCAAGGCCTTAGGAGATAGCAATTTCCAAATAGTGCATAGGAATGCATACGTTTAATGGTAAAGCATGATTGGATCATGTGCGAATAAGCTATCCGGTATGGACGTTGGCAATTACCCGGTAATAATTAAATAAACGAAAAGGATCCCGGACACCCAGGATATAAAATAAAGGGTATTTTCTTAAAATATGATGAGTTTTGGAACTCCAAAACCATAAGTGAAAACGTCTTGTACAAATCTCCCGGCAACGAATAAAATGCGCGTACCGCACCCGATACGCGTATAACTCATAATTTCACCCGGCAAAGGCCTAAATAACCAATCAACGCTTAAATTAGACTATCTTTAAGGGTTATTAAAGGTATTTTTAATGTCCGAATAACGCGTGATTAAAACCCGAAAAATACCCGAACGATACCCGAACGACGGGGGATTAAACATAACAAACAATGGGTAAATATTTGAAGTTGTGGACCCCACTTACACCCATCAAAGGGCCGGCCTACATGGCCAAAATAACATCCATGCTTTGTGGTTATGATTATTATCTAAAGCCTAAGATAAAGCATGCATATGTAAAGACAAAAGGTGTAAGTAAACACAAGTACAAAAAGCATGCAATCCTTGTCTCCCTTGTGCAAATTTTCGGCCATATGGCCCTAATAAGCCAAGACACAATCTAAACTATCATTACACTAGTGTACACTTGCATGTGTGAGGTCTTGTATAAAGATCATGATAGATTACAAAGACTAACCAAGATTTACAAGCAATCTCCCACCTACATACATACATACACGGCACAACATACACACACACTTATCATATCTTCACCAAAATCCCAAGTACACAACTCAATCCTCCATAAGATTTCTTGAATCTTTGGAATGATTACATGTGATAAGGCTTTATATAACATGTGTTAGAGACTTGGAGCATCAAGCAAAACTCTTCTTCTTCTTTCCTTTCCTTGGCCGTGAGTTTCCCACCTCCCCCATACATCATTCTTTCAAGTTTTTACATCTCCAAATCACTTAAAACAATCCATCATCCAAACCCCTATTGTGTGTTTCAAGCTTGGAGCTTAACCATTAAGGAAGAACACACTAAACCCCTCTCAAAATCAAAGGTTTTGTCTTCCCTAGCCTTGTGCTAGTAGTAAGCTTCTTAACCTTGTTTTTGATTATTATTATTATTCATGTATGTGTTCTTAGAAGCAAGTTGTACATGAAGGGTTTAAAAGGTGGTTTGAACATAATCTTTAATAGGTTTTACATGTGTAAAATGGATGATTAAAGAATGGTAAATAAATCATGGATTTGATGATGATAATGTAATAATCTTGAAAATATATAAAGTTTACACTTAAACTTAGTAGGATGATGATTTGGTTAGGATTTATGGAATGAACTTGAATATGTTAAAAGTAACTTTAAATCATCTTATTATGATCATCTAAGGCATAATGTATGGTGGAACATATTAGAACTTCATAAATAAAGAAGATGAAAAATTAAAGTTAGCTTACTTAGAAGAATGATATTTTGTTAAAATGGACAAATACATAAAACACACATACAAGTAGTCTTACATATGGAATATAAGACTAACAAAAGTGTTTTGATACAAAAATAACTTACCAATAAAAAGTTGAATCTTCAAAGTCTACTATTTTGAGTGAAAAATGTTAACTTTGGAAGTTAGAGTGGAAAAATGCAACTTTTGAAAGTTGAGGGACTAATATTGTAACTTTGAAAGTTAGAGGACTAAAATGGATATTTTAGAAACTATTAGTCCAAAAATGCAAGTATGGAAAGTTTGGTGTCAAAAGTGTAAGAAATAAATTTCTAAGGATGATTTTGGTAAATACTAGTAGATATACTTGGGTATTTTTGTATAAAAGTATATTTTTGAAAGTTATAAAAATATGGATTATATTAACATAAGGATTTTTATAAAATAGAGATTTTATAAAAATATTAAACAAACTTGAGAAACTTATACAAAAATGAATACTTTTATATAAATGGGAATATAAAAGTGTTGGAAACATTTTTGTAGTTAAGTTAACAAGTTGGGTTAAAAATACATAAGTATTTTAAACCATCCAAGTAACATGTGAAAAGAGGAAGAGATATGGATAATATTTCTATAAAACACATGTTGGGAAAAACTTGGAAAAATTAACTAATCGAGTTAAGATATCGAACTAAGACGCGTTAACAAACCGTACACGGACAAATCATGAGAAAAATGCCATTGCGGCAAGATAAGAGAAATATATATTTTAAGAAGTAAAATATATATATACATTGGGTGAAAACTAATAAACACTTTCCTAAGTGTTAAAGGAATTATTCGTGGGAGAAACACATGACATAAACAAATAAGACGTTAAACAAACGTATATACTTAACAAGAAAAATTACACATTTATATATATGTACGCTCGTCTCGGCAAAATTCTAATATATCTACTTAATGGGAAAGTAGATATGTGGGAAGGAAAGCCGCGACGAGAAGACAAAGATATATATATGTGTATGCCGCACCAACGAGATCCTAGTATATTTATTTGAATGGGAAAATAAATATACGGTATGGTGAGTTGAATCGGGCGTTAAGAATATACAATCGAACGACAAGATCTTAGTATATTTGTTTAAATGGGAAAACAAATGTGCGGCAAGGTGAGTCGGGTCGAGTGTTGAAATATATATTATATCGAGCGGTGCGATCTTAAGTATAATTATTTAAATGGGAAAATAATTATATGTTAAGTGACGTCGAGTCGATGATAATAAGATACAAGTTAAGGAAATATTAACAAGAATAATATATAACTTGTAACACAAAGGGTAATGTAACGCCAACGAAACCTAGGATACGCGCTTAATTAAACGGGATTTGGAATAACTTGTGGTCGGGAGTTGGGTGTACAACTTGCCAAGGCACATGCACTATAGGAATAGTGACTTATACGTCTAGGATGTTTGTAGGTGCGAGACCATCTTTGCTATCCGCCTAGTAAGCCAAACAGAGTTTCAGGTGAGTTTCACGGCCCCATTTTAAACTATTTTTACGTTTTTCGGGGGAAAGATATGTTAGGGAAAATGTATGACGGATTTATTACTTGAGGTGTGACCGCCACTCGGGGTTGAGTCCTCGCCTCTATAATCATTTATTCAGGGAAATGAAACCGGAGGAATATTGAATAGTACTATTGGTGCCTGACAAGGCCCACCCCTAATCGATAGCGTCGATTATGCATTAGGTTATGCCTGGGGTGCATATATTCTGAACTGAAGTCGTGGGAAACCGAGTAACGACTTGGAGCGGGGCATATTTATTTTATACGTCTTGGTTTGATTATAGTCTCAAGTAGAGTTATAGGAATTTGCAACTCCTATATATTGTCATAACATGGTACTTCCCAAGTAATCAAGTTTTGGAAACTAAAAACCTGTGAACTCACCAATATATTTTATATTGACGAAACTTTTAAACATATCTTTCAGGTAACTAGATGAAGGAGAACCGGGCAAGCTGGGTCGAGGAATCCTCCAATGCGGCGTCAAACTTTTGCGGGGTTTCACTTTTATTTCCCAAGGCATTTGGGATATATATGAGAAACCTCTATGATTATCTTAAAAACAATTTACTTTTGTGTAATGTTTGAACAAGATTTGACGTCATAATAAATGACCCATTTTCTTAAATTACTTGTGTTTAGCAATGACCTTGACTTTATGCTTTGAACCGTCGCGCCACGTGTTTCCGCCATTGTCGTGGTGTGACAATCATGGTGATGATGATGCCGGTGGTTGTTGGGTGTCGGGGTTCGATTTCAGAGGGATAAGAGGAAAGGAGATGATGGGGGTAGTTGGTTTGAAGATGATTGTGGTGGTTCAAATTTCAGAGAGATAAGAGGAAAAAAGTTGAAGAGAGATGTGTGTGTGTCAGGATGTAAGTAAGATTGATGGAGAGATAAAAAAAGCATAGTGTCTAAAATACCCTTAAAAGAATCTTTAAAAATAACGATGTGGACTATTCTGGACCTTTAGATGTGGTTTGCAAGGTTTTCTCAAGTGGAGTTGGTTTCCAAATTAGAATTCCCATATATATATATATATATATATATATATATATATATATATATATATATATATAGAGTAGGGTTCCTATAGGAATATTGTTTTGTGTGAGAAGTGTATGAAGGATTAAGAATTGACATGTAGGCATCTTCTTTTTTATTTTGGAATGATGCATTGGGTTGTTTTGGCTTGAAAAACACTTAACACAACAATATACAAAAATTTAAAACACGATCCAATGTATTATAGTCATTAAATTTAAATTACAGATAAAACACCTTACTAATTACTTAAAACACTCTGCTTAAAACACCCTAGTAATAACTTAAAACACTTTGCTTAAAACACCCTAGTAATTACTTAAAACACTCTGCTTAAAATACATTGTTTTCGGTTATTAATTTGTTATGTTTGGTGTTTTTCTAAGCAAAACAATCCAAAACATCATGAATACGTCAAAAACAAAATGCATACATATTAATTTTTAATCATTCCTACACTTCTCACACAAACCAATATTCCTACAGGATCTCAAACTCGCGACTCTTTGTATTCAATCAAACGAACTTAGAAACAAGGGACAATTAAAAATATTAACCTATGTGACACCTGGCATATTTGGCTTAAACATTTTAGTAACATCTAAGTCTACCTTAGCGGGAAACGTTTATAAACGGACTTAGCTAGGTTAGTTGAGTCGGGTCAAGTTAGGATTGTCCAGGGTTCAATGATCTGGAGGATCATTGGGAGTCGTTTTGGGAATACACTAGTACCGGGTCCGTTGTTGGTGAAGTTACATAAACCAATTAAGTGTACGTGTAGATTAATTGTCGTGTGGTAGATTATGTGCATAGATGTGTTTAAACGATGTGTAGATAATCATCCATGCTTAAAAATGTTAAACATAGACTAAGGTTGCATGCTCATATGTTAAGGTGCGTTAAAATGCGTTAAACACGACCCTGTGAAAGGGTCGAAGGAGGCTACGTTCGACCAGGAACAAGGGTCGAAGGTGGACTAGTATAAATACCAAACTTTGTCATTTTTCACCATTTCACAAACCCTAACCGTCTCAAAACACTCTCAAACGATTTTAATCACTAAGGAAGGAGTTTTTCCTCTTCTTTTTCATAATCTAACCTATCAACAACATCTAAACAAGAATCCAAGGTGTGTTCTTAATCCTAAATCTTTTTAAGGCATTTTAATTCGTTTTCATCTAACCCTAAATGTCCAGATCTGTTCTAAGGATATTTTTATTAATAAAAACCTTTTGAACATCTTTCTAAATCTAAACCCTATCATTAAACATAGGTTTTGTATCAATAAACATATGTTAATTGTGTGTTATGTGATGTTATGTGTTGTTGGATGATTTGCTGCTGTTCCAATGATAGAAACATGATCTAGGGTTGCTATTGATGTTGGTTTATTGTTATTTAGGGTTACAATTAGATAGATGGTGATATTATGGTATTTTGGGGATTTTTGATAAATCTAAGGATTGTTACATGTTATTATTATTAATAGGAGTGTTGGGGGTTTTCATAAATACATTAAACAGAGCATATTGAGATGATTATGAAAGGATTTCAAAAAGTTTCTAAATTGGGTAAGAATTCCATGCATGATGTGACATTTCCATAATTTTGCCATTTTGGGAAAGTGTTAAAACAAACTGGTTTTGGGGCAAAATTGGTGGGGTTTTGTAAGGATAAGTTATTCATGCATGACTGCTGTGTTTGATGATGTTTCGCGATGTTTTGAATGTGTTTGAAGCGTTTTTAGGGAAACTTATCTGACAGGGTCGAACCTGGGCTCATTCGACCAAACGAGTGGTCGAATGAGAGATTTCAGGGTCGAACCTGGGAAATGTTTGGGCGAACCAGATAAAACGGTCGAACGTGGCATCAAACGGGCGAATGTGGCTTGAAAAGGGGCGAAGGAGGATTTATCTGCCTGGTTCGACCATTCTGATGTAAAAATGAGATTTTTGATACAAACTAAGTGTTTTATGCTTGAACCTTGTGTGTAATCTATGTGTACTTGATTAGTTAGGGTAATGAGTCACCAACGGGATGTCGGGTCGGTCTAGTGTGTCGGTTGAACATTTAAACACGTTTTAAAACATACTTGGTTACGATCTGGACAATCGGGGACTAGATAACCTTATGGTTATTAGTCGGAACACTTATGTGAACATTTTGAAAGATCTCCGGTAGAGGGATTATCAAGGGCTTAGCATTTTACTATTTACCGAGGAACGCAATCTAAGGTGAGTTCACGGCCCCACTTTTATAGCTTTAACTTTTGGGGGGAGAAAACATGCGCTAAACTATTTTGGTAACATATTTCATACTATAGTTTTAACTTGGCATTGCTATACGATCTTATAATGTCCCGGGGAAACCATGAATGTGCGAGGATGTAAAACGGGGGAAGTGTGGATAGATCTATTGGGCGTGACCTGCCCCACTCGTCGGCTTGGAGGGCCGGGCGGGTGCATACTGTCTCGAACTGGTAACATTGGTATCATGTTGAACATTCGGGCTGAACATTGCTAAACATTGCTAAACGTGTCTAGTAATGGTTTTCCAATCGTAGTAGTAATAAAACATACGCCTAGCTAGCGTACTTGGTGACATTGGTATAGTATGGACATGGTAACGTTTTGTTAACTTTTGGTAACTTATTGAACAAACCTGTGAACTCACCAGCATTATATGTTGACGTCTTTTTGGCATGTTTTTCTCAGGTCGCTAAGGTAGCAACAGAGGACTAGTCGCACGAGTCTGCATGGCGTCTAGGCTTAGTTTCATGTTTTTGAATCAAACAGTTTGAACATTGTCGTACATGGTTTTGTAACTGGTTAAATGCTTCCGCTATGGTTTTATAAAATGAGAACTATGTTTTGAGTTTACGTATTTCATGTAGTGTTGTTTATTGTGACCGTTGACTTGGATCCTGGTTTGTCATGCGCCTCGCGGTAAAACTCCGCAAGTGGAAATTTGAGGGTGTGACAGATTGGTATCAGAGCCAATGGTTATAGTGAACTAGGACTGCATGTAGAGTCTGGTCTATAGCCGAGTCGCACACACTAGACGGTCACATACTTTGAGTCTATTAGTGGGATACGTACTAACCTTGTCGGGGTGTCCTTACATCATCATCATACTTCCTTGTTACATCATCCGCTTCTATTTGGGTTCTTATCTACTCTTGTCTTCTTCTTCGGGGTTGAAGAGAAAGAGGCTGATTTGTTGACTCTAGCGCACACATGCTTTCTTACACTTGCACCTATTGTAACACGTTATTAGGCGATGATATTTGATGACCAGAGTCTGGACTAAGAGTCATTTGGAGGACCATGTAGAGTAGTTTGTCATTTCGGGTGCACACGAAATAATAAACTGAAATGCATGAAAATCCCGGAGGACTTTGAGTTTAGGTGTACAGTCCTGAAATTGTCCCTAAGTTAACTCTTGTAAATTTCTAGTGGTTGACACTAGAGGTGAATCTGAATCCCTCGATTCCTTGATTTGTTAGATCATGTCTGGTGCTCGCGGTGGTGGACGTCGTGGTGGTGGCGGTGGTCGCGCTGGCGGGCGGTGGACGTGCTGGAGGCGGTGGTCGTGGCAACATCAACATGACCCTAGATGAGCTGAATAACTTGCTACAGCAGCAGGTGAACATGGCTATGGCTAATTTCCAGGCTGGAATTAATGCCATGGGCGGTGAGTTGATTTCTGTCGACTTTGCCTCATTCTTGGGTGTCATGTTCTTTCGTTTGTGTTTTACTCGTGTATCGTGTTTCAGGTATCGCTGCCAATCCACCTCCACCTCAGTGCTCTTATAAGAAGTTTCGGGACTGTCAGCCCCATAACTTCGCTGGGACTGAGGGAGCGGTGGGACTGCTCCGATGGCTTGAGAAGGTTGAATCTGTGTTCGTCATGTGTAACTGTCCCACTGGGGACCAGGTTAAGTATGCTACTGCGACATTCGAGGGGCCTGCATTGTCGTGGTGGAATGCTACTGCCCAGAACATGGGATTAGGGGAGGCTATTGCTATGCCTTGGGCTGATTTTGTGCATCTGTTGAGGAGCGAGTATTGTCCGAGAGAGGAAGTACAGAAGTTAGAACATGAAGTCTGGAGCTACAAGATGGTTGGGTCCGAGATAGAGGAGTACACTGTAAGGAGGAACGAGCTGGCGGTGTTGTGCCCTGCTTTGCACACACCCGAGTATAGGAGGATCGAGCACTATGTATCTGGGTTAGTGCCGGAGATTGCTGGATTGGTGGCTGCTGGGAATCTTCCCACTCTTGCTGAAGTTGTTCGATCAGCTCATCGGATAACTAACTTGAAGGTGGCGGAGGGTGTTTTGCCTCCTAAGGGTACTGCTGTGTGTGACACCCCGCATTTTCAGGTTAAATACTTTTACTGAACTCTAGTAAACTTACATGTTCATACATGGCTAGATACTTAACTAGGGTTAGTTAAGTAGGTTAACATGTGTTAGAAGATGCTAACATATGTTATAAGTAGGAAAATCCTTGTTAAACACACACATGAGTCCTGTATCCCAAACGTTGGTGAATTATGTGGCATACATAGCAGTAATACGTACAATTGAATTATGGTGAACATGAAGTACGTGCTTATGTGAATTACATGTTTTTGTGAATGATCGCCTAACTGAAAGATAATACGTAGATTATGTAAATTACGTGCGCAACATGATTAATATGTTATGTAATAATGAAAACAATGGTTTCTATGCAATTTAGGGTGACTAATATTATTGGGTCCGGTATTGGGCTATAACATGATTAAAAGGTCAAGTTAATGGACTAGAAGGGCCCTAAAACCCAATTACTTGGGGAACAAGCAAGGCCCTCTTATAATTAGGAGGCAAGAAAAAGATAAAACCCTACTTCTTCTTCTTGTTTGTGCCGTGCGAAACCCCCACCCCCCTTCTCTCTTGGCTTTCAAGCAATCAAGTAATCTTTCACCAATCAAGCTAGTTCGGGATTAATCTCAAGGATCTAGGGAGTTTTAGCATTGCAAGGTATACATCCTTATGATTTCTGATGAATTATAATACTTGAAAAACCTTAAAAACTCTAAAAATAATATATGTAGAATCGCATGTATGTATGTGTAGGAGTTCTTGGATGTTCTTGATGATTTGATGATGATTGTTATTAATAGCCATGATTAGGGTTTTCACATGATAAAATATGTGTTTTGCTATGATTAATATGGTGTCTAATCAGTACTATGGGTGTTATACATGTATTAGGGATGTTCATGAAAAATTAGGGTTTGTAGATTACTTGGGATGCAAGTTTAAGATTCTGGCAGATTCGGTTGAACGTTTTGTAGGGGCTGTAATGGGTTGGTAAATTGATTGTTTTGATGATTTCGTTGCATGATTGTAATGTACAAGGTCTTAGCTTTTCATAATTGGCAAAACCATCAGATTTGGACATCGTTTGAGTCGTTTTTGGAATTTTAATTGATTAGAGGTCATATCAGATTTTCGGATTTGTAAATTGGGTTAACTTTAAATGGTCATAACTTGAGATTTACAAGGAGTTAGGTTATGAAATTTTTACAGAAGGTCAATATTGGAAAAATAGAGCTTTTCCAAGTGGATTCATCCCGTTTGGATGAATACACAATTTTTGAGAATTTTCTACTAAACTGATCTGTTGAGGAAATTTTCTGGACATAGCTGTGTTGTACGAATTTTCATAATTTTTGTGTTTGGAATTAAGACAAAAAAAAAATAGGTATTGTCAAGTGAATCCCAAATAAAATTTAGTGAAAATTTGGGACTCTAATTCATTCGTTAAATATTTTAAATAAATTGTTTTTCACAGCGCACAATCTGTCCTAAAAACGCAGATTGTGTACGGGGTCTTTATGTGACTATTTGGAGTTTTATGTGGTATGTAATTGACATGTACTTGTGTGAAAACTTGTATGAGATGTAATTGATGTATTAAACTGATAATAATCACTATGATCACCAACGGGATACGTAGGACATACTTGATCATGTAGAGTCATTAGGTGTCACTACACGGTTTTGAACATTTAAAGGTCTCGGATAAACGAGTTATATGGTGTGTTGGTTATGCACATATACTCATCTAGTGACACTTGTAATAGGGAGTCGGTAGCTCGTTACTGTTTTAGGGATTTGGATCATTCACGTGCAACCTAAGGTGAGTTTCACTACTCTTTTTCTCAAAAGCATGCGTCTCAGGTATGAGACACTTTACTTAACATTTTTTAGTCCGGTTTGGGACTACTTACACATCCGGGTTGGGATGCCATAGATCCTTGTGAGGTTCGGTTACTTTGCTAGTTCGCAATTGTGTCCTTGATAAACTAAACCATTTCTATCATCTGTAAGTCCTCACGTACCGAATGAGTTGCCAGGGTTGGCAAGCGGGTTATTAGTTGATAGCGCTATTAGGTCTTACAAACCTCACACCGGCTCGGGAGCGCGGGGGTGAACTATAACTTAACGAAACTTTATAATTGTGGATAGACAATGATGTCAGGCATGCGGCACACTTATGTGGCTACAAGTACATAACAGTTCGGTATATTCGGTTAGTTATCATGAATGGGTTAGCTACCCTTGACATGCGATGAACTAGTGGTTACACGGTGCGGGGCACCAACATAACTTACTTACTTACGTGGTTTTGGAAACCAGCGCATTTGCATATTAAATTACTTTACTTTGTGAACTCACCAGCTTTATGTTGACACACGATTTACATGCTTTTGCAGGTAGTTAGCTTCCAGTGCCAGGATTAGAAAGCACTGTACACTTCACTGCATTTGGGCTCTCGGGCATACACATAAATTATATATTATGCTTTCGTATGGTTTTAATTTGGGCGCATTGTTTTGCGCATAGTTTTTAAAAAGGTTTAAATTTGGTTTACGCTTCCGCAGCTTAACTAAACTTGGTTTTCGAAAATGAACTAAATGGTTTGGGCATTTAGAGTTCGTTCCTGTGACTTATGGCTATGGGATCCTGGTTTGTCATGCGCCTCGCGGTATAAACCCCGCAGTGGAAATTTGAGGGTGTGACACTGTGAAGGTTACTGAAGGGAACAAGAGGAAGTGGGATAGTGTGGGGAGAGTGCTGTACCAGCGCCATCTCAGCCGGCGAAGAAGTTTGATTCATCTGGGTCTTCTTCGGGGCAGAAATCGGGAGGGTATGTTGGGAAGCATCCCAAGTGCAACAAGTGTGGTTATCATCATTCTGGGAGTTGTGATCGGGCTCGTTGTCATCGGTGCCATCAGTTGGGGCATCATGCTAAGGATTGCAGGGTGGCACTTACCCCAACTCAGACTCTTGCTGCTACTCCTACTCCTGCTGCTCAGGGGACCCCAGGGAAGCAGGGGTGCTATAACTGTGGTGACACGGGACACTTCAAGCGTGAATGTCCTAAGCTGAAACAGGGTGATAATGGAAGGGGCGAGAACGGTAACGGGAACAACGGGGGCGGAGGCAGGACTGCACGTGCTTTCGTCATTGGATCTGCAGAGACTAGGCAGGATCCAGACACAGTTACCGGTACGTTCCTTCTTAATGATCGCTATGTTTCTGTCTTGTTTGATTCTGGTGCCGATAAGAGTTTTGTGTCTGTGGACATTAGTCGATTTCTAGATATAGTACCCACACCTTTAGAGGCTAAGTACTTAATAGAATTGGTTGATGGTAAGAAAATCGAAGCGACGCACACCCTTAGGGAATGTCGCTTGGAACTGTCGGGTTTGTCTTTCCCCATTAACCTTATGCCGGTACCCCTGGGTAGTTTTGATGTCATTGTCGGCATGGATTGGTTATCGTTGTATCGTGCGGAGATCATTTGTTTCGATAAGATTATTCGGATCCCTCTCCCTGACGGAGAGACTCTTTCGGTTCATGGCGAGAAAAGCGGTACTCCGCTGAGTATCATTTCTAGCATGAAAGCCCGTAAGTACCTTCGGAAGGGTTGTTCGGCCATTCTGGCACTTGTTAACGTTTCTACTGACGATGAGAAAAAGATCGAGGATATCCCGGTGGTTCGTGATTTTCCTGATGTGGTTCCTGATGATTTACCTGGTCTTCCTCCCCATCGTCAGGTTGAGTTTGGTATTGCTCTTACTCTGGGCACAGCTCCTATTGCCCGAGCTCCGTATCGTCTTGCACCTCCCGAGATGCAAGAGTTGTCCAGCCAGTTGCAGGAACTCTTGGAAAAGGGTTTCATCCGACCGAGTTCTTCCACGTAGGGAGCTCCTATCTTGTTTGTAAAGAAGAAGGACGAAAGTCTTCGCATGTGTATTGATTATCGTGAGCTGAACAAAGTGACCATCAAGAACCGTTATCCTCTTCCTCGCATTGATGATCTCTTTGACCAGCTCCAGGGCTCCAGCTACTATTCGAAGATTGATTTGCGGTCCGGTTACCACCAGTTACGCATCTGGGAAGCTGACATTCAGAAGACCGCTTTTCGCACTCGTTATGGCCATTTTGAGTTCTTGGTCATGCCTTTTGGTCTCACTAACGCACCGGCAGTGTTCATGGACTTAATGAACCGCGTTTGCAAACCTTACCTTGATAAGTTCGTCATCGTGTTTATTGACGATATTCTGATTTATTCTAAGAACAAGACAGATCATGAGGAACACCTACAGTTAGTCTTGGAACTTTTGAGACAAGAGCAGTTGTATGCTAAGTTCTCAAAGTGTGATTTTTGGTTACGTGAAGTTCAATTCCTAGGGCATGTGGTTAATGAACTGGGAATTCATGTCGATCCGGCTAAGATCGAAGCTATTAAACACTGGGAAGCACCAAATACGCCATCTGAGGTGCGGCAATTCCTAGGTCTTGCGGGTTACTATCGTTGTTTCATTGAGGGATTTTCGAAGATCGCTCAACCCCTCACCACTCTTACCCAGAAGGACCGAAAGTTCGACTGGGGTGAACCACAGGAATCAGCATTTCAGATGCTGAAGCTTAAACTTTGTTCTGCACCTATCTTATCTTTACCTGAGGGTACGGATGACTTCGTTGTGTACTGTGATGCTTCTATTCGTGGTCTCGGTTGTGTGTTGATGCAACGCGGGAAGGTTATTGCTTATGCTTCTCGTTAACTCAAAGTTCATGAGAAGAACTACACTACTCATGACTTGGAACTAGGTGCGATGGTCTTTGCATTGAAAATCTGGAGACATTACTTGTACGGTACCAAGTGTGAAGTATACACCGATCACAAGAGTCTTCAGCATATTTTCGACCAGAAGGTGTGGAACATGCGACAGCGTCGCTGGGTTGAACTCCTGAACGACTATGACTGTGCTATCAAATACCATCCTGGAAAGGCGAACGTTGTGGCGGACGCCTTGAGCAGGAAGGAGTCTGCGAATCCTCGTCGTGTTCGAGCCTTATAGCTCACCATTCATTCCTCGTTGCCTGGCCGAATCCGTTCTGCACAGTTGGAAGCTTTAAAAGAGGAGAACCTTAAGGCTGAAACTATGCACAGTGCTGACAAGCATCTTGAACTCAATATCGATGGCTTGCACTATTTTGCGGGACGTGTTTGGGTTCCCTTGTTCGGGGGATTACGCGAGCTTGTTTTGGATGAAGCTCACAAATCCCGGTATTCTATTCACCCTGGCTCCGATAAGATGTATCAGGATTTGAAGATACTTTATTGGTGGCCAAACATGAAGGCTGATATAGCTTCTTATGTCAGCAAATGCTTGACTTGTGCTAAAGTCAAGGTGGAGTATTAGAGGCCGTCTGGTGTCATGCAACAACCAGAGGTTCCAGAATGGAAGTGGGAGCGAATCACGTTGGACTTTGTCACTAAGCTGCCAAGGTCACCTAGTGGTTATGATATGATCTGGGTGATTGTTGACAGGTTGACAAAATCAGCACGTTTCATACCTATTAAGGAAACCGATGGACTCGAGCGGTTGGCTTGACTTTACCTTAAGGGGGTGGTTGCTCGGCACGGGGTGCCTATTTCTATTATCTCTGATCGTGATTCTCGTTTTGCTTCGCGTTTCTGGAAGGCTCTGCACAAGGCTGTGGGTACTCAGTTGGATATGAGTACGGCTTATCATCCGCAAACTGATGGACAGAGCGAGCGGACAATCCAAACCTTGGAAGACCTGCTTCGGGCATGTGTTATCGATTTTGGCAAAAGCTGAGAGATCCACCTACCGTTGGTAGAATTCTCCTACAATAACAGCTATCACTCTAGTATCAAGGCAGCTTCGTTCGAGGCTCTCTACGGACGGAAATGTCGATCACCCCTTTGTTGGGCCGAGGTGGGCGAGAGCCAGCTCACTGGTCCGGAACTTGTGTACAAAACTTCGGAGAAAATCGTACAAATTCGTAACCATTTGGCTGCTGCGCGGGATCGTCAGAAGAGTTATGCCGATCGCCGTCGCAAACCTTTGGAGTTTCAGGTTGGGGACAAAGTACTTCTGAAAGTTTCACCATGGAAGGGCGTCATACGCTTTGGAAAGCGTGGCAAGCTTAACCCTCGTTATGTCGGACCATTCGCAATCCTGGATCGGATTGGACCGGTGGCATACAGACTGGACCTACCGGCGGAGCTCAGTAGTGTTCACAACGTCTTCCATGTGTCTAACTTGAAGAAGTGTTTGGCTGATGAATCTCTCATTGTACCACTGGAAGAGATCAAGGTTGATGATCGTCTTCGCATCGTGGAGGAACCTGTCGAGATTCCCGACTACAAGATTCGTAGCCTTCGTCGGAGTAAAATCCGCATCGTCAAAGTTCGTTGGAACTCGAACCGTGGACCGGAGTTCACGTGGGAACGAGAGGATCAGATGAAAGCTAAGTATCCTCATCTCTTTCCGAAGCACGCATTCGAATCAAGGCACGTTACTACTGAAGCGGAATGAATCTTGGGTCGAGATTCCTTTCAACGTGGGGATGATGTGACATCCGGTAAATTTTCTTTTCGTTTCGTTCGTTCCGTCTTTTTCATTTTTGGGCTTTGTGCAATTTTCGGGACGAAATTCTTTCAACGTGGGGATGATGTGACACCCGGCATATTTGGCTTAAATATTTTAGTAACATCTAAGTCTACCTTAGCGGGAAACGTTTATAAACGGACTTAGCTAGGTTAGTTGAGTCGGGTCAAGTTAGGATTGTCCAGGGTTCAATGATCTGGAGGATCATTGGGAGTCGTTTTGGGAATACACTAGTACCGGGTCCCGTTGTTGGTGAAGTTACATAAACTAATTAAGTGTACGTGTAGATTAATTGTCGTGTGGTAGATTATGTGCATAGATGTGTTTAAACGATGTGTAGATAATCATCCATGCTTAAAAATGTTAAACATAGACTAAGGTGCGTTAAAATGCGTTAAACACGACAAACTGGAAAACTAGAAAACATAAGTACTGGTTCGACCACTTCGAGTGGGCGAACCTGGAAATATGTCTTGGTTCGACCCTTAGCAAAGGGGCGAACCTGGGATATGGAATTGAAAGAATTCCATTCGAGCAAGTCAGGGTACATTCGACCCTGTGAAAGGGTCGAAGGAGGCTACATTCGACCAGGAACAAGGGTCGAAAGTGGACTAGTATAAATACCAAACTTTGTCATTTTTCACCATTTCACAAACCCTAACCGTCTCATAACACTCTCAAACGATTTTAATCACTAAGGAAGGAGTTTTTGCTCTTCTTTTTCATAATCTAACCTATCAACAACATCTAAACAAGAATCCAAGGTGTGTTCTTAATCCTAAATCTTTTTAAGGCATTTTAATTCGTTTTCATCTAACCCTAAATGTCCAGATCTGTTCTAAGGATGTTTTTATCAATAAAAACCTTTTAAACATCTTTCTAAATCTAAACCCTATCATTAAACATAGGTTTTGTATCAATAAACATATGTTAATTGTGTGTTACGTGATGTTATGTGTTGTTGGATGATTTGCTGCTGTTCCAATGATAGAAACATGATCTAGGGTTGCTATTGATGTTGGTTTATTGTTATTTAGGGTTACAATTAGATAGATGGTGATATTATGGGTATTTTGGGGATTTTTGATAAATCTAAGGATTGTTACATGTTATTATTATTAATAGAAGTGTTGGGGGTTTTCATAAACACATTAAACAGAGCATATTGAGATGATTATGAAAGGATTTCAAAAAGTTTCTAAATTAGGTAAGAATTCCATGCATGATGTGACATTTCCATAATTTTGCCATTTTGGGAAAGTGTTAAAACAAACTGGTTTTGGGGCAAAATTGGTGGGGTTTTGTAAGGATAAGTTATTCATGCATGACTGCTGTGTTTGATGATGTTTCGCGATGTTTTGAATGTGTTTGAAGCGTTTTTAGGGAAACTTATCTGACAGGGTCGAACCTGGGCTCATTCGACCAAACGAGTGGTCGAATGAGAGATTTCAGGGTCGAACCTGGGAAATGTTTGGGCGAACCAGATAAAACGGTCGAACGTGGCATCAAACGGGCGAATGTGGCTTGAAAAGGGGCGAAGGAGGATTTATCTGCCTGGTTCGACCATTCTGATGTAAAAATGAGATTTTTGATACAAACTAAGTGTTTTATGCTTGAACCTTGTGTGTAATCTATGTGTACTTGATTAGTTAGGGTAATGAGTCACCAACGGGATGTCGGGTCGGTCTAGTGTGTCGGTTGAACATTTAAACACGTTTTAAAACATACTTGGTTACGATCTGGACAATCGGGGACTAGATAACCTTATGGTTATTAGTCGGAACACTTATGTGAACATTTTGAAAGATCTCCGGTAGAGGGATTATCAAGGGCTTAGCATTTTACTATTTACCGAGGAACGCAATCTAAGGTGAGTTCACGGCCCCACTTTTATAGCTTTAACTTTTGGGGGGAGAAAACATGCGCTAAACTATTTTGGTAACATATTTCATACTATAGTTTTAACTTGGCATTGCTATACGATCTTTTAATGTCCCGGGGAAACCCATGAATGTGCGAGGATGTACAACGGGGGAAGTGTGGATAGATCTATTGGGCGTGACCTGCCCCACTCGTCGGCTTGGAGGGCCGGGCGGGTGCATACTGTCTCGAACTGGTAACATTGGTATCATGTTGAACATTCGGGCTGAACATTGCTAAACATTGCTAAACGTGTCTAGTAATGGTTTTCCAATCGTAGTAGTAATAAAACATACGCCTAGCTAGCGTACTTGGTGACATTGGTATAGTATGGACATGGTAACGTTTTGTTAACTTTTGGTAACTTATTGAACAAACCTGTGAACTCACCAGCATTATATGTTGACGTCTTTTTGGCATGTTTTTCTCAGGTCGCTAAGGTAGCAACAGAGGACTAGTCGCACGAGTCTGCATGGCGTCTAGGCTTAGTTTCATGTTTTTGAATCAAACAGTTTGAACATTGTCGCACATGGTTTTGTAACTGGTTAAATGCTTCCGCTATGGTTTTATAAAATGAGAACTATGTTTTGAGTTTACGTATTTCATGTAGTGTTGTTTATTGTGACCGTTGACTTGGATCCTGGTTTTTCATGCGCCTCGCGGTAAAACTCTGCCAGTGGAAATTTGAGGGTGTGACAACCTAGACCCCTATTTATACTAAATTAACCATACTAATCCTACTTTAATACTACTAGCAATTGTAATCTATTACTAACTCGCATCATTATCTCTTAATAAGATAATTCTAAACATTCAAACTAATCTAAACCAATCTTTCACTTTGGTCCTTCAACTTTCAACTCATACGCGTTTTAGAATTAACTTTCAACATCCCCCTTAATCCTAAAACCCGACCATGCTTCTCTTACTTCCTCAATCTGACCACTCGAGTCTTGATCGCTCACACTTTCTTGCTTAGTATAAAGTTTCTTTTCTTGCTTTTCTTTCTTGATCGAACCACGCAGGTTCTTGATCTTCATCATCAACTTGAAAACGAGTTTCTTTACTGCATTCTTTCTTTCTTCCTTCAAGATCTACTCTTGACTACATCATCTCTTTCTTTCTTTCTTCTTCAAGATCCGTTCTTGAGGGCATCATTCATCAAGATCTGCTCTTGAGGGTGCATTAATTCTTTCTACCGGTTTTCTTGTAACATTCGTAAATTTTCTAATAAGTTAATTATAACTTTGGGGATCTAAAGTTACAATAATCCATAATTGAAAATCTCATAAACCATATTTTTTTCGTAACGTTTGGGGTAGTGTTATAACACTCTAAATTTTAAAAGTGACTAGACTAAATAAACAAATATTAATTTGGTTAAACTAAATTAATTGAAACGCTACATTTTCTTTAAGAAATTTTTTTTAATCCATATATTTAGACATATAATTATATAGTTAATTGTGGAATTAAGAAGTTTTCATAAATAAAGGTTATTACATTATAATTTTGTGTTCAAATCAATGTAAGTATTATTAAATCACTTGAAGAATAATAAATTGAGAATGAAACTTGTAAAAGGTTTTTTAAAGGGTTTTAATGCAAATTAAATCTTTTAATTAGGAAGAGTTTCTTGATGCATGTAACCAATTTTTATTTATGAACAAACATCCATATATTTTAGCTCTTCTCACAATTATTTCTTCTCCCAAGATTTTCTATGTTAAATAACGAGATAAGCTTATCCATATTCTTACACTTTTTGAAGTTGGATCTTATACAAAAGGAAGTTTTAGTATTTACAAATACCATCGACACAAGTTTTAGAGTTAAACTCTTTGGTCTAAAATTTGCGGTGCACATATCCTAAAGGTAACTTCTTTGTTCGGGTTGTTTTTCTCAACTTTTATTATTTTTTTAGTGTGCCTAAGAATGCAAGATTTGTATTATTTTGAAATAATTGATTTAAAATAATGTAATTTATTTTAGTAATGAATCAAAATATATATAACAGAAACAAAATATATGTTTCTTCTTATTTTTATTTTATTTTTTATGTGTCAATAAGTTAGCAAAATTTGTTTTGTGTCAAAATCAAATTCATCATATCTTTATATATATATATATATATATATATATATATATATATTTTTCGTAGCTTTTTATGAAATGCTTTGTATCCTTTATGAAGGGATAGGTAATTATTATGGTGAAAGTCTTATAAGTAAAGAAAAGAAATACAATACTTTTATATCTAAAATCCTTAAAAAATTCAAATATTCTCTTTATTTTATTACGGGTTAATGCAAACTCAACGAATCCATTTTTAAAATTTTTTTTCTAAATCATACGTAAATGGACGTATTCGTATATTTAGATGAGAATGATTTTTACTCATTTTTTAATATAATATATGGTTATGATAAACACTAGAGAATTACATATTCTTTTAGTAATATAGCTATACTAGTATTTTGTAAAATTAAGATGACCCACTATTTAAACCTAAACAAATATTTACCTGTCTTGTTAATCATCTAACTTATGGAGTATATAAAACTTAAAATGTAGTTATAAACCAAAACAGTTGAGTCAAACGTTTTGTTCTAATGAGATAAATACTACATTTTATTTTAAGCGATCAAAATTCATTTCTATAAGGAAATTCTTTAACATTCATAATACTCATGGCCTTGACTTTTAATCAATCTTGAAAATAAAAAGTCGACACTAATCTCAAATCATCGTACATAGATTCGAGCATAGTTCTTTGACTCTCGTTGATTGTTTTTGCAAGTTCATCTAAGTCAATGTGAGTATATCTTTCCCCTTTTGCATGTTTTACTCTTTTGGGGCTATTCATGTACAATATGACTAAATGTTATTCTTTCACTAAATGCAATTCTCATGTGTGTTTGCTTTATGTTAATTTGTGTGTCTATGACTTGTCAAAATCATTAACCTTTGAGGGCCTAGTATTTCAATGAATAGTACTATGGTATATACCCCTTGTGACTCTGTGACCTTGGTCATTGTCTTGTGATTCATTATACTAAAAAATGGTTTGATTCTTGATTCTTGATACTTGATTCTTAGGGTTCATTTTGAACAGATATTACTTATTACATAATTGCAAACAGTATACAACACGTAAATTGCGAAACTCTTTATCTACTATATATATTCAAAACAGGGTATGCTTACCAATAATTTTTGTATTGACCAAATTATTTTCGTACATGTTTCATGTAAGGCCCTTAGCCAATTTACAAAAAACGTGCAACGGAAATACCAACCGAAAAGTTCATTTCTTTTAAAAACAACCTTGGATGTTTAGAAACCAAATCTACTAAGTATTTTAGGTATTGCATCTTTTAAATATGTTCTATTACATTAAATGTGACCCATCTATATCACGTTATGCAGTTGTGTCCACGTACAATCCACCTCCTCGCTCGACCTCCATCCTTTCCTTTGCTCTATTAAGTAGACAAGACAACCTGCGATCACCAAATAACCGTTTCGTTAGTTCATTTAGTGACTTAATGCACATTACTCATAATGTGGAAATAATATCCATTGATACTCCATAATCTCGTTCCAACGCCTTTTTGCAAGTTCGGATGTGGTACCCCGAACCGAACCTGCAAGTCTCATGCATTCATATTTTCATACATGCACCTTCATTACCAATCTCATAACAAAGGTTAATAACCCCACAATTTCAAATAAGCATACAATTCCCTCATATAACCCTACAATTCATACAAGCATACAATTCCCTCAAATAATCCCACAATTCATACAAGCATACAATTCCCTCAAATAATCCCACAATTCATACAAGCATACAATTCCCTCAAATAATCCCACAAATCATACAAGCATACAATTCCCTCACATAATCTACTTTGACCCGTCATGTTACCCTTTCTTCGGTATTCTCTAAAACAGTATGACGTTTCCAATCCTCTGCTCAATCTACACATATTACTAACCTTTACATACATGAAACTCTTACTCAAACCCGAGTATGAGTACCCATATATACATCCCATTTTCAATCTACATGAGCATGACAATCTACTTACCATATTTGATACCATCAAACAACGTATCAATTAAGCTACATGCACGTGTATCATCCTGTACTAGAATCATGTTTGTACATCTGACATTCCTATTACTTGCTACACCCATACCTAACATTCCACAAGGTCCAACGATGTTATTCGATGCGTTAAACGCAATTACGGGTCGTGCACATAAGCGAAATATCAACATATGATAAAAATTAACAAAATATCCCAGGTCCCACCGTAACTTACGGTGGCCACCGTAACTTACGGTGGACCTCAAGAAACCTACGGTGGTTCCCCATTGTATTACGGTGGGTAGAAAGTGCCAGGGGCCACCGTAAGTTACGGTGGCCACCGTAACTTACGGTGGGGCCCTAAAAATCCCCATTTTTGCTTCCCTTTCCATCCTTCCTTGATCCGTCTCACGCCGATCCATCCGAAGCTGCGTTTTTCCTATTATAAGCTTCCTAACATGCCTTAGCATCCTTACTAACGTTCCATCATTTCATGATTCCCATTCTACTTCCACACATAAATACATGTTAAGATTGTAACACCCCAACCGATGGCGGAATCATCGAGGTGTCACGTAGTGACGATTGTTCAAAAGCACATGGTACTAAAATGTAAATATATTATTGAATAATTTAAATTGTCTTACATAGATGAAATGGAAAAAAATACAAAAGTCTGAACAAAACATGAAATTTGAAATAAATTATTAAAAGCAAGCACTAAAATCCAATGCTATGAAACTACGCTCAAACTGCACCTGAAACATGTACAAAATAGGTTTTGTCAACATATAAAATGTTGGTGAGCATTCCTAGATTTAATACATATAGTAAGTTGGAAAATGTTATACAATTCAAGTGCAAGCTACGGTGCAAATATGTAAACTATGTATCATACAAATGAGCAAAATCAACCCTGTGACTGTATAATGTACTGTATGAACGGTGGTGTACTCATCCAATAAATGGATAAAAAAAACTTAACAATGGCCACGGATTCTCCGATGAAAAAGGGGGAGAATCAATCTAGGCGGGTTGTCAATCCAAATAGCGCTATCCAATGTTAAGGTCGGCTTGTACCATGTTAATGATTTCACTAAGTACAAATGTATTCCACGTGTATTGTCTAAGCATAAAGCACGTTGTAAGCAATGCACATAGTACTAGAATTGTATTGTGAAAATGTAAACTTGTATTTGAAATTTGTAATAGTGTACATGTAACACCCCAAAAATGAATAAAAGCAAAAAGGGGATAGGAAGTACTCACTTTCGCCAAATGACTAGATGACTAAGCGAGCGTGAAAATGCGAGCAATCCAAAGATTCAACAACGAAACTAGTCCAATTTAGAAGAAAAAAAAAACCGAATAGGAAAAAATATCAAGCTTCCAATTCGCCAATTACAAGAGCTTATAATCAAAACTTCAAATGTAGAAGTAATATACTCTAGAAGAAAGGTATGAGGAAGAGTTTAATCGAATTGAAACAATCGATTTAGAGGTGCAAAGTGTAATGGGTCATAGGTGGGTTTTTATACTAGTTTTGGATTCAATTAGGCTTTAAAATTGGTCAACACAATAAAGTAAGGTTTTAAGATGAATTGACTATTTGACTAGGATTTTGACTGAGACTTTGACTAGGACTTTGACTGAGACTTTGACTAGGATTTTGACTCAGACTTTGACTAAGACTTTGACTGGGACTTTGACTGTTTGACTGTCTCAGCGGACCGCGAGGGCTAAAAAAATAATTTTTCTAATTTAATCAATTTTAAGTTATAGACTTGTTTCCTTCTGTTTCTAAGTTGTTTTAGGACCGAAAATTAAGTGCTTTGAGTATCAAGGTCTGAAACATACGTGCTCGGGTGTAGATGTGAGTATAACACGTGCATACTTTTTACTTATAAAAATTATAAGTTTTTATTAAATTGTGAATTTTGGTCCTATTAAAATACGAGGGTTAAAAATGAAAATTTTGAAATAGTCGAGGAACCAATTATGCACATTTATGAAAAGTGAAGGGTGCAGGTTGTCACAGTCTCCCCTACTTTAGAAAATTTCGTCCCGAAATTACTTTCAAGTGAAGGTTTCCATGAAACAAAAGACATTTGTAAAAAGGCAAGTAGATTTTAAGAAATGCATCAGCCATGATTTGACCCAATGTTAGAGAATTAAGAGTTTATAATGAGCAAGGTTTGGGAAAAGTATGTAACTGGTGAGGGCAGGTAGTGTTATAGTAGCTTCCCTTACTTTAGAGAAGTTTCTGACCGAACATTATTAAGGACATGCAACAGGATTTCGACTAATAGAGAGTGTAAGAGTATACAAAGTTTGTGTTTTCTGTGTGGATGGTTCAGAGAAAGACTCTAGGAAGTCGAATTGATGCTCGTGTAAGAACATTCTTATCGAAAATGCTAGCTATTAGTCAACGATCTAATAAAGAGATAGTAATGGGTAGGTTCTTGGTCAGACTCCTAGTCCGGTCCCGCAGTATCGTTTATGCTTATATATAGGGTGTACCGCAGCTAACCCACCACACTCCCGATACTTTGGACTCGTACTGATTGTCTACCAATAGCCCAAATAGAATTACACACCACCCTTATGTACCTGTAAACCCATGATTGCGTTCCGGACAGTAATCATTGATTTACCTTACACTAGGGTGCTATGCTTTTCCATAACACTAACATAAGTAATACAAGAAACAATGCGTGCAACCAAAATGTGTTAAGTAGTAGATACTACTCAAGTATAAGATGCGGTTAGAGGTTCTTCCCTTTTCAGGTTCACCTTTTAACCGTAATAATGAGATTAATGTGTAAGTATAAGACATGATTAGAGGTTCTTCACCTTTCGGGTTCACCCTTAACCGGTAAACTTTTGTTCACATCATTGGGCTCTAAACAACCATATTGATAAACTCTGAGGATTACACTGTTCCCCTTGGGTTAGAGGAATACTCTTAACCGAGTAGTACATGGGAACTGGCTTTGATCTCATACGAGCTATCAATTAGTATGTTCGTTGGTCATGACGATGAACAAAATAATGTAAAGTATTAAAGGGTTTTGCTCGCAACAAAAAAAATATGCATACCAAATATGCGTTCATGTAAGTATATAAGTATAGCATAAAATTTCGATTGAAAGAATAGCATAACGTAAATCGAGTAAATCGCACAATTTGCACAAAATGAAAGTAAACGAGTTAAATTAATGCTCAAAACTAGTGTTGTAAGAATAACTACTAATAACTAGTGCGAGAATAGTTGCGAATAACGCGTGAAAATAACTACCAACAAAAGAATAATACAAAAATAATAAGATAATGTACGAACGTAACTATAAATAGAATGGTGTAAAGAATAATGAAATTTACTGTAAATGAAAGTGCGCAGAACAGACGTATAGTCTACTGGTATGAGGATAACTTTTTAGAAATCGAAATGTTTTTTGATTCAAAACAGGTTCATTTGAAAAGATTTCGTAGGTACACATTTTCATGTGTTTACGAGAAGTCGAGTTTGAAAAGTGTTATAAGGTATATTATTAGTTGCAAATTCCTCCCGAAAACATATATTGGATACGTTATATGAAAACATGCAGATCTACATTTGATTTGTAAAATATGCAACGCAAGTTTATAAAATGCAAGATGAAACCATTTCATGAATTGTGTGTAAATCTAATGTGTTTCGAAAGACCAAGAGTTAAAATGATGTGAAGGTTGTGAATGATCCCAGATGCCTTGACGAATTTTGGAAAATAAAATTTTCTGTATTTAAACATTTCTTTAACTTGTGGGTTGAAAAGTCGGAAATTTTTAATTGTTATGAAATGTTGAGAAAATTGAAGTGTTACCCGTTAAGACTGGGTAAACTTGAAACCTTTTAAATTTTCAAACTTTTACGAAATTTATACATTGAAACATCATTTATTTGCAGGATCGTTAAAGCATCTCTTTGGGCTCATAGCGGGCTATTTGTTTCAAGGCACAAGGTGTATGAAAAGTGTGTTCTAATTTGGCGAATAGGCTTTGTGAAAAGACTTATAGAATAAGTTGTCAAATTAATCGTTTTAGAGAGTAGTGTACTAGTGCGTATCGTGTAGGTAGGCTTTTATGTATGAGTTTAGTCTGACTAAGAAGTTCTAACTAATGGTAGTTGGCTATGGCTTAGGAGATTGGGTGCAGCAATATTAGTATTAGGTATATGAGGATATACTGTGACTTCGATCAAGTAAGTTTGTAAACATGAAGGTATAAAACAGGTTGAAATAATAAGTTTGGAAAAACCATGTTCATTTTTAACTGTATGATGACACAACATTCCTAAAATCAGGATCTGATCAAAGTTAAACACAGAGTTTAAAACTTAAGTCGTGGGTAAAAATGTTTTAATGCAAAACGAGTAATACCTTATAGTGTAAAAATCATGAGCATAAGTGAAATAGTGTAAGCTTTAATGCGATAATATATCGAACAAAAGTTTTAGTAATGATGATAAGGGATTCAAAAGCGAATGATCAATGAATAATGACATATGAAACATCAAGTGATTAAATGGAATCTTCAAATGATAAAAAAACATAAATATCAATGATATAAATCATTGGAATTGTTTCTATAGGAAACTTTGACCAACTCAAGTATTTCAAATTTCCAAGTGACTTGTGGGGGCGTACTTTAGCCTATAAGTGAATGCTCATCCCAAGAGTTCCCAGGTAGGCACACGGGTCCCTCGTCTGATTGGGATTTATACGAAATACCAGGCCTAGACAGAAAACTCAGGATACAGGCGCTCACCCTTCCAGATTGCACGTGCCCCATCACTAGTGAATTCCAAAACTTTAGCGAGATTACAAACGAGATGCAAAAATAGATCCTTGAGATTTGGATTTCACTCCTAACTCAAAGATGTATTTCAAAATTGAAAACGATTGTGGAATGAAACCAATCACTAAGTTAAGGATATCACTCCCAGCTTAGTGGTTAAGTTCCTTTTTGAAGAAATACTCTTTGAGGTGTGGATGTCACTCCTAACTCAAAGATATATTCCTAAGATAAATAACATATAGAGGAGTGAAACTAATCACCAAGGTATGGATGTCACTCCTAACTTGGTGATATCGTTTCGTTTGTGAAATACGAGTATCCTCTTCTTTAAACAACACACCGAAAGAATAACGAGAAAGAATCATAGCGAAAATATCTTGAAAGAAAATAATAGGATAAAGAGAAATAAACACGAGAGGACTCGTGAATGTAGCTTGGTTATAGACTAGGCTAAAAGGCATTCTAATAACCTAATTCCCTATAACCATGGCTCTGATACCAATCTGTAACACCCCAACCGATGGCGGAATCATCGAGGTGTCACGTAGTGACGATTGTTCAAAAGCACATGGTACTAAAATGTAAATATATTATTGAATAATTTAAATTGTCTTACATAGATGAAATGGAAAAAAATACAAAAGTCTGAACAAAACATGAAATTTGAAATAAATTATTAAAAGCAAGCACTAAAATCCAATGCTATGAAACTACGCTCAAACTGCACCTGAAACATGTACAAAATAGGTTTTGTCAACATATAAAATGTTGGTGAGCATTCCTAGATTTAATACATATAGTAAGTTGGAAAATGTTATACAATTCAAGTGCAAGCTACGGTGCAAATATGTAAACTATGTATCATACAAATGAGCAAAATCAACCCTGTGACTGTATAATGTACTGTATGAACGGTGGTGTACTCATCCAATAAATGGATAAAAAAAACTTAACAATGGCCACGGATTCTCCGATGAAAAAGGGGGAGAATCAATCTAGGCGGGTTGTCAATCCAAATAGCGCTATCCAATGTTAAGGTCGGCTTGTACCATGTTAATGATTTCACTAAGTACAAATGTATTCCACGTGTATTGTCTAAGCATAAAGCACGTTGTAAGCAATGCACATAGTACTAGAATTGTATTGTGAAAATGTAAACTTGTATTTGAAATTTGTAATAGTGTACATGTAACACCCCAAAAATGAATAAAAGCAAAAAGGGGATAGGAAGTACTCACTTTCGCCAAATGACTAGATGACTAAGCGAGCGTGAAAATGCGAGCAATCCAAAGATTCAACAACGAAACTAGTCCAATTTAGAAGAAAAAAAAAACCGAATAGGAAAAAATATCAAGCTTCCAATTCGCCAATTACAAGAGCTTATAATCAAAACTTCAAATGTAGAAGTAATATACTCTAGAAGAAAGGTATGAGGAAGAGTTTAATCGAATTGAAACAATCGATTTAGAGGTGCAAAGTGTAATGGGTCATAGGTGGGTTTTTATACTAGTTTTGGATTCAATTAGGCTTTAAAATTGGTCAACACAATAAAGTAAGGTTTTAAGATGAATTGACTATTTGACTAGGATTTTGACTGAGACTTTGACTAGGACTTTGACTGAGACTTTGACTAGGATTTTGACTCAGACTTTGACTAAGACTTTGACTGGGACTTTGACTGTTTGACTGTCTCAGCGGACCGCGAGGGCTAAAAAAATAATTTTTCTAATTTAATCAATTTTAAGTTATAGACTTGTTTCCTTCTGTTTCTAAGTTGTTTTAGGACCGAAAATTAAGTGCTTTGAGTATCAAGGTCTGAAACATACGTGCTCGGGTGTAGATGTGAGTATAACACGTGCATACTTTTTACTTATAAAAATTATAAGTTTTTATTAAATTGTGAATTTTGGTCCTATTAAAATACGAGGGTTAAAAATGAAAATTTTGAAATAGTCGAGGAACCAATTATGCACATTTATGAAAAGTGAAGGGTGCAGGTTGTCACAAAGATTCATTACCCTAAATGGAGTAAGAATCACTTACCTCAAGTCTTCCAAGTTCATGCTTGTTTACTTGCCTCCTCTTGACCCATTAGCTTCCTATGCTTGTGTCCATCACTCCTATCCTTTCATATCATCATGTCCACATCATTGTTAGCATACATGCTCATTCATAAACCAATCATATCTAACTCATGTATAACATTGACTTGCATAGGTCAATTTCTAATATGCATAAACATAGCTTCCCACTCTTTTGATTCATCATTCAAGCGGTTAAACTTAACATCGTATATATCACATAACCAAGCTAATGTGTCTCACACGGAATCCTCAATCTCACAATCATGTTAGAACACATACCACATTATTTCCACATCAGTTGACTTTCCAGAAGGTCAACTTTCAACAATACAAACTTTCTTCTAACAAACATATGCCCATATTGTTATGCTAGATCGTTTGAAATTCATCATAAACATCATATTCCTATCTCATTAACATACAAGATCATTCATCATACCAATTGACCAACACATGGTGTGCATCATGATATTTAAGCATAGTGTATATACTACTAATGCATACTTCTTACAAAATCCTACAATCAACTAAATCCCCACGTGATTACTCTCTAAGACGCAATCCTCATGTTAACCTACTATCAATTGTATCCATTATCATCCTACTTTCATACTTGTCCAATCTTGCTTACAATTTCACAAGTTAAACTAATCTAGACATTACATCAAACACTTGGTGTGCAGACAACATTTAAAGCACAATGTAAAAGCATTTCATGCATACTTTCATAGCTCATAACATAAATCATCCTATTTCTTCCCTACATTACATACCATTCATTCAATAGTTATCAACATAGCAAATCATCACTTTCTTTCCAATGCATTCAATAATTAACTAAGAATGGTCTTGGATTACACAAGACCAATACCCACTTCCAACATAGGTGTAAAACAATCTATTTAGCACATGAATCAAGCATAGCCATATGTATTTTCATGAATTAGGGTTCCTTTAGTGTCTATCAACATCTAGGAACCTCCATCCATCCTTGATTCACGTTTTCACATAAACCCTAGATTTTCATCAATTACAAAAACAAACATAACATCATAATTAGTCAAATTAAAGGTACCTTGGTGTATATAACACCTTAGATGACCCATATTTGGCTTCGTGCACCATCTTGGCTTATACTTTCTCTTGATTTGGAACTAGAGGTGGAGGAGCAAGGGCTTGGTCTTGGGTTCTTCTCTGATGATCGACATACACAAGAAAGTGTATGTTGACATCTTACTTCCCTTGTCTTTAACCCATTGCTTTGCTCCTTGTCCAATCCTAGTCCCGCTAGTTCATCTAAATGCCTTTTGTTATCAAAACTTAACCAACCAAGTTAGTTTCTAGTGTCTTTTTCCCATTATATAGATACTAACATTCAATAGGTTATTTCCATATTAGAACATAACCATCATTCTTATCATCGAAACTCCGTTTTAATATTTGTTAATCACACCTAATGGCGTAATTAAGTAAAACGAATTTTTGGGGCGTTACATTTCAGGTTCTTATGAGATCACTTCTAAGCTTTCGGAACTTAGACTTAGATTGAGATTTACTGTATTTTAGTTTTAGATTGGTAGTTTTAATTGTTGTATTCCTTCCAATGTAATAAAATATTCAATTCAATGTATCAAAATTTACATTTCTAGTCCATGAGCTATTGAACGATTGTCACTGCGTGACACCTCGATGTTTCCGCCATCGGTTGGGGTGTTACAGATTGGTATCTAAGCCATGGTTACAGGGAATTAGGTTATTAGAATGCCTTTTATCCTAGTCTATAACTAAGCTTACATTCACGAGTCCTATCGTGTATATTTCTCTTTATTCTTATATTTAGTTTCAAGATATTTTTGCTATGATTCTTCCTCGTTATTCTTTTGGTATTTTGCTGGAGTAGAAGACACTCGTATTTCACAAACGAAACGATAACACCAAGTTAGGAGTGACATTCATACCTTGGTGATTAGTTTCACTCCTCTATACGTTATCTATCTTAGGGATATATCTTTGAGATAGGAGTGACATCCACACCTCAAAGAGTATTTCCTTTAAAAAGAAACTTAACCACTAAGCTGGGAGTGATATCCTTAACTTAGTGATTGGTTTCATTCCACAATAGTTTTCAATTTTGAAATACATCTTTGAGTTAGGAGTGAAATCCACATCTCAATGATCTATTTCTGCATCTCGTTTTTAATCTCGCTAAAGTTTTGGAATTCACTAGTGATGGGGCACGTGCAATCTGGAAGGGTGAGCGCCTGTATCTTGAGTTTTCTGTCTAGGCCTGGTATTTCGTATAAATCTCAATCAGACGAGGGACCCGTATACCTACCTGGAAACTCTTGGGATGAGCATTCACTTATAGGCTAAAGTAGGCCCCCACAAGTCACTAGGAAATTTCAAATACTTGAGTTAGTCAAAGTTTCCTATGGAAACAATCTCAATGTTTTATGATATTGATATTTATGTTTTGTTTATCATTTGAAGACACAAACGATAAATTATGAATTTTCTTAAATATTGGGAATCTAATCGTATTACATACTTTGATTTTTATCATTCACGTCATTTTAAATCTTGGTCTTCTGAAACACAATAGATTTACACATACTTCATGAAATGGTTTCATCTTACATTTTATAAACTTGTATTGCATATTTTACAAGCCAAATGTAAACCTTTTGTTTTCATATGACGTATCCAATATATATGTTTTTGGGAGAAACTTGCAACTAATAATATGCTTTATAACACCTAAACTCGATTTCTCGTAAACACATGAAAATGCTTACCTACGAAATCTTTTCATATGAACCCGTTTTGAATCTAAAACACACTTCGATTTCTAAAAAGTTATTCTCATGCATTACTACTATTCTTTCAACTATATCACAAAGTTCGAGTAAACTGCGAAAATTTACCTTTTACACTTGTACTCTTTCAGTCGCAAAACTTTTCGTTTAAACAATGGACATATCCTCTTATCAGAATGTTGCTAAATGTCTTTTATCGTATAATGCATATATGTAAAATTACTAAATTTTAATTCGCATGTCAGTAGGCTATACACCTATTCTGTGCACTCTCACTTGCCGTAAATTTCATTATTTTATTCTTGAACCATTTTTATTCATAATTATTTCTAACACGTTATTTGTGATTATTTTCACACTGCTTATTTGTAAGAGTTCAACTCGTTTACTTTCATTTTGTGCAATTGTACGATTACTCGATTTATGCTATATTTTCCTTTCGAATGAAAATTTCATGCTATACTTATATACTTTTCATGAACGCATACTTTGAACGTATATTTTGGACGTATATTTTAAACGCATATTTTGTACGTATACCCTCCTATTTTGAGCAAAACCATGTTATACTTTACATTATTTTGTTCATCATCATGGCCAATGAACATACTAGTTGATTACTCGTATGAGATCTAAGCCAGCGCCTACGTACGACTCAGGTTAGACTACTCCAACCCGAGGGGAACGGTGAAATTCTCAGAGTTTATCAATATGAGTGTTTAGAGCCAACGATGTGAACAGAAATTTACCGGTTAAGGTGAACCCAAAAGGTGAAGAACCCCTAATCATGTCTTATAATTACACATTATTCTCATTTCGGTTAACAGGTGAACCCGAGAGGGGAAGAACCTCTAACCATGTCATGCTTACACATTAGTTCATTGCAGTATCTATTACTTAATGTGTTTTGGTTGCACGCATTTGTTTATGGTTTTATTTATGTTAGTGTTATGGAAAAGCATAACACCCTAGTATAAGGTAAATTGGTGATTACGGTCTGGAACACAATCATGGGTTTACAGGTACATGAGGGTGGTGTGTGATTCTAGTTAGGCTATTGGTGGACAATTAGTACGAATCCAAAGTAGCAGTAGTGTGGTGGGTTAGCTGCGGTACACCCTATACATAAGCACGAGCGATACTGCGGGAGCAGACTAGGAGTCAGACCAAGAACCTACCTCATTATTTTCTATTGCATATTGGGCTATTTAATAGCTCGGGCCGACCTCTTTAATAAGTCGTTGACCAACGACTATCATTTTCGATAAAAACATTTTACAAGCTTCAATTCGTCTTCCTAGAGTCTTTCTTTTGACCACCCATACAGAAAACTCAAACCTTGTATACTCTTACACCCTAGGTTATTTGGATTCTGGTTGCATACCTTAATAAAGTTCTGTTAGAAACCTTTCTAAAGTAGGGGAGACTGTTTCATTAGTATCTCTACCCTCACCAGTTACATACTTTCCTAAATTTTTTTCATTGTAAACTCTCAACGTTCTAACTTCGGGTCAAATGTTAAGGATTTTGAAACTTTTACTTGGGATATTAAACCACTACTTTATACTTTGTTAAATCATGATTAATTCATTTCTTAAAACATACTTGGCTTTTTACAACACCTTTTATTACATAGAAACCTCCCCTTGAAAGGAATTTCGGGACGAAATTTTCTAAAGTAGGGGAGACTGTAACATTGGCAAATTTTCTAATAAGTTAATTATAACTTTGGGGATCTAAAGTGACAATAATCCATAATTGAAAATCCAATAAACCATATTTTTTTCGTAACGTTTGGGGTAGTGTTGTAAAACTCTAAATTTTAAAAGTGACTAGACTAAATAAACAAATATTAATTTGGTTAAACTAAATTAATTGAAACGCTACGTTTTCTTTAAGAATTTTTTTTTGATCCATATATTTAGACATATAATTATATAGTTAATTGTGGAATTAAGAAGTTTTCATAAATAAAGGTTATTACATTATAATTTTGTGTTCAAATCAATGTAAGTATTATTAAATCACTTGAAGAATAATAAATTGAGAATGAAACTTATAAAAGGTTTTATAAAGAGTTTTAATGCAAATTAAGTCTTTTAATTAGGAAGAGTTTCTTGATGCATGTAACCGATTTTTATTTATGAACAAACATCCATATATTTTAGCTTTTCTCACAATTATTTCTACTCCCAAGCCTTTCTTTATTAAATAACGAGATAAGCTTCTCCATGTTCTTACACTTTTTGAAGTTGGATCTTATACCAAAGGAAGTTTTAGTATTTACATATACCATTGACACAAGTTTTAGAGTTAAACTCTTTGGTCTAAAATTTGCGGTGCATACATCCTAAAGGTAACTTCTTTGTTCGGGTTGTTTTTCTCAACTTTTATTATTTTTATAGTGTGCCTAAGAATGCAAGATCTGTATTATTTTGAAATAATTGATTTAAAATAATGTAATTTATTTTAGTAATGAATCAATATATATATATATATATATATATATATATATATATAACAAAAACAAAATATACATTTCTTCTTATTTTTATTTTATTTTTTTATGTGTCAATAAGTTAGCAAAATTTATTTTGTGTCAAAATCAAATTCACCATATCTTTATATATATTTTTTTTCGTAGCTTTTCATGAAATGCTTTGTATTCTTTATGAAGGGGTATGTAACTATTATGGTGAAAGTCTTAGTAAAGAAAATAAATACAATACTTTTATATCTAACCTTATAAAATTCAAATATTCTCTTTATTTTATTACGGTTTAATGCAAACTCAACGAATCCATTTTTGAGTTTTTTTTTCTTTTTTTTTTCAAAATCATACGTAAATGGACATATTCGTATATTTAGATGAGGATGATTTTTACTCATTTTTTAATATAATATATGGTTAATCACTAGGGAATTACATATTCTTTTAGTAATATAGCTATACTAGTATTTTGTAAAATTAAGATGACCAACTATTTTACTTTTTTGGGGCTATTCATGTACAATATGACTAAATGTTATTCTTTCACTAAATGCAATGCTCATGTGTGTTTGCTTTATGTTAATTTGTGTGTCTATGACTTGTCAAAATCATTAACCTTTGAGGGCCTGACATTTCAATTAATAGTACTATGGTATATACCCCTTGTGACTCTGTTGAGAGACCTTGGTCATTGTCTTGTGATTCATTATACTCAAAAATGGTTTGATTCTTGATTCTTGATACTTGATTCTTAGGGTTGATTTTGAACGGATATTATTTATTACATAATTGCAAACAATATACAACACGTGAACTGCGAAACTCTTTATCTACTATATGTATTCAAAACAGGGTATGCTCACCAATACATTTTTGTATTGACCAAATTATTTTCGTACATGTTTCAGGTTCTTATGAGATCACTTCTAAGCTTTTGGAACTTAGACTTAGATTGAGATTTACTGTATTTTAGTTTTAGATTGGTAGTTTCAATTGTTGTATTCCTTCCAATGTAATAAAATAGTCAATTCAATGTATCAAAATTTACTTTTCTAGTCCATGAGCTATTGAACAATCATCACTACGTGACACCTCGATGTTTCCGCCATCGGTTGGGGTGTTACATTTGTCTTTTTAGTTGGAATTGATTCCTGATTCTGAAACCAATCTCCAAACACTGCAAAACTTTATTCTATTCTCTTCTCATTCTTTCTTTCAAGAAATGAACACGAAAACCTTCCTTCCAATGAAGGTTCTTGTCTACCTTCTTACTTACGAACTTTCTTTAATTCATCAAGAACAATATACTTGGCTAATCTACTTAACTGTAACCAATCTTGCAAACCTGGATAAGACTTGCTTCATGGTTATTTGCACATCACCCGAATAACACTTGTTGCCTTATGATCAACAAAACAAACCTGCAACCCGTTTTTTCTTTAGGGCTCGCTATTAACCTCCACTCAACAAACACAATTGTTACGATCAAAACCTAATGTGTAAACTTTCTTCACGGCTCAAGCACTTGACCCATGCCGCCCTTACGATTACTTGTCGTGAGACCGGATGGCTCAAACCAACTCATAACCGCCATTAGCAAAGAAACCATTAAATACTATCGATCAACAGAAGACACAATCCACATGCGCTTCTTTGGTCACCATCACAACAAAATCGGATCGCTACTATGCTTTGAATCTTGACCCACCTTGGCTCAATCATTCATTTAATCACCATTCAAAAGTCATGCAACAACCGAGCACTGCTAGATAATAAACACTAACATGAGCCAACCAACTTTTGGCGACCAACAATCCAACATATAATTTTTCAAAAAAATTACTATAGCTTGCCATTCACCATGCATAACACTACTTTTTATGAAACCCACAATATTTTATCACATGCATATCGATGGAATTTTTTGCAAAAATGGGTAGTTTGCTTAGTGTTAGAGTGTTTATAGGTAGAGGGTGTGATAAAAAAGCAAAAATGGGTAAGTCACCATCTCATTTGGCGACATTGAAATAGATTTTTGAATGTCACCATCTCAGTTGACGACATTGAAATACATTTTTGAATGTCACCATCTCATTTGGCGACATTGATTCAAGATTTTTGAATGTTGCCATCTCATTTGGCGACTTTGATTAAAAATTGAATGTTGCCATCTCATTTGGCGACTTTGAATGAATTTTTATTATAATTAATGAAAGTCGCTAACTTGGTTAGCAACATTGAATGAAAATCGCTAACTTGGTTAGCTACATACAATGAATTGTCTTGGATTATTATTGAAGAGTCTTGTGTATTAATGTGACAACTCGAGTAAATCTCTCTCTTGGTTTCTATCTTTTGTCCGTATCTTTCGTTATTCCTTTTGGTACTTGTGCAATTTTGAGGACAAAATTTCTGTAACATGGGGAGAATGTGACAACTGGCAACTTCCGATATACACTGACGTGATTTCTATGACTAAAAATAAATATTTATTTATTTTTGTTGCTAATTATTAAGTTTCGGAAGTTTACTGACCGTTTTTACAATTGGAACTGCAACCGATTTAATTAACGCGATTTAAACGCGTGTTCTGAAAACACGCGTCGGACATCGAAGATATTTATATTTATGCTCGGTTTTGTATTTCGAACAAAACCGACTACTTTTTAGAATTAATTATTGGGCCTAGAATAGAAACCGAAGCTCGAAACGTTAATGCGGGTTCGATACGCGGTATCTACCTACTAAACCCTAATCCTAACTATAAAAGGGAAGCTCTTCTTCTTCCTTCCCATTCCATCAGCCGCACACCTCTCTCTCTCTCTAAAGAAACTCTGCAGCTTTCTCTCTCTACCCTCCCTCTCATCTCCCTCGCACTCACCCTCTCTCCCTCCCCTTGTTTCAGCACCGGCCGACCACCACAGTCCCTGGTGGTGGCGGCGTAGCTCTGTGACCGGGAGACAGCAGGTACGCGAAGAAGATGGTGGTTCGTGGCTGTTTTGTGGTGGTTCAAGGCAGTAGCAGATGTGGTATTTTACAAGGTGGTTTCAGGTTCGAGGCTAGAGACGAGGATGGCAGCGACTGTGGTGGTTACCGGTTGGGTTATGGTGGCCAATAGCTTGGGTTGTGATGGGTTTTAGTCTTGATTAAGGAGGCTTCGAGTGGTGGTTGTGTAGGCGGCAGGGAAGGGGCGGCACACGAGGTTCAAGGCAAGTGGGCTTGGATCAGGATGATGTCGGCTGATGGTGATTCTCGGTGAGTTTGGTCTTGGGTCTGGTCCAGGTCGCATCGCGTCTGAGAGCAGATTTGGGTCAAGGTCTTGCTCGGTTTTGGGTCTTGGTCCAGATCTGGTCCAGGTTAGGTCCGGATCAGGTCTAGTTCGGGTGAAGTTGTTTCGGGTGGTAGTAGTCGCGCCCGGTAGTGGGTTGGTTGTTGGCTTGGGTCCGGTTTAGTAGGGTTGATTTTGGTTAGATTCGGGTCCGGGTTATGGGTCAAACTCGTCAAAGGCGGTCAACGGTCAGATCTGTCAAGCGGTTCGGTCAACGTGGCGTTCGTGACGGCTCCGGGTTAAGCACGTATGATTCGGTATACATGAGTTCATATTCGTTATTATTTGTAGATGTTATGTATTTATAAATATTGTATATTTGTAAATATTATATATTTATGAATATTATATATTTATAAATATATTGTTATGGATAGAATAGTTTTAACTCGCGAACGGACCGAATAATAATAATAAACGGTAACTATATTATATATCGAACGATTTGGTGAATGGTTAACTTAACATGACTTATGGTTTCGAACTCGGACTAAATATAATTGGACTATATTGTCGGACTATATTATATATATATATATATTGGTATATATATATTTATATAATTAAGGTATTTAGGTGTCGAAACGTATAATCTCGTGAATCGGAATTGTGGATAAAAAGAACTTATTGAATTGTGTTTGAAAGTTGATTTTGGGGGAAAATTGTAGACAGCGGGTGTTGTCTGGTTTGTACAGAAACAGAGGAAACTCTGCCCAAATTTTTATAAAATCAAGCGTAACGAACTGCTATTTCTATAAATAAATTCCCTTAAGTGTTTTGGACAAAAGCATTAAATCGAGGTGTTTTCAGAGGCTAACTATTTATAACAGTAAAGATGATTTTCAAGCGATACTTGAGAAAAAGTAACAAATGTTATTAATCGGTTTTAATAACTAAACTTGTTCTTCCTCAAAAAGTATTTTCTAAAATGATTTACGAGATGATCTTCGGCTCAGGATAGTTATACGTTTCGGGGTACTAGTCCAACATGGTTTATACACAAATGGTAACAAGTGTGCATCTTGGGTGCTATGTTATACATGGGAATTAAAAGTCATTGTCGGTTCGTCGAGTTGAAACGTATTGAGACCCGTGTTGGCACACACGAGTCTAGACAGTCGGATAGACTATCTTTTGAGCAGTCAATAAGCTAGGCTTATGTGTGATAGACTGTTAAGGTGTCCTTTGTTGGTAATTAGGGCACGAGGAAGTCGGTCGAGACTTCAGGCTTTGTTTGCTAGCTTGTCATGGAAATTAAGGTGAGTTTACGGCCCCTCTTTTAAACTGGTTTTATACTTTCGGGGGAGAAAACATGTGTTAAAACGATTATTTGGTAACTACTGTCATACTATGGGTTTCTATTGTGTACTACACGATCTTTGGAAGTCCCGGGGGGAACCATGAATGTGCGGGTTTGCACAACGGGGAAATGTGAATAGCGCTATTGGGAGTGACCAACCCCGCTCGTCGACTTGGAGGGTCGGCGGGTGCATATTGTCTCAAACAGGAACAACAGGAACATACATCGGGCATACTTTTGGTATTCGCGTTAGTAATGGTTTTCCAATCGTGGTAGTAACAAACGTACGCCTAGCTAGCGTATACTGGTTTCGATTTATTATAGTATGGACAGGTTGACTTGGTACTTGAACTACAAACCTGTAAACTCACCAGCATTTTTGTGCTGACGTAAACTTTTACATGTTTTCTCAGGTCGCTAAGGTAGCACAGGGGAACTAGGGCGCACGCGTCTGCACGGCGTCTAGCTAGAGTTGCATGATTTTACAAACATTGAACTTTGGTTTATCATTGAATAATTATTTGAATAAGCTTCCGCTGTAAACGGGAATTTTAAACATTGTCTTCGAAGTTGCATTAATTACATTTAGACTGTTTATTGTGATCGTTGGATTGGATCCTGGTTTGTCATGCGCCTCGCGGTAAAACTCCGCAAGTGGATTTTGAGGGTGTGACAGATTGGTATCAGAGCCAATGGTTATAGTGAACTAGGACTGCATGTAGAGTCTAGTCTATAGCCGAGTCACACACACTAGACGATCACATGGTACTAAAAGTTGTAGTGGTTTACGTATGGTCTTGTCGGGGTGTCTCTAATCGGTGGTCTTTCGATGTTACATCATCCGTTCTATCTTAGGTCGGGTTACTTGTTCCTAGGCAGTGTAGTTTATTGGAGTAACTCGTGTGCTCTTGAGATTTGTCCAGGGTTCGGATATCTCCCTTTCATACTCCAATAGAAACACTTGCCATAAACTACCGTAGCATTACGGTGTGTAGCTAAGAGTCTATGTCTGGTGATTTGAACTTCCAACTAAGAGGACACTTGGAGGACCATGTAGAGCGGTTTATCATTTTGGGTGCACACAAAATCATAAACCGAAATGCATGGAAGCCCTAGTGAGCTCTGGGTTTGAAGGGATAGTCCTGGATTGGATCTAGCTTTAATCTTGTGAACGCTAGTGGTTATCATTAGCTGCGAAACTAAATTTTCTCGTCCTTTTTGTCGGAATCATGTCTGGAGTGCGAGGAGGACGTGGAGGTGGCCGCGCTGGTGGTCGTGGTGGTGGTAGTCGTGGAGGTGTGGAACCTCAAGATGACCGGGTCAGAGATTGAAAAGTACACGGCAAGGCGCAATGAGTTGGAAGTGCTGTGTCCTGATCTGCATGTGCCAGAATACAAGAGGATTGAACACTATATCTCTGGGCTAGTGCCAGAGATCGCGGGATTGGTGGCTGCGGGGAAACAGGGTTGCTACAACTGCGGGGATACTGGGCATTACAAGAAGGATTGCCCGAAACTGAAGCAGAGTGGAAACAACGGTAATGGGAACAACGGGGGCGGTGGCAGGAACGCACGCGCCTTCGTCATTGGAGCCACTGAGGCTAGGCAGGACCCTGACACAGTCACCGGTACGTTTCTTCTCAATAATCGCTCTGTTAGCGTTTTATTTGATTCTGGTGCCGATAGAAGTTTTGTATCCATGGAAGCTAGTCGACTGCTAGATGTAGTGCCCGTACCATTAGAGGCTAAGTATGTTATTGAGTTGGCTGACGGTAAAAAGATTGAGGCTACTTGTGTCCTTCGGGAGTGTCAACTAGAGTTATCGGGTTTGTCTTTTCCCATCGACCTTATGCCAGTGCCCTTGGGTAGTTTCGACGTTGTGGTAGGCATGGATTGGTTGTCTTTGTATCGCGCGGAGATTGTCTGTTACGACAAGATTATTCGGATTCCTCTCCCTGATGGAGAATTCCTTTCGTGTACGGTATCAAGGGTGGTGTTCCGCTGAATATCATCTCTAGCATGAAAGCCCTTAAGTGTCTTCGAAAGGGTTATTCGGCCATTCTGGCACTTTTGTCTGTTTCCTCTGCCGATGGGAAGAAGATTGACGACATTCCGGTTGTACGCGAGTTTCCTGATGTTTTCCCCGATGATTTATCTGGTCTTCCTCCTCATCGTCAAGTCGAGTTCGGTATTGATCTTGTACCAGGGGCTGCTCCTATTGCTCGGGCCCCCTACCGTCTTGCACCTCCCGAGATGCAGGAATTGTCTAGCCAGTTACAGGAACTCTTGGACAAGGGTTTCATCCGACCAAGTTCTTCCCCTTGGGGAGCCCCGATTCTATTTGTTAAGAAGAAGGATGGAAGTTTCCGATTGTGTGTGGACTACAGAGAACTGAACAAATTGACCGTCAAGAACCGTTATCCTCTTCCACGTATTGATGATCTATTCGACCAGCTTCAGGGTTCTAGTTATTATTCCAAGATCGACTTGAGGTCCGGTTATCACCAGCTGCGCGTCAGGGAGGCTGACGTTGCAAAGACTGCCTTTCGTACGCGTTATGGCCATTACGAGTTTTTGGTCATGCCTTTCGGTCTCACAAACGCACCGGCGGTTTTCATGGACTTGATGAACCGCGTTTGCAAACCATATCTTGACAGATTCGTCATCGTGTTTATTGACGACATTTTGATCTACTCCAAGAACAAGACCGAACACGAGGAGCATCTACGTTTAGTGTTGGAACTGTTGCGACGGGAACAACTTTACGCTAAGTTCTCTAAGTGCGACTTCTGGTTACGAGAAGTCCAATTCCTAGGACATGTGGTAAATGAACGGGGAATTCATGTCGATCCAGCTAAGATCGAAGCAATTAAGGACTGGGAAGCACCAAAGACGCCAACTGAGGTGCGGCAATTCCTAGGTCTTGCGGGTTACTATCGTCGTTTCATTCAGGGTTCTCGAAGATTGCTCAACCCCTCACCACTCTCACACAGAAGGATAAGAAGTTCGCCTGGGGTGAACCACAAGAGTCAGCGTTTGAGGAACTAAAGTCTAAGCTTTGTTCCGCTCCTATTTTATCTCTGCCGGATGGCCCTGATGATTTCGTAGTTTACTGTGATGCTTCTATACATGGTCTCGGTTGCGAGCTGATGCAACGCGAGAAAGTGATTGCGTATGCTTCTCGTCAACTCAAGGTGCACGAGAAGAACTACACCACCCATGACTTGGAGTTGGGTGCCGTGGTATTCGCGTTGAAAATTTGGAGACATTACTTGTACGGTACCAAATGCACCATCTACACCGATCACAAGAGTCTCCGACACATTTTCGACCAACAACATTTGAACATACGGCAGCGTCGCTGGATTGAACTTTTGAACGACTATGATTGTGCTATTAAGTACCATCCTGGCAAGGCGAATGTTGTAGCAGACGCCTTGAGCAGGAAGGAATCTACTAAATCTCGTCGCGTTCGGGCGTTGCAGCTCACTATTCATTCATCACTACCTGACCAACTCCGTTCTGCTCAGTTAGAAGCTTTGAAGGAGGAAAACCTTAAAGCTGAAACCATGCACGGTGCCGACAAGCACCTCGAGAAAAGGCCGGATGGCTTGCACTATTTCGCAGAACGCATATGGGTTCCATTATTCGGGGGACTTCGGGAGCTTGTTATGGATGAGGCTCATAAGTCCCGGTATTCTATCCATCCTGGTTCGGATAAGATGTACCAAGACCTGAAGGTACTGTACTGGTGGCCAAACATGAGGTCGGATATAGCCTCATACGTGAGTAAGTGCTTGACCTGCGCTAAGGTCAAGGTAGAATATCAGAAACCGTCGGGTCTCTTGCAACAACCTGAAATTCCAGAGTGGAAATGGGAACGAATTACTATGGACTTTGTCACGCAACTGCCAAAGTCACCGAGCGGGAATGACAAGATATGGGTGATTGTCGATCGGTTGACGAAATCAGCTCATTTTCTTGCTATTAAGGAGACCGACACCATGGATCGTTTGGCTCGTCTTTATCTGAAGGAAGTTGTTTCTAAGCATGGGGTGCCAATTTCTATAATCTCGGATCGTGATTCTCGCTTTACTTCGCACTTCTGGAAGTCTTTGCACAAGGCTTTGGGTACTCAACTGGATATGAGTACAGCTTATCACCCACAGAATGACGGTCAGAGTGAGCGCACGATTCAGACCTTGGAAGACATGCTGCGAGCATGGGTGATCGATTTTGGTAAAGGTTGGGAAGCTCATCTACCGTTAGTAGAATTCTCATACAACAACAGTTATCACACGAGCATCAAGGCTGCTCCGTTCGAGGCACTGTACGGACGGAAATGCTGCTCTCCTCTTTGTTGGGCTGAGGTGGGTGAGAGTCAACACACTGGGCCTGAGCGAGTGTACGAAACTTCGGAAAAGATCGTACAGATTCGTAATCGGTTGGCAGCGGCACGGGACCGGCAAAAGAGTTATGCCGATCAGCGTCGCAAACCATTGGAATTCCAAGTTAACGACAAAGTGCTTCTGAAAGTTTCACCGTGGAAGGGCGTCATATGCTTTGGGAAGCGTGGCAAACTCAACCCACGATATGTCGGACCATTTACGATCCTGGAACGGATTGGACCGGTGGCATATCGTCTTGATTTACCGACGGAGCTCGGTAACGTACATAACGTCTTCCACGTGTCAAACTTGAAGAAGTGTCTGGCTGACGAGTCTCTCATCGTTCCACTAGAAGAGATCAAGGTTGACGATCGTCTTCGGATTGTGGAAGAACCTGTGGAGATCCTTGATTACAAGATTCGTAGCCTACGTCACAGCAAGATTCGCATTGTGAAGGTTCGGTGGAACTCGAACCGGGGACCAGTACTTGGGAACGGGAGGATCAGATGAAGTCTAAATATCCTCATCTCTTTCCTAAGGAAGCGTTCGAGTCGAGATATGTTTCCACTACAGCTGAATGAATCTCGGGGCGAGATTCCTTTTTAACGTGGGGATGATGTGACAACTCGAGTAAATCTCTCTCTTGGTTTCTATATTTTGTCCGTATCTTTCGTTATTCCTTTTGGTACTTGTGCAATTTTGAGGACAAAATTTCTGTAACATGGGGAGAATGTGACAACTGGCAACTTCCGATATACACTGACGTGATTTCTATGACTAAAAATAAATATTTATTTATTTTTGTTGCTAATTATTAAGTTTCGGAAGTTTACTGACCGTTTTTACAATTGGAACTGCAACCGATTTAATTAACGCGATTTAAACGCGTGTTCTGAAAACACGCGTCGGACATCGAAGATATTTATATTTATGCTCGGTTTTGTATTTCGAACAAAACCGACTACTTTTTAGAATTAATTATTGGGCCTAGAATAGAAACCGAAGCTCGAAACGTTAATGCGGGTTCGATACGCGGTATCTACCTACTAAACCCTAATCCTAACTATAAAAGGGAAGCTCTTCTTCTTCCTTCCCATTCCATCAGCCGCACACCTCTCTCTCTCTCTAAAGAAACTCTGCAGCTTTCTCTCTCTACCCTCCCTCTCATCTCCCTCGCACTCACCCTCTCTCCCTCCCCTTGTTTCAGCACCGGCCGACCACCACAGTCCCTGGTGGTGGCGGCGTAGCTCTGTGACCGGGAGACAGCAGGTACGCGAAGAAGATGGTGGTTCGTGGCTGTTTTGTGGTGGTTCAAGGCAGTAGCAGATGTGGTATTTTACAAGGTGGTTTCAGGTTCGAGGCTAGAGACGAGGATGGCAGCGACTGTGGTGGTTACCGGTTGGGTTATGGTGGCCAATAGCTTGGGTTGTGATGGGTTTTAGTCTTGATTAAGGAGGCTTCGAGTGGTGGTTGTGTAGGCGGCAGGGAAGGGGCGGCACACGAGGTTCAAGGCAAGTGGGCTTGGATCAGGATGATGTCGGCTGATGGTGATTCTCGGTGAGTTTGGTCTTGGGTCTGGTCCAGGTCGCATCGCGTCTGAGAGCAGATTTGGGTCAAGGTCTTGCTCGGTTTTGGGTCTTGGTCCAGATCTGGTCCAGGTTAGGTCCGGATCAGGTCTAGTTCGGGTGAAGTTGTTTCGGGTGGTAGTAGTCGCGCCCGGTAGTGGGTTGGTTGTTGGCTTGGGTCCGGTTTAGTAGGGTTGATTTTGGTTAGATTCGGGTCCGGGTTATGGGTCAAACTCGTCAAAGGCGGTCAACGGTCAGATCTGTCAAGCGGTTCGGTCAACGTGGCGTTCGTGACGGCTCCGGGTTAAGCACGTATGATTCGGTATACATGAGTTCATATTCGTTATTATTTGTAGATGTTATGTATTTATAAATATTGTATATTTGTAAATATTATATATTTATGAATATTATATATTTATAAATATATTGTTATGGATAGAATAGTTTTAACTCGCGAACGGACCGAATAATAATAATAAACGGTAACTATATTATATATCGAACGATTTGGTGAATGGTTAACTTAACATGACTTATGGTTTCGAACTCGGACTAAATATAATTGGACTATATTGTCGGACTATATTATATATATATATATATATATTGGTATATATATATTTATATAATTAAGGTATTTAGGTGTCGAAACGTATAATCTCGTGAATCGGAATTGTGGATAAAAAGAACTTATTGAATTGTGTTTGAAAGTTGATTTTGGGGGAAAATTGTAGACAGCGGGTGTTGTCTGGTTTGTACAGAAACAGAGGAAACTCTGCCCAAATTTTTATAAAATCAAGCGTAACGAACTGCTATTTCTATAAATAAATTCCCTTAAGTGTTTTGGACAAAAGCATTAAATTGAGGTGTTTTCAGAGGCTAACTATTTATAACAGTAAAGATGATTTTCAAGCGATACTTGAGAAAAAGTAACAAATGTTATTAATCGGTTTTAATAACTAAACTTGTTCTTCCTCAAAAAGTATTTTCTAAAATGATTTACGAGATGATCTTCGGCTCAGGATAGTTATACGTTTCGGGGTACTAGTCCAACATGGTTTATACACAAATGGTAACAAGTGTGCATCTTGGGTGCTATGTTATACATGGGAATTAAAAGTCATTGTCGGTTCGTCGAGTTGAAACGTATTGAGACCCGTGTTGGCACACACGAGTCTAGACAGTCGGATAGACTATCTTTTAAGCAGTCAATAAGCTAGGCTTATGTGTGATAGACTGTTAAGGTGTCCTTTGTTGGTAATTAGGGCACGAGGAAGTCGGTCGAGACTTCAGGCTTTGTTTGCTAGCTTGTCATGGAAATTAAGGTGAGTTTACGGCCCCTCTTTTAAACTGGTTTTATACTTTCGGGGGAGAAAACATGTGTTAAAACGATTATTTGGTAACTACTGTCATACTATGGGTTTCTATTGTGTACTACACGATCTTTGGAAGTCCCGGGGGAACCATGAATGTGCGGGTTTGCACAACGGGAAATGTGAATAGCGCTATTGGGAGTGACCAACCCCGCTCGTCGACTTGGAGGGTCGGCGGGTGCATATTGTCTCAAACAGGAACAACAGGAACAACAGGAACATACATCGGGCATACTTTTGGTATTCGCGTTAGTAATGGTTTTCCAATCGTGGTAGTAACAAACGTACGCCTAGCTAGCGTATACTGGTTTCGATTTATTATAGTATGGACAGGTTGACTTGGTACTTGAACTACAAACCTGTAAACTCACCAGCATTTTTGTGCTGACGTAAACTTTTACATGTTTTCTCAGGTCGCTAAGGTAGCACAGGGGAACTAGGGCGCACGCGTCTGCACGGCGTCTAGCTAGAGTTGCATGATTTTACAAACATTGAACTTTGGTTTATCATTGAATAATTATTTGAATAAGCTTCCGCTGTAAACGGGAATTTTAAACATTGTCTTCGAAGTTGCATTAATTACATTTAGACTGTTTATTGTGATCGTTGGATTGGATCCTGGTTTGTCATGCGCCTCGCGGTAAAACTCCGCAAGTGGATTTTGAGGGTGTGACAATTAATACGCTATTTGAATGACATGAAAGCTTTGCAGAGGTGTAGGTGGAATAGTAAGGTAGAAAGGAGAATAGTTTAAGCTTTCAAAATTGGGGGAAAGCAGGTTTTATAAGAAAAAAAAGGTTGTTTTTAAGAGTGATGGTTAGTTGTGACCATTTTGGCTTGGGGGGGTCTAACCTTTAAATAACTGAAAATGAAAAATTGTGGAATTTTGAAAATTTTTTAAATACTTTTATAATATTTTTGAACACTCGGTTGGCGACCTTCATTTTACCGTGAATTCATTTTAACATATCTTATTCAAAGTGGCTAACTAGGTTCGCAACCTTCAAAATTATAATCAAAGTCGCCAATCGAGTTGGCAACTTTCAAAATTATAAACAATTTTATTTTAATCAAAGTCGCCAATTGAGTTGGCAACTTTCAAAATTATAAATTTTTTTACTCAAAGTCGCCAAATGAGATGGCAACATTCAATTTTTAATCAAAGTCACCAAATGAGATGGCAACATTCAAAAATCTTGAATCAATGTCGCCAAATGAGATGGTGACTTACCCATTTTTGCTTTTTATCATACCCTCTACCTATAAACACTCTAATACTAAGCAAACTACCCATTTTTGCAAAAAAAAATCATAATCGATGTCCAACATTCCAGCCATTCAGCCTCCAACTTGTTTGCAACCTTATCCTTATCCACCGACAAGTTCTTGGAAGCCATGCATATAACAAACCAGAATATAAAAACCCAAAATTCCATGAACACTTTACCGTCAACTCCAATGGCTGACTTCAATTTTAGTTACACGGCTCCAAGTCTTCTTTATGTCGACCACTTTTTTTTTTCATCGTCAACAACCCCGCCGTTTTACCGCTGTTGCAACCCCATGAGGGGTTGCTCCCCTACTCGACAAACGACTCTCAAACCAGCCAAGGTCCAATACCAATTGCTGGCCCAAACAATTTGAATCAAATTTGAACACAGGATATTTGGGGGACGAACCCGCGACTCTTTGTATTCAATCAAACGAACTTATGAAAGTATCAAAGTGTATTTTTTCATTGATTTGGAGATGTCAATATATACAATAAAAGAGCCTAAAGACTAGGGCTGACAATTTTGTACACGAACACGATTACCTAACACAAATATGAACGATCTTAACAAGTACATGTATGGCTTTAACAGTTTTGTGTCCTAAACAGGTAGACGCGAATTTACCTATTAATTTTCGTGTCTTAACAGGTAACATACATGTTTACCTGCAGGTACCTATTAATACCTGTTTGAGAAGAAAAACTATGGAACTTTGATTTTTTTTTAATGAATATTATGAATTATTTAAGTTTTTGTGATTTGGTTTTAAAGATTTTTATTTAAGTAGTGAAGGATTATGTGGTTATGACTTTATGTAAATCTAGGTCCTTAGTGAACTTTTGGAAATTTTCTCTCACTAAATAGGTTCGTAAAGATGCGATTAGTATAATATTCACAAACAGGTATTAACAGGTACTTTTCGTGTATACCTGTTAAAAAATTAACAGGTTCGTGTATCAAATAATAGACACGAAAAACTTTCGTGTCGTGTATAGGTAGTCAGGTTTCGTGTATCGTGTTTTAATAGGTTCGTGTCTTAACAGGTCAGGTATACACGATCTTCCAGCTCTACTAAAAACTAGTGAATACAAAGCTTGGAATTAGAAACTACTTTGACTAAACATTAACTAAATACAAAAGACTTTGACTAGACATTAACTAAATACAAAAGACTTTGACTTTGAAATTCAATTTGATTTGGTGGCAAACTCGGTTTTTGACCGAGGTAGGTTTGATAGAACTTACTAACAAGGGACAATTAAAAACATTTACCTAGACCCCTATTTAGACTAAATTAATCATACTAATCTTACTCAAATACCACTAGCAATTGTAATCTATTACTAACTCACATCATTATCTATTGAATAAGATAATTCTAAACATTCAAACTAATCTAAACCAATCTTTCACTTTGCTTCTTCAACTTTCAATAAGGTAGGGAACTTGTGGGAAAATAAGTTTTTGTGAGAAGTGAGAAAAAGATTAAAAACTGATATGTATGGATCATTTTTTGAAGTTATTCATGATGTTTTTGAATTGCTTTGCTTAGAAAAACACCAAACATAACAATTAAAAAGTGAAAACCATGTATTTTAGAGTTAAAACTTAAACCACCATGCCAAGAACATTAAGCAATGTGTTTTAAGTTTTTACAAGTGTGTTTTATCTGTGTTTATATTTTTATGACTATAATGCATTGCACTGTATTTTAAGTTGTTGTGCTTGGAGTTTTTTAATTCAAAACAACCCAAAACATCATTCCTAAATTCAAAACATGTTGGCTATATGTCAATTCTTAATCTTTCTCACACTTTTCACAAAAAAACTAATTTTCCTACATGATCATATACCTATATATATATATATATATATATATATATATATATATATATATATATATATATATATATATATATATATATATATATATATATATATATATGGTATGGATCCTAAGAGAACCAACCACTATTTGAGAACTGAGAAAACAATTATGGACCACACATCTCATATAAAGGCAAATTTTTATTTTTTGATTTAATCGCACATTTTTATGCAAGAATTTTTTTTTTTTATTTTTTTTTCATTTATACATATGTGTATATAGCATTTTCAGCTATACATATGTGTATATTGAAAAAAAATTAAAAAAAATCCTGCATAAAAAACAGCGATTAAAGCAAAAAAAAAAAAATTTTTTTGCCTTAGAGAAATGTGTGGTCCAGAATGGTTCTCCCAATTTGGCCAAAGGTTATCATTTGAACCACTTCCTATATATATATATATATATAATATATAATATATAAGTGAAAGCTAATTAGGGACACATGGCACCTTATGGGGGTTTCCATTAATTTTTTTTCCCTCTTATTTAAATGGGTCATGGATACTCCATCTACTATTAAATTATTTTTTCTCTATCATGTGCATGGCACATGTACTCTCCTCCATGATTTTTAAATGTTAATAACTTTTTAAACGACACTTTTTTTGAAAAAAATTTACACCAAATTAACGAGCGTTTTATTATCTTTCCAACGAGTACCATAGTGTTATACAAAGAACGAAAAAAACGAGCGTTTTATTACTAATGGGTATACTCTGTTCAATGGGTCTACTCTGAACAAACTTCTGATGACAACATCTGTTGAATGCAAACCACTGCTCTCATCGGAAGTTTGTTTCATCCTCTGTTGCTTGCTTCATCCGTGGATAATCATCAGCTGATTCACTCATCAGTGGTTACCAATTCATCAGTGGTTTCCAATCAACTATTTCATTTATCAGTGGTTACTAAAGGCAGAAGCACAACCACCAATAAATGGATTTTCAGCTTTAGTTGGATTTAGTGTTCCGTGTTTTCACACGGGATTTCACCTAGTATATATGATACTTATTTTTTAAACTGTAACACATATAAACACTTTTGTATATTAAAATAACACTCTCTTACCCAAAATCATTTTTTCTATACATGTATGTGAAATCATTTCTACATATTTGCACATGTATGCGTATTACAAAACACGTATGTACATATATGTAGAACCCTAGTTTTTATAGTTTTAGACACATATATACACATATGTATAAATGAAAAAAATTATTTTTATAAAAAAAAAACCTGCGATAAAGCAAAAAAAAATAATAAATATTTTTTTTTTGTATTAGAGAAATGTGTGGTACAGAATGGTTCTCATAATTCTCAATTTGACCAAAGATTCTCAATTAGTGTCTTGGTATTTTTATTTTAATTTTGTATTTCTTATATTTATATGTGTATATTATATACATAATAATATATAATATAATTATTTTAGTAAAGTAATTATTTTAATAACTCTACTAAAGTAGTTACACATTTTTTTTTTCAAAATGGTAGGTTGGTAATTAAATCACATGTAATTAACTAGAAAAAAAATGAATGAAATTAACAAAAATTGATGATAAGGGCAAGAATTGTAAAACAGGGTTCACTAGAATACAAAAATTATTTTGGATTGGACTTAGAGATGTATCAAAACCTAATGGAAAATGTTAGCATTTTAGTCTAATATCATCATCATCATCCTCAGTTAATTTCACCTATAGCAAAGCTAAGGTAGGGTCTAAGGAGGTAAGATGTAGACAGCCTTACCTCTACCCCTAAGAATAGAGAGGCTGCTTCCAGTGAGACCCCGGCTCGATGTGGTTTGGTATCAAGCATTGGACATAAGGCACAAAACACTTAGCAATTGGGACAAACTCGATCGGTGCATGTACCCCCCCTTTGTCTTTTGGCTATCCACGCCATCACATAATGTATGATTAACCGTTCGTCGTTTTTAACGTTATTTTCACGAAATTAGTAAAATAACGTTAAAACTAGTGCAATTTTACTTTTGCCCCCCAAGGGCCACACATATATACATTATATGTGCACACCGTAAGTGAGGCGTATATTCAACATTTTACTCTAATATATATTTGAATAAGTCTTTAACTATTATTACAATTATTTATATTAAAGATTTTAAGTTAATGAAACCTTTAAATTTTCTGATTAATATAGAAGTTTTATTCATTTGATCTATTTAACAAGTCATCTGGTGTCACTGGTGATGGGTTTGGTAGTATTTGACATTCTATCAATACTCATTCTCATATTTTATTTATCAGTTTAAATGAGTGACATCTAGCCTATTACCTACGTGCAGGGAACAAACAAGCATACAAGAAACAAATATTTTAAAATGAATTAGCAGTTGACTACCATTACTTTTCTTATATTCCAAAGCATTCATGTCAACTTTATCATTTTTATCTATTAAATTACACTTAATATCACTAATTTTTCTCTCACTTTTTCTTAAGTAAATAATATCTTTTATACTTTTATTATTACATTTTTTAATCTTGCGCTCACAAACACTTTAAAAAAATATTAAAACATAAATAGAGTGAAACAGTTTTTCCCTCGAATATACAGATAAAAAGTAACATTTTTTCTCATCTAGTCACAACCCCTCAAACTACTTTTTAAATTATGAAAAGTTCACTCGCAAAATATAGTGGACCGATACAAATTCTAAGAAATTTACCACTCTATTTCCTCCCACTCACCCCCTCCCCCCCCCCCCCCCCCCCCCCCCCCCCCCACCCCCACAAAAAAAAAAAAAAAAAAAAAGGAAAAAAATAAATTACTCCTGCTCTTCCTCTCACTCAACCCTCAGCATTCACCTCCATCTAGTGCTAGTTTGTGAATTCTCTTATTGCCATCAAGCTAAATGAAAACGGTTGAGGTGGTGTCGTAGTTGAACCAGGCAAGCCCCTTACTCCATCTAGCAAACGCCCCGACCTCCTTAGCAGGGCCGATTTTGAGGGAGTGGGGATGTCACACCCTCAAAATCCACTTGCGGAGTTTTACCGCGAAGCGCATGACAAACCAGGATCCAAGTCAACGATCACAATAAACAAATCTAAATGAACATATGCAATTTCAAAAACATAGTTTAAAATCCCCAAATACAGCGGAAGCTTATTCTCAAAACATAATCCAAAAGTAAACCAAATTATTCAATGTTTGAAAACCATGCAACCCTAACTAGACGCCGTGCAGACGCGTGCGCCCTAGTTCCGTAGTGCTACCTTAGCGACCTGAGAAAACATGTAAGAGTTACGTCAGCACAAAAATGCTGGTGAGTTCACAGGTTTGTAATTAAAGTACCAAGTTCAACCTGTCCATACTATATCAATTTGCAAACCAAAGTACGCTAGCTAGGCGTATGTTTTGTTACTTCTACGATTGGAAAACCATTACTAACTCGCAAACCAGATGTCGTGTCCGAATAGTAAACCTGTTCCTGTTTGAGACAATATGCACTCGCCGACCCTCCAAGCCGACGAGCGGGGTTGGTCACTCCCAATAGATCTATTCACATTTCCCCGTTGTGCTAACCCGCACATTCATGGTTTCCCCCGGGACTTCCAAAGATCGTATAGTAAACCATAGAAACCCATAGTATGACAGTTGTTACCAAAACATAAGTTTAACACATGTTTTCTCCCCCAAAAAGTGAAACCAGTTAAAAGAGGGGCCGTAAACTCACCTTAGGTTACGTTACTTCGAAATACGAATAAGATCAGCAAGCTATGCTAGCCCCGTAAAGCGGCGACCTAACATATGACAGTTACAAGTACTTAGACTAATAACCCGTAGGTTAGTTAGTCCCTAGATGTCCAGACCATAACCAAGTTCGTTTGAAAACACTGTGACTGTTAAACTAACCCATTGTACAAGACTCGACATCCCATTGGTGACCCGAGACTCCCCGTGTTATACTTGCACCCTTAAACATACAATCATGCAATCACACTTTACAGGCGTTAAAGTCCAACAAGTTATAGTACGTAGTTCAAGTATCACATAATTAAGTCCGAGCACATGTTACCAAGTTATTAGGTATGTTACGGGGTTCCTAGCATGTTCCTAGGTGTCCAATCGGGTCCCGAAATGCTAAATTACACTTACAGCAGCAGTACAGGCGATTAGGAAAAGTCAACTAGTGATTATGTGGGTCAACAGGCATTTAGGAAGGCTAATCGCCTATACTATAGGCGATTAGGGTCATATGGTATGCAAATCAGGAGTTTATAGGCGATTACGTCGTAAGGCATGCAATTCAGGGCTTAACTAGCAATTAGGATCGTAATCGCATGAAGTAAGGGCATTTAGACCCCTATTCGCCTATACTATAGGCGATTAGGGTTCCTATTCGCCTTTAGCACAGCTGTTCTGGTTTTTTGCGCGTTTAACACTCCAAATCAAATCCAGAACGTGTGTAAACATCAAATATCAATCAAACAACCATATCAAACATATTTCAATCAAAATCCTTCGTTTAACCTCGTTCTATCAGCCCTGCATGCAACCATGTATCCCAAAAACAATACATATAGCATGAAACATCACATTAACATGCATAACCATAACCCTAATGAACAATTACTCAGATTTCATCAACATGCTATCATCATTAATCTGTAACTACCTTAATATCATGTTAACAATCCTTTTTGAATCACAAAAACCCTATCTTTTAATCATAAACACACATACAACATGCATAATAGTTAGAATCCAATTAACAACGATTATTAACGAATTTCAAAAGACACATACGTTTATAAACAGGTCTGGACCATTAGGGATTCAATAAAAACATTATTAAAGATTGCATGAATGAAAACCACACCTTAGATTTATGATAGATTGATGTAATAGGCTTGAAATCTTGTGTTTTGATCCAAAATCGTGTTCCAGAGATTGTGTGTGTGTTGGGGAGAGTTGTGGGACGACTAGGGTTGTTAATATGAAGTTTAGGAGGTCAAGTATTGTATTTATAGTCGTTTTTAGTCGTCCAGCACGTTATAGGCGAGTATGCAGCAGCATCAGGCGAATAGGGCTCCTAATCGCCTATAGTATAGGCGATTAGGGCCTACTCGCCCATAGAGGAACCCTACTCGCCTCCCCTATAGGCGATTAGCCCTCCCTAATCGCCTATAGGGGTTGGTTCTGCGTATTTTGCGCGTTAAACCCCGTTTTAACATATGTTAACACATTTTCACATACCGACAAGTCACATAATGATTGTAAACACATAATACTTGCAAACAAACACATTCCCACTCGATCACCAATTCCCGGGACTCGAGACTTGTATGTTCCCTATGCTCTGACGATTCTACGAATCGTCACCCCTTGTACACTTGGTTAAGGACTGACATCTAATGATCCTTTATACTAAACTAACAGTTCCCGAACCGTAACACGACTCAACTAACCCAGTTAAGTATAACATACGCGTGACTCGCTAAGGTAGACTTTAATCTAGACAGTGTTGTTAACCAGAATTTGCCGGGTGTCACAGGGGATGATGTCGTCTCAATACTTTCACTAATACTTTCATTGAGAACTCAGTTTTTAAATTCTTAAATATATTATATAAAAAGAAAGTTCTATACAATGGCGGGTCTAGAAAAAAAATTTAGTAGCAACGTTCGAAATTTTTTTTCGCTGTAGTTTCGTGCAATGGATTGCTATCACTCTTTTGCGTGGCATGATTCATACTTCCGGTTTCGACTTGACATTGTTATAATGTTTATGGTTTACTCCTAAATCAATAAACAGAAAAAGCCTACTCAACTGTTGGATTGCTACCTAATTCCTAAAGCCTAGATCTATTAACAAACAACAAATCCCTAAATCAATTAACTATTGGATTGCTACCTAATTCCTAAAGCCTAAATCAATTAACAAGCAACAAATCCCTAAACTTGTTAAACCGGAATGGATTGACAGAACAATGCATCAATTGATAAACAGTAAACCAGTACTAACATTTTGAACGCCTGTTGTCCAGTTGAACAAAACAGTCGACTCAATCAGCCAGCCCTAGAGTCTGTAACGCCTCGCTATTTCAATAAATAATGATAATTATTATTATTATTATTATTATTATTATTAATTCTTATAAATGTTCACACATCTATATATACGTCTATTATTAATATATAACGAATATATAGTCCAAATACTCGATTTTAGTTGGTTCATATAAATTAAATACGTGATTCTAATATTTAAACGTTTATACGGGTGGGATGTAACGAGAGACACGATTTTAACGGGTTCGTATACGAGGTAATCTTCCACCTAACCTACCTAACCCTAACTATTTAAAACAACTTAACCCTCCCTTCCTCTTCATTTTTATGCCGCTATCTCTCTCTACTCTCTCTCTAAAACCCTAGAACACATCTCACACTCTCTCTCTCTCTCTCTCTCTCTCTCTCGCACATCTCACTCTCTCCCTCTGGTTTCAGCGCCTACCGCCACCACCATCTCCGGTGGCAGCGGCGTGAACAGTTTCAGCCCAGAAAAAACAAGCAAAAATGATCGTGGCTGTAGAGGTGGTTATGGTCGGGTTTGGAGGTGATGCCGGTAGGTGGTGGGCTTCGGTGGCAGGGGTGGTGCAACAGCCGAGTTATGGTGACCTGGTCGGGTCATGGTGGTAGTGGTAGTTCGAAGTTCAGTGGGGAGTGGTTTCGAAGGATGATGACAACTTTGGTGGTGGTTGTTGTCGTCTGGAACTCGGGTCAGAAGTGGTGGTCCGATGGGTGGTTGTGGCTGTCCGATGATGATGGTTTCGATGTGGTGATGGATGCGGAGGTTGTGGCTCACAGTGGATGGTTGGAGTAGTGGTCTGGTTTCCAGGTCAAGCTGTGGGTCAAACTATGGTCAACACCAGTCAGATCTGGTTCCGAGTAGTGGTCAGGTTTGGTTCCTGTTAATCGGTTTTTGTTTCAGATTAATTACACGACAACGACAAAGGTGATGTTTAGTTTATGGTGACGTTTGGCTGGCCGTGAATAAGCAGAGCAGCAGCGGCAAGTCTCGGTCTGGTCCGTCTTTCTGTTCCGGTCAACTGTGGTCAAACGCCCAGATCTGGTCAAACACTGGTCAACATCCGTCAAGCTCCGTTCCGGTCAAAGCTGGTCAACGAGTACTCCAAGCGCACGTGTATCGGTTCGCGAGTTTGAATAACGGGAAGGTATAACGCGCGTCGCGACTTCGTTTTATTTATTTTGGTTATATAGTTAAAGTTATATTTTTTTTGTGTAGAACGAACCGAACCGATTGCGACTAAAAGCTATTTTATTAGTGACTCGAAGGAACGGAAAAATAACTAACTTATAATATACTTAATGTCGCGAGGATAATTAAATGTTAAACTACATATGTAAACATATCACTTGTCGAAATGTATAGTTTCTCATTATTATAGCGTTTTAAGTTAAACCATTCGTCGAGTAAAATAACTTAGTTAAATACTGTTGCGTGTTGTGAAATTTGACTATTGAGTTTTGGGAAAATATAGACAACTTGAGTTGTCTGGTTTATTACAAAAACAGAGGAGACTCTGCCCAATTTTTTATAAAATATAAGAAACGAATAGGCATTCCAAGTTTATAATTATGTGTAGACAAGATTATGTTTTTTACAAATAAATTCTAATTTCAAATCGTACGTCGTCAAAAACAGAAATATTTATATTTATTAATAAGTACAAATATATGCTACCCAAGATACGAGTCGAAGTAACATTCGAGTCAAGCTACGTAAATATTATCTCGTTATACAAAATATATCTTTAACAATAACTTCAAGACGCGACCTTGAAATATATATTAAAGTTTTTATTTCAAATAGCTATACGTACACAGATATTTTCGAGAAACAAAACCAAGTTCCTATCGGTTCGTTAAGTCATACACTCATTAAGACACGTATTGTTCACAATACGAGTCTAGGTAGTTGGATCAACTATCTTTACAACTAAGATGCGAAACAAGCTTATTTGCATTAGAATTTAAGACGTCCTTTATTTGTAATAGGACACAAGAGTTCAATTAATCCAAGTTCAGACTTGTTGCTACTTGCTAGTATTTACACAGTGAATTTCAGGTGAGTTTTACATAGCCCCTTTTCTATTTATCACCATTTTTGGGGTGAAACATGTTACATCATTCTTTATGCAATTCAATCATCAAAGTGTCTATGTGTTTTTCTATGTTGCATTATGTTTTGAACATGACTAGGGTAAGCACAATTCTAGCATAATCATTAACATTGATTAGCCGACGGTATACATTGATAGATCTATTGGACTGACAATCCCACCCGGATACGTGCCTCCTACAAAGGTAGCGTGGGTGTTTGTTATCGCATAACATATTCGAGTGAACCATGAGCGTATGGGATGTACCACATTATAACAGTCACAAGGGTTGATTATGCACTCGATTTACTTCTAGTATGTTTTCACATATGGACTAGACTTGCCATGACACTTGAATTGTACAACATTTTTATTCGATTATCAAAACCTATGTAATTCTCACCAACTTTTGTTGACCCAAAATATTTTCAAACTTAACATGTTTCAGGTTATAACATGCTCGAAGATTAGAGTTAATGCTTGAAGATGCGTAGCTTGTATTTTTTTCATTTTGATGTACAAATTCTTAGAACAATTGTATGTAACTTATTTAAATCATTTATTGAAACTTATTCTTTACCATGAGCTACTGAACAATCATCAATACGTGACATCCCGATGTTTCCGCCATCGGTTGGGGTGTTACAGATTGGTATCAGAGACATGGTTATAGGGAATTAGGTTATTAGAAAAATAATCTAGTCTATAACCTTAGGACTTTAACCAGTACTTGCTTCAATTACTTGTAGCTCTACTTTATCCTTGTCTCTATCCCTATCCTCATCCTTATTCTTAGCCTAACTTGGTCTTGTCTACTCTCTTTCACTTACTTGTTACAATCCTAACGTACTTCTAGATTATTAGGGCAAATTCGTTGGTCTTAGACCTAATCTGTTTTGATAAGCCAACATTTTCGTTTATTCGGGGTTAGATATTTACAATCTTTGTGTTTCATTTTCATTTATACCCCCTCACTCCCGTATAAAATTCTAAGTTTTGAATCCCAAAAATTTTTGCACTTCAAATCTATTTTCTTCCTTATATAATCCCTTCGTTAGCCTAAATTTCATGAAAACATTTGTGGATCTCACAATCATATTTCATTTTACAAACTTGTAATATTACCCGCTTGTGTAATTATTTTTAACATCCAACCCGAATCATATATTTCTCTTTACAACATATTACATATCTTACTTCTTAAATCATATTACCTTCGAGCCAATTTTATTTTAAACTTCTCCCTATTAAAAAAAAAAAAAGACCCTCAACCATCAAATTTCATCATATTCAAGATTTTAAAATCCTTGTTCAAACTACCATCTCGTAACCTATTTATAGGATATACTCTAGCACCAACATTAAAGAATACTAAATTTTGTCAAATATTCATTACCTAGGAATTTCATAAACTAAAGCAAATAAATATTTTTGTCAAAAAGCCTTTTATTCCACAAACTCATTTTCTAAATTTCAAATTTTTATTGAACAATTTATTGGCGCAACAAATGATTTTCGATAAAAATGTTTTAATCTATTAATAATCACTTCTTTTATGGATTAATTAAAGTCAATTATATAAAACACCTCAACAGATTCTTGATTTTTGAAATACGATATCGTGTTTAAAACTTATGACTCATCGAAATATTTTGATCTAAATCAATTTAGTTGTACTATTTAATGACTTTTGCCTTACATACAAAACCAAATTTTGAAAATAAAACCTTTCCATCCACAAGAACAAAATTTACTCTACAATTTTTCCATTGACACCTACTTATTTTAATATTGAAACTTATTCTTTACCATGAGCTACTGAACAATCATCAATACGTGACATCCCGATGTTTCCGCCATCGGTTGGGGTGTTACAGAGTCGAAGTTGATATATGCCTTGAAATTGTAACAACTTTGATGATTTCTATTGAGATATTACAAGGTGTATATACAAAGAAATGTTACAAGTAATTAGGAGAGAAATCCTCCTATGACATAAATGAAAATTCTATACATAAAGGTCATTGAATGTGTTGACTAGAATGAGAGCTTGGAGGCATATGTCTTGGGATGCCTTGAATTTGTTGACTAGAATGAGGTATTGGAGGCATATGTCTTGGGATGCCTAATACCCCCCGTCAATGCGAGTCGGGGGTGGTTGAAGACGAAGCATTGTCCGGAATTTTTCAAATAATGACTTGGGGAGACTTTTCGTGAAGATGTCGGCTACTTGTTGATCTGTTGATATGAACTTTGTGTGGAGCCGACCTGCAACAACTAACTCTCGAATGAAGTGATAGTCAAGATCAATGTGTTTTGCTCTCTTTTGTGATATCAGATTTTGACTTAGAAAAAGAGCACTTTTGTTGTCACACAATAGAGTTGGCGGTCCCGGTGGCAAGGCATGTAATTCACGTAGTAGATGAGTTATCCAATAAGTTCTGCAGCGGTATTCGCCATGGCCCTATATTCCGATTCACAACTTGAACGGGCTACGGTGGGTTGCTTCTTTGCGCTCCAAGATACCAAATTCCCTCCCAAATAAATGCAATAACTGTATGTTGATCTGCGTGTGTCAATGCAACGAGCCCAATCTGCATCAGAAAAACCTAATAAAACAGTGTTAGGTGGCCTATCAAACGTTAATCCATGAGATAAAGTTCCCTTGACATAACGAAGAATGCGTTTGACAAGTTGAAAATGAGTAGTGGTAGGATTATGAAGATATTGACTAGCTTGATTGACAGCGAAGGAAAGATCTGGACGGGTTATAGTTAAGTATTGGAGGGCACCAACAAGAGAGCGATAAAGGGTTGGATCATGAAAAGGTTCACCAGTAGAGTTGAAGATGTCTTTGGGTGTGAGCGGTGTGGCAACTGGTTTGGAGTCAAGAAGGCCAGCTCGAGAAAGTATGTCATAGGCATACTTAGATTGATTGAGAAAGAGGCCGGTTTTTGTGTGGGTAACTTCTAAAACAAGAAAGAAACTTAGGGAACCAAGATCTTTAATTTTGAATTCCTTGTGTAGTTGACGAGTAAAGTTGTTTATAATGTTTTCATTGTTACCCGTGATGATTATGTCATCTACATAGACAAGGATGTAAATTAAATTACCATTTTTGTTGAAAATGAATAATGATGGATTGGCTCGACTACATGTGAAACCAAGAGTGATTAAAAATGAACTTAATCGTTGAAACCAAGCTCGTGGAGCTTGTTTAAGGCCATAAATGGCACGATTTAGTTTACAAACATGAGTCAGATGGTTTGATCTTGGAAGCCTGGTGGTTGTTCCATGAACACCGTTTCTATAAGTTTGCCATTTAGAAAAGCATTGTTGACGTCGAGTTGTCGTAAGTTCCAATGATGAATGGTGGCAAGACTTAGAACAACTCGAATTGTGGAAGACTTGACAACGGGGCTAAAAGTATGAGAACAATCTAGACCCGGAATTTGATTGAAACCTTGCGCCACAAGTCGAGCTTTGTAGCGATCAATAGAACCATCGGACTTGTATTTTATCTGATATATCCATTTAGAGCCGATGATATTAGTGGAAGCGGGACGAGGAACACGGTTCCATGTGTTGTTGGAATGTAAGGCTTGGAGTTCCTCATTCATTGCACGAACCCATTTGGCATCTTTCAAAGCAGTTTTTATGCCTTTCGGTACGTGGGATGATAAAAGGGAATGATGAAGAGGGTGAGTGGAAAATTAAGATAAGTTAGCAAAGTGTTTTGGTTTGAAAATACCGTTTTTGGAGCGAGTGGTCATGGGATGATTGTTGGTATTTGGAATCGGTGAGTTTGGTGGGCTTTGAGTTTGAGTTGAAGAAGAGGATTGGGCTGGACTGGAAGGTTGGGTCGAGTCTGTGGAGTGGTTCGAGATTGAGGTTGGGTCCGAGGTGGACTGTTGGGCCGAAGGGGGTATTTGGTCAGTAGGGAGTGACGGTGTTTCATTTGTAGAGGATTGGGCCGATGGTGGGCTTGGAGGTGAGTGGTCGGTTGATGTGTTTGGTGAGGTTGGGGATGAGGGTTCGGGTGAGGGACTGTGAGGTGAGGAGTCAGTGTGATGGGGTTGGGTAAAAGGACATTGAGAGCATGTGGGTGTTGGTGGTGGTTCGGTGGGAGATGTAGTAGGGTTAGGATGGTTATGGGATGTTGGGGTAGGTAAAAAAATCTTCAAAATTTGTGAAAGGAAGATTTGTGGTGTCGGATTTTGTGGAGGAGGTGAGAAAGGGAAACACATCTTCGTCAAATTTGGCATGTCGGGTCGTATAGATTCGACCCGTTGAAGGATCAAGACATCTAAAACCTTTATATTTTGGACTATAACCAATAAAAATACAAGGAGCACTTCGTGGTAATAATTTGTTTTTCGTATAGTCACGAAGATATGGATATACGAGACACCCAAAAATGCGAAGGTTGGAGTATGATGGAGGTTGTTTAAAAATAAGTTCAAATGGTGTCTTGTTTTCAAGAAGCTTTGTTGGAAGGCGATTTATGATGTAAGTCGCGGAAGTGAAAGCATCAAGCCATAATTTTGGTGGTGCATGTGCATTAAACATCATTACTAAACCGGTTTCTATGATGTGGCGATGTTTACGCTCGGCCCGACCATTTTGTTCCGGTGTATAAGGACAAGATAAGCGATGATGTATGCCATGTTTTTGAAAACAAGTTTGAACTCTATTATTTGTAAACTCGGTTCCACCATCACTTTGAAAAACTTTGACACTTGTTGAAAATTGATTTTGTACAAAGTTTAGAAAAATGGTGAGAACATTGTAGAAATCAGATTTTGCCTTTAGAGGATAAAACCATGTGAATCGAGAATAGTCATTTACAAATATCACATAATATAAATATCCATCCGTTGAGGCAATTGGAGCGGGTCCCCAAAGGTCACAATGAATTAAGTCTAAAACTTGTTGAGCACGTTTGTTGTTTTCAATAAATGGTAGATGTTTTGCTTTAGATAACTCACAAGAATTGCATAAACCCGGTTTGGGTAATAAAGAGGTAACAAAAACATGACCAAGTTTATTCAAATTAGATATAGTTTCAAAGGAAACATGTCCTAAGCGACTATGCCATTTATTGAACGAAGCACGAAGTTGAGAACTGGAAAGTGCGGCAACAAGAGACTTGTGACTTTGGGTGAGGACATAGAAGCCATTTTCGCAAATGCCTCTAGCAAGAACTTCTCCCGTTTTTCGGTCTTGAATATGAAAAAGATTGTTAGAAAATAAAACATCAACGGGAGAATCATTTGTGAGTCTACTAATGGATAGAAGATTTTTTGTAAGGTTGGGAACAACAAGAACATTTTGTAAAGGTATAGAATTATTTAAAGACGTGTTCCCAATGTGAGTGATGGGTAATGATTGCCTATTACCAAAGGTAACACGCATGTTACCCTTGTGAGGTTTAGAAACCTTTAGGTCAAGGATATTATTTAGCATATGTATTGTTGCACCTGAATCGGCCGTCCAATTCGGATTTTCATAATCAAGATTGCATTGCGCATTAAAAGCTTGACTTAGATTTGTATCTAGAGTAGGTGCTTTTTGCGCATAAGAGGCTAGAGTGGGACAAGTACTAGCGTAGTGGCCTTCTTTGCGACAAAGTTGACAAGTGGGAGGACGTTTGTTGTAGGAATTACCATGACCCCTTGAGGAGTTCGAACGACCTCGTCCAAGGGAAGACGAAGAGGGCCGATTTTGTTTGGATAATTCGGTTGGGGAAGACATGGAGAGCTGTTACAAGAACAGTAAAGTGGGCGGGTGGGCAGAATTGAAGAAGAAAAAACAAGCAAGAAGTGCAAGGGAACTTTAGGATTCAATGGATCAAAGCTTGATACCATGAAAGTGTAACAACTTTGATGATTTCTATTGAGATATTACAAGGTTTATATACAAGAAATGTTACAAGTAATTAGGAGAGAAATCCTCCTATGACATAAATGAAAATTCTATACATAAAGGTCATTAAATGTGTTGACTAGAATGAGAGCTTGGAGGCATATATCTTGGGATGCCTTGAATGTGTTGACTAGAATGAGGTATTGGAGGCATATGTCTTGGGATGCCTAATATGCCTGAAGAATGTAATTTGAATGTAAGACTAAAAGAGCAGATTGTAAGATTAAGAAGGGGGCGCATGGGTCTTATAAAAATCACCATAAATATAAACTCTTATATTTACACAGGAAAACTAACAACTAGCAACACGCTAAAGAACAATGACAGTTAAACATACCATTCATATTCATAGAAACAAAATGAATCTTTTGAAATCAAAATCATCATTCCAACACCAACCAAAATAATTGAATATCTTTCCAATTTTATTATCAGAATAAAATATGGAATAGAATACAAAACCTCGACCAAAGACAACAACATAAACATATAAACCCCACCCCAAAAAACGTAACAAAGCAAATTGTAAAACATCCAAAACACAAGTTATAAAACACGAATTATAAAACACATGAGCAAACCTAATCAATTAATCAAAAACATTTACACTATAATCAATTATAATATCCAACACTCAATTTATAATTACTCAATACTAAATGCCTAAAACACTTAGAACAATTCAATTATAAAACACAAGAGAGTAAGGGTTTATAAGGTTTAAAAAACACTCACAGCCGACTGTGGACAGGGGCGGCACTCTGCTCCTCCTTGGCTGCTGCTCTGGCTGCTCGTGTTGGGTGGAGGAGGGACAGGGCCGCAGAGGTAGGGACGTAGGGTAAGGGTTCAAATTTCAGAAGGTTTGGTTGCTACTCTGCTCTGCTCCTTAGCTGCGTGAAAAAGAACACAATATTTTTTTTTCGGTTTTGTGAAGGTGAAGTGGGTTGGAGACTTGAGGTGGGCTTGTTGTGGTTGGACTTGGATTAAATGGGGGGGGGGGGTGGGGTGGCTTGTTGGTGAATAGTGGACTTGGGTTTAATGGGTGGGCTATTATTATAATTAGATTAGTTTTTTTTTGTTATTATTAGTCGGATTCGATAAATATTTTTCCGAGTAACGTAACGTGGTAACGTATAATTTCATTTAGTAGTAAGTTAGTAATGTTTATTAAATTTTTGTAGCACGTAAATTCCAATTTAGTAGTAACGTTTTTGAAAAATCATAAAAAAACGAAAAAATTTCACTACGCGCGCGAAGTTGAGTAGCAACGAGTGCGGTCCCTAGCAATGAGCTAGGTCCGCCCCTTGTTCTACTTCTACATACCTTCTTAAAACCATTAGAATTTTATTTATGAGTTAATTGCCAATTTAATCCCTGAGGTTTGTCAAAAATTGTCACTTTCATCCAAATCTTTTTTTTGTTACATTTGTGTCCCTGAGGTTTCATTTCTTTGCCATTTTAGTCATCAGCACTAACTCGGTTAACAAAAACCCAGTTAAGTCAGGGGTATTTTTGTCTATACACACCAAACTTTTTTCTTTTGCCATTTTCATCCAAAACCCTTTTTAAATTTACTTAGAACCAGTTCACAGAAGAGGGACATAGCCGCTCAAATTCTGCAGATGATTTTTGAGAAACAGCCAAAAAGAGCAGGGTCTATTTTGGCTAAAAGAAGTGACATGCTAGAGGACTTTTTCAGAGGTAAGTCGGTTAATTTCTACATTATTTTGTCTATTTAACACCAATGGAATACGTTTTCGCCATGCTGGCACACATGAATTGTTGCAGGACAAGATGTTAACAGATGACAGGACAAGATGGGTTGAAATTGCCTCATCTTAAAAGTTCCTAGTATCGCTTTTCTAATTTCTCTGATCACTGTATTTTTTCAGGCTGATTTGCCCGAACACTTGTCAAAGCATTGTTTTTCTACTTAGATGAAGTGGGGTTTCTATAGATGGGGAGATTCTGCTTCATAATATTATAGTTTGGCTATGGGTTCGGTCGGGACGGTGACTGAATCTATGGCGGCCGGGTGTTACAATATAATATCTAAAAGAAAATCAAAATAAATTTAAAAAAGGTTTTGGATGAAAATGACAAAAGGAAAAAGTTTGGTGTGTATGGACAAAAATGCCCTTGACTTAACTGGGTTTTTATTAACTGAGTTAGTGATGATGACTAAATGGCAAAAAAAATTAAACCTCAGGGACACAGATGTAACAAAAAAAAAGATTTGGATGAAAGTGACAATTTTTGACAAACCTCAGGGATTAAATTGGCAATTAACTCTTTATTTATTTTAAACTTATTAAACACTAAGACTCATTTGAAATCAATTCCATTACATATACTAAATGCATGGCCCTTATTAAGGGAATTAAATTTATAATTGTTAATATATATTATAAGTAGCTATTGGCAATCTGGTGGTGTTTGACATTCGGAACGGTTTGCTAAAACTAAAAAATCATTAACAAAAAGTTATACATGTACCAGCAAAATAACGTGTCTTTTATATATTCTTATTTATAATTTGAAATGTTGGGTTCAATCCTGCCAATGATTATTAATTGGTAGCTCAATCTATAATTAATCCAATCCGTCCACAATAAACATAAACATGACCAATAAATTAATATTTCTCCCATTCCACGCATTTACCCTGTCTTTGAACCACCAAATTGACTATATCTTCTTATTCGTTTATTTTATGTCTTGTGAATTATTTGATGTAAAGTTCTCTAGGGGACATTCATAAGGTTCTCACGGGGACATTATGCTATTACTGATAAAATGTCGAAAGTTAAAATTTTACTTAATGCAGGTTAGGAAATATTTATTTTAGAAAATCTAAGAGTTGCTAAAGAAATATTTTTGATGAAAGAACAAATTAAGGAGAATAGGGTGAGGTTAATGTACGGAAGTTTATTTCATGAGAAGTATAAGAATGATTAAGAACTGATATGTAGGCATCATTTTTTAGACTTAGTCTTGATGTTTTAGATTGTTTTCCTTAGAAAAACAATAAGCATAACAGTTAAAAACCCGAAACAATGTATTTTAAGCTTAAAACTCAAAAAATAATGTCAAGTAAGTTAAGTAGTGTGTTTTAACTGTTAAACAATGTGTTTTAAATTTCATAGTTATAATATATTGCATTGTGTTTCAATTGTTGTGTATGGTATTTTTTTAGCCAAAAAACCCAAATATAATTTCTAAATCCAAAACATTATGCCTACATGTCAATTCTTAAACTTTCTCACACTTCTCAGTTTCCTCTCCACAGAGGGGCATAGAGACCAGGGATCAAATCCCGCCATCCTAAAAAGTTCCTTTATTATTCTTGCCATATATTTGGTTTTAACTCAATAGCTCTCCGTGATCTAACACTTAACCCAGCTACCCCATTTGACAACTCAGACATGTATCATTGACAATTTCAAGATATCTAATGCATGCTAGAACTCTCAACAAAAAACTTATTAGGTAACGGATCATTTCTCTAATATAATTTTATTTTCTTTTTAATTAAGTTTGTTGATTATAATATATGGATGAAGAATGTAAACGTTATCTATAGATTCTGATTTTTATTCTTATAGAATAAGAAGAGGATATCAACTATATATATTAAATTAATGAACTGAAATTCACTTTTTATTCGCTTTTTCTAATGTCAATAATTAAGTTGTTGAACCCAACATCTCATTTTAATACTACACATTACCTAAAAACATAGAATTAAAATTTCAAAGATAGGAATATTTGTATTGTTTACGGTACCAGAAACTACATTGAGATGGTTGACTTTGGTAATTTTGTTGCGCATGAAGTGGTATTTAAAGCAATCATCTTCCCATCCAACATACACAATAACCTGACTAAACAAAACAATACTAGCTGAATTATCATGGCCTTGTCGATCACCTTACTGTATCATCATCTTCTCATTTTAGTTCTCATCCTCCTTCATGCCCCTACTTGTCCTGCTGCTGGTGGATCATGGTCCATCCTCCTTCCAAGCATAGGCATCTCAGCCATGCACATGCAACTACTTCCCAATGACCGTGTTGTAATGTATGATCGTACCGACTTTGGAATCTCCAACATCTCTCTTCCAAATGGGAAGTGTCGCCCTAACTCCACTGATTGTTCTGCCCACTCCGTCGAGTATGATGTTGTTTCCAATACCATACGCCCACTCATGGTGCTCACCAATGTCTGGTGTTCTTCAGGAACATTAATGCCTGACGGTAGGTTAGTCCAGACCGGAGGATGGGCTGATGGTTATCGTAGGGTCAGGATTTATAAGTCATGTGGCACATGTGACTGGAAAGAAATACCAAATGGGTTGAACCAACAAAGGTGGTATGCGACCAATCACTTATTGCCTGACGGGCGACAAATTATCATTGGCGGTCGCCAAGCATTTAACTATGAATTCTACCCTAAGATGTCAGCCTCTGAAAATTCACCCAGCTTTCCATTTTTGGTTCAGACGAATGATCCTAATGTTGAGAATAATTTATACCCATTTGTATTTCTATATCCAGACGGAAATTTGTTTGTTTTTGCAAATAACCGTGCCATTTTATTCAACTACTCTAAGAACCAAGTTGTCAAGACTTACCCGACAATGCCTGGTGGACAACCAAGGAACTACCCGAGCACCGGCTCTGCGGTACTACTCCCTTTGCGAATGAAAAAAGGGATTGTAGAATCTGTTGAAGTATTGGTTTGTGGGGGCGCTCCCAAAGGAGCATTCGCTAATGCAAACAATGGAAGATTTGATAGAGCTCTAGATAATTGTGGGCGGATCAAAATATCCGATCCAAATCCTCAGTGGGTCATGGAGACAATGCCTTTGGCTCGAGTCATGGGAGATATATTGTTGCTTCCTAATGGCCATGTCTTGATCATCAATGGGGCTTCAGCTGGGGTTGCAGGGTGGGAGCTTGGTAGGAACCCAGTTCTTAGCCCTGTAACTTATAGACCTGATAACCAAATTGGGTCTAGATTTGAGGTGCAGAATCCAAGCACAAAGCCAAGAGTGTACCATTCAACTGCGGTTTTACTACGAGATGGTCGAGTTCTTGTTGGTGGAAGCAACCCTCATGACAAATATGTGTTCACAAACGTGCTTTATCCAACTGAACTAAGCTTGGAGGCATTTTCTCCTTCTTATTTGGATTCAAGCTCTTCTTCTTTACGACCCAGGATTTTATCACCAAAGAGCAAAACTAAGATACGCTACGGAAAACAGGTGGCTATTACATTTTTGGTATCAGGATCTGTAGATCTAAACTCGGTCACCGTGACATTGGTGTCTCCATCATTTAACACTCACTCGTTTTCAATGAATCAAAGGTTATTGGTTCTCGATAGCGGTAACTCCACCAAAGCTCTAGGAAAGTCTACTTATAAAGTAAGTGTGACAGCACCTCCATCGGGTAACTTTGCACCGTCCGGTAACTATCTACTATATGTGGTTCATAACGAAATTCCAAGTGCAGGCATTTGGGTCCGAATGCAGAGATAAAATTCCAAACTATTATTGGTTTTGTGTCATGTAGTGGTTTAAGTCGTTTATTCTCTTATTTGAAATCTCTTGGCATAGTAATTTATTGTTCCTAAATTCGTTTGTAAATGTGACCTCATAAGTATTGTATCTGGAGATTATTTGTTTTAATGCCAATTTTATGAAGTTGGTACTTCTTGAGTCAAGTATAAAGATGAAATCACATACTCACCATTCTTGTCACAACTGGTGACGTGTGCGCACGTTTTCTTCTCATACTCTCTTAGTATTTAATTTGGTTTTCTTCTCTCACTCCCTTAGTATTTTGTTTGTCATATGCTATCTTGAAGAACTCTTAAAATTAATGTTTTTTTATAATCAGATCAGAAATCAAACCGTTCGTTTACTGGTCAAGTGGTTTAACCGATCAGATCGGATTTAGGAACCAAGTTCACTTAAAATAGATTAATATTTTAAAATAGAAAATGTTAAATATAAAATTAATAACTATATAAAAGAATATTGTCATCTCTATCTTAAAATAGTAAAAAAAATGTAAAATCTTTAGAGTAGGCTCCGTCTATTCCCACCCCCTCCTTCTATTTTCACCCCCCAAGCGTCTCGCTTAGGCCTAAGTGAGGCGCTTGGGAGCTGAATTCGAGGAGGTCAGTACGAGGGGCAGAAAAAGCTGATTTTTAGGCCTAAGCGTCTCGCTTAGGCCTAAGCGAGGCGCTTAGGATCAATTTTTTTTTTTTTTTTTGGTCTTTTTAGTTAGTTTTTTGTTTTTTTTAATATAATTATAATAAAAAATGTTTTTATAATAATGACTTGCATGAAAAGTAAGTGTGAAGATCAAGATCAAGAAGAACAGTACGGTCAAACTCCGGGGGTTGTGTTGTATGTATAAAATAGTGAATAATTGTAGTGTGTTCGGTGAATTTTGACTTGCTTGCATAGGAATCTTGACTGCTACAACATAACTTGCACCGGCTTGAGATATGAGTTTAATTAGCTTAAATCTCTCTGATCCATGATATGAGAGCAATATAAAAAAATGTTTTTTTGACTTGACTTGCTTGCATGAAAAGGCAACATGGAATGAGATGATCTCGATTTTCGTACAAAGTAAAAGTCAGTTGTTATCGGAGAGATAGCTGTCAACGATCAAGGCAACATACTTGAAATCAATGGGAAGGTTAACAATTCCTGCTCATCTTGATGATATCTTCATCAATCTCCTTGATCTACGCATAAGTGTTAAAAGTATCAAGACTATGAAATTAGTAAAACAACTTTTCAGTTGTTATCAGACGAGGACTTGCCTGTGTTGCCGCATTTAATGAAATTTAACGCGCATACCGCATTCATTGTTATAGAGAGAGATGATATGAGAGCAATATAAAAAAATGTTTTTTTGACTTGACTTGCTTGCATGAAAAGTAATGATCAGGAACATTCCAAATAACCGTCCAATTTCAGCTAAGGAGGTATATGTACAATGATGTGGTTTCTTTTAGATAAGGAGGTATATGTACAACGATGAAGACAACCTGAAAGTGGATACCATGGATCAGAGAGATTCAAGCTAATTAAACTCATATCTCAAGCTAATTAAACGAAGCGAAACGGGGAGATATATTTTTCTTGGCTTGGAAACAACTTAAAAGAACCAAAAATGAATTAAAATTATTTTTTGGTGATTAACAGTCCAAATAACTGTAGCATCCTTGATCATCTTCTTGTAATTACTTTCTATTGTTTCGGGTTCCCTTCGATCGATGACAATTATCTCTCTGAGATGATAGCTTCTCTTCAGATTCTGATTGCACGGTAGAATTGGAATTGGAATTGGAATTAATGAGACAACTTTTCAGTTGTTATCCGAGAGATAGCGGTCAACGATGAAGACAATCTGAAAGTGGATACCATGGATCAGAGAGATTCAAGCTAATTAAACTCATATCTCAAGCCGGTGCAAGAGGGTCACTATTCGTATATAAAGAACATTAATTTATTCTGTTTCATCTTTGTTATTTTGATAATTATCGTATTTGCAACTTAGTTCCTTTGATTCATCATTGTTGTACAAAGTTGGATGTTCGTACGGGAAAACCAAAACGAGCAATAAACGAAGCGAAACGGGGAGATATAATTTTCTTGGCTTGGAAACAACTTAAAAGAACCAAAAATGAATTAAAATTATTTTTTGGTGATTAACAGATAATTTTAAAGAATTAAAAGAAATTCAATTTTTTTATAAAAAATGTCCACACGCCTCGCTTTGGTCAAAGCGAGGCGTTTGCCTGCCTCGCTTTGGCCAAAGCTAGGCACAAACAGCCTAGCTTTGGCCAAAGCGAGGCAAGCAAACGCCTCGCTTTGACCAAAGCGAGGCGTTTGGACTTTTTTTAAAAAAAAATTGAATTTCTTTTAATTCTTTAAAATTATCTGTTAATCACCAAAAAATAATTTTAATTCATTTTTGGTTCTTTTAAGTTGTTTCCAAGCCAAGAAAATTATATCTCCCCGTTTCTATTCGTTTATTGCTCGTTTTGGTTTTCCCGTACGAACATCCAGCTTTGTACAACTTTGATGAATCATTGTACGTGGTCCTCCGAGTAAACCTAACTCGCAACAATTGTTTTTAATTCATTTTTAAGTGTTTTTAATTACTTTTCGAGAAATGATAATTTTCAGATATTACAGATCAAGGTGTTACCAAGCATGTCAAGAAATGATAATTTTCAAATATTGCAGATCAAGGAAAGAATGAAAATACGTGATGCACATACCGTGAGTGTAGTCCATTGATGTATTAATATATTATTAATCGCAAGTTTCAATAGTTAAACAAAAGCTGAAATTGAACAGTTATTTGGAATGTTTCTGATCATTACTGTTCTTCTTGATCTTGATCTTCACACTTGCTTTTGACAAACGTCTGGCTGACCTGAAGTTCCTTTGCAACCAGGTAAAAAAGGAACTACGTTGCAAATATAAAAATCCATCACATCACGATTATACTCTTTATGTATGAATAGTGACCCTCTGGCAAACCTACCTCTGTTTTGAATTTGTTACTTCCATAGAGAAGTTATCAATCGCACTGTAATGATCAAGAATATTCCAAATAAAAGTACGGTCAAACTCCGGGGGTTGTGTTGTATGTATAAAATAGTGAATAATTGTAGTGTGTTCGGTGCAGTCGACGAACATCATTCAAAATTTCAACTTCCCGTTCAGGTGCTTAAGTCCACCTTGAAGACTGAATGTGACTACGCCATGTTTCACGTCATGCTTTCATCCTTCATTCCCGTTCAGGTGCTTAAGTCCACCTTGCTTGCATAAAAAGTAATGATCAGGTTGCCTTCATCGTTGACCGATATCTCTCCGATAACAGTCAATCTCACTGTAATGATCAAGAATATTCCAAATAACTGTATAATTTCAGCTTTTGTTTAACTATTTTAGCAACAGTCCAAATAACTCGTGTACAGCCTTTATCAGGTTCTTTTGGCCACAGGTACAGAAAGGTTATAAATGTTCATGTCGTTTCAGTTGTTATCCGAGAGATAGCGGTCAACGATGAAGACAACCTGAAAACAACCGGATACCATGGATCAGAGAGATTCAAGCTAACTAAACTCATATCTCAAGCCGGTGCAAGTTATGTTGTAGCATCTTTGATCATCTTCTTTGTAATTACTTTTTATTGTTTCGGGTTCCCTTCCATCGTTTGACAGATATCTCTCTGAGATGATAAAGGTAGATCATGGAAAGTTGAACTCAATAAAACAAAGATGAAACCGATTAATGTTCTTTATATATGAATAGTGACCCTCTTGCAATATTTGTAATTACTTTCTATTGTTTAGCGCCGATCCGATTGTTAAAAGTATCAAGACTATGAAATTAGTAAAACAACGGAAGTTTACTTGCTTGCATGAAAAGTTCAATTTCAGTTCAAACTTTTCAAACACCTGCAACATCTCAAGAGTCGAGGTCCTCTGAAAAAGACATCGTACAATGAACTTTTCATGCAAGCAAGTAAAATTCAGTTGGTATTAATGGCAAGATATGTGGCTTTAGTCCTTTACGCAGGATATTCATGTGAGAATGATTTCGTTACAACATAACTTGCACCGGCTTGAGATATGAGTTTAATTAGCTTGAATCTCTCTGATCCATGGTATCCACTTTCAGGTTGTCTTCATCGTTGACCGCTATCACTCGGATAACAACTGAAAAGTAATTACAAGAAGATGATGTCAAGTTTAAGTCATTGACATTTAATTTTTTTTTTAACTTTTTATAATTATTAAATTAAAAAAAAACAACTCAAAACACCAAAAAACTACCAAAATAAATTACCCCCAGAAGCGCCTCGCTTAGGCCTAAGCGAGACGCCTGGGTGCTGAAGTCGAGGAGGTCAGTACGAGGTCAGACCTCCTCGACTTCAGCACCCAGGCGCCTCGCTTAGGCCTAAGCGAGGCGCTTCTGGGGGTGTAAATAGAAGCTGGGGGGTTTAAATATCACCACCCTTAGAGTAAATTGCACGGATGATCCATGTGGTTTCTCCAAATTTAAAGTATGCTCATTAGCTTTTCAAAATTACCCCAATGGAATCTGTGGTTTGGATTTTATTGCATCAGTGGTCTCTGACTTGGATGAAGGTTAAGTTTTTCAGTTAAGCCTAGGTGAAATTACTAAAGTACCCCTCTGTAAAAAACAAAAATAAAAGATATTATAAACTCTATCTCTGTGTCTCTCAACCCCAAGTGCCACCACCATCTTCCCCCAACTACCACCACCATCAATCATCTAGCAACACTGATCGTTCATAACCACCATCACTGGCCACGACCAACAACACAACCATCATCACTGACCACGACCACCACAAACCCAGCTCCACCCCCGATTGTTTGCTATAGATCATGAAAAAACTAAAAAGTAAAAATTAAATTATAGTTATATATATCATCATCATCTCAATCTCAGAAGAAGGGATGCAGAAGCTTTGTTTGACTAGAAGCTGAATTGGTACTGCTTTCTAACGTCGTCGTTTCAGACACTTCCAATGATCTTGTCGTCTTTCTATTTCTAGACAAATCTAACAAACAAGTATTTCTACAGTTAGCGATGATGATTGGAATAGATCCCTCAAGAAGATTGTTGCTTAGTGATAAATTTCTTAGGTATTAAAGAGAGCCGATGCTTGAAGGAATTGACCCTGTGAGAAAATTTAAGCTAATTGTCAAGTAAGTCAAATTGGCCAGCCTGGTTATGGATGGAATTTCACCAGTAAGCTTAATCTCATGAAGGGTCAATGATTGCAATGATTCAGTGAAGAAACCTCCGAAGAAGATGGGTTTGTGTGGTGTTGCAGTGGTAGTTGTTTGAGGGAGTACCGAAACCCACCTGTCCGGCTCAGAGGTGGTGATGGTTGTGTGAGGGAGATGGTGGTGGTTGGAGGAGGAGGAGGATGAGGAAGAGGGGGCGATGCTGGTTGTTTGAGGTGGAGGAGGTAGTGGTGGTGGTCCAAGAAAATTTATAAAAGATTAAATTACTCGGATGGTCCCTATGGGTAGTTTGGTCATTTTACATGACTTAACTGAAAAATATTAACGAAGTTAACCGGTAATGACCAAAGTGTTATAAAATGTCAACGTTAGAGACCATTGAAAATATATGAGAGCATCTGTGCAATTCGTGCAAACCACATGGACCATCCGTGCAGTTTACTCAAAATCTTTATAATCGAATAGTTTAATAAATGAAAACATAGTTACAGTAATATATATATATATATAATATAATGAAATTAAGTTTAATATAAAATATATATATATATATATATATATATATATATATATATCAAAGTTGCAAATTTTGTATTTTTTAGAGGAGCGATTATCCTAACCTAAACTTGATATATTTTTGTTTAAATTAAAGTAATCAAGACATAACTATGTATAAATGAAGGGTTAAGTTCACGTACAAACAACTTTTTTGATACAAACTGTACGAATTGAAAGAAAAAGCACGCAGTGCCGTTTATAACTAGAGTAATTAGAGTTGTTTGTATTTGATCTTTTGTGTATAAATGAAATATAAAATGTAACTAAAATAATAATTACACTGAGTTCTAACCTAGTACCTAATATTTACACCGTCTTCTAACCTAGTACCTAATATTTTAGGCTCATGTTAAAATTATTTTACCAAAAACTAATTTCTTGATTAATTTGTTTAGTTAGGGACTCGTTTCTTAACTATTTTTCTGTACTCTTGGTCACATACGAAATGGTTTATCAACTATTATTGTAATTGAAATGTTGCATATGGTTTTACTTGTATCTAAAATTTACATTTATCGGAATTTAAGTTCTCAAAGTTGTATTATTCTGCATACAAATATAGAATAATTGATACAAAGTCAACATTTATCAAAGTAATGAGAATTACTTAAAAATATCGTTAATATTTCGAGATATGTATAAAGGATACACTATTGGCAACCAAATACATCTTAATCAGTGTTTTACCAACGTTTGAATTAAATTTCATTGTAAAAAAATTTACCCAAAATATTTTGGCTTTCGGATGATTCATATCAAGATGATAGGGGCACATGATATGACGGTTGCGCACATATAGTTTTGAATAAGTTGTAGCTTCATTTTCTGTGTTTGTTTTAACGACCCGATGCACATACATAAAACAACAATAACAACCATACCCAGTAAATCTCATAAATAGTGTAACTATTGGTAAACATACCTTACCTTTATTCTTGAGAATAGAGAGACTGCTTTCAAAGAGACCATCGACTCTAAAGCCTACAATATATATATATATATATATATATATATATATATATATATAGGGGATGGATAACACGGAAACCCTAAATAATGAGAAAACTCTAGAAAACCGTCAAAAAAACCTACTTCCCGAGCTTTTTTTTTAAAAAAAATTAGGGCATGTAATATACATGTTTTTGAGTGTTTTAAGCCAAAAAAATCATAAAAGCGCCGAAGGGTTTTTTTTTTTTTTAAAAAAATAAGTTGCATCATAACATATATTACCAGTGCAAAAATAAGCTAACATATGTTATGATGCAAAACTTATATTTTTTTTAAAAAAAAAAAAAACCCTTCGGCGCTTTTTTGATTTTTTTTGCTCAAAACAATTAAAAACATGTATATTACATGCCCTAATTTTTTTAAAAAAAAAAAGCTCGGGAAGTAGGTTTTTTTTTAGGGTTTTCTAGAGTTTTCTCATTTTGAAGGGTTTTCTCCCTATACTTCCACTATATATATATATATATATATATACTAGTAAGAAACCCGCGCAATGCTGCGGCGGCGATAATTTGCAATGCGGTACTCGTTTATGTTAGGTTATCAATCAATTCACAATATATCATATAGTACTTCTCTTATTTCTAAGCATCATATAAAACTCAGCCAGTTGGCTTTTTGCCTACCAAGATGATCCAGAAAATCAACTAAAACAAAATGTCTTATAACCATTTAACTAAGGGGTCTTATTTATAGCTAGTATTTCCTTTCATTCTTTTCCTGTACCTGTACTATCGATATGCGATATGGGACAAAATGTTTAGGGGTGAGTTTCAAAAGTTTTTTTTTTTTTTTTTTATAAAAGGTGATCAACTTAGTATCTCATATGTTGAGACAATTTGTTGGTCAACTCAGGAAAAATGTAAGATATCTCGATCACCAAAATAGATTTGATTACATATAAACAAATTTAAAATACAAATATAAAATGTACGTCATCTTCAAAGTCTGTGATCTCCATGTGAGGCAGAAAAAATATGAAACAGTGTAAGCCAGATCATTTGGCAATGAGAGCAGACCATTTCCATTTTTCATAATTTTGGGAAATCAATGTGAGCGACACCAATTCTGCAACCTGCACTCATTCACAATTTTGTTCCCTCTACACTCTTTCACCATTTTATACTTTCTCCATTTTCTACCATTAAAAAAGGAATCAAACCCCTGATTTTAAAACCATGAAAGTGTTATTGGCTAAAAAATAAGAATGTGTCAACTCGAGGTTTTGCTTTATCCCAAATGGGTCAAATAAGTGAAATGAAATACTTAGCAAAAGGGGAATCTATATGGATTTAAATAGAATTTAGCAAGGCAACTTTTAACTTGTTTAAGTCATCCAATCCATTTAAATATGTTTGAAATACTAATACTTGATCTGTTTGGGACAAATCATAGTCCTAATTTGAAAACTACAAGCAAGTGCAAACCTAAGATAACTTTCAACCCACTTATATTTTAGCTATTTTGTAAAATTTCAACCAACTTTCTTGTTACCTGTTTGACCTATTCAAAAGCAAATAGGCTGAACCCGACATGTTTCGTTATTCTGATCATGTTAACGAAAGTTCAACTAAACTTACCTAAGGCTTGTCATTTCTAAAGAGATTGTGATGTAAGCATATGCTGGTATGAGTTTCGAATTTTCCATCTCATCTCTTCGCTGCCAACATCATCATAGTCAGACTATCCTTCTCATGGAAACACCTTGCACAAAATTTTCATTTTGTGTGTAAGAAATGATTGGCACAAAAAAATTAACTGGAAATAATATCAAACCGTTGGAAGAGATACAACTTTCTGGTTAGAGGACAACAACAAATTCAAGCAACAAGAACGGAATATAACACAAAATGCAAAAATCAACATAAGCCACCAAATATCTGATCAAACGATCCGCAAAAAAGCATCTAAAACAGGTCATCTAACAATAGTGTATTGAATGAGAAGGCATTTAATATTTAATCTCCTACACCATTTTATTCAAACAATTGATACATTTAACCCATTTCAAGCTTCAGTTTGAACCATAATCAACAGACCCATATGACAACAATTTATATATCACGTAGGAATATTGGTAAATAAAAAATATGCTCATTAAGAATTTAAGATGCTTGTGAATTGGTTGGTTAATAACTAAAAAATATGTTCAGCCTAAGCTTCGCTTTTCAAAGAAAGTCGCAAATGGTCGCCGGTGTCGCTCGTCACCTTCGCCTCGCCTGAGCGTGCTAGATACGACTCAGCCCTTAGAGGCGTATGTACAATCTGAACCCCATGAGGCGCGCCTCAAACTCTTTTTCTTAGAGTTTCACCTCGAGGCGCATCTCGAGGCGTACACCTTACCCGTTTTTTTAAACCATGAGTATCAAAATTCAAAACTCAGCTCTTAACAACAAATTCAACTTTTATATTCTCTAAACCAGATTCATAAACATCATTGCTCAAGTAGAATCACAAATTCATGTCACCGTCAACTAACCCCCCCCCCCCCAAAATAAATAAATAAATAAATAAATAAGTAAATAAATAAGTTTTGTTACAAAAAAACAAAAAAAAAACCCTATTGGATTTGAAGGTAGACAACATACAAATGCCAGCTAGTGCAGAAGACAAAGGAGTGTCATTAACCAGGTCTAACCTTCCGTTGACTATGACCCGATCTTGCTAGCAAAATTCCCAAAGCCTGAAGTTGCGAATCCATCACATCTAAACCCCACAATTTACAATGATGAGAAAATGTACCATTTTTGGTGATACATTTTGCTTCCAGCCGCTGAAGGATACAAGCGTTTCCATCCTTCAAGGTTAATGAAAAGAGGCGTTCCCATCCTTCAGATTCATAACAAGCATTTAACTTTGATGATCTTGTTGGTAAATCATGGGATTTAAGTGGCGAAAATTTCATCATAGAAAATGCACACAATAAAATAAACTTGAAACCCCTAAAAATAGAGCATAAAAATAATTATCAATTTACCACATTCAAGATCTTGATCTCGTCTGTCTTCAGCCCTCCGTCTTCATCTACACCATAACACAATCACCATTAAGAAATTAAACAGAAAAAAACGTTAAAATTGTAGGTAGATCTAAGATAAATAAACAAAATATATGGGGAGAGATGAAAGTAGTAGCTCGCTATGTAGAACGAACTGGAAAGAAAGAGAGAACATATGAAGAGAGTAGTTTTGATTCTGAGATGTAATTGGGGTTTTTGTTTCTTCGCCACTTTTCCAAAATAGATTCTCTATAAAAGTCAAATACATATATAGATATAGAAGAATCAATAACTTGAAACATAAATAAATAATACCTTGGATGATTTTTCATGATGATAAATGAAGCATCATTTAGTATAAATGCAGTAGAATGATGGATGACAAAGAAATCCTATTCTTGAATAGCCCGAGTGTGAACCCAAATGGGAGATGCAGCGCATGATTTGTGATAGAATGAGAAACCCTAATCTAGAGGTAACTACCGTGTTTTTTAGTACATTAGGTTGTTCTTTGCTTTAAATCCTTGTACATGCTTTAAAATGTTGTACATCTCTTAAAAGTGGCAAATGACCAAAGTTGCCCCTCCTATATGCATATTAATATAGTATATATATATATATATATATATAGAGTAAAGATCAAATACAAACTGTTTTTCGGTAAGAACTGTGAGAATCAAAGGGGGTAAAAACATTTTATTTTTTTTTTAGAATTTTTTTTCTCATATGATTAAACATACTTTCTCGATGAATAATACAAAAAAAAATAAAAAAAAAATTAGTGTAATTACGTCATTAAAGTAAATACACTAGTTTACACTAGAGTAATTATGTAATTACTCTACACGTAATTACTCTACACCAATTTTTTTTTTTTTTAGTTTTCAATACTATAATACATGTTTAACAATATGGGAAAAAAAATTCGAAAAAAAAATACCCTACTTTGATTCTCACAGTTCTTACCGAAAAAAACACTTTGTACCGGATCTTTCCCCTATATATATATATATATACACTAGAACATGAGATTTAAATTAGCCGTATCACAAATATGATGGGAAGAGTAAATGATAAAATGGAAAAAGATATACAGCTAGAAATAACCTATAAAGCACAAGGAAACAATCACATGTAAAGTCCAACAAAAAAAGTGTGTGAGAATCTTATTTCCTATGACACATCTAAAAACTCATATGAACCTATCCTAATAGTCTTTAACCTTAATCTTATGTCTTCATAAATCACAAGCTCCTATCCTGGACCATGTCATCAGAGAGGTGTAACTCTAGTAAATCTTTGCTAATCCTTACATTCCAAGTCAATCTGGGCCTACCCGTACTCCTCATCCCTTCTACCATGAGGCTTTCCACTGGACTAACTGGCTTTGTCGTCTGTCTCCTCTTCACATACCCAAACCATCTCAATCTCCCCTCTTTTATCTTATCCGCTATACTAGTTACTCCTATCCTTTCTCTAAGAACCTCATTTCTTATCCTGTCTAACCTTGTGTTCCCACACATCCACCTCAGCATCCTCATCTCTGCTACGCCCATCTTATGTGCGTGTGTTTTCTTGATGGCCCAATTAACAGTCCGTCCCATATAACATAGCATGGCTAATTGCTACCCTATAAAATTTCCCCTTTAATTTAACAAGAAACCTAATGACTGCTCTCCACTTACACCATCCAACCTGGATGTGGTGTACTACATCACTATCGATCTCCCCATCCCTTTGTACAAACGATCCTAAATATTTGAACTTACTCACCTAAGGAACCACTTGACCCTCAATGGTGATCTGAGTGTGCTCATCATTCCCTACGCCACTGAAATCACAATACAAATACTCGGTCTTAGATCGACTAATCTTAAAACCTTTGCTCTCTAGAAGTACTCGCAACTCCTTTAACTTCTCATTTAAGCTCTGTTTACTCTCCCCAATTAACACAATGTCATTCGCAAAAAGTAAACACCACAGAACCGTCTCTTGAATCAACTTTGACAACTCATCTAGGACAATTACAAAAAGGAAAGGGCTCAAAGCAGACCCTTAATGGAGTCCTACATCCTCAGGGAAAAAAATCAGTATCCCTTACTGGCGACCGAATGATAGTCTCAGTCCTAACAAACATGTCCCTTATTAAGTCTACATACTTTCTAGGAACCCCTCTACCCTCTAGATTGTCCTAAATCAGCCTCCGTGGTACATTATCGTATGCCTTTTCTAGATCAATAAAAACCATATGTAGATCCCGCTTTTTCTCTCTATATTTTTCCATCAATCTCCTTAGAATGTTTATCGCTTCTATAGTTGACCTCCCTGGCATAAAACCAAATTGGTTTACTGTAACCTGCGTTTGTTTTCTAAGTCTAGTCTCAATCACACTCTCCCATAATTTCATAGTATGTCCTAACAACTTAATCCCTCTATAGCTCCCATAACATTGGGTGTCTCCATTGTTCTTATATAAAGGCACTACAATACTTCTCCTCCACTGGTCTGGCATTTTTTTCTAGATTGAAAAATAAGATTGAACAAGTTTATTAGCCAATGTACTCCTTCATCTCCTAAACACTTTGACGCCTCAATTGGTATGTTGTCCGGGCCAACTGCCTTAGCCCTTCCTATCTTCCTAAGTGTTGATTCCACCTTTTCCTGTGTGTACGCCGACAGTAATAGTTATTCCCTTGGTGTCGCTATGTAATCGGGATGTCGCTTTCTTGTTGGTATGCACCTTCACCATTGAAAAGTTTATGGAAGTACGTTTGCCATCTCATCTTAATGTCATGTGCCTTGACTAACACACATCCATCCTCTCCCTTAACAAACTTTAGCACCCCTATATCTCTTCTCCTACGCTCCCTAGCTTTAGCTATCATGAACATATCATGTGTAACACCCCAATCGATGGCAGAATCATCAAGGTGTCACGTAGTGACGATTGTTCAAAAGCTCATGGTACTAAAATGTAAATATTTCATTGGATAACTCAAATTGTCTTACATGGATGAAAATGGGAAAAATACAAAAGTATGAACAAACCATGAAATTGTAATTATTAAAAGCAAGCACTAAAATCCAATGCTATGCAACTAAGATCAAACTGCACCTCAAACATGTAGAAAATAAATTTTGTCAACACATGAAATGCTAGTGAGCATTCATAGTTTTAATACATATAGTAAGTTGGAAAACGTTATACAATTCAAGCGCAAGCTACTGTGCATTTATGTAAACTATGTATCATACAAATGAGCGAAATCAATCATGTGACTGTATAATGTAATAAATGAATGTCGGTGTACTTATCCAAATAATTGGATAATAACATAACAATGACCATGATTCTCCGATGAAAAGGGGGGGGGGAATCACTTAGGTGGGCCGTCAATCTAATATCACTATCCAATGTTATGGTCGGCTAGTACAAGGTTAATGATTTCACTAAGTACAATGTATTCTATATCTAGTGTCTAAGCATAAAGCACGTTTGTAAGCTAATGCACATAGTACTAGAATTGTATTGTAAAATTGTGAACTTGTATGTATAATTTGTATAAGTGTACATGTAATGTAACATCACAAAATTTTCCCCAAAATTTTAATACATAAAAAGCCCTTATATATATATATATATATATATATATATATATATATATATTTTATTACACCTTTATCATTAATATTATACAAATGTGCCTAAGTCTTTATTTATCCTAACTCACAACTTATATACATACATAAATGTATATAAATAATAATACTAATAATAATAATATGATTCTAAATTTTTTTTTTCACATACAAGATTTTTTTTTTTTAAATAAAGCCTTGAGTCAAATAGTCAAAGTCCTAGTCAAAGTCTTAGTCAAATAGTCAATTCATCATAAAACCTTACTTTATGGTGTTGACCAATTTTAATGGCTAATTGAATCCAAAACTAGTATAAAAACCCACCTATGACCCATTATACTTTGCACCTCTAAATCGATTGTTTCAATCCGATTAAACTTTCCCTCATACCTTTCTTCTATAGTCTATTACTTCTACCATTGAAGCTTTGATTATAAGCTCTTGTAATTGGCAACTTTGGGGCTACACATATTCTATTTCTCGAGACTTAATACTTTGCTAAGGTGAGTTTACGTAACCATGTTTATGCAATTCTTCATACTTGCAACATTATACTTAAGCAATTCTACATGCATGTCTAGTTGTAAACTTTAATGCCTCATGATTTAGACAACAACAACAGTTTCAACGAGTTTCAACATTACATAATCATTAGCTATGGCCAAGCCGGCGATACTCAATAATAGATCTATTGGATTGACAATCCCACCCGGATACGTGTACCTCCTACATAGGTAGCGTGGGTGATTGTTATCGTTCCAACATATTATTAAGGTGAACTGTGGATGACGGGATGGACCTAAACTAGTCAAAGGTTTGATTATGTCGATTCAACATATCATGTTTATTCATGTAGACTTAAACTTACGATAGACATATGAATTGCTAAACTTTTATACTTAAACTATTTGCTTGACATGGCTTATGTATTCTCACCAACTTCTAGTTGACCCCCCCATTTTTCCAAACTCAACAGGAAATACTGATGCTTGAAGTCTAGAGCTAGCATGAGGAAATATTTGAAGTTTTAAGCTTTGTTTGATTATTTGATGTAGACTTTAATGTAATTCAATTTTGTATTGAAATAAAGGATTATTTAAACATATGTATTACCATGAGCTACTGAACAATAATCAATACGTGACATCCCGATGTTTCCGCCATCGGTTGGGGTGTTACAGATTGGTATCAGAGCCTTGGTTATAGGGAATTAGGTTATTAGAAAAAAAAAATAATCTAGTCTATAACCATAGGAATATAACCAGTATTTGCTCCTTTTACTTGCTATTCTCTATCTCACTCCTACTTCTTATCCCTACTTCAACCCCTACAAGAAGATTGCTCTCCATCACAAGATCTACTCTTAGACTAATAGGACAAATCCTCAGGTTTAGCCTGAACCACCTTGAGATCTCGTCGAAGTTCTAGATTTTAATAATGAACACGTGCAATCTGGAAGGGTGAACGCCTGTATTCTGAGTTTTCTGTCTAGGACTGGCATTGCGCATATATCCCAATCAGACGAGGGACCCGGATGCCTACCTGGGAATTCTCGGGATGAGTGTTCACTTATAGGCTAAAGCATGTCTTCATTATGTTATTAGAATCTAGAAGTTTTGATAAGTCAACATTTTCGTTTATTCGTTTTAATTAATGAATAAATGATTACACTCACCTTCCTTAAACTAAGCTAAAAAATCTCAAAATTTTACAGCTTAAATCAATCTCATTTCATAACCATCCATGGATTTCACAATCACACTTCACCTTACCATCTTAGCCACTTTTTAAATATTCAACACCCTACCCAAATCATATAATCTCCATACTATAAAATAAACTCTTTATCAACTATCTTCACATTCACTATCTCTCACAACTTTGATTCTGCTTCAAGAATTTTTCATCATCCTCTCAAGAACTAAATTCATATCCTTCACCTTCTCACACATGAGCTAGTTACCCATGATAACCAAACTATTGAAACTTGATTGTGTGTTGCATCAAACATAATCCTTAGTTATACATGAGGATTCGACTATTTGCCTTATTTGAACATTTGAAACTAGAATTCATGGAATATAAACTATTTACTATAGACACACCTAGAGTCATTAACCTTATCTAGGGCAACTCTGTTACAACTCGTATGCTATACTTGATACTTGATTGCTTACATGTACATATTATCAATTTGCAATTCATGTGTGTAATAATTGGTACACTTAATCAAACAACTGATAGAGGATGAAGTACTTGCTCAACAGTTAGTAGAGTACAAAATAACCTACTCAACGATTGGTAGAGGTCATCATGCTTGCTCAACAGTCGGTAGAGGCCCTACAACCTGCTCAACGACTGGTAGAGGCTATCATACCTGTTGAACAATCGCTAGAGGTTCCTACTCACTGACTGGTAGAAGTCTTTTTCCTGCTCAACAGTTGGACTCATTTTTGGATACATGGTTAATCATATTATTTTACATGTGTGTCTAGAGTTATAGAATGACACAAAACCCGAATGTAAGGTAAATTGGTGATTGCGGTCCGGAACGTAATCATGAATTTACAGGTACGTTAAGGTAGTGTGAAATTCTATCAAGGTTTTCGGTAGTTGACAAATTATAAACCTTAGTTATCTGGTAGTTCATTTAGTCTTTCAATAATCCATCAACTCATTCCTTTTAGGACTCCTAAAACTTAAGATTCTTATTCTCCTTGCTATTTCAGATGAACCTAATCCAACCCTTAAAACTCACACATATCAAAACTCTTACCCAAATTATTCGAAACAGTTTATTCTGTTACCTATAAATTTATGTCATGCCTTAACTCGAAACTTCCCAAACCACCTTTGTCCTAATTTCTACCCAATCACCTTCAACCCTGTGTTTTCAATAAACTTCGGGACGAAGTTTCCAAAAGTAGGGGAGACTGTAACATCGCAAAATTTTCCCCAAAATTTTAATACATAAAAAGTGTCACACCCTCAAAATCCACTTGCGGAGTTTTACCGCGAGGCGCATGACAAACCAGGATCCAAACCAACGATCACAATAAACAAGTCTAAATGAACATAATGCAATTTCAAAAACAATGTTTAAAATCCCCAATTACAGCGGAAGCTTATTCAAAACATAATCCAAAATAAACCAAGTGTTCAACGTTTGAAAACCATGCAATCCTAACTAGACGCCGTGCAGACGCGTGCGCCCTAGTTCCATTGTGCTACCTTAGCGACCTGAGAAAACATGTAAAAGTTTACGTCAGCACAAAAATGCTGGTGAGTTTACAGGTTTTGTAATCACAGTACCAAGTTCAACCTGTCCATACTATAACAAATCGAAAACCAAAGTACGCTAGCTAGGCGTATGTTTTGTTACTACTACGATTGGAAAACCATTACTAACTCGCAAACCAGATGTCGTGCCCGAATAGTAAACCTGTTGTTCCTGTTTGAGACAATATGCACTCGCCCGGCCCTCCAAGCCGACGAGCGGGGTTGGTCACTCCCAATAGCGCTATTCACATTTCCCCGTTGTGCTAACCCGCACATTCATGGTTCCCCCCGGGACTTCCAAAGATCGTATAGTAAACCATAGAAACCCATAGTATGACAGTAGTTACCAAACATAAGTTTTAACACATGTTTTCTCCCCCGAAAAGTGAAACCAGTTAAAAGAGGGGCCGTAAACTCACCTTAAGTTGCGTTACTTCGTAATATGAATAACTCAGCAGCTATGCTAGTCCCGTAAAGTGGCGACCTAACATATGACAGTTACAAGTACTTAGACTAATAACCCGCAGGTTAGTTAGTCCCTAGATGTCCAGACCATAACCAAGTTCGTTTGAAAACACCGTGACTGTTTAACTGACCCAATGTACAAGACTCGACATCTCATTGGTACCCGATACTCCCCGTGTTATGCTTACGCTCTCAAACATACAATCATGCAATCACACTTAACATACGTTAACGTCCAACAAGTTATAGCACGTAGTTCACGTATCACATAATTAAGTCCAAACATATGTTACCAAGTTATTAGATATGTTACGGGGTTCCTAGCATGTTCCTAGATGTCAAATCGGGTCTCGGAATGCTAATTTACACTTACAGCAGCAGTACACGCGATTAGGAAAAGTCAACTAGCATTTAGGTTGGTCAACAGGCATTTAGGAAGGCTAATCGCCTATAATATAGGCGATTAGGGTCATAAGACATGTAAATCTTGAGTTTATAGGCGATTAGGGCTATAAGACATGTATTTCAGGACTTAACTAGCATTTAGGATCACAATTGCATGTAACAGAGGCAATTAGCCCCCAATTGCATGGTATATAGGCGATTAGGGCATCTTTATAGGCGATTGGCCTCCTAATCGCCTATAACATAGGCGATTAGGGTTGCTAATCGCCAGTAACCCAGCTGTTCCGGTTTTTCGCGCGTTTAACACTCCAAATCAGATCCAGAACGCGTGTAATCATCCAATATCAATCCAACAACTATAACAAACATGTTTAAACCAAAATCCTTCGTTTAGCCTCGTATTATCAGCCCTGCATGCAACCATGTAATCCAAACACAATACACAGAGCATGAAACATCACATTAACATGCATAACTATAACCCTAATGAACAATTACTCAGATCCTATCATCATGCCATCATTATTAATCTGAAACTAACCTAATAACATGTAATCATCCATCTTGAATCATAAAAACCCTAGCTTTTGATTGAAAACCCACATACATCATGCATGCTACTTAGAATCCAATTAACAATGATTATTAACGATTTTCAGAAGAATCATACGTTTTAAAACAGGTCTGGACCGTTAGGGATTTAATAGAAACGTTTATAAAGATTTCATGGATGAGAATCACACCTTAGATTGTGATAGTTTGATGAAATAAGCTTGAAACCTTGTGTTTTGATCCAAAATCACGTTCCAGAGGTTGTGTGTGTGTTGGGGCGGGTTATGGGACGACTAGGGTTGATATTATGAAGTTTAGGAGGTTAAGCATTGTATTTATAGTCGTTTTTAGTCGTCCAGCACGTAACACGCGATTGTGCAGCAGCTATACGCGATTAGCATTGCTAATCGCATGACATTCATGCATTTAGGGGCTAATCGCCCCCTGTAGCATGCGATTAGCATGCTACTCGCCTCTAATGAGGCCCAGTCGCCTCCCTTATAGGCGATTAGCCAACCCTAATCGCCTATAGGGGTTAGATCCGTGTATTTTGCGCGTTAAACCCCGTTTTAACATATGTTAACACATTTTCACATACCGACAAGTCACATAATGATTGTAAACACATAACACTTGCAAACAAACATATTCACACTCGTTCACCAATTCCCGGGACTCGAGACTTGTATGTTCCCTATGCTCTGACGATTCCACGAATCGTCACCACTTGTACACTTGGTTAAGGACTGACATCTAATGAACCTCTAGACTCACATCCGATGATCCTCTATACTGAACTAACAGTTCCCGAACCGTAACACGACTTAACTAACCTAGTTAAGTACAATATACGCGTGACTCGCTAAGGTAGACTTTCATCTAGACAACGTTGTTAACCAGAATTTGCCGGGTGTCACATCATCCCCACGTTAAAAGAATTTTCGTCCCGAAAATTGCACAAGTACCAAAAGGAATAACGAAGGAAACAAACAAAAGATAGAAACTAAAAGAGAGATTTACCCGAGTTGTCACATCATCCCCACGTTAAAAGGAATCTCGCCCCGAGATTCATTCAGCTGCAGTGGAGACATATCTCGATTCGAACGCTTCCTTAGGAAAGAGGTGAGGATACTTAGACTTCATCTGATCCTCCCGTTCCCAAGTGTACTCTGGTCCCCGGTTCGAGTTCCAGCGAACCTTAACAATGCGAATCTTGCTATGACGTAGGCTACGAATCTTGTAATCCAGAATCTCCACAGGTTCCTCCACAATCCGAAGACGATCATCAACCTTGATCTCTTCCAGTGGAACGATGAGAGACTCGTCAGCCAGACACTTCTTTAAGTTGGACACATGGAAGACGTTATGTACGTTACCGAGCTCCGTCGGTAAATCAAGACGATATGCCACCGGTCCAATCCGTTCCAGGATTGTAAATGGACCGACATACCGAGGGTTGAGTTTGCCACGCTTCCCAAAGCGTATGACGCCCTTCCATGGTGAAACTTTCAGAAGTACTTTGTCATCAACTTGGAATTCCAATGGTTTGCGACATTGATCAGCATAACTCTTTTGCCAATCCCGTGCCGCTGCCAACCGGTTACGAATCTGGACGATCTTTTCCGAAGTTTCGTACACTAGCTCAGGCCCAGTGAGTTGACTCTCGCCCACCTCAGCCCAACAAAGAGGAGACCGGCATTTCCGCCCGTACAATGCCTCGAACGGAGCTGCCTTGATGCTCGTGTGGTAACTGTTGTTGTAAGAGAATTATACTAACGGTAGATGAGCTTCCCAACCTTTGCCAAAATCGATCACACATGCCCACAGCATGTCTTCTAAAGTTTGAATCGTGCGTTCACTCTGACCGTCAGTCTGTGGGTGATAAGCTGTACTCATGTCCAGCTGGGTACCCAAAGCTTTGTGCAAGGATTTCCAGAAGTGAGAAGTAAAGTGGGAGTCACGATCTGAAATAATAGAAACCGGCACCCCGTGCATAGAAACAACTTCCTTCAGATAAAGACGAGCCAAACGGTCCATGGTGTCGGTCTCTTTAATAGCGAGAAAATGGGCTGATTTCGTCAACCGATCAACTATCACCCATATCTTATCATTCCCGCTGGGTGACTTAGGGAGTTGCGTGACAAAATCCATTGTAATCCGTTCCCACTTCCACTCCGGAATTTCAGGTTGTTGTAAGAGACCAGACGGTTTCTGGTATTCCACCTTAACCTTAGCACAGGTCAAACATTTGCTCACGTATGAGGCTATATCCGACCTCATGTTTGGCCACCAGTAAAGCATCTTCAGATCTTGGTACATCTTATCCGAACCAGGATGAATAGAGTACCGGGACTTGTGAGCCTCATCTAAAACAAGCTCCCGAAGTCCCCCGAATAAAGGAACCCATATGCGTTCTGCGAAGTAATGCAGGCCATCAGGCCTTCGCTCGAGGTGCTTGTCGGCACCGTGCATAGTCTCAGCCTTAAGGTTTTCCTCCTTCAAAGCTTCTAACTGAGCAGAACGGAGTTGGTCAGGTAAAGAGGAATGAATGGTGAGTTGCAACGCCCGAACGCGACGAGGTTTAATTGATTCCTTCCTGCTCAAGGCGTCTGCTACTACATTCGCCTTGCCAGGATGGTACTTAATGGCGCAATCATAGTCATTCAGAAGTTCAATCCAACGACGTTGTCGTATGTTCAAATGTTGTTGGTCGAAAATATGTTGAAGACTCTTGTGATCGGTGTAGATGGTGCATTTGGTACCGTACAAGTAATGTCTCCAAATTTTTAACGCGAAAACCACTGCACCCAACTCCAAGTCATGGGTGGTGTAGTTCTTCTCGTGCACCTTGAGTTGACGAGAAGCATACGCAATCACTTTCTCGCGTTGCATCAACACGCAACCGAGACCATGAATAGAAGCATCACAGTAAACAACGAAATCATCAGGGCCTTCAGGTAAGGACAAAATAGGAGCAAAACAAAGTTTAGACTTTAGTTCCTGAAATGCCGACTCTTGTGGTTCACCCCAGTCAAATTTTCTATCCTTCTGAGTAAGAGTGGTCAGGGGTTGAGCGATCTTCGAGAACCCCATAATGAAACGACGATAATAGCCCGCAAGGCCTAGAAATTGCCGCACCTCAGTTGGCGTCTTTGGTGCTCCCCAGTCCTTGATCGCTTCGATCTTAGCTGGATCGACATGAATTCCTAGTTCATTAACCACATGTCCTAGGAACTGAACTTCGCGTAACCAAAAGTCACACTTTGAGAACTTTGCGTAAAGTTGTTCCCGTCGCAAGAGTTCCAAAACCAAACGCAGGTGTTCCTCGTGTTCGGTCTTGTTCTTGGAGTAAATCAGAATACCATCAATAAACACAATGACGAACTTGTCAAGATATGGTTTGCAAACGCGGTTCATCAAATCCATGAAAACCGCCGGTGCGTTCGTGAGACCGAAAGGCATGACCAAGAATTCGAAATGGCCATAACGTGTTCGAAAGGCAGTCTTTGCAACGTCAGCTTCCCTTACGCGCAACTGGTGATAACCGGACCTCAAATCAATCTTGGAGTAGTAACTAGAACCCTGGAGTTGGTCGAATAGATCATCAATACGTGGAAGAGGATAACGGTTCTTGACGGTCAATTTGTTCAGTTCTCTGTAATCCACACACAATCGGAAACTTCCATCCTTCTTCTTGACAAATAGAATCGGGGCTCCCCAAGGGGAAGAACTTGGTCTGATGAAACCCTTGTCCAAGAGTTCCTGTAACTGACTAGACAATTCCTGCATCTCGGGAGGTGCAAGACGGTAGGGGGCCCGAGCAATAGGAGCAGCCCCTGGTACAAGATCAATACCGAACTCGACCTGACGATGGGGAGGAAGACCAGATAAATCATCAGGAAATACATCAGGAAACTCGCGTACAACAGGAATATCGTCGATCTCCTTCTCATCGCTAGAGGAAACAGATAAAAGTGCCAAAACGGCCGAATAACCCTTTCGAAGACACTTAAGGGCTTTCATGCTAGAGATGATATTTAGCGGAACACCACCCTTGATACCGTACACAGAAAGGAATTCTCCATCAGGGAGAGGAATCCGAATAATCTTGTCGTAACAGACAATCTCCGCGCGATACAAAGACAACCAATCCATGCCTACCACAACGTCAAAACTACCCAAAGGTACCGGCATAAGGTCGATGGGGAACGACAAACCCGACAACTCTAGTTGACACTCCCGAAGGATACAAGTAGCTTCAATCTTTTTACCGTCAGCCAACTCAATAATATACTTAGCCTCTAATGGTACGGGTACTACATCTAGCAGTCGACTAACTTCCACAGATATAAAACTCTTATCGGCACCAGAATCAAATAAAACACTAACAGAGCGATCATTGAGAAGGAACGTACCGGTAACTGTGTCAGGATCCTGTCTAGCCTCAGCGGCTCCAATGACGAAGGCACGTGCATTCCTGCCACCGCCCCCGTTGTTCCCGTTACCGTTGTTCCCGCCCTGCTTCAGTTTCGGGCAATCCTTCTTGTAATGCCCAGTCTCACCACAGTTGTAACATCCTTGTCTTCCCGTAGTTCCTTGAGCAGCAGGAGCCGGGGTATTGCTTGGGGCCTGGGTCGATGGAAGTGTAGCCCGACAATCTTTAGCAAAATGCCCAAATCGCTGGCAGCGATGGCAACGATTACTGTCGTAGTTCCCTTGATGATGACGTCCACACTTGTTACATTTAGGCAGTTTCCCCGCATAACCACCCTGTTTGTTACCAGTAGAAGAAGAACCCCCGCTATCGAACCTCTTACCCTGTTGTGCTGATGCTGGCACAGATCCTTTCCCCTAATTTCCCACTTACGCTTGTTATTTTCCGGGGCCTTGACAGTCGAACCCTTAGCAGGTAAGATACCCTCATTCACCTTCAAGTTTGTCATCCTATGAGCCGATCGAACCACCTCTGAGTATGTAGGAAGATTCCCCACAGCCACTAACCCTGTGATCTCTGGTACTAGCCCCGAGATATAGTGTTCAATCCTCCTATATTCTGGCACATGCAGATCAGGACACAACACTGCCAACTCATTACGCCTCACCGTATACTTTTCAATCTCTGACCTGGTCATCTTGAGGTTCCACACCTCCACGACCACCACCACCACGACCGCCACCACCACGCCCACCAGCGCGGCCACCTCCACGTCCTCCTCGCACTCCAGACATGATTCCGACAAAAAGGACGAGAAAATTTAGTTTCACAGCTAATGGTAACCACTAGCGTTCGCAAGATCAAAGCTAGATCCAACCCAGGACTATCCGTTCAAACCCAGAGCTCACTAGGGCTTTCATGCATTTCGGTTTATGATTTTGTGTGCACCCAAAATGATAAACCGCTCTACATGGTCCTCCAAGTGTTCTCCTAGTTCAAAGTTCAAATCACCGAACCTAGACTCTTAGCTATACACCGTAATGATACGGTAGTTTGTGGCAAGTGTTTCTATTGGAGTATGAAAGGGAGATGTCCGAGCCTTGGACAAATCTCAAGAGTATACGATTTACCCCAATATACCACACTGCCTAGAAAGCAAGTAACCCGACTTAGGATAGAACGGATGATGTAACATAGGAAGGTCAGATGATTTAGAGACACCCCGACAAGCCCATACGTAATCCACCAAAATGTTTAGTACTAAGTGATCGTCTAGTGTGTGCGACTCGGCTATAGTCTAGACTCTACATGCAGTCCTAGTTCACTATAACCATTGGCTCTGATACCAATCTGTCACACCCTCAAAATCCACTTGCGGAGTTTTACCGCGAGGCGCATGACAAACCAGGATCCAAACCAACGATCACAATAAACAAGGCTAAATGAACATAATGCAATTTCAAAAACAATGTTTAAAATCCCCAATTACAGCGGAAGCTTATTCAAAACATAATCCAAAATAAACCAAGTGTTCAACGTTTGAAAACCATGCAATCCTAACTAGACGTCGTGCAGACGCGTGCGCCCTAGTTCCATTGTGCTACCTTAGCGACCTGAGAAAACATGTAAAAGTTTACGTCAGCACAAAAATGCTGGTGAGTTTACAGGTTTTTGTAATCACAGTACCAAGTTCAACCTGTCCATACTATAACAAATCGAAAACCAAAGTACGCTAGCTAGGCGTATGTTTTGTTACTACTACGATTGGAAAACCATTACTAACTCGCAAACCAGATGTCGTGCCCGAATAGTAAACCTGTTGTTCCTGTTTGAGACAATATGCACTCGCCCGGCCCTCCAAGCCGACGAGCGGGTTGGTCACTCCCAATAGCGCTATTCACATTTCCCCGTTGTGCTAACCCGCACATTCATGGTTCCCCCCGGGACTTCCAAAGATCGTATAGTAAACCATAGAAACCATAGTATGACAGTAGTTACCAAACACAAGTTTTAACACATGTTTTCTCCCCCGAAAAGTGAAACCAGTTAAAAGAGGGGCCGTAAACTCACCTTAAGTTGCGTTACTTCGTAATATGAATAACTCAGCAGCTATGCTAGTCCCGTAAAGTGGCGACCTAACATATGACAGTTACAAGTACTTAGACTAATAACCCGCAGGTTAGTTAGTCCCTAGATGTCCAGACCATAACCAAGTTCGTTTGAAAACACCGTGATTGTTTAACTGACCCAATGTACAAGACTCGACATCCCATTGGTGACCCGAGACTCCCCGTGTTATGCTTACGCTCTCAAACATACAATCATGCAATCACACTTAACATACGTTAACGTCCAACAAGTTATAGCACGTAGTTCACGTATCACATAATTAAGTCCAAACATATGTTACCAAGTTGTAAGCGAAAGATTTTAGCTAAAACAGGATTATATGATCATACAAGTCACAAAACCAGGTGCGGAAACCCTAGTTCTGAACAAAATGATAAAACTCTAATCAAAACACAATCAAGATCATTTTCAACATCTTTTCATAGATTAACTTTTGTCAAATAAGCTTTTACAACGACTTACACGTTAATCTATATCAAACACACACTATCACAAAATGACCTGGAACCTGACCTGAACACACGCACAACTGACATCTCTCTTCCATTCACAAAAACACAAATTCTATATATAGACACTGCACGTTCGCCCATTTGATATGGTCGAATGTGGAAGTTTTCCACATTCGCCCACTCCAAAGGTACGAAAGTGTTCTTCTGATCAGTAACCTTGTACCTTCGCCCAGTCTTCTTCTACCTTCACCCCTTTTATCTACATTCGCCCACAAAAACATACCTTCGACCAGTCTTTAACATATGTTAATTATGTAGATCCAATCATTAGTCGCAAAACGCATCAACAAACTCCCCCTCGACTATTGATTGGATTGTCTACTCTTTTGGTCCATCGCTTTGTTCATCAGTTTGATTCTGAGCTGTTTCTTCTGCTCAGTAGTCATTGGAGGCTCAAATGTTCTCTTCACTGGTTTAGACACATTTGCTATCTTCACCGTCTTGCCAAGTTTATTCTCCAAATTACTTCCCGCATTAATGTCATAAGCAAAACAAACTCCAACCACTTGAGTATATTTTCTTGCTTGAGCAGCGTCTTTCGGTTCAAAGTAAATCGGATTGTAGAAAAGCATGATGATGTCTTCAAAAGTGCAATTAATCAACCACATAGGATCAAATACATGAACATGCTTGTATTTGTCCTTCCCGTCTCTCAGCACAATCACCGCTTCAGCCTTTCTCCAATCATAATACCAGAAAATAAAATCAGCACTGAAATGTTGTGGCATAGGCATCAAAGGTATTTTTCTCATCACTTCAGGTGCTTTGTATATCAACGTAACTCGTTTCATATTGGTTTGAGGATCAATATCCCTATGAACTTTTCTTCGGGGATATTGAGGCTTGAATCTATTCCATCTTGTTCGACTTTCCCAAACCAACTTATCTGCGCACCAACCAACATGCGAACCATTAACTTCTGCACCTGACATTGGGAATCTACATAAATCTCTGACCGCCCAGTACGGTAGAGTAAGCAAATCACAGAATCTATTGAAGTACAAGATTCCTGTTTCCCATTTAGCAGCTATGCACTTCAGCCTGCCTAAGTATGTCCACCCGAGAGCTCTGCCTTTAAACTTGGCGTTGTGAAATCTATAAAAGTTTCCTTGAGCTTCAGGCTTCGGTCGGTTCTCATCCATTTCTCTCAACATCTTCAAATAACTCTTCAATTCATCAGATTGATTTGAAGATTCATGCTTATCAGCACCAAACACCTTCTCCACAAACTCTGCACTCCTTTGCTGTGCTTTCTGCTTTGCTGAATTGTTCGGTGTCTCAGTGAAATCAGGAAATATTTCATTTTCATCAGTTTCCCTGAAGTACTGAGGAAACTCTTCATGAGTTATATCTTCAGCCTCCACTTCATCATTTTCAGGAGTATTTATATCATCTGAGTGACTTCCAATATCCTTTTCAGGAATATCTGGAATCGACTCGTCCACTATAAACTCCTCAAAAGTCTTCCCTACCCTCTGTGCAAGACCATCTAGAATTTCCTTTGCCACAGATGCAGGTAATTCTCCTTCCTCAAGATCAGGATCTTCATATTCCAATTCATATCTCAAATCATCAGTTTGGAATATCTCAGCGAAACATCCTATGAACTCAATGGTCCATTCTCTCTTTTCCAACATGTCTTTATACACTTGTTTAGCATCATCTGATAAAGACCTCACCTTCTCATTCCAGAAGATACTTTCATCTGAATCAACGTTCTCACCTTTCTTCTTCTTTGAACTTGATTCTCCAGTACTCTTCTTTTTGGATGTCCTTTCTTCAAATGTAAACTTTGTAGTATCTTCACCTCCATCATCATCATCATCACTCTCACTATCATTCTCTTTCTGTCTCCCAGACCCTTCAGCATCATCATCATCATCATTATCATCCTCATCATCATTTTTATCTGACTCATCATCATCTTCATCATCATCTTTTTCTTCATCCGATTCAGAATCTTCATAGTCAACTTTCTCTTCTTCATCTTCTTTATCTTCTTCACCCTCCTTCAACTTGGGTGCAGTATTATATAAATCATCAATCAAATCACTAAGGCGTTTATTCTCAGCCCTTAGTTCTTTGTTGTCTGCTTTAATCAACTTAATTCTGTTCTTGTTTCTTGCACACTTTCCTTCAAGCTTTTCCTTCTTTGTCTCAAGCTTCTTAACCTTCTCATTAATCTCATCCTGATTAGATTTAGAAGCAACTACAATCTGAAGCATTTTCTCTTCATTCTGTTTAAACTTAGCTATCTCAGCTTGTTGAGCTACAATCATTTTCATCATATCATCCATTTTCCTGTTCACCTGCTTCATCACATCATCATCCATAGTGACTTTCTTGGATTTGGATGGCTCAACTTCCTTTTCTTTCTGAGGCTTTCTGAACATGTCAAGTACATTGTCCAGTGCAACATTAAGTTGATCAGCTGATATTGGTTCTGCCTCTTTGGATTTCTTTTGCTTCTTGGTGACAGGTGAAGATAGCTTTGATGATGTACCAGCATCGGGCACTCTTTTCCCTTTCAAAAATTGAGCTAACTCTTTCTCTCTCAACTGTTTAGTGCTAGTCTTCTTGGACATAGTCTTGTGTTTAGGTTTAGACAAGTTTACAACTACAGTTTCTCCTGTATTCAATTCATCCAAGTCAACACCTAAACCTTCATCTTCATCATTCAATGACTTCTTTCTTTTCTCAGCTTCTTCAATGGATTTGTTCAAAGATTCAGACTCACCAACCATAGTGGCCTTACGTTTGGTGGCCCTAACGTTTTCAGCATCAGAATCCCACTGCTCGTCTACCTCAGTCTCCTCTGAATCAACTGACTCTTCATCCACCAAACCTGAACCTTTCTTTGCCGTTGATTTTTGTCTAACCGCCTGTTGCTTTGAGCTTCCCTGATCAATCTTTCCCTTGCCCTTCCCTTTGGCTCCAGGATTGACTACTTGTCTCTTCCTCTTAGTGCTTGCATCAACATATACTAAAGGATCATCATTATCCGAATCACTATCATCATGTCTCGCTCTGTTCTTGCCAGGATCAGTGTAATCCTGACTAGCCAAAGCTCCAAATAATCTCCTGTGAGGTGGCTTTTCATTGTCTGGCACACCTTTGTATCCTTTCATTCTCACCAAAGTACGAATGTTCATGTGATCTTGACCTAGGATCATAGTCGGATCCTTCTTCAACTCTGGATACTTGTGGTCAAAGATCATCATCAGAAATCTCGGATATAGCATGAACTTCTTGTTCTTCATACCTTTCAGCATCTCCAGTATATGGTCTAGAATCATACCAGATACATTAAATGGTTTGTTGAGAGTCAACGCAACCATTAACGAACTCAAACTTCTTCACATAACGTCATATCCACCGCTCACACATCCAAATACGTGGATAATAACATGTGCAAAGTACTTGAACTGCACGCTCAGCTTCCCTTTATACATAGATCCATCAGTAATTGGACCTTTGTACTTCATCCGTAAGAAACAAGCTTTCTGCTCAGTCCATGATAACTCTCTGGGATCTTCACTGACTTCAAACTTGATCTGCAGTGCTTCCCGTATATCAGACTCCGTCAAAAACATCTCCATATCTTGAATCTTGCTCTTAATAATCGTCTGATTATCCCAGAAGTCATACTTCGCATTTCGGTAGAAGTCTTCAATAATGTCTCTGTATATAATCGTCGGTGTGGCTAATACATGTACAAATCTGCTCCTCTTCAAGAACTCTATGATCCTGGTGAACTCTGTATTCTTCTCCACGTCACCAAGATACGCGCAGCAGTTGTGAGATCGCTCGAATGGCCAACTGCTCGGAACAGATGCTCCAGCCTGTTGCACCGGATCTGGAACAACATTCTCTGCTGGAACTTCAACATTTTCCACTGGTGCCTCAACGTTTTCGGATTGATCAGCCATCTGCACATCAAAAACAGAAAAACACGTCAAAATGCAAAAACGACAAAAAGTTAAAAATTTTAAGGTTTTAAAGGTTCTACATTCTCCCCTTTTGAACTGGACGAATGTGAATATATCTGGTCGAATGTAGAATATTTTGGACGAACATGAAAAAGTATTGGGATTAAGACACATTCGCCCGTTTAAAGATACATTCGTCCACAATAATTCACATTCGCCCGTTTTGTTGACCCGAATGTGAAACATGTTCATCCCTAAAATTTAAAAATTTGCCAAAGTTGTTTTTAACATATCATTTTGATCCAAATGTGTCCTACAATGACCGATCAACACTCGTGTACCATCAATTGTAATGATTATTCAATTTTCATTAGTTTTAAAGTGGAATTAGGGTTTATAAGCTTCAATCAATCAATCAATCATCTAAACATTGTTATTATCCTAATTCCTCATATTATCTCCCCCTAAAACTGATGAAGATTGAATGTGAATCAAAAGCAAACATCAAAACAGACTCTAAGACCCAAAAATGTAAAACCCTAGGTCCGAATAGAAAAACGATGATTCTGATCTGAATGTGAGTCCAATACCTGTAAAATTTATATAGAAATGATCAGGAATGTATAGGGAATGAAAATCACAAACAAAAGAAGTCACAGCAATAAGGTCTGGTATTGAGGAAATTTTTGAAAAATTTTGTGAATAGGGCTCGAACCTGGAATGGCTTATATATAGAGTCCACGTTCGCCCGTTTTAGATGGTCGAATGTGAGGTGATTCCACATTCGCCCCAATTTAATGACCCGAATGTGAAAATTGTCACCCGAAGGTGGAATTTATACCCGGAGGTGAAAATGACCCACATTCGTCCAAACATAAACGGTCGAGAGTGAGATTTTTCCACATTCGACCCAATTAAGGGGCGAATGTGAAATGGAAAAATCTGAAAATTTCGCCAAATCACGAATTCGAATCCCATTCAACATTTTTCAATCTGTTAAACTTCCAAAACTCAAATTTTCACATTTTGAATGATACAAAGCCGAGATGGTGTTATCAAATCTCAGAAATTGACCATCAAGCATCCCCGGTTATCAAAAATAAAGCAGAAATGCAAATATTTTTGGTTTTTCTGAAATTTTATCAAAACACACCTAAAATCTTTTTGGATTTTGTATCTTTTTGAAAGTAAAAGTGCAACAATGTAAAATGCATCAAAGTAAATGAAAGCAGTAAACATTTTGTGATATCCGGTAAGAGGATCATATCAGTTTTCTGAGAAATCTGAACACAGCGTTGATCTTTCTGTTTAATATTATCATTAGAAACAATATGTGACACGGCAATTGCTGATATTGTGGTCCACGTAAGCTCACATGCAGACAATTACGCAATGCTTTAAAATGATACGAGTTAGATGTATTAGACTAACACGTTGTGGTTCCCACACACACGACATACTCCCGTATCAAGTAATTGCACAAAGCTTCATCGTAACGCGTGATTATGCCAGAGTTATCCGTAAAATTTACAAAGTATATAGCACAGAGGTGTACAGGTCAGCAAATGAATGCAGCAAAGTAACATGTGCGTATACACTAGGTTGAGGCTGATATTAACCACTGATTTGCATCAGAAAGTCAATACGATGTAATAATGATCTTTGATCAATAAAACATAAAGTTCCTCAATTCGGTAACTTTCGGTTTTGGCAATAAGCTCTTTTTGCAAATATTCTGATGAAACTAGGTCCGTAAATCAATACGACAAAAGTTTAATCAGAATATCCCGGATAACAAAAACATAACGACCCGAAACCTCGGATTTTGGCAATCCTATCAAACGAAATTACGGTACTAAGACCATATGCCCATGAGGTGTTCAGCCACGAACGCGTAGTTTGTTATGTTTGTATCACTAATGCACGCAATATTTAGTCTACGAAGCCTATCAGCATATCACACGTAATCAACATACGTCTCATTATGCTATACAATTCTTTAGCCTGTGTCAGATCCCCACTGATGTACTATCATTTCCTCTTTTTATCCAGGAAATCATTTTGGTTTTCTAATTTTTAAGTCTTTTGAAAATTTTTAATGTTTTTGGTTTTTCTGATAAAATGACTCCCCCTAAAATAAAGAACATATTTTTGGGTTTTTAATTTTTCTGAAAAACAAAACAAAAATTTGAAAGAAACAATCCACTTGAAAGCATCAACTTCTTTGAGGATTAAACAACCCCCTCGAAAGCATCAACTTCTTTAAGGATTTTGATAGTAAAGAGAAATTCCCAATTAGCAAAGAGAAATTCCCAATTAGCAAAGAGAAATTCCCAATTAGCAAAAATTTAAAAACTACAACTAAACCTAAAAAGCGATAAACCGAGGTGCCGATTAGTCCTGTTTTTCCTTTATATTGTTTACTTTTAAAAGATATTCAAAGCGGGATCTATCAAAAGCTTTTGTAAACAAATCTGCACGTTGATAGTCAGTATGGATTTTGACCATATCTATCAATTCCTTAGCGTAACAATCACGGATAAAATGATATTTGATCCGGATATGTTTCGCTTTAGAATGATTTTCAGAATTTTTAGTTAATGCAATTGCGGCTTCGTTGTCACAGTGTATAGGGGTTTTAAGAAACTGCAAACCGTAATCCACCATCTGTTGTTGGATCCAGAGTACTTGCGAACAGCAACTTGAGGCTGCAATGTACTCAGCTTCACAGGTAGACAGTGCCACGGAAGTCTGTTTCTTGCATTGCCAGGTAATTAACCTGCTCCCTAAAAACTGGCAACCAGCTGTAGTAGATTTGCTGTCCTTATCACAGCCGCCCCAATCTGCATCACTAAAAGCAATAAAATCAAAATCATCATCATTAGGGTACCACAATCCTTTTGATGGACAACCCTTCAGATATCGAAGGATACGCTTGACCGCCGTCAGATGACTTTGTTTCGGCTTCGATTGATAGCGAGCACAGAGACACGTTGCATACATAATATCTGGTCGAGACGCTGTCAAATACATCAGAGATCCGATGATTGCTCTGTATGTAAATGGGTCTGTCAACTCCCCCTTAGCGTCCACTCCAATCCCGTGATTGGGTTGAATCGGGGTATCCATCGGCTTAGAGTCCTCCATCTGGAATCGGCTCAAGATGTCGGATACATATTTCGTCTGGTGAATGAAGATCCCGTCGGGTCTTTGGTCCACCTGCAAGCCGAGGAAAAACTGCATCTCCCCCATTGCGCTCATTTCGAACTTTTCTTGCATGACAGTTTCGAATTCCCTGCACAAAAGTTCGTTAGTTGAACCAAATATAATATCATCAACGTAAATCTGTACTAGAAGCAAATCATCTCCCGTCTTCTTCGTGAAGAGGGTACAATCAACGAGGCCGCGCTTGAATCCTTTGGAGATGAGGTATGTACTTAGCTCCTCGTACCACTGTCTTGGAGCCTGGTGCAAACCATATAAAGCTTTGTTCAGCACGTAGACCTTATCCCGGTGGATTGGGTCCTCAAAGCCTGGTGGCTGCCCGACATAAACCTCTTCCTTGACTTTCCCGTACAAAAATGCGCTCTTGACGTCCATTTGATAGACTTTGAATTTCTTGTATGAAGCAAACGCGAGGAACATCCGAATAGCTTCAATCCGTGCTACTGGTGCATAGATTTCGTTGTAATCAATCCCTTCGATTTGATGGAAACCCTGCACGACCAATCTGGCTTTGTTACGAAAAATGACCCCACGATCATCCTTTTTGCACTTAAACACCCATTTAGTGCCTATTTTCTTCCTTCCCGGCGGCAAATCCGTGAGCGTCCAAACTCCCAATTTCTGGAATTGCAATAACTCCTCCTGCATTGCCTCAACCCAGGCATCTTCATTCAAAGCGTCTTTGTATGTCCTTGGCTCTACCTGCGAAACATAACATGCAAACGACCAATCATTTTGACTACCAGATTTTTGAATTTTGGCATATAATGCTAAAGCACCAAAACTCTCTGGCGAGTTAACGCTTTTCAGCTGCCCTCTGGTCATAACACCACTTCCAGGATCACCGATAACTTGCTCCAGCGGGTGAATACGATGAATCCGAGATTCCGGATAAACGAGTACAATCACTCCCGTCTGAGCAGTCAAGTTTTCTACAGCATCCAGATCATGACCCGTGGTTGATGATGAAGCAACTTCTGGAGTTGGAGTTGGGTTCACTGGCATTGCCTCTGGTTCTTCTGCATGTTCAAGAATGACTTCTTCAAATTGTTCAACTTCAGATTCTGAAGAGTCTAATGAAGTTGAAGCCTCTTGAAACACATCATCCTCTTGTATAGGAGCATTGGTATCATCAGAAGCTGGTGAGGGGTTCACGGTGATTGGACGCACCAACGATGAAGTCGACGCGTTTTCACACTCGTAAAGTAGTCTGATAACAGCTTCTTCAACCAAACTATCTAGGTTGAATGATTCAAAGAAATCTTTGTAATCAAACATCCAATCAGGACCCGTGCCTTGCAAATTTTGAGTATATCGTTGAACTTCCACGTTAGCCCAATCCTCCACTTGACGAGTTCTCTTGTTGAATACCCGTTTGAGCGGGGTTGCATATCCAACAAAATATCCCTCCTCAGCTTTAGGACTAAACTTCTCACCTGGATTCAACATCGTGCATGGCGCCCCGAAAGGTTCTAAATACTCTAAGTTGGGCTTTCGTCGGTGTAACAGTTCATAAGATGTTTTTCCAAACTTCTTCACTGTTAGAACCCGATTTAATGTATAATTTGCTGCATAAATCGCCTCATTCCAGAACATTACCGGAAGATTTGAATCAGCGAGCATTGTTCTAGCCGCTTCAATTAGAGTCCTATTCTTTCGTTCAGCAACACCATTCTGCTGTGGGGTGTACGGAGCCGAATATTCATGATGTATCCCTTTGCTTTCACAAAGTTCAACCATCTTGGCATTTTTGAACTCCGTCCCATTCTCACTCCGAATTCTCTTTATCTTCACATTGTAGAGATTCTCCAGTCGAGTGAACAGAACTTTTAAGTTGTTAAAGGTGTCGCTCTTGTTTTGCAAACACATCACCCATGAAAATCGTGAATAGTCATCAGTGACAACTAAACAATAAAGCTCTCCAAGATGACTTTTGCGCTTGACCGGTCCAAATAGGTCCATGTGCAATCGCTCAAGTGGCATCTCAACAGAGTTGACTTTCTTCACTTTGTGGGACTGTTTGTGTTGCTTCCCTTTCTTACAGCTTACACACTTGTCATTCAGATGGAAATGTTTCACGTTTACTCCATCGACAAGTCCATTTTTCACAAGTTAATTCATTTTCCTCAGATGAATGTGCCCCATTCTTCGGTGCCACGTTATTGATTCTTTCTCAGTCGCTTTGGATAGAAAACATGTTATTTGCCCCTGTGATGTCATCGCCTTGGACATGTCAAGAATATAGAGATTGTTGACGCGAGGTGCCATCAACATTATCCACTCCTTTGGAATTTTGAAGCCCGGTTTGAGAATATAGCAGGATTTGTCATCAAAATGCACAGAAAATTGTTTATCACATATTTGACTGACACTCAGCAGATTATAATCTATCTGCTTCACATAAGATATCCGCTCAAAGCTCACAATTCCATTACTCACGCTTCCTTCCATTGTGATATATCCTCCTTTGTTTCCAGCGAATGCAACATACCCTCCATTGATGTTTTTCACGTCGAACAGCAATGCGAGATCCCCTGTCATGTGGTCTGAAGCTCCACTATCAACAATCCATAGACTGCTAATAGGGCCAGCTGAAGCTCCCTGCACACAAAAAGTAAATCATTTAGTTCTTTCGGGGGACCCAAGCCTGAGTCTTGGTCCTTTGAACATCGGCTTTCAAAGAAACATCCTCATTAACTTTTTCAACAACTTTTTGTTTTGGATCAATCTTTTTCTGATTGTTCAAAACATTTTCCTTTTTCTCACTTACCTTTGAAGTAGAAGCTCCTGGAGTACCATTGGGTGTCCAAGATTGTTCAGACCTTTTAAGAATGCGAATTTGAGATTTTGGTTTCTCAATTGGTTTCTGAACATTGTTAACAAAAGTAACTTTCTTGACTACCTTATCTGAGTTAACAGACTTAGGTCCAACATTTGATTTGACAATCGGTTTTTGTGGAACCTTTTGCCTATCAATTGTTGCGTTCACCACAGGTTTTCTCCATGATTGTTCCATAGCTATCCGATTTCTTTGATCATATTGAATTGGACGATTGTTCCTCATTTGATGAAAATTATTTTGATTATAAAACTGTTGTTGTTGAGGAACAACTCGTCTGTGTGGTGGAACATAATGATCAATCGGTTTTCTCATGGAATTTCTAACTTCAACCTCATGTCTTTTATGCCTTACATATGGACACTGAGCAAGTAAATGCCCACGTTCCCCACATTTAAAGCATTTTCGATATTCTTCAAAAACATAATGAGCATTTGGTGGAGCAAATGATCTAACAGGATATTGGTCATTATACTGTTGATTTCTCAAACTCTCAGGAAGTGGTCCTTTTGAGTAAGTGGGCTCATGAAAACCATTTGCTTTGTCATTTGGTCGAATGAACTCTGTGACATGGACCTTTGGTTCTTGAGGAACATCCAAAAACAATTTCTTTAAAATTTCTGGTGGAATTTCATTTGTTCTCTCATGTTTTGGGAACCAAATAGTGCTTTCTTGCCAAATCTTTTCTATTTTAGCATAGTTAGCATTTTTGATTGGAAATTCCTCATCAGAGATGATTTTATCGGATCCTTCCATCCGATAAAACACCTTGACAGGTTTGTCACTTGGTTCATTCTCAAGGTCCTTTCTAATCTCATTCTTTTCAGACTTTTTCTCGCGATGAGCAGTTGCCATCGGATGCACATGTTGAGATGGTGACACTGGTTCAGTAGTAATGATGTGATTTTCTTTTGGAATTTCACATGCATTAATAGTTTGGTCATTACCAGTATCATCATTCTCTGAGTCTGAATCCACACTTTCAGCATAAACACCCTCATCATTCAAGCCTAAAATCGGTCTCACATTGGAATGAGGATCACCAATACTCGAGGTATTAGATTCCATTTCCGATGATGAGTCTGATTTTACCGAGCTCTCCGGTATAACTTGGTGATAGTTATGATTTTCAAAAAGAACCGGAGATGGTACAGACTTGTAATTAGTGGTGTTATCATCAATGATATGGTCTACCACATAAGCAATATGCTTATAACTTTCCAACTTTTTGTTTACTTTCTCAGCAAAGCATTTTATGGCTGCCATTTCCAACTTGGTGTTTTCAATTTCATTGATATAGTTGTTAATTGCCAGTTGTTTCAATGATAAAGTATTTTTCAAGTCAGAAATGTCCTTTTTATAGCCATCTAATACTTTGTTGAAAGCATTCAATTCTTTGCGAGTAGATTGACTGTTTATGATAGCACTATCACGTTGAATTCGGAGTTGTTTATTCTCCTCAGTCAATCTATCACATGTTCCATAATATTTATCACTTCTAATATCAGTGCTAGATTCAGAACTTACAGGTTTTGGCGGTTCAGTCATGGCCATCAACGCGAAATGAGCTTCCTTTCCAGTGAAAAACTTGGAATAGTCAATCTTGGTGAAAGCATCATCAGCAATGCACGACTTCCTCGTCATCAGAAAATCAGCTTCTGCTAACAACTGATCAATATCATCATCTAAAGAATCAACACTTGCCTCTGTGTCCGATTCACTGTCTGAATCTGAATAAACTAATCTACACTCCTCAGGAACATCAGAAACTGTATCAATCACCACTCCAGAATTAGTTTCTTCAGCCTTAACCTCTACAGGTTCATTCTCCACATCCATTTCAATCTCAGAATCATCACTATCACACTCCTCAGTTTCTTTCTTTTCTTCCTCCATCACCGACTCTTCAATATCAACCTTGCAAGCAACGCAAACCACATTTCCACCAGTAGTGATTTCCTCCACTCCTATTTGCAATCCCGACCAATCAAACCTTTCATCTTGTTGAGTCATCAGTGCTTGATTCTGACTCGTGTTCTGTTGTGTCTCATTTGGTGTAGTGATCGGTATAACTGTTCGGTTAGTGTTATTAGGAGATTGGTTTTGGATCTGGTTTGATGTATTAGGTTGTCTGTTTTGGTTGTTGTTAGAGTTGTTTTGACGGTTTTGGTAATTGTTGTTGTTTTGGTAAGAAACTCGGTTTTGGTTTTGTTGTTGACGATTCTGATAGGTTGCATTGAATGGGTTTCTATTACCTTGTTTTGGTGGTTGGGTGCATTCACGTTTAAAGTGACCTCTTTCTCCACAGTTAAAACAAGTAACTTTCTCCTTGTTGAACCCGTAGGTTGTGTTGGGAGAAGTTCCCAAATCTGTTCTTCCTGTCTTTTCGATAAACTCCGTTGCTCTTCTCATGATACTTGCAAAAGCCCATTGGATATCAATTAGTTCCATCTCTTCCTTGTCAATCTGTGCATAGTCCTCATTGGTTAAGTTGTTATTCCCAATTTGACTAGCAACAAGTCCATTGTAGGATGAAACCATTGCTGAGACTAGTGCAATATGTTGTTGAGCAATTTCCACTGTCACATTGCCCAAGTTAGATGTCTCCAAAACCACTTGTTGTTGATTAGGTTGAGTAACTTGGTTCATTGGTTGTTGAGATTGGCTAGCAGTATAGAAAGATGCTTGTTGTATTGGGGAAAATGGTGAAATGTAGGAATTGTTGTATTGTTGTTGTGGTGGTGGTTGTGTGTATGATGGTTGTGAGTAGGATGAAGTTTGTGCCATGTAATTGATGGTAGGTTTTGGTGATTCCATAACATTGGAAATGCATGCAACATGTGGTGCAACTATCCCTCCTGAACTTGAGTTACTCACAGGAACTGAAGTACCTCCAAAATATAAGCTAGGATTCTGAGGAACCTGTGCCCTTCTAGCTTTCCTCTTCTCTTCCATTTCCTTGTTTTCCAGCTTCTGTATAAACTCTTGAATAGTCCAGTATTGATATGCGTCCTTCTCCCTAAGAACTTCCACATGCTGATCCCAGTAAGGTGGTAGAGCATCTGCAAACTTATCCACCAAATTCTTCATAGGAATCTGTATACCATAACTAGACAATTCGGTTAGCAAATGACTATATCTAGGAGTTAATTCTTTTAAAGTTTCATTTCCAATATAAGAAAATTTCTCAAACTCCTTTCTCAGTTCATCCATCCACAAACTTCTCGTTTTCTCATTCCCATCATTCCTCCTCTTAAGCACATCCCACAATTGCTTAGAGGTTGTACAAGTCCCAAATTGATGTAGCAGATCATTTGTGATTGCCTGAGTCAATTGGGAAAAGGCTTTCTTTTCCACCACATATTTCTTCTTCTCATCCTCAGTTAAGCTTTCCAAAGGAATCATTTCACCTGTATTCTCCAAAATCGGTGCTGTGTAACCTTTAGCAATCATACTCCATGCCTCTGCTCCTTCCACTCCCATGCCTTCTAAATGAATCTTGAACTTGTTCTGCCACTGATTGTATTCTTGTATGTCCATGAGCTTAGGTGGCCTATTCCCGCTACCTGAGGACAAATCGTTAATCAAAGTAGAAATAGCATTTGTAGTTTGAGTGTTTACCACCGCTGCTGCTACTCCCCAGTAGTCAGGTTGTGGTGCTGGAGGTGCTACACTTTGAGGCATCGAGCTCGTCATCGCCATGTAGTTTATCGGTTGCGAAGACTGTGTACTCGTCTTTTGTGCTGCCACTGTCCATGGGTCCATCACTTGCTATTGTGGTTGTGTCGTTGCTGGTCTCGGAGTAGTCGGAAAATTCCACATGATCACGAACTTAGAAAACTTCAACACTTAGAAAATTTTCCAAAGTAAATCCTAGGTTCGCCCAAAATGATCTATGTTCGCCCGAATAATCCTACTTTCGTCCCTTTCTGATGTAGATTCGTCCAAACAGTAACACCCGAATGTAGAATTCACCAGAAAGTAAAACAAACTATCACAATTCCACTTTCGCCCAAAGAGAACCGGTCGAATGTGGAAAATTTTACCCGAAAGTGAAAACTTCAATAACAATTTTCAGGTTCGACCAACAACTAATCAGATTCGCCCAAAAACACTCAGGTTCGACCACTCAAGTTCCAGGTTCGCCCATTTTGCTCAGATCACACTTTGAAAAACGGTTATTTTGATCTCTGATTTTCAAAAGTTTATGGATTTGAATGATCTTAATCAGGTTATGCTTCGGAATTGATTTGGAGCAACTTTAATTCTTGGAAAACTTGATTTTAATCACTAATTCAACTCTAAATCAATCAAAAACACTCAAAAACCATGTTTATGTAAAAACAGATGTATTTTGATCAAAAACATGTCCAAATCAGCTCTGAGTTTATCAAATTTGTTGTTGTATGATCCGTATGGCTCTGATACCACTTTGTAAGCGAAAGATTTTAGCTAAAACAGGATTATATGATCATACAAGTCACAAAACCAGGTGCGGAAACCCTAGTTCTGAACAAAATGATAAAACTCTAATCAAAACACAATCAAGATCATTTTCAACATCTTTTCATAGATTAACTTTTGTCAAATAAGCTTTTACAACGACTTACACGTTAATCTAGATCAAACACACACTATCACAAAATGACCTGGAACCTGACCTGAACACACGCACAACTGACAACTCTCTTCCATTCACAAAAACACAAATTCTATATATAGACACTGCACGTTCGCCCATTTGATATGGTCGAATGTGGAAGTTTTCCACATTCGCCCACTCCAAAGGTACGAAAGTGTTCTTCTGATCAGTAACCTTGTACCTTCGCCCAGTCTTCTTCTACCTTCACCCCTTTTATCTACATTCGCCCACAAAAACATACCTTCGACCAGTCTTTAACATATGTTAATTATGTAGATCCAATCATTAGTCGCAAAACGCATCAACACAAGTTATTAGATATGTTACGGGGTTCCTAGCATGTTCCTAGATGTCAAATCGGGTCTCGGAATGCTAATTTACACTTACAGCAGCAGTACACGCGATTAGGAAAAGTCAACTAGCATTTAGGTTGGTCAACAGGCATTTAGGAAGGCTAATCGCCTATAATATAGGCGATTAGGGTCATAAGACATGTAAATCTTGAGTTTATAGGCGATTAGGGCTATAAGACATGTATTTCAGGACTTAACTAGCATTTAGGATCACAATTGCATGTAACAGAGGCAATTAGCCCCCAATTGCATGGTATATAGGCGATTAGGGCATCTTTATAGGCGATTGGCCTCCTAATCGCCTATAACATAGGCGATTAGGGTTGCTAATCGCCAGTAACCCAGCTGTTCTGGTTTTTCGCGCGTTTAACACTCCAAATCAGATCCAGAACGCGTGTAATCATCCAATATCAATCCAACAACTATAACAAACATGTTTAAACCAAAATCCTTCATTTAGCCTCGTATTATCAGCCCTGCATGCAACCATGTAATCCAAACACAATACACATAGCATGAAACATCACATTAACATGCATAACTATAACCCTAATGAACAATTACTCAGATCCTATCATCATGCCATCATTATTAATCTGAAACTAACCTAATAACATGTAATCATCCATCTTGAATCATAAAAACCCTAGCTTTTGATTGAAAACCCACATACATCATGCATGCTACTTAGAATCCAATTAACAATGATTATTAACGATTTTCAGAAGACTCATACGTTTTAAAACAGGTCTGGACCGTTAGGGATTTAATAGAAACGTTTATAAAGATTTCATGGATGAGAATCACACCTTAGATTGTGATAGTTTGATGAAATAAGCTTGAAACCTTGTGTTTTGATCCAAAATCACGTTCCAGAGGTTGTGTGTGTGTTGGGGCGGGTTATGGGACGACTAGGGTTGATATTATGAAGTTTAGGAGGTTAAGCATTGTATTTATAGTCGTTTTTAGTCGTCCAGCACGTAACACGCGATTGTGCAGCAGCTATACGCGATTAGCATTGCTAATCGCATGACATTCATGCATTTAGGGGCTAATCGCCCCCTGTAGCATGCGATTAGCATGCTACTCGCCTCTAATGAGGCCCAGTCGCCTCCCTTATAGGCGATTAGCCAACCCTAATCGCCTATAGGGGTTAGCTCCGTGTATTTTGCGCGTTAAACCCCGTTTTAACATATGTTAACACATTTTCACATACCGACAAGTCACATAATGATTGTAAACACATAACACTTGCAAACAAACATATTCACACTCGTTCACCAATTCCTGGGTCTCGAGACTTGTATGTTCCCTATGCTCTGACGATTCCACGAATCGTCACCACTTGTACACTTGGTTAAGGATTGACATCTAATGAACCTCTAGACTCACATCCGATGATCCTCTATACTGAACTAACAGTTCCCGAACCGTAACACGACTTAACTAACCTAGTTAAGTACAATATACGCGTGACTCACTAAGGTAGACTTTCATCTAGACAACGTTGTTAACCAGAATTTGCCGGGTGTCACAAAAAGCCCTTATATATATATATATATATATATATATATATATATATATATATATATATATTTTATTACACCTTTATCATTAATATTATACAAATGTGCCTAAGTCTTTATTTATCCTAACTCACAACTTATATACATACATAAATGTATATAAATAATAATACTAATAATAATAATATGATTCTAAATTTTTTTTTTCACATACAAGATTTTTTTTTTAAATAAAGCCTTGAGTCAAATAGTCAAAGTCCTAGTCAAAGTCTTAGTCAAATAGTCAATTCATCATAAAACCTTACTTTATGGTGTTGACCAATTTTAATGGCTAATTGAATCCAAAACTAGTATAAAAACCCACCTATGACCCATTATACTTTGCACCTCTAAATCGATTGTTTCAATCCGTTTAAACTTTCCCTCATACCTTTCTTCTATAGTCTATTACTTCTACTATTGAAGCTTTGATTATAAGCTCTTGTAATTGGCAACTTTGGGGCTACACATATTCTATTTCTCGAGACTTAATACTTTGCTAAAGTGAGTTTACGTAACCATGTTTATGCAATTCTTCATACTTGCAACATTATACTTAAGCAATTCTACATGCATGTCTAGTTGTAAACTTTAATGCCTCATGATTTAGACAACAACAACAGTTTCAACGAGTTTCAACGAGTTTCAACATTACATAATCATTAGCTATGGCCAAGCCGGCGATACTCAATAATAGATCTATTGGATTGACAATCCCACCCGGATATGTGTACCTCCTACATAGGTAGCGTGGGTGATTGTTATCGTTCCAACATATTATTAAGGTGAACCGTGGATGACAAGATGGACCTAAACTAGTCAAAGGTTTGATTATGTCGATTCAACATATCATGTTTATTCATGTAGACTTAAACTTACGATAGACATATGAATTGCTAAACTTTTATACTTAAACTATTTGCTTGACATGGCTTATGTATTCTCACCAACTTCTAGTTGACCCCCCCCCCCATTTTTCCAAACTCAACAGGAAATACTGATGCTTGAAGTCTAGAGCTAGCATGAGGAAATATTTGAAGTTTTAAGCTTTGTTTGATTATTTGATGTAGACTTTAATGTAATTCAATTTTGTATTGAAATAAAGGATTATTTAAACATATGTATTACCATGAGCTACTGAACAATCATCAATACGTGACATCCCGATGTTTCCGCCATCGGTTGGGGTGTTACATGTAACACCCCAAAAGTGAATAAAAACAAAAAGGAGATAGGAAATACTCACTGTTTGCATAATAAATTGAAACTCTACTGAACAACGTGATGTGAATTAGGATTATCCCAAAGGATTAACCTAAAGAAATAAATAAGTTGTAATGGAACGAACTTAGAGTCTAGGTTATCTAGGATTAGGCACTTAGGGTTTCAAGACTAGAATTTGGGAATTTTATAGTTTTTGATTTGAACTAAAATTGGTTTTAAGTAATTTTAATATTTAATGAAAATTTTATAGACTCAATAATCTTTTAATTATTTCAAATTATAAAGACATGAATAATAATTTAAAAGTGCAAACAATGGAACGATTTGAATTTGAATAATACGATTTTATGTAATTAATATGAAATAAAAGTGAAAATAAATAGAAAAAATAAATAATCAAAGAAATATAAAAATTATAAGTCATTTTTTATTCTGAGATATTAGAAATAATTTCTAAATTTATAGATCTCATAATTTTAATATCTTTTATATTTTAAATTGATTTATTAACATTAAAATGCAATAATTAGGATTTAAATACAAATAAAATGTAAAAATATTATTTTCATTTTATAACAGTGGTTAGTATGTGGTATAAGTGAAAAATAATTTTATTTATTATTTTTTTTTAAAAACATATTTTATTTGAATATAATTCATTAAATAGGATTAAATCATAAAAAATAGATAAAATAATTTTTTTACAAAAAATAAAATTACCAATAATTTTTATTTGGTTTAAAATGATTACACAAAAATTTTGGTATTAAAATGATTAAAAAATGAATTCTCTATGAATTAATTATGGTTTACACGAAATAAATACATTAAAAATAATAATAAATAATTATTTCTGAAAAATAAAATTATAACTTAAACTTCAGGGTCTTATAAGGTTGGGGTAATTTTTATAAATTTTTTTACTAGTTTATGTATTTAGAATAAATAATTTAAGGTTTTATGTATATATAATTAAAATTCAAACAATAAATCAAAAAAGAAGAAAAAACAAGGTTGAACCGCCACTAGAGGGGTTCGAAACTGGGACTCTTTGTTTAAAAACAGACACCCAAACCACTGATCTAGATGCTTGTTTGTTGATTTGTTTTGTTTAATATCCTTGATAAACATAACCCGAGAACATCAATATAAAACAACACAAAAAATACACACAACAGCGCCGGAGTAAGGGATCAACCCTGCGCCTATTCTGTATCAGAAATGCCTAGACCAGTTAGTCTGGGTGGTTGTTTGTTTTGTGTTATGGATCCATTTATATATAAACACTACCTGAATCAAACGAAAATCCCCAAATTAGACTCTTATGAACCTAATTTCCTAATCCAACAATTGAACAACAATTTGATACAGATAATGAACAAAAGCATGGGGCTTTTATTTCCCATTATAAATCGACTATAAAACCAAAATTAATTGGATTTTAACGTACCAGAATGGTGTTGAATTCAAACACAAAGACCCGAACACAAAAACTTCAATTTTTAGAGATTTAGAGTGTAAGAGAGAATGTTTCTGGGTGGGTTTTGATCGCGAAACATATCTGTATTTATAGGAGGTTCGATTGTCGGTCATAAAAAACGAATTTATGGTGATTGATTCGTGTTTTAGGAAGTTTATAAAACGCGTTGAAAATATTAAAATTGACTATGAATCTGGACGTGTTATCGAAATTAATGGCTGGCAATGACGAGGATGATTGTGTCGGTCACAAATCAATCATCAATTATTTCCAAAAACAAGTTTAAACGCACTAATTTTCGATTCAAAGTGGTGATAGTATTGGGTTTTGACTTTCTTGTTGACTAAGGTGAGTATTTGGGTTTGTTTTTGTAGGAAATGTTTTCATAGATAATATCAAACATTAAAGAGGTGTAGTGGTTGTTTGTTTGCTTGTTAATACTTGGGACACGAGTTCTAACCTTGTTCTAAGCATGTATTTTTCTAAAACTCATTCTTTGAATATAACAATATATCAATTCATTATTATTATTATTATTATTATTATTATTATTATTATTATTATTATTATTATTATTATTATTATTACTATTATAAAAAATGAACTTTTTAGTTACGATAAAGGTTCGAGCCGATAATCAATAGACGTAAGAAATAAATTCGCAAACTTTAATTATCGAATAGTAGTTTCAAAATACAAGGGCTGAAAATGTAAATACAAGAAAAGGGACTACAATTGTACATTGATGATAGTGAAAGTTGACGGATGTCACATCATGCTCCCCTTCCTTTGTTTCCAAGTGCTTATACATCTTTTTATAGGCTGTGTTCTTTGCTTCTGCCACTGCTTTCTTTGCCTCTTTCTTGAACTTTTTGTATATCTCCCTCAATCTCAGTCGTTTCACGTCGTTCGTGCATCTCAAAAGATCCCTAAAACTCCCTTACTTATCCTTTATTTTGGTTTGAACATCCTCATTCAACCACTAGAACTCCTTATGCCCACCTGACTTTCCTCTTATGACCCCTAGAGTCTCCTCCGCTGCATGAGTAATGTCTGTCACAATATCCTCCCACATTTGATTTGTATCCACATCAAATCGAGTCGATGTCGTCGAGATGACATTTTCTTTGAACTGTGCAATCTTATTGCCATTCAAATTACCCCAACGGATCGTTGGTCGCATTTTTTCAACCCCCTTATTCAACATTTCTCTCATGACTATATCTACCACAAATAAACGGTGTTGGGCTACTACTGTCTCACCTGGTATAACCTTGCAATCCATCCACCATTGACGATCTTCATGCCTCATCAAAAGATGCATGCATGAATGAAGACTCAAAAATAGTATACTAAACTTCAATAATATTATGAAGTTTTATTAAAAATTCATATGTAATAAAACTTCATAATATTATTGATGTTTAGTAGTTTACATGCATGAATGAAGACTCAAAAACAGTAAAAATTAAGAACAAATATATTCATTAAATCAAACAAGCAGCATGCTTGCATATTACATAAAAACCTTTAAAATTTTAATAAATGAGCATACAATATATGATGACCATATAAAAATAGTGGTAATGCCCTGAAAAATTTTCACTGCATTTGGACCCAAATACCTAGACTTGGGATCTCTTTGTGAATCACAAACAATAGATAATTTCCTGTCGGAGCAATGTTACCAGATGGTGGAGCCCTCACCACAACTTGGTATCTTGACCTCCCAATGATCTTGGAAGCAACTCCACCATCTAGTATCAACAACCTTTGATTCATTGAAAATGAATGTGTATTAAATGCAGGTGCCACCATTGTCACAGACACTGAGCTTGGATCCACAATGCCCTCAACAGTGAACACAACAACCAACTGCTTGCCATAACGAATTCTACTATTTGTTACAGGCAAAATTATTCTCGGTCGTAATGCAGAAGAGTTTGAATCCAAGTAAGAAGGAGAGAAGGTCTCCAAACTAAGTTCAGTTGGGTAAAGGACGTTTGTAAATTCATATTTATCATGTGGGTTACTTCCACCAACAAGAACACGACCGTCTCGTAACAGAACTGTTGTGGAATGGTAAACCCTAGGAATAGTGCTTGGATTTTGCACCTCAAATCGAGCCCCTACTTGGTTATCAGGTCGGTATGCTACTGGGCTTAGAACTGGGTTTCTCCCAAGTTCCCACCCGGCAACCCCTGCTGATGCTCCATTGATGATCAAAACATGACCGTTAGGAAGCAACAACATGTCACCCATGACACGAGCCATAGGCATGGTCTCCATGATCCATTGGGGGTTAGGGTCAGATATTTTGATCCGCCCGCAAGTATCCAATGCCCCATCAAATATCCCCTTATTTGCATTAACAAATGCTCCTTTTGGTGCACCACCACAAACCAAAACTTCAACCTCATTTACAGTGTCTCCTTTTATCCGTAAAGGGAGTAGTACCGCAGATCCCGTACTAGGGTAACTCCTTGGTTGACCACCGGGCATTGTTGGGTATGTCTTCACAACAAGGTTATTGGAGTAGTCGAACAAAATGGCACGATTGTTGGCAAAAATGAAAAGATTCCCATCAGGATATAGAAATACAAATGGGTATAAGTTATTCTCAGCTTGAGGGTCATTTGTTTGAACCAAAAAGGGCAAACTAGGAGTGGCCTCAGTTGCTGACATTTTAGGATAGAACTCATAGCTAAACGCTTTGCGGCCACCAATGATAATTTGTCTACCATCAGGCAATAAATGATTGGTAGCGTACCATCTTGCTTTATTCAAGCCATTTGGCATCTCTTGCCAATCGCATGAATCACATGATTTGTAAGTTCGGACAACACGATAACCATCATCAAAGCCACCGGTTTGGACTAAACTTCCATCGCGCATTAAAGTTCCCGAGGAACACCACACGTTGGTGAGCACCATGAGTGGGCGGACAGTATTCGTTGCAATATCATACTCAACAGAATGCGCCGAGCAATCAGTTGAGTTAGGACGGCATTTGCCTTGTGGAAGAGAGATATTTGATATTCCAAAATCAGTGCGGTCATACATAACCACACGATCGTTGGGAAGTAGTTGCATGTGCATGGCGGAGATGCCTATGCTTGGCAAGAGGACGGACCACGATCCACCAGCGGCTGGACATGGCTGGGCATGGAGAAAAAGGATAAAGAGCAATAGGAGGTGATGATAATGAAAGGAAGTAGATAGAGCCATTGGTTTTTGTTTCAATTCTGTGTTCTTCTTATTTAGTGGTTGAATATGTTTTGGTGTGTTTTTGAAGGTGGTGATGGTGGGTTTAAATACAAGTCCAAGTGGTGGGTGAAAAACGTAGCCTTGAGCTGTTAATTTAAAAAAATAAAATTGTGGTCTGCTAATTTAATTTAAGAATACATTTGTCAACCTCAATATTATATTAATTCCGCTCGCTCAATCATTTAACGACCATGAAATATCCGATCTTATTATTTTAACAAGAGGACTGAAAAAAGTGGAGCCATTATGTGACATTGTTTCAGGTTTCATCTAAATTTGTGAAAAAGGATAGTCAGATCATTGGTTCTCTAGCTTGTTAACCGTAGTAGCTAGCTAGTCAATTTTGTTACCTCTTAGAGGCGGCGTATTTTGAGTTCATTAGTTCAATAGATTATACGTACTTATAAGAATGTTTTTAAAGTTCATATATTGTGATTCTTTTTTTAGCGAATAGGATATATCATTGATAATATCCTTAGAGGCGGCTATGGGTGTGGAGGAGGGTAGTCCTCCGAGGATGGGCCGCCACATAAGCGTCACGCCATTGTGGGGTAGGCTAGTCAAGGTGGGGATGGAGAAGGGGGTACAAGATGGACCTCAAAAAAAAAAAAAAAAAAAAAAAAAGTCTTGGCTCCAACGTCTTATGTTCGACGTTTACGACGATGCTGCATCACGAGGCGGTGTGCCCGAGCTACACATTGCCGGTTCGAAGACAAACCCCATTTGGTCTAAGAGGCGAGCAGGAAAGAGCCAAGTATTATGAATCATGAACAGGGTCGGCCTTGCAAATTTAGGTGCCCAGGTCAAGCTGTAAAATTTGTGCCCCTTAGCCTTAACTTTAGGCCTTAACGAAGTAAATAAGGTACACTAGTTTTTAAGCTATGATTAAAGTAATATCAAATTGATGGATAAAATTTTATTTCCCACTTACGTTGTAGTCTAACGGTAGATGGAGCAAACCCTCTTGGGGAGGTTGGGAGTTCGAATCCCACAAAGTATGAAAATATAAATGGTTGAAAGTTTGGAAATTAAAAAAAGAAAGTGTTTCATAACAAAAATAAAAGTTAAAATCAACTGGTAAAAAGCAAAAACAACTAAGTATAAGCCCTCTTCATTTCATCTTCTACATCTTCTCTAATCCTACACTTATTAATAAACCTGCAAAAAAAATTTCTCAAATCATTTCAATTTCTTCTTTAATTGTTAGTCTCTCTCAACATTTCTTTACTTTCTGTTTTATATAAACTACCATTCACTTTGATTAATACTTGATTAACAATTTTGGAGCTCAAACATACAAAAAACAACCGAATTAATGACGTCACTATTAAGCAAACTTAGATTGCCGGAGGGTCAATGTGCCCCTGAGAAATTAGGCCCGGACCGCAAGTCCTCCTCGCACCCCTTAAGGGCCGACCCTGACCAAGCATCTATACATGTCACGATAGGAAAGTTCACAAAATTAAAGCAACCTCTCGATAGAAAATAGTTTATCAAGGGAGGGCATTGAATTTAGCCACCTTAGCCTTTTTTTTTTTTTTTTTTTATAGGAATAACTATCAATCAATGTTTGTTTTGATGTGCCAAATAAATTGTGATTTTAGTCTCATGTGGTTAGACCAGATTTGGCACTTTAGTCTAATAGATTTTTTTTTCATGTGTATCGCTGAAGTTTGCATTTGTTTTTTCACTTTAGACCATTTCACTAACCGTGTTTACTTTTAGTGTTAAGTCATGGGCAGTATGGTCTTTTTACCTATCTATTTTGTTATTTCATTTTTAACTAGTAAATGCGCCCGTCGCGTTGCGACGGGTAGTGTTCACCAACCCGCGCATTATGGCGAAAACAGCTTGTGCACACGAAACTGTTAAACAACCTAAATTAAACACGCATTTTAAGCAAAATAACCGATTTGTTTCTTGAGACAAAAATGCAATGTGTTTCTAATTGGTAGTTCAATACACACCACCACTACAGACAAGTATATACCAAATATCCTTTTTAGTTATATACGTTCTCAAACCACTCTTCAAAACCATTAGTTTTCTAAAAGAGTAAAACCACCAATATTTTGAAAGATCCCCCATTCACAAAATTTAGAGATAGAACGTGAATGTGTGTGCCCATGGTTTGCATATTTGAGAGAGAGAATGTGTGTGAGAGAGTTCTCTACTCCCTTTGTTCCATGTGGCCTACCGGATTCTGTCGACAATCTCACTTCCTCTCATGAACTCAACCAGCTCAGACCCATGTTTTCATAATGGTGGTGTTGTGGCTCAGTGCGGAGACACTCGACAACAACCGCATGTGGTGGAGCGGATGACGGAGCTGCCACACGCCGGCGCGTTCACCGGCTGAATATATCAACCTGGATATGGAGAAGCGACACCACCAGATTGTTTATGTAGGATAATAGGACATGCAGACGAAAACGGTTAGTCGGAGTGTTTGACGTGTCTCCGTCAGTTAACCTCCTTGTCTTTCTCGGGTTTTCTGTAGTGTAGATCTAGGCGCACGATATGTAACCACCGCTGTCTTTGGTTCCAATGGTGGTCATGACACTCGGTTGGTGTGAGTAGGTGGCGGTAGATAGCCGGCGTTGCCCGCCGTCGCGGCCGCCTCCGCCACCAGGTTCGGACGCCATATCTCCATATCCACTGGTGATCGGTGTTCGTGGGGCAAAAGCTGGTAGTTACGGATGTGGTGGTGTTGTGGCTGGACCATGGGTTTCTTCGTTGTAGGAAAACTATGACGAAATGCAAAGAACAAAAGCTTGTGGCAAGATGTTGGAAAAGGTAAAGCGGTGGGGCAAAAGTTGGAAGGGGAACAGTCGGCTATTGCACCGACTGTTATCCTTTAATATATATACTAATTTACTTTATATCTTGTTTATAATAAAACAAAATATTCTTATTGCTTAGAGTGAATTCCTTTTTGAGTCCGTGTGTTATGGTGGTTTTAACTACTTGAGTCTAAAGTTTTTAATTTTAACATTCTGAATACGTATGTTTTAATTCTATAACACTCTGAGTCCAATTTTCTGACGTTGTCCATAAAGTCTGTTAGTTTTTTTTTTTTATGAAAACACAAAAATGTCTTATCATTTAAAAACAAAATAAAAAATAATACATAATATAAATACACCACTACCTCTCGCTAAACACCTCCTTCTTCATCCCCCCTCTCTCTTTCTCTTTCTTTGCAAACAACAACCACCAACACCACCATACCAGACCATCATAACGACCACTCCACCGTCAGACCAGAATACAACCACCGTCAACGCAAGCCAACCAATCGTCGGACAATACCATAACCACCGCCGGATCAATCCACCAATAACCATTGGACTAGACCACCATCACCGAGCCTTACACCACCGTCATCGTTGCTACCACTAGGGCTTCGATCACCACTACAATCAGATGCCAGATGCCAACACAAAGCCCTGCAACAGAAACCGACCCAAAGACATGTTGAAATCACCACTATAATCACTGATTTGCTGGTTGTTAGGAGTTTTAGAGGTTTTAATCGAGGGTCTAAGGTTCAAGTCAGCGAAGATGATGATGACGAGGGTTAGGGAAGACAGTGATGGGATGGTAGTTTTACCGACGAGAGTTAGATTTGAAATCAATTTAGGAGTTATAGTGTAGTGGTGGTTATGTGGGGGAAAGATTGTGAGTGCATGTGTGTGGGGTTTGTAGTGGTGGTGCGGTGATAAAGGTGCTGTGGGGGGTGGTGCGGTGGTGGTGTGTGGATGGTGGTGGTGAGGCGGGGTGGGGATGGCCGGTTAGGGAAGATAAAGTGTGTATGTGAAAGAGAGTGAGTGAGCTTTGTGTGTCTGTGTATTACATAATATATATATATATATATACACACACACAATTAAAATCTTTATGCGTTAAAGACTTGTTTCTTATACCTTATGCATTAGAGAGTTGTACCTAAACTAAAACACCCTTATATTTAAATGGCTTGGTTAACGACGTTACAAAATTGCACTCGGAGTGTTACATAATTAAAACATAGGTATTCAGAATGTTAAAAATGAAAACTTTGGACTCAACTAGTTAAAATGTTCATAGCACAGGGACTCAAAAAGGAATTCACTCTATTGCTTATTATGTAAAACGCACCCAACACGATCCCCACTTTCTTTAATCTCTCTTTGCTCTCTCTTGCTCCAATCCCCACCCAACCACCACTTGCTTGTTACCGCTCACCTCCACCATGTTACCCACCTACATCATTTGCACGCACCTCTGTCACCCACTTCCACTACCATCAGATCTGTGATTGAACTGCTAGAAAAATGAACAAGGTGATGGAGACGACGGTAGAGGTTTCCACTCTAGAACCACCAACCATTGGCGACCACGACCACAAAAGTTGTCCACACTGAAGCTTTTGGTAGGTTTTGGTTGGAATTTCTTGTAAAAAGTGGAGGGTTCTTGATGATAGGAATAAGTTTATCAGAACAAGGACTAGATGTGTGGTGGTGTTAGGTGTGGGATAGTTGTGGTGGTCGTAGGTGGTGGGGCAGATGGCAAGTAAGGGTGGTGGTAGAGGTGTTTCTGGGATAGTTTTGCCTTTCGTTTTTTTGCTTTGTAATGAGTTTGTTTGTGTTTTGTGCCAAGTTCTAGATAATTTCGCGTTTGTCTTTGCCTTTTACGTCACATGGCGTATATATTCACATTTTTGTTTCACATTTTTTTCTCTGTTTAGGCGTCGTATGCTTACCGCCTAGCACGGTTTTACGAACCACGCATTACGAATGTATATTAGCGTTTTTGTTTTATGATTTTTCCGGTTTTGGTCATTGTTTGCTTAATTACCAACTAGCTCAATTTTACGACCCCCACGTCCACAACATCAGGGTCAACACCGATACCAGTACATGTATTCGTTTTTACGGTTTTCAATCTATATGAAACATGTGCTATGTCGAGTGTTAATATCATGCTGATCTTGTAAAGAACCAAATTGATAGTGACCAAAAACCCGCAAAGCATCGGGGAACTAATTACAACATTGAAGGGTGCTTAGGAATAAAATGGTTATTGTCTTCTAATGGGGATTTTACACAAACATCACTTCACAGTTAAATAGGTTTCTTTGTCTTTTTAAACCATTTTTCATTTTATACTCTGGTTTTATTAATAAAGTAATTATATAACCTCCAAACTTTGATTAAATCTAACTAGTTGTATAAAATTACGCGTGTTGCGCGTTTTACAATTCAGATTCAAATGAAGTGTTCATCATCAAAAATTATACAATCAAGATTCTATTTTGGTATAAACGAAAAAAAAGGAAACCTACACATAATTCGGTTAACACGCCAAATAAGATATATGAAATAATTTGGTTTCAGAGACGTGCGTTGTGCGTTTTGGAATGTGTAGAAACATGAGATAGAAAGTCGGATTAGCTAGAAATGAACATTGGTGATCACATGTTTAAAGTGTAAGCAAAAGTTTTTCATTGTCGCGCATCAGCCGATTACAATACGACCTGTCTCTGTTTGGTAGAGTTTATAACATATTTTTTACATCGTTACTTCTTTGCTGTTTTATGTCGTCATCTTGGTTTGCGAAATTCGAATGACCTGTGATGTTTTTGGTACATCGTGCTAATAAATCAGAGCTCAGAGGATAAAGTGTACCATCAACATCTATAACAGTCCAACACAACACAAGAAGATTTTAAAAAAAATGGTAATTAAGTATGAAATATTTTTAAAAAAATGGTTATTGAAATGTATAGCTAAATATTTGATAAAAACGGACGGTTTTGATTTACCACTTCATGCATTGTGTGGGGTAAAAAAATAAGAAACCCAATAAATGAAAAAATTAAAGGGCCAAAAAAACCACAAAATAGAGGCTCGAATCCGGGTGGTTTGTGTAGAAAATAGAGATTCCACCGCTATACCACACAAACATATTGAAACCAAATTCAATATAATAGGTATTTAACAAAACAAAACGACAAAAAAAAAAAAACTATTGTTCAAATAAGTTTGTCGATTAAATTTAAAATACATTAAACATGTTGGTTAAGAGTCACATGGATAATAATAATACCCTCAGCCTAGCTTCACACAAAGATGGCATTTTGAAAAAATGAAAAAAAAAAACGCACACAACATGGCTTGAACTGGTGACATCCCTCTTGCATACCAATCCAAACACCACTAAACCAACTATCACTATTGAACTTATAATGAAAACAATAATATTTAATAACAATGAAGAAATAAAAAAAACATTACTGTTCAAAGTCATTGCTTCTTTAATAGTATATAATTTTACATTAAAGCGTCTTCACTTAGTCTGACTTGCTTATTTCGACGTATATATTATAAGCGCCTTCTTCTTATCATCATTTCGAAATCAATTTTTATACGTGGGTTTTGTTATCGTTTCGACTTTGTTATTCTTTTGTACGATAACACCATGCAACCAAACGTGTGTTCGTTGTTCCGTTCAATGATTTCCGTCTATGTTTGGTTGGATCTGATGGTACTCGTGAAATGCGTGTGCCTTAAATTAATATGCTTTCGTGCTTATTTTTTGGATGTTTTTAATCGGTCTACGTTTTGACGTAAATTTGTTTTGTAACAATACGGGTCAAATATAATACGTTTTCATTCAACGGTATAAATTTAAATTACCGTACGCTTCAACGCTGTCGCAACACACGACAAGTAAATTTACTAGTATCTTCCAAGATCGACCCGTCAGAGTTATAGAGATAGTCGCGAGCATTAAATCCTTGGCTTTCTTTTGGATTCGCAATAGATCTAGATATAAATGTATTGTTTGGAAGGCTTTGTGATGGGTTTGATTAAAGGATGTGTATAAAAACACCCATAAAATGCATTTTATAGAAGGTTTAGTGTCAAATGGTGTTGCTTTGATCTTGTTATGTCATTTCAGGATTTGACAACAAAAAGGAAGCAAAAATGACGTTTTGGAGTTGCCCGGGCGAGAAACGGAGGCATACGCGAGTTGGAAAACCAAAAACGGACGCCCGAGGGAAGTTGGCGTAGGATACGCCAAAAATGGCGTACCCTACGCCATTTGCGTAGGGAAACACAGCAGAGCTAGCGTAGGCCAGCAGACATCACATGAGGCTGAAGAGGGTTTGCGTAGGATACGCCAAAATTGGCGTAATGAGCCGGTCGTCACGGTTCATACAAAGCCTAAATAACCTAAATAGATAGGGTAAGTAGGGTATCAATCCAAGGAGCGTGTGGTTAGTGAGTATTTCCTAGTTAGCTTTGAATTTGTCGTTTATGAAGGTGCTAATTACTTATGTAAATTATGAATTGGTGTTTAGAAATTTGATTGAAAGGTTTGTTGATTAATATGAAGCATAAATTGAATGTGTAAGAAATAATTAACAATACTTGTAAACAATAAGATAAAGATGATTACACTAAGGATTTGGGCAATTGAACTCTAAGGCTTTAAACAATTAGGCATAATTGGATAAACAAAGATAATGCAATTGGTACTAACGGATTGATTGTTCAATAAACTTAGGTATCAAGTTTCATCAACATTCACAATGGACTAAACTATACTTTATCATTTAGAACATACAATCCTATGATAGTGTTGATGCAAGGAACCATGTTCATATCATTTAGAAATTGGCACAAGATCAATTAACTAGAAATGATTTCAACATAAGATTAATCACTAGTCAACACAAGTAATTCAAGTACATAAAAACATTAATCAAAAGTTTAAACAATGCCCAAATGTTAAAGCCCTAGGTATCAAAAACTTACATCCCTAGTGTAATACAAGAGTTTTAGCTAAACATGGCTATGGTGTTCATCATCTTCAAAATATGTTCTTCAATCTTCAAAGAAATTGTGTAATAAGCTTGGAGAATAATGTATGATGATATGCCTTCAATGGTGTTGATTTTTTATAATGATGGAGATCAAAACAGCCCCCAAAAACAGTCAAGGACCATAAAATCGCCATTAACATTTGATCCCATCAGTTTTGACTTGAAAAAGGAAACAATTGGACCATGTTGACTTTTAGCGTAGGATACGCCAATGGCTAAAAGTCAACATGGTCCAATTGTTTCCTTTTTCAAGTCAAAACTGATGGGATCAAATGTTAATGGCGATTTTATGGTCCTTGACTGTTTTTGGGGGCTGTTTTGATCTCCATCATTATAAAAAATCAACACCATTGAAGGCATATCATCATACATTATTCTCCAAGCTTATTACACAATTTCTTTGAAGATTGAAGAACATATTTTGAAGATGATGAACACCATAGCCATGTTTGGCTAAAACTCTTGTAGTACACTAGGGATGTAAGTTTTTGATACCTAGGGCTTTAACATTTGGGCATTGTTTAAACTTTTGATTAATGTTTTTATGTACTTGAATTACTTGTGTTGACTAGTGATTAATCTTATGTTGAAATCATTTCTAGTTAATTGATCTTGTGCCAATTTCTAAATGATATGAACATGGTTCCTTGCATCAACACTATCATAGGATTGTATGTTCTAAATGATAAAGTATAGTTTAGTCCATTGTGAATGTTGATGAAACTTGATACCTAAGTTTATTGAACAATCAATCCGTTAGTACCAATTGCATTATCTTTGTTTATCCAATTATGCCTAATTGTTGAAAGCCTTAGTGTTCAATTTCCCAAATCCTTAGTGTAATCATCTTTATCTTATTGTTTACAAGTATTGTTAATTATTTCTTACACATTCAATTTATGCTTCATATTAATCAACAAACCTTTCAATCAAATTTCTAAACACCAATTCATAATTTACATAAGTAATTAGCACCTTCATAAACGACAAATTCAAAGTTAACTAGGAAATACTCACTAACCACACGCTCCTTGGATTGATACCCTACTTACCCTATCTATTTAGGTTATTTAGGCTTTGTATGAACCGTGACGACCGGCTCATCAAATGGCGCCGTTGCCGGGGAGCTAGTGCGCTTAGTTTTTATTGAGTAGTTAATATTGTGATAATCTGTTTAATTGTTTGTTTGGTTTATTCTCTACTTTTCCTTGTTACGCGGGGTGTGTTATTTGTGCAGATTACAGGTAGTGCATGCGTACCCGACATTCGGGGAGAACATCTCCTTTAGTGTTTGAACCGGAAATTGAGAGAGTAGCTAGAAGAAACCGACAACACCGGTTAGAGGAGCCGATTCCTTCTAACTCCCAATCACCACCCATAATTCAACCTTTGTCTTTTGAAACCGTTCAAATGGCAAGCTCAAACCCAAATCGCCGTTTAGGTGAAAATCGAAGACCACCCACTCCACCTCATCAAAACCAAGCCCAAAATTCACAACAACACCCACCTCACCAATCAATTCACAACCGAAATTCCAACACCCGAAATGTAAATCAAGGTCCCTCCATGTCTAACCGTGGCAATCCCACATTTGATCCGGTCAATCGGTACAATGAAGCCGGATATGAAGATTATGTGGAGACTATTGAAGAATTGAGGGTGAACATTAATGATGATGACCCATTCAGTGTACCAAGTTATCAATCATCAGATAGAGTTAGTGTTCATTCCTACCACTCGGGAGAAGATGAATACTCTGAAAGGGATTACAATGAGGATGATGAGGATTGGGGTTATAGAAATGTTAGTGATGATTATGGAGAAGAGGAAGAGTATCACGGTGATAATAGTTCTAACGTGGGTGCAAATCGAAATGGGGATAATGAAGGTTATTACAATCACGTCATTAATAATCATCAACCAAGACAAAACCCAAGAAGGCATCAATTTCCCAATATTCACCAAAACCGGGGTGAAAATTTTGTGGGTCGAGCAGAAAGAAGACCTAATGGGGGTAGACAACATAGAGGTGAAGAAGTTAATGCTCCAAGACGAAGGCCCCCAGTTCCAATGCAAGGAGTCAATGGTCGGTTTAGACCACTTGCATCTGAAAACGAATCACCTATTGTACCACCACCTCCAGGGAGAAGATCCTTTGATTGCAAGCCCAACTACATCAACATCATTCCTCATTTTCATGGAATGGCTAATGAAGACCCATATGATCACCTATCCGAATTCAAAGCAATGTGTGGTACTATGGGAGGTCATAATTTTTCATTATATGAAGTACAGTTGAGGTTATTCCGGTTTTCTCTCAAGGATAAAGCAAAGACATGGTTCCTCACTTTACCCGCACACAGCATCTACACTTGGGGAGAAATGCAACAAGTATTCTTGGATGAATATTTCCCCAGTTTTAAAACAGACGCGGTGCGGCTAAAGATTCGTTCTTTTCAACAACTACAAGGGGAACCTCTTCATGAAGCTTTTACTCGTTTCAAGGAGTTAATTCGAAAATGCCCACACCACAATATTGACCTTTGGGAATTGGTTAGTAGTTTCGTGAATGGACTGAGCAAGGAAGAAAGAAAATATCTCAAGTCTACTAGCAATGGAACATTGTTGTCTAATCCGGAGCAAGAAGATTGGGATTTTTTGGAGTTAATGGCGAAGAATTCAAAATCGGAAGAGGCAGCTGATCGCAGAACTAAACACCCGGTCTCTAAATCTCTTCCCGATGCAGATTCAAGTTCTAAGGACCGGATTGCGCAGTTGGAAAGAGAATTGGCAAGGATGAAGAAACGGGAGGTGTCATCGATACAATACCCCGTGTGCGATAATTGTGGAGATTTGGGGCATAAAGCTAGTGAATGCTCCGGTGATATGGGTCAAGCAACCGAAGAGGTAAATCAAGTGTATGGAGAAAGGAAGTATGACATGAACTCCAACACTTACCATGCAGGCTTGAGAAACCATCCTAACTTTAGGTATGGTAATCCTTCTAACCAAATGAACCCGAATTTCCAATCGGGGAATCAAAGCGGTGGTGGGCAATATCAAGGTCGCCAAGGTGGTAACCAAGGCGGTTACCAAAGAAACAACTACAACCAAGGTGGTAACCAAGGGTACAACAACAATTATCAAAGAGGTTACAACCAAGGCGGCTCCTCAAGTAATCAAGGAAATTCTTCGGGAAATCAAGGTGGTGATGAATCCTTGAGTTCAAAGTTGGATGCACTAATGAACATGATGAAAGATTCCAACAATGACATCAAGGAAATGAAGAAAGGGAATGAGGTGAGGGATAAATCTCACGAGGCCTTGGCTAAACAAGTGGGCCAATTAGCGGAAGAAATGGCTCAATTGAGAGGAAGCACGGGGAAGCTTCCTAGTGATACCATTATCAACCCGCAACATCAAGGTTCGAGTTCGAACACTCGCAATGTTCCCATTAATAAGGTAACCGTTCTTCGTAGTGGTAAAATTATTGATAATAAAATTGAAAATAAAATTGAGCCACCATCTTCCCAATTTGTTGAAGGGGGGTGGAAGATGTGAGTGATGAAAGTGAAAGTGAGGAGAAAACGGGTCAAAATAAAAGTAAACAAAATGTTGAAAATTCAAAACCCGTTGAGAACAAACAAGCTCCAACGGTTAAGGAAAAGGGTATGGAGGGTAATACCGTCCCTTATCCCGAAGCATTGTTGGAGCCATCTAAAAAAGTGGTCAAGAAAAGAGGCCTGCAACAAGAAGAGTTGTGGGAAATTTTTAAACAAGTGAAAATTAATTTACCACTTTTAGATGCAATCAAACAAGTCCCCTCTTATGCAAAGTATCTAAAGGACATGTGTACCCAAAAGAGAACTCATAAAATACCCAAGAAAATTGATTTAACTGAAAATGTGAGTTCTATTCTTTCGGGTTCACTTCCACCTAAGTTACAAGATCCGGGAACACCTATCATATCCATTCAGGTTGGGGAATTTAAAATGACTCGGGCGCTCTTGGATCTTGGAGCTAGTGTAAGCATCTTGCCGGGTAGCCTTTATGACCAATACGAATTTGGTCCACTTCAAGAATCTAATACCACGGTGGTATTAGCCGATTTGACTCCTAAGCTACCCCGCGGGATGGTTACCGACGTGATAGTAAAAGTTGAAGATTTTTATTATCCGGTGGATTTCTTAGTACTTGATTATGTTTCCATGGACCTAACCAAACAACCAACGGTTATTCTTGGTCGACCATTTTTAGCCACATCTAATGCACAAATTAATTGCAAGACAGGCACGCTTGACATGACCTTTGGTAATCGTAGAGTCCGATTAAATGTTTTTTCAAATGGGACTGACCCTCTAGTCAATGATGAATGCTATATGGCGGACATTGTTGACGAGTGTATACCTCTATACGACACTATTGTAGATGAGGAAAACACAATAGAGGAGTGTTTTATGTTTGACAAGTCACAGGTGGAAGTGTTGAAAAGCATAGCTGAGGAGGAGAAGAAGCAAGAAGCAAAGGCGGTACAGGAAGGAAGACCACCATGGACTCACCAAGTGGAAAGTCTTCCGGATCATATTGACACAAAGTTGAAACCATCATTGGTCGAGCCGCCACAAGTGGAATTGAAGGAGTTGCCTAAGCATTTGAAATATGCTTATGTTGGTGAAGGAAACACGCTCCCGGTAATCATTGCTTCAAACTTGACTGGGGAGCAAGAAGAAAAATTGATGAAGGTGTTGATGACCCATAGAGCTGCTATTGGGTGGACTGTGGCGGATTTGAAGGGTATTAGTCCGTCAATTGTGATGCACAAAATCATCACAGACGAGAAAGTAACTCCTGCAAGAGACGCTCAAAGGAGATTAAATCCTAACATGCGGGAAGTTGTGAAGAAAGAAGTGCTGAAATGGTTAGATGCGGGGATCATTTACCCCATCTCGGATAGCCAATGGGTTAGTCCAACTCAAACCGTTCCAAAGAAGGCAGGTATTCAAGTCGTGAAAAACGACTCAGGTGAGGAGGTAGCCACCCGACCGGTAACCGGGTGGCGTATTTGTATCGATTATAGGAAGTTGAATGCTGCAACTTCTAAAGACCATTTTCCTTTACCTTTTATTGACCAAATAGTAGAAAAATTAGCCGGACAAAAATTTTATTGTTTCTTGGATGGGTATTCAGGTTACAATCAAATTGCTATTCATCCTGAGGATCAACAAAAGACCACGTTTACTTGTCCATATGGCACATTCGCATTTAGGCGAATGCCATTTGGCCTTTGTAATGCCCCCGCCACCTTTCAAAGGTGTATGATGAGTATCTTTTCAGATATGGTGGGGGAGTCTTTGGAAATCTTCATGGATGATTTTTCTATTTTCGGGTCATCATTTAACTCTTGCCTAAGTCAATTGGAAAAGGTTTTACAAAGGTGTGTTGAGACAAATCTGGTTTTGAGTTGGGAGAAAAGTCATTTTATGGTCCAAGAGGGGATAGTGTTGGGCCATGTGGTTTCTAGTCGTGGGATTGAGGTTGATCACGCTAAAATACAAGTCATTTCAACTTTACCTTATCCCACTAGTATTAAGGGCATTAGATCATTTTTGGGGCATGCCGGTTTTTATAGGAGGTTCATTAAAGGTTTTAGCGACATAACAAAACCTTTGTGTAATTTGTTATTGAAAGATGCTCCATTTAATTTTGATGAAAAATGTATTGAAGCCTTTAATATTTTGAAAGAAAAGTTAGTTGGGGCCCCAATTTTGCAATCACCCAATTGGTCTTTGCCGTTTGAAATCATGTGTGATGCAAGTGGGTATGCGGTTGGGGCCGTGTTGGGTCAACGGGTAGAAAAGAAACCTGTTGCTATATACTACGCAAGTAAGACTCTTTCGGAAGCACAATTGAATTACACAACTACCGAAAAAGAGCTACTTGCGGTGGTGTATGCGCTAGACAAATTCCGGTCTTACGTATGGGGTAGTAAAATTATTATTTATACTGACCACAGTGCTGTCAGGTACTTAATGGACAAAAAAGATGCTAAGCCCCGGCTGATCAGATGGATACTCTTACTACAAGAGTTTGACTTGGAGATACGTGACAAGAAAGGCACGGAAAATGTGGTTGCAGACCATTTGTCTAGACTGATGATTGAGGAGGAAGACTCAACAAATGAAATTAATGAGTTGTTCCCAGATGAGCATCTATTAGCAGTTTCGACATTACCTTGGTTTGCTAACATTGTTAATTTTTTAGTGACAGGTACAATGCCGGAACATTGGGTGAGGAAGAAGAGACTCCACTTTTTGTCCCAAGTGAAACACTACATTTGGGATGATCCTGATTTATTTAGAGTGGGAGCGGATCAAATCATTCGAAGATGCATCCCGGATGAGGAGATCATGAGTGTGTTGAAGCACGTGCATTCTTATGCATGTGGAGGGCATTTTAGTGGCCAAAAGACGGGTCACAAGGTTTTATCTAGTGGGTTGTATTGGCCAACAATTTTTAAGGATTCGTTTGAGTATGCTAAAAATTGCTTACATTGTCAACAATTAGGAAGCATCTCAAAACGTGATGAAATGCCAATGCAACCCATTTTGGTTGTTGATGTGTTCGATGTATGGGGGATTGACTTCATGGGACCATTTCCCAATTCTTTCGGTAATCTATACATTTTGGTGGCGGTAGATTATGTTTCTAAATGGGTTGAAGCTATCGCCACCAAAACCAATGACCATATTGTTGTTTGCAATTTTATACAAACATATATTTTTTCAAGGTTTGGGTTACCTCGCACAATCATAAGTGATGGGGGATCTCATTTTAAAAACCAAAAATTCGGAAAATTGCTTAAGCGATATGGTGTTGACCATAGAATTGCCACCCCATATCATCCACAAACTAGTGGACAAGTTGAGGTGTCCAATAGGCAAATTAAAGAAATTCTACAAAAAACGGTTCGTGCGGGCCGAAAGGATTGGTCAACTAAGCTCAATGATGCTTTATGGGCCTACCGCACGGCCTACAAAACGCCTATTGGAACAACTCCTTATCGACTAGTGTATGGTAGGGATTGTCATCTCCCGGTCGAATTAGTTCACCGGGCATATTGGGCCATCAAAAATGTTAACTTAAGATATGATGATGCAGGCCGAGAAAGGAAACTCAAATTGTGTGAGTTAGAAGAGCTAAGGGATGAAGCTTACGAAATCGCGTCAAAATACAAAGACCAAATGAAGAGAGCTCATGACGCAAAGATTCGCAAAAAGGAATTTCAAGTGGGTCAAAAGGTTTGGCTCTACAATTCCAAGTTGAAGCTCTTCCCGGGAAAGCTCAAGAGCAAATGGACCGGCCCATACATTATAACAAGGGTTGGAAAACTTGGCGAGGTAGACATCGAGGACCCAAAAGATGGGTCAAAACAAACTGTGAACGGGCATCGATTGAAGCCCTACGTGGAGCACCCCACAGAACATGGTAACATTGTTGAGTTGGTAAGTTTCTTAGAAGGCTTACCAACTTATGAAATCAACTAAAATGCAGGTGTAAACTCCCATCCCAGGTACGTATTCTAATTAAAGTATTGGGGACAATACTATTTTTTTTCGCGGGGGATGGGAAGTTGTAAATATTTGTATAAAATTTTTATAAGTCTTTAGCATTTTATTTAATTATAAACCTTAATTTAAAAACCTAAAAAAAAAAAATTGGAAGTTAGCGTAGCCTACGCCAAAAGTGGCGTAGGGTACGCAAAAGGCAATTTCCCTACGTGAACTGCTGCTGGCCTACGCTAGCAAAGAAGAAGCTGCCTACGCAAATGGCGTTGCCTACGCCAAAAGTGGCGTAGGCTACGCTAAAACCTGCTAAAAAAAAAAAAAAAAAAAAAAACCCGGCTGTTGACCAAAGTTGACCGGCCCCACATTCATCAATACCAAAAAATCTTCCACTTTAACACACCCCATTCACCTACCAACTCCACATTCAACCAAAAAAAAACCCATCTTCTTCATCTTCCATCCTATTAAAAAACCCTCCAAACCTTCAACAATCAACCTTTCATAACTCCTTCAATATTTCACTAATCTTAACAAACTTTATATCAAAATCGGGTAATTTTTCGAGACCTACAAAACCCCTAACTTAGAATTTGTTAATTTTAACGTTTTGAGGGGCAAATCGAGGGCTGAAAATTCGGGGTTTGTGTGGTTTTTGTATTATTTTCTTATTTCTTGCTTGTGGTTATTTCTCTACTCAATAATCATCATGAAGGTATGTTTCTCATAATTTTTGCTTGTTATTTTCATCATTTACATATTATGTGTTCATGAATGTTTGAGAAATTGATGCTATGTATACTAGTGTTTAGGATGATTATTGCTTGGGTATAACACTTGTTGTTGATAATAATTAAAAAAAAACGAATTTTTTCAATAAAAGCAAGAAATAAGTGTGGGGAGGGATTGTAGAGATATAAAACATATGGTTGTGAATTTAGGCGATTAGTACAACATCCTTAATCGCTAGAGTATGTTCATAGCCATAGGATGCCGTGTTTGGGTAGAATGTAGTTAAGGTACATGCTAGTCTTATTAGGATTAGGCAACTAATGCTACATTATTGTTTTGAATGCAGAACATCTTTAGAAGAAAGGGTAAGGAGCATGCTGAATCATCTTCTCAACCAAAAAGGAAAAAGGGGAAACGATCCAATTTATGCGATGAGTCTGATGACGAGGGTGATGAAATTCAACATGAATTGGATCGTAGCGAAAGGACGGAGCGTGCTGAAGGAATGGATGTTGACCTTCCCACTTGGACAGAAAAATCTAAAAGATTGTCAACTTTCCCTGAAGCAATCAGGCCAGCCATGTGGTACCAAAAAATGTCAACATTGAAACATGATACCGAGGGAGTGTTGGTTTGTGAGAGATCATATGATAGGGAGCAGTTGCGGTTAGTGGGATTAACACAGAAATTTGAAAGAATTGGTTGGGAAGCAGCATTAGACTATTGTGCGAATAGAGGAAGGAAGGTTTACTTGAAAGCAATTGAGCAATGGATGTCCACGCTGGAGCAAGATCTTGGTAATAACCCACCTCTTACAATGAAGTTAATTGGTACTGTGGGGAAGAAAAAAGATGACCCTATCATTTGAGACAATGCGTCAAATTGCCAATTTTGACTCTTGTCCAGAAAATGAATACTATTATATCCCCGAGCATCTCTTTTGGGCTAAAACGCAGCTAAAAACCGATCCACAAAATATGTTTGACAATGTGGCCCCAGTAAAAAGGGGAAATAATCATTGCAGAGAGGATATGGAATGCGAGGCTAGATTTCTTTTAGGCATCTCATTTGAAAACTTAATGGCAAGGCTCGGGGATAGATCAAAAGTGAGAGGTTGGGACGTTCGAGTATTACACGCAATCATGTATGGTACACCACGCCTATCATTTAGGCATTTGGTCTTGATGAACATTTGGGATAGCCGAGAAAGCCAAGAGCGGAAAATGATACCGCATGTTAGGCTATTGTCATACTTGATGGAAGCTCAAGGAGTGGTGACACGATCGACACCAGCCATTGAAGTAAACATCATGAAAATGAAATGGGAGAGTTTTAGCAAGGCCAAATTTACATATGAGAGGACCGCGGAGTATCATGTCTTGCTCGATAAACAAGGTAACACACAGATAATGGCATTGCGAGAAGATGTGGAACATAGAGGTGATGAAGAGGTACACACGGATGAAGCCGAGGAAGTAGAAGAAGAAGTGCAAGTTGTGAGAGAGCGGCCGGTTCGAGAGATGAGCAGAGAAGAAATGGAGATGGTAGCAGGGATCAACCAGGCAAGGCCTGGAGGTTTCCATGGTTGGACTTCATTCAAGAAGAATATTTGGGACCGAGGGACGCGAAACATGGTATTGGCACGGCAAAGAGAAGAAGCGCAATAAAAAGGGAACAAGAGTTAATAGCAAGAGAGGAGCAGCGGGAAAGAGATCAAGTGGCGAGAGAGGAGAGAAGAGAGGCGGAAAGAAAGGCAAGAGAGGACAAGCATTGGTGGGCGGTTAATTATGCCCGAGAGATGGACACGGTTAACAGATTTTTGGAGGCTGAGCAGATTAGACACCACCAGGACCTAATGGCGGGGCGTCCTTATGTGCCAGTTGTTCCATACGTTGATTATTCAACCATAAGGGAACAACCACAAGAGATAATCGATCAGGTCAGGTGGCCACAAGGGATTTCATCCAGCTATCTTCCCATTCCACAGCCGCCACCGCCACCACCACCAGCTGAAGGATCTTCCTCTTCTGCCGACCCACTCAGTGACTACCATGGATGGATGGATGCAATTTTCGGGCATCCGAACACGCCTTATCCACCACCGGGTCCGAATGACCCCTACTACCGCTGATGGATGGTTTTGGTAACATTTTATTTGTATCATTGTAGACTATTTATTTTTATTGTTTTTCTTTTATTTCGTGTTGGTTGACTTTATTTTGGTTTGCTTGAGTATGTTAGAATTTATGTTTTGCATTCTAGTTTCTTTCTAGTTGTTTTGTATGTGTTGATGTTTTGAGAGTGAGCCTAGGATATGCATCACCGGTGAGTGTTCAGTGAAAAAGAGGAAAAAATGGAGGATGGGAAGCATTCAAGTATGGAGAGCAAGGATTCATCGATGAAATGAGACATCTTTTGCTTATCAGGTGCTTTCTATTCTTTAATCTTTTGTGTATTGTTGAATAAGGTTTGGGGTGGATCTTTAGTTTTCACTTAAGAAAAGAATGTAGTAGGGTGAGACAAAAAGCATCCTCGCGCTTTTGAATTAATCGGCTATTTAGTTACTTTATTTGTGCAAGAACCCACATTGAGGACAATGTAAACTTTAAGTGTGGGGATGGGGGAATAGCCAAAAAAAAAAAAAAAAAAAAAAAAAAAAAAAAAAAAATTTCTCACCATGATATTGGATCACAAAATTCGACCCCTAGTCATGGTCATAATTCTTTAAGTTCCTTGATGTGTTTTTCCAAGGATGGTTTTTGCAAAATATGGATTGCCTAGTTAGAAAAGATTAAGGAAGAATATAGCACTTTTGCATATCGGCAACCCATATTCCCTTTAGGTTCAGGAAGAGATTATTGAGCCACCACAACATGCTAATACCCTACAAATATTTATCCACATCCTCCGGCATGTTGTGTTCATTTGAATTGAGTGTACTATTATAGGCGTATAAGGTAGAACTTGCAATTTTTGATACGCCTACCATTTTTATCATCCTTGACCCATTCCAATATCCCTTAGTTAACCAATCTTGAGCCTGAAACCTTTTCAATTGATCACCCATATCAACCTTTTGACCCATTTAACCTTTTCAATTTTTAAACCCAGTGTGATGAAAATTCGATTGTAGGATTTTGCTTTGTTTTGTATATGATTTGCAATTTCAGTTAAAAAAAAAAACTAAAAAGCATGAGAACAAATACGTTACAAACAAATGAAAGTTCTCATAGAAAAGCACAAAAATATGCTGGAGTTAGAGATTGAATAAAAGGCACAACATTGCCTTATAGTTGAGTAGTATTTAGTCAATGTAATAAATGTCGAATTTTCATCACCATAGTCACTTCAACTATCCCATTCCATACCCTTCGCCTAGCCCCATTACAACCCGTTTTAAAGACCTTTTGACTTGTGTTCACTTTTGAAAAATATTGTGGGAAGGTGATTGAATTGCAAGCTTATGCTAACATGCCCTATGATCGGTTTTGAGTGATTGATATGAAATACTAGCACATTACTTGCTAGCCGAGATAGTAAACCGAGTGGAGTGAACCATTGTGAGGGGTGTGCAAAAGTGTGAAATCGAATCTAGTTGGATTTAGCTAGGCATTTGTTTTAAACATATAAAAACCTTGGAATGTAAATCTACTGACAGGTGTAAGTCTTGTGAATTGGGGTATGACTAGGGGCCATTTTTGAGAATCGATAAAATGGTTGGAAATTAATTAAAGTGTTGATTGAGCATGGTTTATTGATTTGCTTGAGGGCAAGCAAAAGACAAGTGTGGGGATGTGATGGGTTGATTAAAGGATGTGTATAAAAACACCCATAAAATGCATTTTAAAGAATGTTTAGTGTCAAATGGTGTTGCTTTGATCTTGTTATGTCATTTCAGGATTTGACAACAAAAAGGAAGCAAAAATGACGTTTTGGAGTTGCCCGGGCGAGAAACGGAGGCATACGCGAGTTGGAAAACCAAAAACGGACGCCCGAGGGAAGTTTGCGTAGGATACGCCAAAAATGGCGTACCCTAAATGGCGTAGGGAAACACAGCAGAGCTAGCGTAGGCCAGCAGACATCACATGAGGCTGAAGAGGGTTTGCGTAGGATACGCCAAAATTGGCGTATCCTACGCTAAAAGTCAACATGGTCCAATTGTTTCCTTTTTCAAGTCAAAACTGATGGGATCAAATGTTAATGGCGATTTTATGGTCCTTGCCTGTTTTTGGGGGCTGTTTTGATCTCCATCATTATAAAAAATCAACACCATTGAAGGCATATCATCATACATTATTCTCCAAGCTTATTACACAATTTCTTTGAAGATTGAAGAACATATTTTGAAGATGATGAACACCATAGCCATGTTTGGCTAAAACTCTTGTATTACACTAGGGATGTAAGTTTTTGATACCTAGGGCTTTAACATTTGGGCATTGCTTAAACTTTTGATTAATGTTTTTATGTACTTGAATTACTTGTGTTGACTAGTGATTAATCTTATGTTGAAATCATTTCTAGTTAATTGATCTTGTGCCAATTTCTAAATGATATGAACATGGTTCCTTGCATCAACACTATCATAGGATTGTATGTTCTAAATGATAAAGTATAGTTTAGTCCATTGTGAATGTTGATGAAACTTGATACCTAAGTTTATTGAACAATCAATCCGTTAGTACCAATTGCATTATCTTTGTTTATCCAATTATGCCTAATTGTTGAAAGCCTTAGTGTTCAATTGCCCAAATCCTTAGTGTAATCATCTTTATCTTATTGTTTACAAGTATTGTTAATTATTTCTTACACATTCAATTTATGCTTCATATTAATCAACAAACCTTTCAATCAAATTTCTAAACACCAATTCATAATTTACATAAGTAATTAGCACCTTCATAAACGACAAATTCAAAGTTAACTAGGAAATACTCACTAACCACACGCTCCTTGGATTGATACCCTACTTACCCTATCTATTTAGGTTATTTAGGCTTTGTATGAACCGTGACGACCGGCTCATCACTTGGGTTAAAAATCCCATGTACATGATGTAATCGAGTTTTTGGTTTTCCGCTGTGGTCCTATCTTTGAGAACCCCTGCGTCTTTTTTTAATGTATTTTTTTTTAACGGCAAATTTTATTACACCTTAAATTCCACCTTACGTTGCACTTGTAAGGATTTGAACTCACAACCTCAAATTTGTTAAGGGGGACACCATACCACTAGATCAAGAGGTTATGGGTAAAAATTCAGGTAAATTTTTTTGAAGAGTTAATTGCCAATTTAGTTCCCGAGGTTTGTCAAAAATTGTCATTTTCATCCAAATCTTTTTTTTGGTCAATTTAGTCCCTGTGGTTCAATTTTTTGTCATTTTAATCCCTAAGGTTTGTCAAAAATTGTCACTTTCATCCAAATCTTGTTAGTCCACAGGGACTAAAATGACGAAAAAATGAAACCACAGAGACTAAATTGACCAAATAAAAAGATTTGGATGAAAATGACAATTTTTGACAAAATTCAGGGACTAAATTGGCAATTAACTCATTTTTTTAATGAAATTGATAGTTAAAAAAAATTATATATGATTTTAATGCCTACAGGTTATTTTGAATGAACTACAAATCTCCAATAAATTTCTATTTTATAACTCAATACAAAACAAGACAAAACAAGTTACATTTAGATGGTGGGTAAGCGAGCAAAAAGCTGCGCCGCTATCCCCTTTTGAATCGCAAAGCCTATCCTGCTAAACACAAACCCTTGGTTCTTAGGGCTTTGCGAGTCACTGTGGACCACCTTCTGAACTCGTTTCAGAAACCGTACTGCTTCAGGGGCTAGAGATCCAAATGTGTCAAAAGCAAACGGCAGGAACACATGTTGATTCTCTAAACAGGCTGCTTCGTGCTTAGCGACCTTCTTAGCTTCTGCCCTCAAAACTGCCTGCCCCGGTGCAAAGCCGCTGTCTCGCAAACCTACCAAGGGGGAAACCCCTGTCAGGTCAACACAAGCATGTTTGCCCCCAGCCCATCCAAACACAAGCACATCCGCAGGACGCAAGGTAGATCTCCCCTCCCGTGGATCAGTCAGAAAATTGACCGGTGCTTCTTTCTTGGCTGAGATCCCCGCCCTTCGAAGCACGTCCCATAGAACATCTCTGACCAAATCATGGCGGTACTTAAACCCCGGCAATTCCTTGCAGTGGAGCGCATGCTCGCCAAATTTATCCAGACATGTTTTTTTGCAAATGGGGCATGGTTCATCCGAGGGGAACAACGGTATCATAAGCCGTATTTGAGAATAGCCCTGTATTCGATCGCCGACATCCGCTGCCCAAGCCCTTCAATGGGCACAACAGTCAGAAAATCTTGAGCATGAATCTCTTGAAGGCATGCAAACACTGCCTTTTGTCGCAGAGTCACGTCAAACAGTCCCTCCATAGTCTGCACGTGTTTACCATAAAGAGCACTCGCCAAGGTTTGTTGAGGTTTCTTGGGGGCGGTCTCCTTATCGGTATAACCGCCTAGATCAATTTTCGGAAGAACTGTTTTGACATTACAGAGGGTGTAGTCAAAATCCACCCCCATCACACCAGCACTCCGCAGGATGTGGTCCTGCAATCCCCACGACTGAGCCCTCGACGCTACAAAGGCGTATGTTGACACATCCCTTGCCGTGAAAATCCCTAAGCCCCCATGCCGCATAGGCAAGGATGCTAGCCTCCATTGGAGGTCCCCAAAATGTGCCCCTCCACTGACAACAATGCTTTCAACCGCCTCCCGAAGGCCTGCATCAAAAATGGACACCGCCTCTTTGACATGCTCTGGCTGACAAGTCCGGAGTCCGAACACTAATTTAGCAACCCCCACGCATGAGCGCAATAAGAGAAGCTCACTTTGAGGGTCTCTTAATTTTGGCAGGTGTTCCATGAGTTCAACCACGCGCAAAGCCCTTTTTGTGGCCATAGAGTGTATGTAACCTGCATCCCTGCTAACAGCTCCCCCAAGGAGTTTAACCCCTCGGTCGGGCCTACATATCTCGTTAGGAAATAAATCGGGCGTTGTTGCTGACCCATTGCACGTCGGCCAAAAAATCTCAGTTTTACGCACTTTAAGCATAAGCCCCAGAGACGGCCCTTCAGATCGAATAATATCAAGTGCCCTCGCTACGTCTTCAGTTTTACCTATAATAGTGCCATCATCTAGATACCAAGCATGAAAGGGGAGGGAGCAGGCTTCCTGCACCCGGAGAACAAGCGGATGAAGGACCAAAGCAAAAAGGAGGGGGCCGAGGGGGTCCCCTTGCTGAACACCAGTAGTAGCGCCAATATGAGTATCACCCACGTATAACCTGGCATGCCGGGCATACAAGAATTGCACCCACGGATAAATGGATGGGCATCGACAATTAACTTCCCTGAGAAGTGCCGTACGATGACTACGTTAAAAGCATTGGAGAAATCAACAGTAAGCATAGCCAGGGAGCCATCAGAATGGAACATGTTCACAAACCTATTGGCACTGTGCAACACTGCTTCTGCCCCATTAGGGACCCCAACCCCAAATTGGAAATCCCCTAGATACGCAGCCATCTCCTTACCCACTTTACGCATAGCGACTTTCGACACCAATCTCCTCCAAATGGTCCCAACCGCGATAGGTCTAATTCCATTGTCGGGCTTTAATAAGGGGGTAAGTGGAGCGGAGGCAACAAACTCCGCCAGCTCAGAAGGACAAAGCCCCCCAAGCCACAGGTTGACAACATCTGTGATGGACTTAAGCAACCCAGACGTGGTGGGGGACCCCTGGCCACAAAATGCGTCCAAGATATGTTGAGCCCGCAAACCATCCTTCCCACAAGAGGTCCCTTTCGGGAAGGATTTAATACACGCCAGCACACAATCAACGTCAACCTGTAGAGCTGGCTCAGATGGCATGGTGGAAGGCTTGGTCGGAGGTTCCACAATAGGGTGTTTATCTATCAAGGCTTTCAAAGTGGCCTCCCCAAGAGGCGCGACCCCTGACGAACACAGGACCTTGACCGCAGCTGTGTAGTGCCCATCTGCCACTTTTCGAAGGCATTGCTTAATGTTGCCCCCACCCCCATTATTATCCTGTTCACTTGGCCTACAAGAACACCAGAACGGTTATATGACGCTGTGTATATTTGACATTCCTTCTTTTTTGACATTCCTTCAATCAACTGATTCTTTTATTCGCCCTCTTTTATTATTTAGTTCAGAATTTTTTTATTTGGCCTTGATGCAGAGAACTATCTCCCACGGAAGGGAATACATACCATATTAATTATAATATTAATCTATATCTATATATATAATAAACCAAAGCATTTTTAATGACATGTCATAATATTATGCAATCTCTCTTTTGAGAGATGCCACATATGATGTGATGTGACAACTCTAGACCAATTAAAAAAAAGGAATAAATATGGTTTAAATATGATTTAACATAATCTATTAAATACCTAATCTACTTCTCATTTTTCTTCTCATAACTTTTAAACGTTAATATCTTTTATATACGAGATTTTTTAAAGAAAAAAATTACACCAAATTAACGAGCGTTTTTATTATCTTTCCAACGAGTACCATAGTGTTATATAAAAAAACGGAGAAAAAACGACTATTTTTTGTAACCCGACATGTATTGTCTCAGGTTTGGTAATTAGTTTAAAAAAAATTGTGGGTTTGGTCGGGCTTGGGATTAGGTGATACCCGACCCAATTACCTTTTTTTTTTCATATTAGAATATGATAACTTATGGTAGAGATTTGTTTAAAATAATAATAATAATAATAATAATAATAATAATAATAATAATATTCATTAATCATATAGTTTAGATACTTCTAATTTTATTCACTTTACTTAGATTTCTCAACCCGGGAAGCTCCCGGGGTATAAGCTAGTAATTTATTAAACTCGTAGTTTGGTTTATCCAGCCAATGATCAATGATTAATGATTGGTGTAATACCTTGTACAAATCCAAAGATATCTAAAAAAATGATTGCAATAAAGAACACGACTACTAATTAATTATTGTATTTTTCATTATACCTGTACGTGAACATCCAACAACATGACACTTTTTTTCCATTTTCAATCTTGCCTTTTATTAGAATATATTATTTAGGGTTTTACTATAGAGTCACGGGTCCGGTTTATCTTTATATATTGTAAACCTATTGAATGTAATACGATCAACCAATCAATTTAATATCTTACATGGTATCAGAGCCAACCTAGGCTCTATATCATTTCCGTTGCACCACCATAAAATACAAACCCTAGCCGTCACTACTTTTGAAGAACCCTAGACAGGGCGGTGTGCCGCCACTGCCGCCGCCCTGTCCGGCCACCATTTGTTTCGTTTTCCGTTTTGCCTTTCTTATTTCCTGTTCTAATAAATATTTGGTCTTGTTTCATTGATCTTGTTCTTGCTGCTTGAACCCGCCATTAAGTCATCATTGCAATCTTTGTTAGTTTGAGTTGACCGACATCACCATAAGTATTTGGTTTGGAAATATATTTTATATATGTATTCTTCATCCATCATCCCAATAAGTATTTTTTACATCACTGACACCAACACCAATTTTGACATCCTTCCACAATTTTTATTTTTTATTTTTGATTTTGGGTTTTAGCAAATCTTTTCAAACAAGGCAATATACCTTGATTTGTTGATTCTTGATTCCTATTTCATACATGCCAGCCTTGACACACCACTTCGCGACCGTGGTTGTCGGTTGTCGAGTTGCTTTTTTTTCCAACAACCTTTTTTCAATTTATTTTTCTATTCCCGTTCTTGTCGGACCACCGTCCAGTGTTATTGATCAAACCACAGTCTGATCTCTCTCTCTCTCTCTCTCCTCTCTCTCTCTCTCTCTCTCTCTCTCTCTCTCTCTCTCTCTCTCTCTCTCTCTCTCCGATCCACGGATCTCTTCTCTTTGGATGATCGTCATTCACGGTCACCAGCCTTCGCCACCCCCTATTATTGTCACACCGCCACACACGACTATGGTCGTAAGGTGTCTATTTGTCCTTCCTTTTATCTTTTTTTTCCCACAACTGTAACACCCCAACCGATGGCGGAAACATCGATGTGTCACGTAGTGACGATTGTTCAATAGCTCATGGACTAAAGTGTAAATTCGAATACATTGATTAAATAATTTATTACATTCAAATGAAATACAACGATTCTAACTGCCAACTAAATTGAAATACAATGAATTAAAATCTAAATATAAATCCGAAAGCTTAAAGGGTGCATCTCAAAAACAACCTGAAACATGTACAAAATAATTTGGTCAATACAAAAATTGTATTGGTGAGCATACCCTGTTTGAATAAATATAGTAGGAAAAGTGTTTAGCAATTCATGTGCGGTACCATTTGCAATTATGTAATAAGTAATATCCGTTCAAAACCAAACCTGAGAATAATGACTAACACATGACTAACCAACTGAATAATGAATTAACAAGACAATGACCAAGATTCTCTCAACAGAGTCTCAAGGGGGTATACCATAGTACTATTCATTGAAAAGCTAGGCCGCCCAGCGGTTAATGATTTTGACAAGTCATAGACACACCAATTAACATAAAGCAAACACACATGAGAATTGCATTAAGTATAAGAAATTGAAACTTGATTAATATATAGGTAGATGAGTCACCCCAAGGTAGTAAAACAATAAAAAGGGGAAAAATATATTCACCGTTTGCGAAATCGATCAAAATCCACTTAAGCGGTCGTGAGCTAAGTAATGGGAATTCCGAGGAATTCAACCTATAATGTGTAAGAATACTAATAAGGAAATGTCTAAAAAGTCTAAGGTAACTAGGGTCTAAGGCATTAGGGTTTGCTATGTCGATTTGGGGAATTAGAGTTTTTATGATAAACCGAATTAGTGTAAAAGTTGTATATCAACAATAATAATATATCAAAGTTTGTAAATGTGGTTTAGGTAATATAATTATTACCAATTAAATATCTAGGTAAACATATGTTTAAATAGTTAATACAAAAATAATTTAGTTAATTACATTAACTAATTATTGTAAATAATTACGATAATCATAAATATTGAAATAAACAATTACGAGTTACATGATGATCCGACAAATAATAATTAAGACTTTCCAACATAAGAAATATTTCTATTTTATAAGAAAAGTATTTATAAAATAGATGTTGTAATAGTATAAATAAATAAATGTTTAATTATGTCGTAATTGATAAATAATACTAGTAATACAAGACATGATCCAAAAATATTGTTTTTATAGAAAATGAAAACTTTCTGATGTAAATCAATTTAAATAATTTTCCCATAGTTTTTATAAACTTATTTATTTTTAAAACTGATTTAACGAGATTAAATCATGTTTAAATGATTAAAAAATAATAAAATTAGTAAAATAAATGTTTTCTGAACCAATAATTTTTATTTCAGTTCATGATGATGAGAAATAATTACTCAAAAATTTTGAGATTAAAATCAGTAAAAATGAATTTTTAATCAATTAAATACGATTAAAACAAATAAATTCAATAAAATATAAAAATATGACATTTTACAGAAAATAAAAGTGTAGTAATTTTCTTTATGGTGTCAAGGTGCTACTCCTAAATTTTCATAATTTTTGGATAAAAAATGAATTTATTATAATTATTTAAAGATTTGCATATATTATAATATTTATATAAAAAAAAATGGAAAAGTAAAGAAATAGGAAACCTATGGAAGAAAAGAAGGAAAGCCAAAAGATGTCCATGACTGGACTTGAACTCGCGTGGGTCCAGGGGCACAATCAGACACAGACCAACTGAGCTACACATCTGTTTGTTAATTTGTTTAATTAAAAAGCTTTTTAAACATATTAATTGTTCTTCTTCTTCTTCCCCAAATACAAAACTAAGAACCCTAACCCTAGATCAACATCAATAATCCGATTAAGACAAGATTTAGCTATGAATTTATAGGGCTTTTTATCGGAAAACAATAATAATCAAAATGGCAACAAAAAATAGAACTCACAATGTGTTGAAAGGCCGAAAACGAAAGATTAATGACCGAACAGAAACGTGGCCGTTTAGATGCTTCTTGGATGTGTTTAAGACATGTTTTTCGTGGGTTTAGAAGGTGTGGAGGTGCAGAAATAAATTGGCTTGATCAATTTATAATATTAGTCGTCAAAAACGTAACTGACTAGTGTGATTGAACCTTAACTAGTCGGTTTCAATTTATGGTTTTATAAGTGTATTAAACTCTGCTAATAACGTCTGAATTAAAGAGGAACAGCCCGAAAATGATTAAGACGAAGATGGAACACCAAAAAGAAACCAATTCCCCCCCCCCCCCCCCCCTCGCCGGAGCTGGAACGCCGGCCGGAAGTTTGGGCAGCCGGAAAAAAATGACGGGGACAGGAGGGAACAAAAGATTTTAAAACTTTAATATTTTGTCACAATATATCCCTCACTTATAACTGAGTTTGTTTTAATTATAAACTTGGTTAGTTTTTCCCTTATAAAACTTAACCAAAGTTAACCTATTTAACTTAAATGATTTAAAAACTTTATAAACTTTAAACTTTTATTAACAAATAACTTAATGAACTCATATTTTATAGATTTTAACTTGATGTTCCAAAACTTTTTGATAAAACTTAAACGTTTAACTTTGATAAAATAAATTTCGATCATTTCATTAGATTTGAAAACGACAAAACTTATGAGGACTACAATGGGAATATTGGAAGGACTATTATTGTCAATTAGATGAATGACGAGGGTGACGGATGTCACAACAACTCTCTTTTATCCTTTCGTTTATCTTTTGTATTGTCATGGCCAACAAAGATGACATTGCTACTTTATTGAGATCTAGTGGATCTTTTTTATTATTTTAGGAATTAAGAAACAAAACCAAACATGGGGAAGTTGTGGACCGAAATAAAGTCAATACTGAAGATACGGATATGTTTTTTTGGCAAAGTCAAGAAGATTGCATAATTTTGGACCAACAAGTCAAGAACCGAGATCAAGACAAGTCTTTTTATTTTTATTGTTATGTTCTTTATGTTTTTTTTTTGTTCTTATTGTTTACCAGTCCGAGTGTCCAGTGCTCTACCACTTTGACTGCGGGGGAGTATTAGAATATATTATTTAGGGTTTTACTATAGAGCCTACGGGCCAGTTTATCTCTATATATTGTAACCCTATTGAATGTAATACGATCAACCAATCAATTTAATATCTTACACCTTTTTTTTCTTCTTTTCTTTTTTTTTTTTTTTTTTTGTCGGTCTACTAGGATATAAGTGGCACGGATCATTTACAATTTGCATGTGATAACACAATATGCAAGAGTTGATATTAAGTATATAGAAAAACCGGCCTAAAAGATATCGCATAAAAATCCTAAAATATATGCATCTCATCTCATCTCATCTCATCTCATCTCATCTCATCTCATCTCATCTCATCTCATCTCATCTCATCTCATCTCATCTCATCTCATCTCATACAGCTAATATGGGGTAATCAACACAATCGTACAATGCATGCAATTTATAAAAAAAAAAAAAAAAAAAAAAAAAAAAAAAAAAAGCGACTATTCTTAAAAAATAACTGAATGGTGTTTAATGAATAGAAATTAAATAAAATGAAAGATTTCTAGTCATTGACGAATTTAAGAATTATTTTCAGGTATTCCTTTCGTAAATCCTCACTATAATTATGCCCCGGTTTGCCAGTGAATAAGGACTCCAAGTCGATACCAAGTGATTCGTACTCCCTCGCAATGCTGCATATGTTCTTCCATGGGCTCGGCAACGACAATCTGACCGGAATAAAGCTCCAAGATCTTGAATTCCCATAAATATCCCAAATAACCTTTCGCCAAAGACTGCACCGCTCAGTTTTGAAAAGCCACCACCATTTGGCTAACATTGCCAAATTTGCCATTTGAAGCGACTCGAACCCCAAACCACCAAAGTCTTTAGGAGCTATCGAGTTCTTCCAGGACACGCAATTAACCTTGTCCCTATCCGAAAGTGATCCCCACAAAAAGTCTTTGCGCAGTTTCTCTAGTACTTTAATTACACCAACGGGTGCTTTAAACAGTGAAAAGTAGTAAGTTGGGAGAGCGTTTAGCACCAACCTTATCAACGTGATTCGACCGCCGAATGAAAGGGTATTAGCCCTTCAAATCGAAAGCCTCTTCTTAAACACTTCAACAACCGGCTGCCAATTCTTAATGATATTCATATTCGCTCCCACGAGCAGCCCCAAGTATTTTAACGGGAACTCACCCCTCGAACAACCCAACACGTCTGTCATAAGTTGAACATGAACGTCATCAACCCCACACCAAAGAGGCTTCTCTTTAGAAGATTCACACGTAAACCAGAGACCAAATGAAAGCATCTCAGCAACTTTTTAGGAGATAATTTAAAACTAATAATAAAAGTCACCAATTTAAAATAAGAACAAACTTTTTAATAAGCGTTCGGTTGGAAATTTGGAATAAGGTGAATAAAGATTTAATTTAATAAAACTATTAACGAGACTTTACACATGGTGAATTGATGTCTAAACTTTTAAATATAATTTTTATGTCATTTGATTAGAGTTTTACGTCACTTACTTCTTCATTATTGCATGATTAATGGCCGGGCATGTTATGATTTGTGCGATTATATAATGAACATAAAGGTTGATTATATGTAAAAAAAAACTATAAGTATTATTTAAAAACACACTAAATAGCCTTAACTAGAATATTTCTTTCTTCCAAGGAAAATTAGAAAGGCGTACTCTCTAAACTTCATGTTTATATTTCGAAGTTCAAATACACTAATTAACCCAGTGTAACCATGGGCGTGTTTTCCTCTCCGGCAATACATAATGTTACAACTGTTGTACCCCAGGAAATAGACGTGTTATCCAAGTGAAGATGCAAAATTTGTTTTAAGGGACCTATGTTGAACACGTTACATATTTTCTATGTTTTTCAAGGCAAAAAAAAAAATCCAAAACATCATGAGAAATTCAGAAAAACGATGTCTACATAAAAAATTTTAACCCTTCACACTTGCGCTCTTTGTATAAACCGCTAGATATATGCTGTATGCATTTACATCGGCAACTTCCATAAAAAAAAATCATAATCGTTAAGAAACATGTTAAAGAAGAGAATTTGTTTAGTTTTTATTCCTAAGTTTTAATAACAGTATTCTAATTAAATAGTTTATATGTATAAAATGTCATATATTCGAATAATTTGCATGAGTAAAGAACACATCTATTAAAGAACACAAACTGGGAAAAGAACACATTTATTCATTTAATTAAAGTGACATCATCTAAAAGTATTACAAGTCAACAAATAAATGAGGTTACAATAGAATATGGTAGACCATATAAGTTACTCCTTGAAAATTTTCATTGCATTTGAACCCAAATACCTGGACTTGGGATCTCTTTGTGAACCACAAATAAAAGATAATTCCCCGACGGAGCAATGTTACCAGATGGAGGAGCCCTTACAACAACTTGGTATCTTGACCTCCCAATAATCTTGGAAGCGACACCACCATCTAGTACCAACAACCTTTGATTCATTGAAAATGAATGTGTATTAAATGCAGGTGCCACCATTGTCACAGATACTGAGCTTGGATCCACAACACCCTCAACAGTGAACACAACAACCAACTGCTTGCCATAGCGAATTATACTATTTGTTACAGGCAAGATTATTCTCGGCCGTAATGCGGAAGAGTTTGAATCCAAGTAAGAAGGAGAGAATGTCTCCAAACTCAATTCAGTTGGGTAAAGAACATTTTGTAAATTCATATTTATCATGTGGGTTACTTCCACCAACAAGAACACGACCGTCTCGTAACAGAACTGTTGTGGAATGGTAAACCCTAGGAATAGTGCTTGGATTTTGCACCTCAAATCGAGCCCCTACTTGGTTATCAGGTCGGTATGCTACTGGGCTTAGAACTGGGTTTCTCCCAAATTCCCACCCGGCAACCCCTGCTGATGCTCCATTGATGATCAAAACATGACCGTTAGGAAGCAACAACATGTCACCCATGACACGAGGCAAAGGCATTGTCTCCATGATCCATTGGGGGTTAGGGTCAGATATTTTGATCCGCCCGCAAGTATCCAACGCCCCATCAAATATCCCCTTATTTGCATTAACGAATGCTCCATTTGGTGCACCCCCACAAACCAAAACTTCAACCTCATTTACGGTCTCTCCTTTTATCCGTAGAGGGAGTAGTACCGCAGATCCCGTACTAGGGTAACTCCTTGGTTGACCACCGGGCATTGTTGGGTATGTCTTCACAACAAGGTTATTGGAGTAGTCGAACAAAATAGCACGATTGTTGGCAAAAATGAAAAGATTCCCATCAGGATATAGAAATACAAATGGGTATAGGTTATTCTCAGCTTGAGGGTCATTTGTTTGAACCAAAAAGGGCAAACTAGGAGTGGCCTCAGTTGCTGACATTTTAGGATAGAACTCATAGCTAAACGCTTTGCGGCCACCAATGATAATTTGTCTACCATCAGGCAATAAATGATTGGTAGCGTACCATCTTGCTTTATTCAAGCCATTTGGCATCTCTTGCCAATCGCATGAATCACACGATTTGTAAGTTCGCACAACACGATAACCATCATCAAATCCACCGGTTTGGACTAAACTTCCATCGCGCATTAAAGTTCCCGAGGAACACCACACATTGGTGAGCACCATGAGTGGGCGGACAGTATTCGTTGCAATATCATACTCAACAGAATGCGCTGAGCAATCAGTCGAGTTAGGACGGCATTTGCCTTGTGGAAGAGAGATATTTGATATTCCAAAATCAGTGCGGTCATACATAACCACACGATCGTTGGGAAGTAGTTGCATGTGCATGGCGGAGATGCCTATGCTTGGCAAGAGGACGGACCACGATCCACCAGCGGCTGGACATGGCTGGGCATGGAGAAAAAGGATAAAGAGCAATAGGAGGTGATGATAATGAAAGGAAGTAGATAGAGCCATTGGTTTGTGTTTCTGTGTTCTTTTTATTGCTTATTAGGTTTCGGTGTGTTTTAGAAGGCGGTGATGGTGGATTTAAATAGTAGTGGACGAAGTGAAAAACGTTGGATATAAAAATTGTGGTCTGAATTTAAAAATCCGTTAATTAGTCAACCTCAATTTTATATAAATTCCATTTAATCATGTAACAACAATGAAATATCCTGTTTTAATATTTTATCAATATATAGAATAGAAAATTAGAAATGGATCCATTATGTGATGTTGCATCATTCTCATGTTAATTGTAGCTAGTCAATCTTATTAGTTCTCGAGGCTTAAAGTTTAGAGTTTACAATTACGTATGAGGGCAGCTTGTTCTCTACGGTCGATTGTTCTGCGAGTCCTTTTAAAACTTTAAATGCTAGTCAATTCTGACCTATGATGAGTCTCGTAAGTATCTTGAATAAATTCCTTCACCAAAAGAAAACAGTAGGGGTGCTTAACGGGCCGGGTTCACGGGTTGACGGGTCTAACCTGAACCCGAAAATTTTACATGAACCCGAATCCGATCCGAACCTAAAAATTGTGAGATACATATGAACCCGAACTGAATATTCTCGGGTTGACCCGAACCCGACCCGTTCAACCTAATTTTTTTTATTTTTTTCGCAAACTAATGTGTTAATTAAAATTAAAATTTTACTACAAAAAACACAAATATATATAAAACATTTCTATTTTATTTATAAAATCTCATACCAATTTCTATTTTAAGTTATAAGCGTAGCATAAAATATCTAACCAATTTAATTTATAGCGTAAAATATATTGTAAAAAAAATATATAGTATAAATAGGTTAAACGGGTCAACCCGCCAACCTGTCCGGGTTGACCCGAACCAAACCCGTTGCGGGTTCAACCCAAACCTGACCCAAACCCATTTAAACTAAACCCAAACCCGCTAGTTTCGTGTTAGGTTCGGATCGTGTCAGAAATTCACACCCTTAAAAAACACGTACATACAGCTAGTGGCGGACATACTTCATTGTGAGGGTCAACTATTCTGGAGAAGTGAATTTTTTTCATTTAACTTTTTTTTGCAGCATAATTATCACAAAACACTACAACAGATGTCGTCACTAATAATATAATATGTCGTCGCTAATGCTAATAATTCTTGTAGTGAGAATTGAGGTTATAATTGATTAAGGCCCTATATATATTGGCATAACTTGAGTAGCAAGTTTGCTAAACCCTAATTAGTCTCTATATTTGATGTGCATGTAATTTGTTTATAGTCCCAATAAATAATAGCATAGTTGCCACCTACGGACATAGATCAATTTAGCGACGATAACTATTAGAGGCGACTTTCAATAGTGACGAAAACATGAGCTTTTGCGATAAGGTTTTAGCGGCGACTTTTGAGAGCAATGGAGGCGACTTGTGTCGCCTCTATTGCTTAGTTTTCTTGTAGTGTATCTTCATTAATCTATTGCTTTCTTGTTTCATGTTCTTATTCGTAATCGTATTCATATTCTTGTGTGCTTGATCTTAAGAATGCATTATGTCTGTTAGTGTTTGACATTCCTTTACTCTATTCTAATATTTAGTTTAAAAAACTTATTTGCTCGAGATGCAAAGAACTAACCGCTTGAAGAGGAAATACATACCATATTATTAAGGGTGATACTATCTACACAACCAAGAAAAAACCCTAAACAACCTTAGGACGGGTCGTCGAGGCCTAGATGGGCCGTTAAGAAAAATTAGGGTTTATGGACGGGGCGTCCAGGCCTTGACGGGCCGTTTGTTTACAGAAAAGACAAAACTGACGGGCCGTCGAGGCCCAGACGGCCCGTAAAAGTACGAGGTACGAGGTGATCAGTCTGAACTCCTGCAAAAGCAGTCAGTTCAGACTGAAAAGTCTGAAAAAGTTGCTTATGGACGGGCCGTCCAGGCCCCGACGGCCCGTTGAAACGTGTTAGGTTAGGGCATTTAATCCCTAGACGGCCCATCGAGGCCTCGACGGCCCGTCGACATTTCCTGATATAACCATTACACGATCAGCTTCTTCCCCATTTGAACCAAACTTTAAAACATCACCACCACCAAAACCCTCGACCCATTTCGACTTCCCGGTCTCACGATGACATATTTACACAGCTTTTCAACCGTTGACCTGTCTGAGAACGAGTCTTACGTCTCTGAAAGCGTAGGGTATGAACCCGAGGTTCAAGTTGGTGAAGATGAGGTTAAATCCGGGGTTCGTGGTAATGACGGGAACATGCTGCCCGATCTCAACGAGGAATATGTAGAGGAACAGGAGTCTTTTTTCGTGCCACCAAGCTACCCGCAGTACACGTACGGGAGTTACCATTCGCGCGGGAATCGTGCTAATGATGACAACCAGGAAGATGCTAACATAAAAGTTGAACCTAACCCGGATGTTTCGTATGAAACCGAGCAGGTGCGTTTATTTATTTACACTAGTATATCTTTACAGTAGTATATATTTTCAGGTATTTAGACTAGTATGAATTTAGACTAGTATATCTTTACAGTAGTATATATTTTCAGGTATTTAGAGTAGTATGAATTTAGACTAGACTGTTGTGTAAATTTTCAGGTATTCGGGTCTGTTGAAGAGATGAAACAATGGGCTTACGATAGAGCCCTTGCTAGCGGTTACGTCCTAGTGACAGGACGTTCTGTTTCAAAAGGCAGTGGAAATAATGCAAGAAAAATTAGGATAGACCTGAGATGCGACCGTGCTGGCGAATACCATACTACAGCCACAGTAAGGTCTACGGGTAGCAAAAAGATTAACTGTCCATTTATGTTAATAGGGAGGCTACGCAAAGAGGGTTGGAAGTTGGAGGTTAAACACGCGAATCATAACCACGACCCTTTTGTACATGTTGAGGGTCACGCTTTTGCTAGGCGGCTGACACCACAGGAAGAAGAAATGGTGGAAACACTTTATTTTCAAGGCCTGGAACCGGCAAACATACATTTGGCCATCAGAGCACAAAACCCGAATAATAAATGTATTCTAAGAGACATACACAATACAGTGAGCAAGATTAAACATAGAATTTACGGCGATAAAACCCCAATGCAGGTATTATTATTAATTACTATTATTGTCATAGACTATTATTAATTTTGTTGTTGTTAAATATTAAATATTGTTATTATTATTGTTATGCAGATACTCGAGAGTATCCTGGTTGAAAAGAAATTTACTTATTTCACCAAGCAGAATCCAGAGACAGATGCTGTTGAGAATATTTTCTTTTCACACCGGGTCTCGTACAATCTCTGGCGTGCCTTTCCACATGTGATGCTGATCGACGCCACCTACAAAACGAACGAGTACAGAATCCCGTTTGTTCAAATTGTGGGTATGACGTCGACAAACCAGTCGTTTTGTATCGCCCATGCATTTATCGTTAAAGAGAAAACGAGTAACTACACATGGGTGCTTGAGAGGCTCAGAGATTTGCTGGAGGGGAGTATGGAGCCACGTGTAATTGTTACAGATAGAGATCTGGCTCTGATGATGCATGTGCTTCAGTTTTCCCGGATGCTACGAAATTGCTTTGCAGGTGTCATATTCAACGAAATATTATTATTATTATTATTATTATTATTATTATTATTATTATTATTATTATTATTATTAATATTATTGTTGTTGTTTTGCAGGTATCATATTCAACGAAATATTGCAAAATATCATAAAGCAGGATTTCCAAAAGAAGAATGGGAAATATTTTTGCAGTATTTTGGTCGACTGTGTAAATCTCCTGACATAGAGGCTTACGAATTCAATCTTGAAGCGCTCTACAGACGACTTTGGGGGCAGGATCGAACGGGTATATATTTTATTTTTTATTTTGCTTTACAAGCGTACATATTTTCTGTATTGACATCACTATTCTGTTTTTTACAGAGGTTTATGACTACATGGAGTCAGTTTGGCTCCGAGATTATAAAGAAATGTTTGTGGAAGCATGGGCAAATGAAAACCTTACGTTCGGTCAGACTACGACCAACAGGGTCGAGAGTCAGCATGCTCTTATTAAAAGGTACATAAAAGGCCCGAACAGCTCGCTCCACGCGCTTGTGATGCAAATAGACAAAGTTATGGAATCACGGCGCGTAGCGATAAAGCACTCCTTCGAACAAAGCCGATCAACAAGAATGTGGAAACATGATCTACCGTTGTTTCAAGACGTAATCGGTAGGGTTTCCCATCTAGCGCTTACTTTGATGCTCGGAGGGGTGAACAAGATAAATTATTATATGGAACAAAAGAGGTCTTGTGAACACCGACTCAATAAGACTTATGGATTGCCTTGTTCCTGTCAATTGCAATTGTTTGATACGAAAGGTAACAACATTTTTTAGACTTATTATAAATGTTTGAAGCGTTTTTGTAGACGACTTGTGTTGTCTGGTTCGTACAAAAACAGAGGAAACTCTGCCAAATTTTTATAAAATTATTGATTTGTTGTTGTTGTGATTGAATATATATATCAGATACACGAGTGTCACTGGCTGATATCGACGTCTTCTGGACACGACTTGACTTTATGCCAGAAGTAGCTGAGAATCCCGAGTTTGACTTTCAGCACCAAATGAATGCATTCGCTGAGCAGCTAAGGTCGCAACCGGTGCAAGTGAAAAAAAGCATGTTGCAGAAGATGAAGGAGGTGTTGAATCCGATTATGACTAAACATAAACCTCCTGAGGTACAAACCGATACTCGGGGTCGGCCAACAACAAGTGAAAAGGAAAAAAAGGAAGATAAGGCTGCGGTTCGTATTATTATTATTATTATTATTATTATTATTATTATTATTATTATTATTATTGTTGTTGTTGTTGTTGTTGTTGTTGTTGTTGTTGTTATATAATTTTTTGCACGTAGGGCAAAAAGCCTTCTAGAAGAGGTAAACAATCAAGGGACAAACCGATTGTTTACGATGAAGATTTTCCACTGTTGGAAAGGGAGAGGTACAAACTACTAATATATAAATTCACACATGCATACATATTTATACACATATTATATCTCACTTTTTGATGGGTACAGGTACAAACTGGAGATCGAAAGGTTTAAGAAATGGCTTCCACCTGCATATCATAGATACATTACAGACATTCGGGATGTCCATGGAGACGGTCACTGTGGCTTTCGATCCGTAGCTGTGTGCTTAGGGTGGCAACAGGATATGTGGTACTTCATCCGCAAACAGCTTAAGGAGGAGATCGTCGAGAATGAAGACCGGTGGAGGCTAATTTTAAACGAAGTGGATTACGATACTTACGACAGAGTCTCCAACTCATTCGATCACACTGGAGTGGGACCAGCCACGCACGACCAATGGATGGAGATGCCCGCCTCAGGATTACTGATTGCTCAGAAATTTAAGGTGGTTGTTCAATTTCTCTCTCAGTATGATCAAAGTGAGACGTACTTCCCTATGTTCGATGGTCCACACACCGTTGAAGAACATGCGTTCGTATCGTTTGCTTTTGTTAACAAAAATCATTTCATCAAGATTGAGTTGGCAGAAGGCGCCCCAATGCCAAAACTGAATCCAGCATGGCGTAAGTGGCGATATGAAGAGGCAAGTGAGTGGGAGACGGTATATGACGACCGTATACAAAGGGTTGATGTTCGATCACCTCAATACTTCGACTTAACTTAGCTTATCGTATGTAACCGGACCGGACGAACGGAAAAATTTGTTGTATGTGTTCATTTATACTTATTATAAAAATATACTCCCTTTTTTTTTATAAAAAATACAAATACCAAGCTTAAAATATACAAAATACACTAAAAATTTAAAAAAAAAATAAAAAAACATTAGGGTCGTCTAGGCCTAGATGGGCCGTCTATGGCAAAAAATTGGTTTTTAATAATAAATAATAATAATAATAATAATAATATTAAATTATTATATATTATAATTTAATATTATTATTATTATTATTATTATTTATTATTATTATTATTATTATTTATTATTATTATTATTATTATTTATTATTTATTATAATTTAATATTATAATTTAATAATAAATAATAATAATAATAATAATAATATTAAATTATTATATATTATAATTTAATATTATTATTATTATTATTATTATTTATTATTATTATTATTATTATTTATTATTATTATTATTATTATTTATTATTTATTATAATTTAATATTATAATTTAATAATAAATAATAATAATAATAATATTAAATTATTATATATTATAATTTAATATTATTATTATTATTATTATTATTATTATTTATTATTATTATTATTATTATTATTTATTATTTATTATAATTTAATATTATAATTTAATAATAAATAATAATAATAATAATAATAATAATAATATTAAATTATTATATATTATAATTTAATATTATTATTATTATTATTATTTATTATTATTATTATTATTATTATTATTATTATTATTATTATTATTTAATATTATTATTGTTGTTTTGCATTTCAGGCCGTTAAATATTAGGACTATGACGCAGATGAAGGTGGCAGCACGGGTCCCTCGCAGCAACCCACACGCTTACTACCAGCGTGCCTTCGGACCTCCTGGCGACCGTGGCGAGCATTTTTTGCCAGAGCCGCTCAGACATCTCGATGGGCCGATTGCCCCTGAGGTCCAGATGCCACACGTTGCCGACGGCGACCCACCGGTGGATGTAGAGATGCCAGACCCCCCCATTGAGGAGCTACAGCGTCCTGCCCGCGTTTATCATGCTGTCAGGTTGCATGATAGCACGACCCAGGTACTTCAGCAGATCCTGGATCAGTTGGGGTCGATGCGGGGTGACATGCGGTGGCTGCTAGAGAGCGAGAATGAGAGACGACGAGCAGCTGGTTTGGAGCCGCGTCCACTTCCAGATTGGGCGTCTAGCAGTCAGCATGGTGGGGCGTCCACCAGTCAGCCGGGTGGGTCGGATCAGCCGGGTGGGTCGGATCAGCCGGGTGGGTCGGGTTAGACGGGTGGGTTATATTTCTTGGGAATCGTACATTTTGAACTCATAGTTTATGTAAATTTTTGGAATATTTATGTTTATTTATGCTTTATTGTTCGTTTTGAATGTTTATTGAATTCATAGTTTATGTAAATTTTTGGAATATTTTATGCTTATTTATGGTTTATTGTTCGTATTTTGGTTTCGTTTAGTTCGGCAACATAAACGACATTCGTTCATATTCATATACACAATTATATTAAAAAGATCATATTATACAAATAAAAAAAAACATTTATAAAAAACCAAACATTTATAAAAAACCAAATATCTATAAAAACCAAACATTCAAACCCATTTTAAACATCCACACTACACTTACACTTATAAAAAAACAAAATAATCATCACCTAATCATTGCCAATGATTACCAATGATTGGATTGGATTTAAACCATTATACGGGCCGTCTGGGCCTGGACAGCCCGTCCTTGAGGCCTTTAGACGGGCCGTCTGGGCCTCGACAGCCCGTCCCTTTGCCTTTTTGGCCCTCCACGGGCTGTCCAGGCCTCGACGACCCGTGGAGGGGTTGTGCAAATAAAAACCCTAGTTGTGCAAATAACCGGACCCATTATTAAAGTTGGTTTGATTAATCTAGTCAATGATTAATGACTGGTGGAATAACTGGAACAAATCAAACGATATCTAAATATAAATTGTTAGAATTCGCATATATATATTATTATATATAGACTTCATTCTCATGTCTTATTCCCTGTATGTGAACAACCGACATTAGTAGTGTCATCTAAGCTGGATATCGATTTGGTTGAGTTGAAACTAAAGTCTTGGGGAATTTTGCTGTTTTAAGGAGGTGTCGTGTATGAAAGATATAATTTCTCTATTTTTTCTATCTATTACTAGGACCGGAGAGTTTGGTAGGTTCAGGTCAAAATGGGTTCGAGACAATAAAGGTTAGGAGCAAATTAGTTTCAGGTCAAAACGGTTCCGAGGAAAATAAGTTCGGGTCAAATCAATAAAAAGAGTTGGAATTTTACAACGTGAAATTTTACAATCCTTGTTCGTTTTAATATTTGATATCTTGACTAACTTGAGATGATTGAGATTGACCCGTAGACTAATTTGAGGTGACCTAGATTGAACTGTTGAATAAATTGAGCTATAACCCGAATTGTTGCATTTATTATTTATTTGCCAATGTGGGGGTAGCCCACTTGGTAGAGGCTTATGCTTCTTAGAAGGGAGGTCCTAGGTTCAAATCTAGGCAAGGGTGTATTTTGTGTAATTATAGTGGGAGTGTAATGTTAACCGTTCAAAAAAAATCTAAAGCAACATTTTTTAACTATAACTTTATATTATTCTTTCTAGGGTTGAGCTCGGTATCATACCATACCGAATTAATATTGGTACCGAAAATCACCAAATATGGGTATCAGTGCGATACCAGTACCATATCCAATAGGGACCGAATCGAAAATTCCAAAAACTGTCAAAAGTGGATACCAAATTAGTAACGAAAATGTTTCCTCGTTACCTATATCTTTTGTTACTGGATACAAAATGCTCAACCCTGATTCTCACTAGAGGGTGTTTGGCTCTCCTTATTCCTTAGACTACTCGGAGTGGGGGGGGGGAAGAGGGGATGAAGCGTCATGTGGCACTTGTGGACCCATGTGGGGGGGGGGGGGAATTGTGGCGAGTGGAAGGGGGGGGAAGAGGGGGTGGGGGGAAGGAAATAATATTATATTGTGTTAAAGTTAAAAAAATCTGGCCAATCAAATGGTGCCACATCACCCCAAGCCCCACGCCAAGCAACTTCCCCATGCCATACCCTTCATGCCCCTCTTCAAGCCCCCCCCCCCCCCTTTCATGCCCTTCCCGCCCCTTTCCACGCTACCACTCCGAGTAGCCTTATAACTTATGACTTTTCTAAAAAATCATAAGTTATTTTAAAAGTATTTGGGGGATGGTTTAAAAAGGAATTTTTGGGTTTGAATAAGGTGACAAGGATGTGAAAAAGGATATAAGTTATAAGTTAGAATGTGTGACTTTTTGAAAATGAGATAAAGGGGTGAGAAAGGAGATAAATAATAAGTTATATGTTTATCCAAACATGCCCCTAGTTTTAGCGGTAGTTTGACTTTTTACTGTCACTTTTCTCGGACACTTTTGTGAGCAGAGTTTAAATTTTAATTTTGTTTTTCTTTCTATTTTTTTTGTTCCATGATGAACGGGAGATTTAGTTAAAGTTTTAATTTTTATTTGGTATTTTATACAACCCAGCTATAATTTATAACTAGTGGAATTTCCTGTGATTCGTAGCGGTTCATGGTGCAGCGGTGGCTGTTGTTCAGTATCGTATCGATTCGTTACATTAATAATACAATTCCAGTACCCAGTGTAGAAACTGAAAGAGATATGTCCAAGAGTATATAGACATATGTTTTACATCTATTGAGACGTGTTTTTCTACTGTGTTTTGATTATGAAAGAATGTGGAAGGAATTAAAAGTAGTTTTTTTTAATATCAATGTTTTTTGCCATTTAAACAATCCACGTCATAAAAAATCAAACGGGATTAACTTTCAGTTACCATATTGTGATCACTAGATAAAAATACAAGGTTGAGACCGTTTGTAAACATTTACTAAAGTGTAGTTAATCACGATCAATAGGTGAAAGTTAAGCCTATAATACTTAATAATCAAAGGATAGATGTCATAACGGGTGGTAAGGAGTTATAATGGTTTGTGACCGGATTTTGTTTCAAGTTTTCTTTAGCATATGGATGGTTTGCAACCCGATTTTATAATTTTGAGTTTTGGATTTACTATTATTAGTAAAGGGTATGGATCTTAAGAGAATCAATCTCTATTTGAGAAGTGAGAGAACCATTCTGAACCACATATTTTTTTGTTTAATTGCACGTTTTTATGCAAGAATTTTTTTTTCATTTATGCATATGTGTATACTGCATTTATACATATATGTGTATAGCAATTATACATATGTTTATATTACATTTTCAGCTATACATATGTGTATATTGAAAAAAAATTAAAAAAATATTCCTGTAAAAAGCAGCGATTAAAGCAAAAAAAAAATTCTTTTTTTTTTTCGCCTTAGAGAAATGTGTGGTCCTAAATTGTTATTTCAGTTCTCAATTTGACCAAAGGTTCTCATTTGAACCAATTTCTATTAGTAAATTAGTTATTATTTTAAATTTATATATTGAGTGTGTACGTTAAACCTAATAAATAATTCATTCACAGATTAGAGATTATGCAACGGACTTGGATACAAGAAAGAAAAAGAAAATGAAGTATGCTAGGTACGTGGTTGTTCATAGACAGGGTACAATTCAATGAATGAGAAATATAATAATTTAGTGATAGTCTTTGTTACTATCGGATTTGATTAATTGGAGCTAGAATTACATCTAATCATTGGGAGGAAGCTACATAATTTTTAAAGTACAGCAGTAAACGTTTACTATTTAGGCAATTTGTGGTGGTGAAAGGTGATGGCTATGGTGATGGCTGTGGTGTTCGGAGAGGGGCAGAGATGCGTGGTGGTAGTGGTGATTCTGAAGCTGACACCGAAGCTCCACAAGGGAACAACAACCTCCACACGCTCCTGTTTTTTTGGATCAAGAATAAAATAATGAACAGGAACATAGTGATGTTACAAGAAGAAGAATGTTTATTTCTTGACGAACTGACAAATGTCACTACTAGAAAAATGAGCAATTGTCACCAAAATTTGTCACCGTTACAAAATGGTAGCAAATTTAGTGACCGTTTTCCCACTAACTGAAAACTAAGCGTTGATTATTACTGTACGTAGCTAAGCGGTAGGAAATTTTGTGACCTTTTATTTTTGGTCAAAAATTTTATGAAAATTATATCCTTTTTTATCCTAAATAAATGAAAATTTACAAGGTATGTTTAAATTGCCACCGTCTTAGCAGTCACGGATTTGAGCGGGCCATTTTTTTCATCGAGCGCGTGCCAAACATTTAACAAGGTTTTGAATCCTCTAATATTGCCGCTGGTTCATCCATCTTCTCAACAATTTCCAATTTGTTCCCTATCTCACTTTTCAATTCACCATAACCCTAGCTTTTTCGCTCTATAATCATCATTGGTTCGTTTTAAGATTTTTGTGTTAATCTCGGTTTAGCAATTCACACTTTTGGTCATGACCTACCTCTCATCTTCTCCACGGATCTGAATTGCGAAATTAAAGGTATACGAAATTCACTATAATTCGCTCAATTTGTTGTTAGACTGAAGATTATTGTTGTTCTAGGTCAGGTTTGAGCCGATTTAAACTCATAGATGATTATATCGTCCTCGTCAAGTAAAATGACGTGTTTTGGGGTTTCTAGCAAACGTATCAGGGACATGTTTTCATGATAGAAATGATGGTGTTGCTGATTCGATAAGCGGTGTTCTAGTCTTCGGTCATGGTAAAGGTAATTTACGGCATGTTTAAGTGATTTTAGAAAATTAGGGTTTTGTGTTGTAATTGATTGTTTTCTCTATGTTATTGGTTTAGTTGATGTGGATATGAGTCCTTACAAGCATTTATGGCAAGCTTGTGCGGGTCTGCTCGTTACTGTTCCTCGTGAAGGCGAGCTAGTGTTTTACTTTCCCCAAGGACACATAGAACAGGTTTTATGTTGAATCATTTATTAAATGTGACTTGGTTACTCAATATTTATTCAGATAATTTGTCTGAAACACTAAATCTGGATTAGGGATTTTAACATGCTCATTGATGATTCTTCTTATCTGTATATAATTCTAAGTAATTTTCTTTTATTAGTGTCACAGAGGTTGAGGAGACTAACAAATGTGGTCGTATAACCTTCCGGCGAAGATACTTTGCCGTCTTTTCCACGACCAATTGAAGAACATTTATTAAAGATATGAAACTTGATGTTGGTGTTGTGTTTTGTTGGTTGGTCTAACTAATTATTCATGGATACCTAAACCCAGTGTGAGTTACTTGAATTTGACTGGTACAAATAATATATTTGTCTAGTGTTCAGATCGTTGATTTTTTACCAACATTTTTGTAATGGCAACAAGATGAAACACAGTTAAGGAGGAGCAACCGCTGCAGCGGTAATCAAAGTTTTGTGTGCATTTATTTTGCAGGACGTTGACTGTTCAGATTCCAGTACACATGGTAGATTTTCAGTTCTCATAACACATGCTAATGAAGGCCTTCCTCCATTGGTTAGGCCTTTTGGATAAAAATTATTGCATGTTATTTCGTTTCATGTTATTTTTATTTTGTATTGTTTGTGATCGGCGTTTTCTTTTTGGTTCGTTTGGGCAGGATATGTCTAAGTGCCCAACACAAGGATTGGTGGCTTTAGATTTACACATAAATGAACGACATTTTAGGTATATATTTTGTGGTAATTGCGTTAATATTTATTACCCGATCAAGCGGAAACTTGTTTTGGATGTAAACAAGATGGCAGAATATCATAATCCTTAATCTGTGCTTATTAATAATTGTTTGTGAATGGAAAGTCAACCACTAAGTCATTTGCTTCAAAGTGGTTGGAATGTTTTTGTTAGTTCTAAAAGAACTTTGCAAGTAATGCTTTTATCTTTCTCAAATATAATTAATATTACCTTTTAATAAACCATACACTTATCAGTTTATTTTATGTTTACAATTGGTATGTATATAATATGCGGAGGCGAGAATGGCGAACTTTGAGTTGGGGTAAGACATGCAATGAGACAATAAGCAAACACTCCTTCATCTGTGTATATGAATATATATGATAAAAGCAACAATTAGCATAAGTTGGTTAGTGGACCATTATGTAATATGCCTTTTATGTATACTGTATTAATATTAATACAACCACAGTGACTTTGGTGGCTTGTATTATTACTTCGTTTTTGGCTTCACGGTCTCATTCGTTGAAGTTTTGTGAAAACGGGTCATTCAAATGTTAAAGTTTGTACATCATAAACTTTCACAAGTGTATCAAAGCATACTGTTATCATAGTCTTGTCAGTTATGCACTCCTGCTTGTAGGCATTTTCATTTCATTATTTGCTAGTTCTAGCACAAGTACAAATCATATTTATGTTTTTTGTAGTTCCCAGTTCGCATTGTGTTCGTACCTGTATATTCTTTTCCATTATTTGTTGGGCTGCCCGGCTTCAGTGTGTTATAATTAGCTTGAAGAGGAATACGTACAAATATAGTACTTTCTCAGTTTATTACTCATTTACTTGTATAAGCTTCTTGAGTGTTATCTTATCAACATATATGATTTAATTATCGAGCTCATTCAAGGGTAGAGTGTTTTATGCTTTGAGGATATTTCTTGGCATTATCTATTTCACAAATGAAGCGGCATTGATAGTAGCAATTTACAGAAAGTATGGGAAGCCTTGCTTGTTATACACTCGCCATGTTGTGCTTAACAAGTGCTTGCTTTTTCGCTAGAACATGTGAGTACCTATTGAACTTCTGTAACATTATTATTCACACAATATATATCTTGTTTGTTAATTTGGAAAAGATGTGCATATCTTTTTTGACCAATGCTTGTTTTCAGTTCTCAATTGTTGTTGATTCTTTATTTCACTACATGATCTACATGGGAACAATCTAACGTATATCATTATTTTATATATATAATATAACACTTGATATTGTATTTCTTTATTTCATTACATTACATGATCTACATCTGAACCAAAATGTAAGGATCCTAAATTTTGTTACTTGGAATCTCTCAGTTTATCATTCTTCCAAGTTATACTGGAATTTTTTATGATCAATAGCAAATTTCACATAAGTAGTTTCAAAATTCTCACATTTTATCTGATCGTTTTATATGTCAAACCCACAATGTCAAATGTGCAAAACCTAAACTTTAGCCATGACGTGCATTCCACCCATGTATATCAGAACGTGTAAAAATGCATATATCTGCATATTACATTGATATAAAGATAAAATCAAGGGTTGTTAATTTACATAGCTGCATTAAGCTTGCTGCGTTTACATTTATATGTCATCCTCATCCATTCAGTGTTTAACTTGAGCCGTTATCATGTTGTCGGTTTTTCACTTTTAAATTAGTTGTTTTGTAGATTGAAAAGTTGAGCGAAGTTATCAAGCAGCTCGTTAAGGAAAAGATAGAAGAGGAAGAGGTTAAATGGAATTATAGCGGAGTTCGATGGATGAAAAGAGAAAAAAAGATAAAGACTTATGCTCAATAGGAGAGCGAACATTGAAGCTATGTTAAAATGCGAAGATAGTTATATACACTTTATTTTGATTGTTTAGATTTGGATGTTTAGTATGTTAGGATAATTTATGTTATTTGATAGTTTACTATGTATGTTAATTGTATTTTTTATTGGAATGTAATAATCTATAAATTTCTGGTTAAACTTAAAATTTCTGCAAGTTTAGGATAAAAATTGATATAAAAAGCAAAACTAGTCATGACTCGTGAGATGGTAGCAAAGTAAAAAGCATTTGCGACCCGGTCATAGAAAGGTGGCAAAAAAAGTTGTAATTGGTGGCAAAAGAGAGGCAACAAAATGGTGGCAACAACTATTAAGCGGTGGCAAAAGAGAGGTAACAAAATGGTGGCAACAACTATTGAGCGGTGGCAAAAGAGTGGTCACAAATTGGTGACAAAATCCACAAGTAGTCACGATCTGTGGCAAAAAGTCTGTGGTCGCAATATTTTTGACCATTTTTTGTGGTGTCAATAATTAGGTCACAAAAACTAGCAGCGGTGTCAAATTGGTGGCAATAGGGCAACTCACACGAGGGTTTTTCCCACCAAGTTTTTGGTGGCAAAATGGTTGTAAAAGGGCAATTGACACCGTTTTGCAACCTAAAATGCGGTCACAAATACCCTATTTTGTAGTAGTGTGTGTTTGAAACCAAAAGTTGTAAAGTATCCTTTGCCATTTCACCCTTTAAAACATTTTTTGGCGTTTATGGGTTAAAGGGGAAGGGCCGCAACGAAAATGGGAAGAAAATGTTTTAAATCTTAAAGGACAAAAATGTCCTTGACTTAAAGACAGGTGAAACACCACCAAATTACCAACAGCTACTACATAAATATGATCATAATTTTGATTCCCTCCAAAAAAAAAACCCTGGATTTACTTTCAGTTTTTTTTTTTCATTTCCATTGACATGGTTAGTTATAATAACGTTACTTTTTTCACACCATATTATTACTTGTCATAATCCTACTCGCCATTAAATACGTTATGATCATTAACTCACTTACAACCCAACAACCGGCTTATAATTCGTCAGCATTTGTGACTCATTTAAAAATACAGGTTAAATGGATTGGGTTCGGGTTAACCTGAATTTATGGGTGTGTGTGTGTGTGGCTTAGGATTAAAATCTTTAACACGAATAATAATATGGGTCGAGTTCGGTTTGCACATTTCAACCCACCAACCTGCAACCTGCCAACCCGTCAACGTGAAACGATGACACCTCTAATATTAGCAAGGCTGGCCAAGCGTATTTGAAGGCGTAAAGCGAAACAAAATTTAGGATCCCTTTGATCTGGAATCAAGTACTCAGGTAGTACACACAACCTATTCAAAGCTATTACAAAAAATTTATAACCACTAAAAATTATAGATGCGGTGTTTAACAAAGGTGAGAATAAAACAAGTTGTTTCTCCATTAGATTGATGTTGCTGTTTAATTGTTTACAGAAGCATATATAGTTTCGTATATGTAAAATTTATCAACAAATTAATAGTTAGCGAGACCAAGTACTTGTCAAGGAAAACTAGTATTTGTGTTCGATAATGGCAAATGTAATAAAATTATATAATTAAAAGCAATGCTCCGCCAAAGGGATTATTCGGGAACTCATCGTGCTCCATCAAAGTTCCACGTTTGAGATCATAAATCAGCATGAAGCACAACGACATCAATTAAACAAGACCATTTTGATTGAGTACATGTATCATATATATCATTGATTATGGATCAAGAATATTGTTAACAGCATTACCTAACAAATTCTGATTTTATTCTTGTAGAATGAGCAGATGATATAATTTATACATATGATACCGAAATTGACTTTACAAAAATCATTTAATGTCTACCGTCAATGATTAAGCTGATGAATTGAACCCAACATCTTTATTATAGTAATACTACTCACCTAAAATCATATATAGAATTCAAATGTTGAAAGATCACGCGAACCTCCTTACAAACTCTTAGAAACTATATTGAACTTAGTCGTTGACTTTTGAGTGCGTGAAATAGTATATATATATAAAGCCAAAGGGAGCAATCTCCACATCCAACACACAATAACCTGAGTAGCTAATAATCCAAAGACAACAAGAAACAAAAACTATCAACCGGATATATCATGACCAGCTTCTACACCACCCTTCCATATCACCATCTTCTCCTTTTAGTTCTCCTCCTTCTCCATGTCCCTCCGTGTCCAGCCGCTGGCGGATCATGGTCCGTCCTTCTCCCAAGTGTAGGCATCTCAGCCATGCACATGCAGCTACTTCCCAACGACCGTGTCGTAATGTATGATCGTACCGACTTTGGAATCTCCAACATCTCTCTTCCAAATGGCAAGTGCCGCCCTAACTCCACCGACTGCTCTGCCCACTCTGTTGAGTATGATGTTGTTTCCAATACCATACGTCCACTCATGGTGCTCACCAACGTATGGTGCTCTTCAGGAACATTAATGTCTGACGGCAGCTTAGTCCAGACCGGAGGATGGGCTGATGGTTACCGTAGGGTTAGGATTTACAAATCATGTTCCACATGTGACTGGCAAGAGATACCAAATGGGTTGAATCAACAGAGATGGTATGCCACCAATCACCTGTTGCCTGACGGGCGGCAAATTATCATAGGCGGTCGCCAGGCATTTAACTATGAATTCTACCCCAAGTTGTCGGCCGCTGAGAACTCACCCAGCTTTCCATTTTTGGTTCAGACGAATGACCCCAACGCTGAAAATAATTTATACCCGTTTGTGTTTCTTTATCCTGACGGGAATTTGTTTGTTTTTGCCAATAACCGTGCCATATTATTCAACTACTCTAAGAATCAAGTTGTTAAGACCTACCCGATAATGCCCGGTGGACAACCAAGGAACTACCCGAGCACTGGTTCCGCGGTACTACTCCCTCTACGAATGAAAAAAGGGGTTGTAGAAGCTGTTGAAGTATTGGTTTGTGGGGGCGCACCCAAAGGAGCATTTGCTAATGCAAATAATGGAAGATTTGACGCAGCTCTAGATACTTGCGGGCGTATTAGAATATCTGACCCCAATCCTCAGTGGATCATGGAGACAATGCCTATGGCTCGAGTCATGGGTGACATGTTGTTGCTTCCCAACGGCCATGTGTTGATCATCAACGGTGCATCCGCTGGGGTTGCTGGGTGGGAGCTTGGTAGGAACCCCGTTCTCAGCCCTGTAACTTATAGACCTGACAACCAAATTGAGTCTAGATTTGAAGTGCAAAATCCTAGTACAAAACCAAGAGTGTACCATTCCACAGCGGTTTTGCTACGAGATGGTCGTATTCTTGTTGGTGGAAGTAACCCTCACGATAAATATGAGTTCACAAACGTGCTTTATCCAACTGAACTAAGCTTGGAGGCATTTTCTCCTTCTTATTTGGATTCAAGCTCTTCTTCTTTACGCCCCAGGATTTTATCACCCAATACTAAAACTAAGATACGTTACGGAAAGCGGGTTGTTGTAACATTTATGGTATCAGGACTAGTCGATCTGAAGTCAGTCACCGTGACAATGGTGTCTCCTTCATTTAACACACACTCGTTTTCTATGAACCAAAGGTTATTGGTGCTCGATAGCGCTAACTCTACGAAAGCTATCGGAAGGTCAACTTATAGAGTAGTTGTGACGGCACCTCCATCGGGTAACTTTGCACCAGCTAGTCATTATCTACTATATGTAGTTCATAAGGAAATTCCAAGCCCGGGTATTTGGGTTCGAATGCAACGATAAAAATCCGACCACTATCTATTGGTTTTGCTCCGGCAGTCGTGTATGATTTATTTATTTCATTTCAAATTTATCTATTGGGCAGTTTATTTAATGTTTATATATTTCTATTGTATATGTCACATAATAAATCGATATCTGAAGATTGTTTCTTTTTCCACTTTAATATAATCGTTACTTCTGCAATTAACTATAATAAAAATAAATCACAATTACTTTTCTTGTGTTTACAATGTTGTCATATACTTTTTCTTTAGGTTTTTCAATAAGGAACTCCAAAGTAATATATATTATATTTAGGAATTAATATAATTCAAAGTCATCACAACTACTACTTCAACAACAATAATAAGGTGTCGTGGGTGGCTTGCTATATTTCATAAGGATAAACTCATGCACTTGAAATGAACAAATACCATATTTGAAAAATTCAACTTATAAATTAAATTTACTCAGGTTTGTGTTGAAATATAAGATTGAAAATTTTCCATCATTTCCTAATTTAGGCCATTGACCCTTGGAGCACAAGATATGCCATTCTGCTAATTGCCAGCCAAGCACCTCAATCTCATTTATTGTTTTTCCTTTTTTTAGTCTTTTGTATTGACTATATAATCTGCATAAATGGATGTCGCAATATACAAGAAATACAAAACACTTTTCTCAGTCTCTTTTCTTCTAATACCTTTGATTATCATGGACCACATGATATCAGAGCAGTGTTTTTGATTAAGAAACTTTATGTGCTCATCATCTACTAGACACATTGTCTGAAGAAGCCAATAACAACTTAGCCATTCAAATAGCCAACCTCCTTAAAAATGGAGTCCAAACTCAAACCCAAAACCAAATCCATCTGACAGCCTGAAAATTAGCCTTAATCTCACAAGCCAAAACTAACCTCTATTGGCTCGAATGATACGAGTCGCCATAGGGGGGAAATCGAAAGCCCTGTTAGACCATCTCACCAAGAACCCACCAGAACCTATTGATGAACATTGGGAGCAAGATGATTTGATCGTCTTTTCTTGGCTAATTCAAAATATCGAACCAAGCCTTGCTAGTAACCTTACGGAGTTCCCAACGGTGAAAATGTTATAGGACGCTCTCGCGGTTACATATAGTAGTGGCAAAGACAAAGTTCAAACTTTCGATCTCCACGTCAAAGCAAACGAGTTCAAGCAAAATGGCTTACCATTAGAAGAATTCTGGATTGTGATGTAGGGTATCTAGGGAGAAATCGAGCGACGAGATCCAAACCCGATGACATATTCTACCGACATCGTCACGTACAACAAACTCAGGTTAGAAAACAAATTGTTTCAGTTTCTTAATGCCCTTGATGGAAAGTATTATTCCCTTAAAGGGGAGATCATCCGATGGGATCCCTTACCATCTGCCGAGGCCACCTATGCTGTTGTCCGAAAAGATACGGCATATCAGAATATTTTCATAAATGTGCAACAGGGACGGACGATTGGTTTAAATTCCACCGTGATTCCATTGGGATAAGGCTCATCTCCCGAGGTCGCCGGTCAGATCAGAAGTTCAATCTGTCGTCATCCTGGATAGATAAAAATAACCTGAAGTGTGAACACTATGGAATGACTAGACACACGAAAGAACAATGTTTCAAAATCGCAGGGTACCCGGAATGGTGGGCTGATGGACACAAGAAGAGGAAGGTAGGCAAAGTTGCTGCCGCCGAGGCCATCAACAGCGACGGTAGCAGCAAACCCAAAGCTGCCAGATTCGAACCGGCCGAAGATCAAGAAAGAACCGAAAAAAAGAATATTGGGGGTGCATGTTGTTTTGCGGCCGTAGATGAAGAAGATGAAGAAGGAAGCTTTGCAGGTAAAGGGTTTGAAGATACAATCTCAAACCCTTCTCTTTCTCAATCTTCCAAACTTAAACCTAAAAGTCCCAATATGGCAGTTTTAAACCCTCGATTTTTAGTCAAAAAATCCTTGACTTATTAAATGAGTTCCAAGTTTCAGAAAATACAGATAATACCTCTCATATTCCTAACTTAGATAAAAATGAGTCAAACAACCCTTCTAGTGTTAGAAAAGTTAACATGGCAACAAAAAATGAACACAATGAAGAATCATGGATATTTGATTGTGGTGCTACCGATACAATGACCTATGAAAAATCTAACATGTGCTCGATGTCAAAGCCACAAAAATCCAGGATTCACACTGCAAATGGAGAAATCCTTCAAGTAAAAGGAGGAGGGACCATTCAAATTTCAGAAAACTTAAAACTATCAAATTGCCTCTATTTTCCATCTCTATCTCATAAATTACTATCAATCAGTCATGTTACAAAAGAACTGGACTGTGTTGTGCTAATGCATCCAACTCTTTGTATCTTACAAGACATCAGGACGGGAAAGATCATTGGGCGTGGTACTGAGCGGCAAGGGCTATACTATGTGGATGAAGTGACTCAACAAGGCACTGTAATGCTAGCTCATGGATCTGCAGATAGGGAGGCTTGGTTATGGCACCGAAGATTGGGACACTCGTCCGGTGGTTACTTACATCGTTTATTTCCTGAATTATTTCCAACCAATAAGATTTTGAATTGTGAGACATGCTTTTTGGCTAAGAGTCATAGACACACTTACAAATCAAATGATACTAAGGTTGATTCTCCTTTTCTATTAATTCATTCTGATGTGTAGGGACCAGCAAAGTTATGGGGGGGGGGGCAAAATTTTTGTTATTTTGTGACATTTATTGATGACTGCACCCGCATGACTTGGATTTATCTCTTGAAAAATAAATCCGAAGTTTTCTCAAAATTCACGTTTTTTGTGCCATGGTCAAAAATCAATTCAAAAGCGATATTCAAAAGCGACATTTCATTAAAGAAAAACTTGAAGCATGGATAATTGAACTTCCATTTGTTCGATCAGAAGACCAACTCACAAAATATTCTAACAAAGGCGATCAATGGAAATTTTTTCAATCACTGTCTTGACAAGTTAAGCATTGAAAATCTCACTACTCAACTTGAGGGGAATGTTGAAATATAAGATTGAAAATTTTCCATCATTTCCTAATTTAGGCCATTGACCCTTGGAGCACAAGATACACCATTCTGCTAATTGCTAGGCAAGCACCTCAATGTCATTTATTATTTTTCCTTTTTTAAGTCTTTTGTATTGACTATATAATATGTACAAATGGATGTCGAAATATACAAGAAATACAAAACACTTTTCTCAGTCTCTTTTCTTCTAATACCTCTGATTATCATGGACCACAGTTTGGTTGTGACAAAAACCTCATTGTCAACCGTAACTGTAATTTAGCCTTTTATAATTTTTACTCTTTTTGCAACAAATTCCTTGGTTGTTTTTCAAGCTACAGAAATAGCCCGCTAGAACTAAGAAGCTTTCTAGCTTTGGTACAAGTAGTGGGATGACTCCATTTCATCATGATCTCCACTTTGTTCAGGTCAACAAGTCATCTTAGTTCACCACGTGTCTAGGAATCTACACTTCTCACAACCAAAAGGCACATTTAGAATAGAGAAAATCTACAAAAATAAACATTGACCACCCTTTAGGGACTTCACACTATCCAACACTACTCAGAATTTGACATTTGTCCTAAGAGTCTTAAATAAAGACTCTTTAACTTGTAATGGTCTCACAAACCAACCAATAAAATGGTGACAAGTGTTGGATAATGTGAAGTCACGAACCTTATCTTTTTTGCTTGATGGCCTGCAAATCTTGTTGAATCAACTTCAACATATCCATCACTTCACTATTCCCACTACCTGATGACCCAGATGACTAACCACTCTTTTAGTAACCCCCACTACTACTACCACCCTAATAATGGTTTTGACTATTCTGATATCTAGGTGCATAGGGTTGTTGATTACTCCGCTGTCCACTACCCTGAAAACCTGGGTTGCTTTGAATTTTGGTATTCCCATAGCAAAAATTCAGGTGATTCCTAAGACCTGGATGATACGAATTAGAGTTCATATTTGACCAATTTCTACTTCCTCTCTATACATGGTTCAACTATACTAGGACAACTATCAGCTATGATCCATATATCCCCACAATGCCCACACATTGGTTGACCACTAATTCCTAAGTTAGCTACTTGGTATTCTAGTCTAGCTAATCTCCCAGCATCACCTATACTTCCCCCACTTGCAGCTTTCACAGTTGCTTGCCTTGACCTCTTTTGAGACTGTGCCTTCCTCTTCGATGTCTCATATCTCCTCTCAAGGTATTCCCAATCCACCTGTTCATGGTTAATACCAAATGTACCATTTGAAATAGATTCTAACGCACCTTGATCCACATAATGCAATCCTTCATAAAATGAGTTGATTAATTCCTATAGTTGAATGTCATGATGTGAGCAATTGTTTATCGTCGTCTTAAATTGAGTGAATGCTTCATGAAATAGCTCGCCTGGCTTTTGAAGAAAATTCCTGATGTTCTTTCTTGCATCATTCATTCTCTGATTGGTATAGACCTCATCAAGAAACTGTTGTTGCATTTCACGCCAAGTGCGAATAGAAGCAGAAGGTAAGGATTAGAACCACTGATGCGCTTTATCCTCTAAGGTAAATTGGAAGAGTACCAATTTCACCTCATCCTGAGTGAACCCTTGTCCTCTAATAGTATTGCATCTCGCATCGTAAGCCCCGAGATGCATGTATGGCTCCTCAGTTACCAGCCCATGACATTTAGGCAAACTCTGAATTTTCTGTGACCTCACTTCGAGTGACCTACCATGTAGTTGTGGAATGACCACGGCTGATGGATTATTGACTATGGTAGGCCTAAGGTGACTTTCAATTCCTCTCACCAGGCCTCTCTCATATCTTAGAGGAATGCCTCCTTGATTATTAACTGGTGGTACTGCATTCCTCGGATTTGGTCTCAGTGGTCTATTCACAGCTTGTTGTTGTTGAAGAGCAGGGTGGTGCTGTTGAACTGGAGCTTCTAGGAACACTTGATTCCCTTGATACCTTTGATTCACTGGATTTTCCTGAAAAAACTGTGGTGGGTACCCTGACCATTCAAATAATTTGTCCTTGCGAATTGATAAGGTCCTTGATTTCCCCATACACGTCCAAATCTCCATCATCATACTCAAAATTACCTTAATTCATCCTCTGGCTAAAGCTAAATGTTGGTTGTTAGAAAGATGGATTTTGGTTTGAGGAAGTAGGTGTCAATTGTGGATCAGGTTGGTTGGGGTGTTGTATCATCAGAAATCACTCTCACATAGGGTGAAGAGAAGAGTGAGGGGTCAAAGGTTTTTTGGTATAAGGTGGGCCTTGTGCTGATGACTGGCCCTGTTGTGGTTTAAAGTTATCAAAGGTTGGAAGAGGTGGTATTGGTTGAGTTTGATTTGTCGTTTGGTTTGGTAAAAGTGAAGTTTGTGAAAGTGGTGAATATTGATTTTCTTGTGGCGGGATGTTTTCAAAGTTTGGGAATGGTGGAATTGGTGGTGCTTGGGTACTGGAGTGTGGTATTTGTTCGGATGTGTTAAAGGTGTTGGGTGATGGATGGTTTGGAGAAGGTAAAAACTGATTCTGCGACATTGGTTCACTGGTTCGCATGGGAGAGTTGGTTAAGTTCTCCATGGACTTAAACTGCGATATTGGGGAATGCAAAACTTTCTTCTCTCTGTGAAGTACTCGATTATGCCGAATTGTTTTCTCAATTCTGGATCAAGCACTAATGGTGAAGACTTCCCCTGAGTGTCTTGTATGATGCATGCAATTGAAAATTACATGCACAAAACAAACAAGAAAAACAAGCGTAACACCGAATAGTAAAATAAAACAAACAAAAAGACAATATTTTTGGATTTTTATAAAAATAGGAAAACTAAACACTTTGCGCATGACTCCCTAGCAACGTCACCAAAATTTGATCGGCGTCGAAGGACCGATCAAAAATAAGAGTTTTTAGAAAAGTTCCAATTATCTTATTAGATAGGTTAAGTCGGGTATCGAACCTCGAGGAGTAATGTGGAAAGTCTTATGTTAACCTAAATAATTAAACTAGACAATAAAATAAAATCGATTGGTTTGGATTGTTTAAGAAAAACTAAATTAACTAAAACGACTGGAAATAAAATGAATTGTAAACAATACTGAAAAAAGGGTGATTTTTCCAGGATTCTGGTTGATAACTCTCGCCAAGGGTTGCAGAATTTTCAGTTGAAATCACATAGACATGATTTGTGGCTAAAATATGATTTAAATTGTAAGTTGCTTGATGACCTAACTGACAGCCGATAGCTAGACCGATACTGTTGATTTGGTTAATTACCACTTCACAATTTACCAATTATTCATAAGATTGAAAGAACAAGACTTGCAAATTAATCAATGACCACCGATAACAGGACCGATATGGTTGATGAAATCAAAAACATGTAATTTAATCAATAAACAGTTCAAAGAAAATCGTTCATAAGAAACCACAATTGAAAGTTATAACGAAACAATTACAAAATTCAATTCAATGTTTTGACGCTCAAACAAACCCGAGCTACGTAACTAACCATTCACCCGGAGAGAATCACGGGTGGTTTAGCGGCTCATCTTGATGGAAAATGCTTCAATGATTCGATGATTGATGGAAGACATGTTGTATTGGAATCGAATAGGTGGTTGTATGATGTTGTGTTGGTTTCTTGCTGTCAAAAAGCTCCCAAAGATGTGTTATTTTCGACAATAGACGGCTGGCAATCGAATAGGATTTAAAAATCCTTTTATACCTTAACCCCAACAACCTTTCCTTTTCTTATCAAGTCACGCCGTAAGCTACACTTAAGTAGCCGTAGCTAATGATCAACGGTCCTTGGTCTTCTTTTGTTGTTTTCTTCAACCTTAGCTGGCGGGTGAGTCATTGAGACTTACGGCTGTCTCTTGCTTATGTAAACTTCTTTTTTCTCACATGTGACCCGTAAGCTACGACCATAGGGCCGTAGCCTACGCCGTGGACATCACCCTTCATCAAATTCACTTCTACTTTGCAACTTGATCCGAATAGTTTCCCCCACTTCATTCGGTCCCCTCCACGGCCTGTATTAGCCTCGTTCCACTATGCTAAACGTCCCGAACACTTCATTCACCTCAAATTATCATCTTTGGTCACTACGCTTAATCACATTCGACCTTTAATCATTCCAAATAAGCTGATTAACATGCAAATACCCAATTTCGCGTAGTGATCACATTCGAGCCGCATAACTGTCCAACTCACATTAAAAACACATAATTACACGTGTTAACAACCATGTTTGACCCATTCCATCATAACCCCGTCTGATCATGTAAATCACGCTTTGGTGGGGCTTCAAAAGCTTTTTGGCAAGGATGTGGTGTGTGACCCCTTGCATCTGTAGTGATAGACCGGGACGGGACTCATATGTTGCAGTTGGGGCGCCCTGTTGACAATTATTTATTCTTTGCAGATGAAGCAACGTGTAAGGAGCACCCAGATACTATGGGTGGTGTGATGATCAGCGGGTTCGTATAGTTGATATTTTGACTACAGAAAATGATTTTACTGCAGAAGTATAAGCAATCGATGCTGCCAAGAGGCATTCTAACAATGAAAGGATATAATGAAAATAGTTGATGATGCTATTGAGCTCATAGATGCTTATAAGAACTCTTTGTTGCAGAATATGTTTTCTAATGCAAAGAGTTATTAAATCTTTTGCTGGAACTAAAGAAGGGCTTAGCATTCTCAACTCTCATGGATACCGGTAAGACCCAATGTCAAGATAAAATTCAAGAAAGAAAACAAACCAGTTTGGTATTATAATCTGTTTACTTACCAGTTATATTGTTTTGACACATGATTCAATGGGGAAGAACGGGACTTAACTGTTGCGTCAGTGTGTTCATCTTCTTGTTCTCGTATCTACCAATCTGCTTGCAGTCCGTCTTTAAGCTATATATCATATGACATTATCAGATTTGTGTCTAAGTTTTAATACCAACTTGTGGGTATATGATCAAATTAGGCTGTTATTATGAATCAACTTGTGTGTCTATATTTTATTTCCTCTTTTCATAAAATAAAAATGAAGACTAAATGATGATATTGACAATCTTGATATTAATTTGCAGTGCCAAAAGCAGCACACAATTGTAGTTCCCAAAGATACAATCTTTTCACAAGGTCACAAGACGGGAACAGCATGCACAAATGGATGAATCTGAGTTGGCAAAGAGATGGACTGGTGGCATTACGAGGCGTCAAGAGTGCATATCTGAAATAGAGCCTAGAAACTATAGAGTGCAGGATTGGTAAGTTGACTTTTCTGCTGTTGGGGTCAACCTTGAGAGTTCAAAAATGTTGGTGGATAACCGCTCACAACGGAGCCACTTAAATGAAAACACAGGCACACTAGGTTACATAGAGCACTCGGGTGAAAGTACAGGTGTTGAAAACATATTTACAAAAGCATGGGTTGATAGTGCGAGTAGTGAAGGGATAAAAGACCATAGTGCCATTGAAAGATGTAATCTCAAGCAGTTGCTGCTGCTGATTTTGATTTCTATAATAAGAGTATGCATGAAATGAATGAAGAGGATTCAAATATAAATTTAAAACCGTTAAATCACAGGCATGATGGGTTAGCAAATGATAGCTCAGTTTCTCAAGTTACAGTGAACAGAGAATTGGTGGGTAACCAACCTCGCGATGTAGACAAAATTAAACAATCTTTTGCTGATTATCTGGCGTCTCTTCTTATGCCTCTTTTTAAGGCAAGAAAAATTGACAAAGAAAGTTACAAGTCGATAATGAAGAAAACAGCCACAAAGGTGAGTGATATCTCACTCTACTTTTGAGTCTAAATTGTCGATAGAATTTACATTTGGAAATTTCATTGTCAACCTAAAACAAATAAAACAAAGTCCCATGAGGTTGAACTATATCTGTTTGACAAGTCAATTGTTGAATTTCATGTTATGATGCATACTACAGATGAAGAGAAAGCGATGGTTGTATTTGAGTTTCTTGATTATAAGCGCAAAAACAAGCAACGCAATTGGATGTTTTTCAGTTAACCTAATCTGTTTTAGATATATATTATTATAATGTCATAAGTTAGGTTTATATGAGAGAATGCCTCTCTCTAAATACAAAAATGATACAAGTTTGACTAGACTATAATTGAGGAATAATTGAGGAGAGATTGTAGGTCTTAATTTATGCTAACACCCCCGTCAATGCGAGCTTTGAGGTCCTAAGCAAAGCATTGTGCGAAACTTTTCAAAGAGAGGCTTCAGTAGACTCTTGGTAAAAATATCGGCCACTTGTTGATCCGTTGAGATGAATTTGGTGTTGAGGCGACCAGCGGTGACTAGCTCACGGACGAAATGGTAATCGATGTCAATGTGTTTGGCTCTTTTATGTGATATAGGATTTTGACTTATGAAGAGAGCACTTTTGTTGTCACATAGAAGCATTGATGGTCCCGGTGGAAGAGCATGGAGTTCGCGCAGGAGATGGGTGAGCCACATGATCTCAGCCGCCGTATTTGCCATGGCTCGGTATTCCGACTCGCAACTTGATCTTGATACGGTTGGTTGTTTCTTGGCACTCCACGAGACGAGGTTTTCTCCTAAGTAAATGCAATAGCCATAGGTAGATCTTCAAGTGTCAATGCATCTTGCCCAATCTGCATCAGAGAAACCTAGTAACATAGAATTAGAACGCCGATTACATGTTAGTCCATAAGAGATTGTGCCTTTGATGTATCGAAGGATCCTCTTGACAAGTTGAAAATGAGTTGTTGTGGGGTTTTGAAGGTATTGGCTAGCTTGGTTGATGGCATATGAAATATCCAGTCGGGTGATAGTTAGGTATTGAAGAGCACCGACTAGCGAGCGATAGAGGGTAGGATCATGAAAAGGAGAACCGGTGGAAATGAATATGTCTTTGGTTGTGAGTGGAGTGGAGACGGGTTTTGAGTCCAAGAGGCCGCTTTGGTTAAAATGTCAAAGGCGTATTTGGATTGAGTTAAGAACAAACCGGTTTTGGTGTGGGTGGCCTCTAGACTGAGAAAAAAATTTAAGTGGACCAAGGTCTTTAATTTGGAACTCCTTGTGAAGTTCTTTGGTAAAAGAGTTAATGAAAGTTTCATTGTTACCGGTGACGATTATGTCATTGACATAAACAAGGAGATAAACAAGGGTTCCATTATGATGGTATATGAACAAAGAGGGGTCGGCCCTAGTACATTGAAAGCCAAGAGTGATGAGAAAAGCACTTAGTCGATGAAACCAAGCGCGTGGAGCTTGTTTTAGACCGTAGAGGGCACGATTTAGTTTACACACATGGGATGGATGAGTGGTACTTACAAAGCCGGGAGGTTGTTCCATGAAAACAGTTTCATTGAGATGACCATTTAAAAAAGCATTGTTCACATCTAGTTGCCTTAGATTCCATTGTTGAAGTTTGTATGAAGAGATTTTTGAAGTTTGTTTGTGGAGAGTTGAGAGAGATTAGAATAATGCTTAGGTTTAAAAATGTTGTTTTTAGATCAAGTTGTCATAGGATGTTGATTTGCGGGGTGAGGTGGAGGAGGAATAGAACTCGAGTGGTGTGTGGCAGATGGGGTGGGAGAGGGCTGAGCAGGGTTGGAATTTGGGCTCGGTGGTGAACTGGGAAGTTCCGAAGAATTGGACAGGTTTGGTGTTGGTTGAGAAGTGGAAGGGAGTGGGGTCGGTGTTGGGTTGGAGACAGGAATGGGTTGTGGGCTTGGGATGGTTTGGTTAATGGGTTGGGCTGTTTGAGGAAGGAAGGTGGGACAATGGGTACATGGTTGGTGGGAGTTAGACGTAGAAGAATTGTGGCCTGGTGTAGGTGATGGAGGAATGGGTGGTGTAGGTAAAGTGTCATCAAAATTGGTTATTTGAAGGATGTTTGTGTCGGATGAGGGGAGACTTTCTTTGAAGGGAAGAATGTCTTCATCAAATTTTGCATGGCGAGTAGAGTAGATGCGCCCATTGGTTGGATCTAGACACCTAAAACCTTTGTATTTAGGACTATATCCAAGAAAAATGCAAGGCGTACTACGAGGGAGGAGTTTATTTTTATTGTAGTCGCGAAGGTATGGGAAAACTCGACATCAAAAAATTCTTAGATTTGAGTAACTTGGTGGTTGATGAAATAAAATTTCATACGGTGATTTGTTGTCAAGAATGGTAGTGGGAAGGCGGTTTATGATGTAGATAGCAGAAGTGAAGGCATCGACCCAAAGTTTTGGTGGGGCATTGGCATTGAACATCATGGCTAAACCGGTTTCGGTTAGATGCCGATGTTTGCGCTCCGCTCTACCATTTTGTTCTGGTGTGTAAGGGCAAGACAAACGGTGATGTATGCCATGTTGTAAAAAACATTGTTGCACCCGTTGATTTGTGAACTCGGTGCCACCATCGCTTTGGAAAACTTTAACTTTGCACGAAAATTGATTTTGCACAAAATTTAGAAAAGCGATTAGGATGTTATAAAAATCCGATTTGGCTTTCAATGGGTAGAACCAAGTAAAACAGGAATGGTCATCGACAAATATTGCATAATATAGATAACCATCCGTTGACATGACGGGTGCGGGTCCCCAAAGGTCACAATGGATGAGGTCTAAGACATGTTGGGCACGTTTTGTGTTTTCATTAAAAGGTAAATGCTTTGCTTTAGACATTTCACAAGAAGTACATAAACCGGGTTTCGGCAATAATGAAGTAACAAAAACATGACCTCGTTTATTCAAGTTCGAAATAGTATCGAAAGACACATGCCCTAAAACGACTATGCCATTTATTAAAGGAGGCACGAAGATGTGAAGCGGAAAGAGCGGCAACGAGCGACTTGTGACCTTGGGTGAGAACGTAGAAGCCATTTTCACAAATGCCTCTAGCTAGAACTTGACTTGCTTTTCGGTCCTGTATATGAAAATAATTATTAGAAAATAATACATCAACAGGTGAGTCGTTTGTAAGTCTACTAATTGAAAGTAGATTTTTGGTGAGATTAGGAACAACAATGACGTTTTGTAAAGTTATATCATTGTTTAAGTTTGAGTTACCGACATGTGTAACGGGTAATGATTGACCATTACCAAATGTTACACGTAAGTTACCGGATTGTGGTTGTGAATTATTTAAACCGTTTACATGACGAAGCATGTGGGTCATGGCACCTGAGTCGACAGTCCAATCCGGGATGTCCAAGCCAATGGTGCATTGAGCATGGAAGGCTGGGCTAGATTGGCATCAAGAGGAGGTTGTTTTTGAGCAAAAGAAACAAGACTCGGACATGTAGTGGCATAATGCCCTTCTTTTCGGCATAATTGGCATAGAGGAGGCCTTTTGTATAGCTTCTGCCTCGGCCCTGAGATGACGAATACCTGCCATGTCCACGAAAGGAGCTGGTGGAACGGCCACGAGTGGGCTGATTGGCATAGAAAGCAGCTTCAGGAGGAGTGTTTCCATGGAGTTTTTGGATAAAAATCTCCTGATTTTCAGCATTTGCGAGAAGGTCACGGAAGGTCGGGGCTGGATGAATAGTTCGTTGGGAGGTAGAATAGTTCTCATATGAGGCGCCAAGACCACATAGGAACCAGTGGCGTTTATCCTCGTCGCTTACGGGGTGCCCGATAGCGGCGATTTGATCCGCAATGGCTTTAAACTTTCGGCCAAATTCGGATACGGTTGAAGTTTCTTTTTGAAGGGTTCGAAGAGCATCTTTAAGATTGTGAATTCGCTCAACGGAATAGTGGCTGTATGCATTGGCTAGGGCTTTCCACACAGAGTGAGCCGTGGTGTGTCCGATGGTTTCGGACATTGCTTCTTCGGTAAGTGTTGAGTTTATCAGCAATAGAACTTTCTGATCAGCAGCTTTCCAGATTGTGTATGCAGGGTTCACGGATATTTGGTCATCTTTTGTGATTGTTTCGGCTGGACAGGAAGTTGTGCCATCGACATGGCTGAGGAGACCGAGATAGGTGAGCACAGGAACGATCTGTTTTTCCCAGGGTAGGTAATTTTGAGAGGAGAGTTTTATGTTGACAAGGTGGGTCAAGGAATGAAGAGGAATGGCAGATGAGTCTGTAGCCATGTTGCTGATCAGACAGAAAAAAAAAAGAATAGGAGTAGAGAAGGATGCGAACAGAATGAAGGAAAAAGAGAAGGGGTGGGTGAGGAACTCAGGCTAATGATACCATGAGATAATTGTTAAACTCTATATTTATTTGAGCAATATACAAAGGGAGCATAAATAGTACAACAGTAGCAAAAGTCTAGGAGAGAATGTCTCTCTCTAAATACAAAAATGATACAAGTTTGACTAGACTATAATTGAGGAATAATTGAGGAGAGATTGTAGGTCTTGATTTATGCTAACATACTTGTTATTAAAAAAAACAAACGTTTCATGAATTGATTACTTGATTTGTTCTTTCTTTATGCAGATTCGAGCATTTGTAGACGACTTAATTGAGAGGCATATGGCTATCAAGACTGATGTAAAATCAGGAGGCTCCTGAAGATCAGTATTTACATTGACTCAATTGCTCTTTAGCTTTCAAAGACTAATAAAAAAGTAAAGTACACAAGAGATATGTTATATGTAAGGTTCATTGCGTTAGAGATATGCTCACAGGCAACATCAATTATGGAAATTACTTTAGTTTTGGTATGGGTACGTGCTTTTGCATTTGAAAACTATATGAGGAAGTGGTACATAGAATGATCAGAAAGTTACTTTCGAGGTTTGTTTTCAGCCTGCAAATCATGATGAAATCATTAAAATTGTGTTACTAGGCTTTTGGGATCATTATTGTTCAAGTTTTCATTTGCTTTATTTTTTTTATGTAAATAGGGTTTAAGTAACTTTGAAAAAAACACCACTATGTGTGTGAGAGAGAAAGGGAGTGGGAGCAATCTTGAGGAGGGAGAAATTCCAAACGAAAATCCAGACGGTACTACTGTGAAGAACGTTACGGGAAACCTTTCCATAACGTTTTTCATAACAAATCTTCAAGAAGGGATTGGAACTGAAGAGGTGAGGAACGAGTTTCGTAGGTGTGGACAACTGGTAGATGCATATGTGGCCAGAAAGAGGGACAAGTTTGGGAAACCATTTGCTTTTGTCAGATTTAAGGGGTTAGAGAGGTCGAAAAGATGGTTAAAGCTCTGAACTGCATTAGTTTTGGTGGTAGGAGGGTTTTTGCCAAGGTTGCTCGCTTTGGCAAGGGAGAAAAGATGGGGGAGAAACCTACCCGAAGGGAGCAAGCATCAACTAGTAAACCTGCATTCAGGTACCAAGGAGTGCATTTCCCTCCTATTCCTAAGTCAACATGGAAATGGGACAGGGGGTGCCTCTGGATGGCCGGGGGCGGAAAATGACAAGGTGGTGGAATGTTCTGAGACTGAAGATATTGAAAACGGTAGGGGCAGGGCTGTGATTGGCGAAGCCAAGAGCCTGCATTGACTATGCAACATGGATAAGGCAATGTCTCTGTTGGGTTGGCCGAACTTGGAGATTAGCTATGTTGGAGGCATGAAAGTCATGATCAAGTTCGAGGGTCATGTGCAGGCAAAGAGATTCGCGGAAACATCGGAGTTATGGGATCAATGGCTGCACTCTGTGGTATTGTGGGACGGAGGGGAGGTAAAGATTGAAAGACTTGATTGGTTACTAATTGAAGGCATACCCATTAATTTGAGAAATGAAGATAATATGGCCAAGATTGGGGAACTATTTGGAAAAACAGTGGACGATCTAGGGAACGGGATTTGCTCGGAGAATCTGGCTCATGTTTATGTCGGAGTGATACTGGATTCGGTTATGAGAGTGAACCAACCGGTATCTATTTTATGGAAGGGTAGGAGGTTACAGTGTTGGGTGTCGGAATCGGCCACGGGGTGGGTACCGGAATTCATTAACAAGGGCACGTGTAAAATCAGTAACGTTGATGTGCCGGTGACCGGGGAGGAAGATTAGCCGGTGCCGGACAAGACTGTTGTGCCGGTGGAGGAAGTTGAAAAGCCTGAGAAGGTGAATAGTCGGGAGGTAGATGAAGGGATGCATGAAAATAATGTGCATGGGGAAGATACGGGTGGGACCCCCAAGGTTGCTGAGGTGGCGGATCTGGCTGGAAGCAATTGTCGGGTGGAGAATATGTCTGATGGGGACAACATTAACTTTTCTTTGTCTAAAAAATCAACTGGGCCGGCCCAAATGAATGAAAATAAGTTGAAAAGGAATAAGGGAGCCCATCACATTTCAGAAAAAAAGAAGAGGAAAAGAGGCCCATCTTTGTCTGTGAGACCAAGGAGACTTAAGAATAGTGTTATTCGTAAACCTCTGTACCAACAAATGAGTGGGACTGAAGGGGATATCTCTGGGTCCGGTTCTGGATCCGGGGGGTTTAAGAAAAAAAGAAGAAGAGCATCTCGTGGATTAAGAAAACTGCCGATTGATGTGGAAAATTTGGAGGAACCGGTTATTTTGGGCGGGGTGGTATCGAAGATGAATTCGAATCCGATTGGGAAGAGGAACAATCTGATCCAACTGTCCCACCGATTGTTGAATCTGGAGGTGAGGTTGCGCAGGTGGAGTCGGGGGTGGTCCAGGAAGCAATCTCTAAGGAAGTTGGGGCAACAATGAAGAGGGGAGTTACTATGGGGCTCCAACTGGATGGATTCCAAAAAGCGGTTGAAGATAGTGTTGAGGTCGAACTGGTGTTGGTCGGTCTTAAATGAATTTTCTGACGTTTAACATTAAAGGGGCGGGTGGTCGAGAAAAGGCGACCAAGGTACGTTACTTGCAGGTGTCTTTCAATTTATCTTTTTTTGCGTTACAAGAAACGCAAATGGAAGCTATGTCTGAGTTCCAGGTTAGGCAGTTCTGGGATGGGACGGCATGTGGGTTTGAGGTCATGAACGCTATCGGTAGATCGGGAGGTTTAATTTCGTTGTGGGATACGTCGATATTTTGTGTCGACCTAGTCAGGAAAGAACAAAACTACATCTTGGTGGGGGGGTCGTCTTAAAGGGGAAGCTGATTTGTTGTGGGTATTAAATGTTTATGCCCCATCAGATCCGAGTTTGAGAAAACAATTGTGGGAAAATATTGAAGCCTTGAAAAACGAATTTGGTGGAAGATGGATAGTACTCGGCAATTTTAATGAAGTAAGGTATGAGGAAGAGAGAGTGAATTCGGTTTTTACCATTAGTAACGCGTTGGCGTTTAATGATTTTATTGCTAGAGGCGGTTTTGTGGAATATAACATGGGGGGACGGAAATACACCTACATGTCTTACGACGGATCCAAGATGAGTAAGTTGGATCGTATGTTGGTATCATCCGATTTTGTATCTAGATGGCCGGATGCGAAGCTCACGGCGTTGGAAAAGGATGTTTCGGATCATTCACCATTAGTTCTTGTTATTGAACAAACTACAACCGTGGCGACCCCGTTTAGATTTTTTACTCGTGGCTTGGGAAAGAAGAGTTGGATGGTACTGTTGATAGGGGTTTGAATGAAACGGTCGAGGCGAATGTCCCTGATGTGGAGTTATTACTTAAGCTTAGAAACATCAAAAGGCTTATTAAAGTATGGAGAAAGGAATCGAAGTTGGCTGAAAAAAGAAGGGTTAAGGAAGCTATTGAAGGTGCAGCACGACTGGAAACAGTGGCGGAAGCGAGGCAATTAACTGATCAGGAGACGATTGAATGGAAAGGTTTTAGGAAATACATTCGACAGTCCGAGTGGGATAGACTAAAAGACCTACATCAACGCTCGAGGGTGGAGTGGATTCTTAATGGTGACGAAAACACGGCTTATTTTCATGGGCTAATTATGGGCAGGAGACGGAGAAATTGGCTGAACGGGATTATGATAGATGGAGAATGGGTAACTGACCAATCGGCTTTAAAAGATCGTCCAGTTCAATTGTTCAAAGACAAGTTTAAAGAACCTATGCCCTCGAGACCGCGCATAGATGGAGACGGATTCAAGAGACTATCCATGGACGAGGCGGCCAATTTGATTAATCCGTTTTCAAGTGAGGAAGTCAAAGCGACGGTATGGGAGTGTGGTAGTGATAAATCACCTGGCCCGGATGGTTTTACGTTCGCGTTTGTTAAGAATTTTTGGGGAAAGCTTGAACCGCTTTTTATGAAGGTTATGTGTGAGTTCTTCACGCACGGGTCAATTAGCAACTCGTGCAACTCGTCTTTTGTGGCCATGATTCCGAAAGTGAAAGACCCAATGACGTTTTCGGATTTCCGTTCAATTTCACTAATCAGGGTAATTGGTAAGGTAATTTCCAAGGTTCTTGCGGGTAGACTTAAAGGGGTGTTGGGCAGTATTATATCCACGGAACAATCAGCCTTTGTTAAAGGTAGACATATTTTTGACGGACCATTGATTATAAGTGAGGTACTTAACTAGGCAAAAAAATCTAAAAAGCAACTGATGTTATTTAAAGCCGATTTTGAAAAAGCTTACGATTGTGTTTCGTGGAAGTTTCTCATTAATGTAATGCATAATATGGGTTTTCCTTCCAAATGGAAACAATGGATGATGGGAATTTTGTTCACCGGTAAGGCGTCGGTCTTGGTAAATGGTGAGCCGACTTGTGAATTTTCGTTGAATAGGGGGCTGAGACAAGGCGATCCCTTATCTCCGTTTCTGTTTACTATGGTCAGGGAGGCACTAAATGTGATGGTTTCCAAAACAGTTTCAGGTGGATTATTCTCGGGAGTTCAACTCCCTCATAATGGGCCGGTTTTATCACACCTCTTCTATGCAGATGATGCACTTTTCTTGGGCTCATGGTCGGAGTCAAATGTGCAAAACCTGAATAGATTATTGCGATGCTTCCAGCTAGCGTCTGGGTTGAATGTGAACATTCACAAAAGTCAGTTATACGGTGTCGGGGTCGGAGATGATTACATTGACAGGTTATCTAGCTGTTTGGGCTGCAAGCGTGGGACGTTCCCGTTTGTTTATCTCGGGTTACCGATTGGCGGCTCTATGAAGCGAATTGGAAGTTGGAAAGAAATTATTGATCGGGTAAACTCGAAGTTGTCCATCTGGAAAGCGAGGACACTCTCTTTTGCGGGGAGATTGGTATTGGTGAAGTCGGTGCTTAGCGCACTACCGGTGTATTATTTTTCCCTGTTTCGGGCTCCTATGGTTGTATTAAAGACAATAGACGGTATTCCCAGGCGTTTTTTTATGGGGAGGGGCATCGAATGTCAAGACAGATGGGTGAACTGGGATAAAATTGTAAAACCAAAAAAAAATGGGTGGGCTAGGGGTCGGAAATCTAGAGGATATGAACTTAAGCCTTTTGGCAAAGTGGTGGTGGAGGTACAAGGTGTCTCCAAATCAACTTTGGGTGAAAACAATGGATGCTATCCACGGCGGTGCTAGAGACTTGGCGTTTGTCCCACACAAAAAACAGTCGGGTGGAGTGTGGCACACGATTGCGGAACTTGGCTCGATCTTTTTAAAGAAAGGGATTGATTTACATCAGAAGTTTGTTTGCTCTGTCAAAGATGGCGGTACGACGTCTTTTGGGGGGATAACTGGATTGCGGGTGGGCCGTTAAAAGAAAGATTTGCGGATTTGTTTGTTTTATGTAGTTACAAGAAGGCAAAGGTGGCTGACAATTATTCAAGGGTTGGGAATATTATTAATTGGGGATGGGATTGGGTTCGGGCACCGACATCGTTGGGGGAAATTGATCAATTGAACAGGTTACTATCGCTGTTAGCTGCACAACAAATTATGGTGGGGGCTGATTGCTGGGGCTGGTTAACTGAAGGGAAAAGAACGGATTTCACGGTGAAGAATGTGAGGGCTGATCTCGCTGCAGCCTTGACAGGTCAGAATGGTCCGAACGGGTTCAAATGGAGCAAAATTGCACTACCAAAGATTAATTGTTTCGTGTGGCGAGCTATGGTTGGGGGGATTCCTACTGCAGTTAATCTCACGGCGAGAGGGCTTAATGTCAGGTTTGTTCAATGCAAAAGATGTGAGGATGAAGAAGAAACTGTCGATCACGTTTTGGTGGAGTGTTTCTGGTCAAAGTTGATATGGTGGCATGTATGTAAATGGCTCAAAATTCAGCCTCCAAACCAAATTTGCAGAATCGATATGTTGCTTGAATGGGCGAACAAATTACAGGGAACGAAGAAATGGAAGGCAACGATCTACGCCGTGATTCTAATGTCTTTATGGCGAATTTGGGTGGCGAGGAATGCAAAAGTTTTTAACAACAAAGATACGTTGGTGTCAAGAATACTAGAAGAAATCAAAGAAAACTCGTTTTGGTGGATGAAAAAGAGATCCAAAGTGTCGGGAATTGAAATGACGAAGTGGTGGGCTTTTGAAGAGATCGACTTTTCATGATATAATCTAATAATAGGGGGCGTAACAAGCTGATCTGTTAGCTTAGTGTATGGTTGTATTGTTCTGGGGTTGTTTTTGGTTTATGGATAACTTCTCGCTATGCCGCTAATCAGTTAGTCTTTCTGTTTGGCGGTTGTATGTATGTATGTTTGTTTCTCTTGGGTGTTTTAATAAGATGGTTTGCGTTTGCCTGTAAAAAAAATTAAGTATTTTTTTTTTTCGCTATTAGGGGGTACCTTTACTAGAGTTGAAATGGTCGAGACAAGGTGTTTGTTAATAGGACTTGCAATTTGTTTATTAGAGTGTTAACCTCGGTCTATAAGCGAGCATGCTTATGGCAACTGTAATGAAATTTGTAGATTGTTCTTTTAATCTTTCTATCTAGATTTGAGATTGGATACCAGCTATATCTTGATTGGTGTTTTAAAACTCTAGTTGACTATAAACGTGTTGGCGTTGTGATGAGTTGTGTTTATCATACTAGGATAATTAAGGCGTTCACTACTTGGATATTGTAACAGTACTGATTTCTGAGAAGATTAACATGGACCTTTGTATGACACCCTAGGCAAATCCCACATCGGCCGTGGCCAGGAGAGATCCTTAGTTCATAAGTAATCCAAAGCCTCTTAAATCACTAACGCGTTTTGGGCTTAATGCAAGTGGATGAGAGGAGAACTCCACAGTTAAGCGTGCTCAGGTGGGAGTAGTATCAGGATGGGTGACCTACTGGGAAGTCTCCACCGGGGCGACCAAAAACAAATCCGTGAGCTCTGGATGGGAAACCCATCGAGGCAAAGCGGACAATATTGGTGGTGAGAGGGGCCAGATGTTACAACTGGTATCAGAGCCACTCCTGTGTCGTTCGGGATGGTGGGGCAAACCTCCTCGAGGACGATGAGTCCCTAAGGGGGTGATTGTAACAGTACTGATTTCTGAGAAGATTAACATGGACCTTTGTATGACACCCTAGGCAAATCCCACATCGGCCGTGGCCAGGAGAGATCCTTGGTTCTTAAGTTATCCAAAGCCTCTTAAATCACCAACGCGTTTTGGGCTTAATGCAAGTGGATGAGAGGAGAACTCCACAGTTAAGCGTGCTCAGGTGGGAGTAGTATCAGGATGGGTGACCTACCGGGAAGTCTCCACCGGGGCAAAGCGGACAATATTGGTGGTGAGAAGGGCCGGATGTTACAGATATAACCGAGTGTTATAAGAATGTAAGAACTATAAGGCTTGAATAAATCAAAACAAATCTAATATAGGATTATACTTGATTATATATTTGTGTTCTTTAATGTGTATTCTTACATGTAGGTATGTATGTCCCACAATCTACCGATACTTTTATTCACTTGTTAGTAATTTTGTAGTTTGTGTTAGATTTACCTAATTATTTATGTTTAATATCATAAAAAACAAACATTTTTTTTAATTTTTTTTAGAGGTTGTGTTGTGTGGATGAGTTCCTATTTCATATTTAAGGAAGATATGCGTTCACAATTTTTAATCTCAAATACAATCCCTTTAGAAATATCATCAACAAAACTTCCCATTCGAAAAATTACTTGTCAAGGAACGCTATTTTTCTTTAAGATTAAGTTTACATCTTTAAAGAACTAAAGCATAAAATTTGACATTGTTGTGTGGATAAAAAAATGTTCATCGAGAAGCTTATTGAACAAAATGACCTAAATACCAAACCAAGAAAATGTAGTTAACCCTCATCAAAGCAAATTACCTTTTGTTGTGGTTAAGCAAACAAAAAATTTATAACCTAGAAGATAGGTATCTAAAAGGTTTACTCTTAATTCTATTTTCATCATAGTAATCTTATAAATAGCTCAAGCACACGATATCATAATTAAATAACTTTTACTAATGTATAATAAATAAGACGAACGGTCACACGATATGACGAGTAACACAGACATCAGGGTGAGGTGGATCTCCCGCCACATCACCATCCCGATTCCCTGAGGCCATTCCGTACACACCCGTGTAATTCTACAGCATGATCTTATTTGGCAAGGGTTCATGGAAGTTTTTCTTATTTTATTTTATTTTTTACAAATTGTGAAAACATAAAAGTATTACGCGTTTTAAGAACATAAAAATAACATGACAATGGAAATTGTAGTGGAAAACGAAACAATGTGGAGACGTGTTAGTTTCAACTTTCGAATAAAGTAAAAAGTGCAAATTTAAAGTAAATTATTATTAAAAAAATATTATTTATATTTATTAATATTAGCGTCGAGAAATGAGGAGCACACTCAAGGTCACGGCATACGTCACCGTATACAGCATTCGTCACCGTACATTTAGATCACCGCCATCCATCTTTGACGTTCTCTGTCGTCGACCCATACATATACATAAACATAAACCCAAATCCCTCCATTCCAAACCCTTGTTTTCTCTCATAAACCGCAACACTAATCCTAATCAATCACATATTCTTTCATCCAATTACCGGTCTATGCCCTATAAACGTTCCCTTACTCGCTCTATTTCAACTTTTAGTTCCAGGGCTATGGCAGAGGAATTCAACTCATCTGCAGCCACCACAACGTCAAGGTCGAACAAGTCTTTATGGCCTTCTGTTCTTCGTTGGATACCGAGCTCCACTGATCACATCATTAACGCTGAAAAACGTCTTCTTTCTATCGTCAAGTAACCGTCTTTGTCCCTATTTCTCCATTAATATTGTATTTTCATTTCCTTTGTTTAATTAATTACTTTTATTTGTAATTGAACTGACCCATGTAACTGAATTCACAAATTGTGATTTCTGGGAACGATCTATTAGGTAAATTACGTCTAGATTAGCGTTCGTTTCGTGGAATGTAATGGAATTGGAATTGGAATTGGAATTGGAATTGGATTTGGAATTGGAATTGGAATTGGAATTTGTGCGAGAACTAGAATTTGATTTGGAATGTAGGTGTGTTTGTTTTACGTAATGAAATGGAATTTAGATTCCCATCCGTATGGTGTAGATCAATTCCTATTCCTTCTTTTGGTGAAACGAACAATATACGAAATGAAATATATTTCCGATTCCATCTAGATTCCGTTCCGTGAAACGAACGCTACCCAATCATTTATAGATATTGGGGTCATTACATTACTATGCATGACCTGTTGGACTCAGCGAAGTAACTCCGTAGCCTCTGGTGCAAGAAAGTATCAAAAGCAAATGATATAAACACGTGTTGGTTGACAGAATGCCCTATTAGACTCACACACGCGTGTTTCCTCCTATCCATCCAAAGACCAAAATGTCAGTTGGTCTTGGTGTTGATCAGAAACTGGGCTTGTGTGGATTGATAATGGTGGTTTGTTGTTATGAATTGGAATAGTATCTTAGCTATTGGTATACACTTGTTAATTGTAGTTGTTTTGAATCGAATACCAGGACTCCATACACCCAAGAGCATGTTAATATTGGCACAGGCCCACCAGGGTCGAAAGTCAGGTGGTTTCGGTCTGCCAGCAATGAACCGAGATATATCAACACGGTTACGTTTGAAAGCAACAAGGAAGCGCCTACTCTTGTAATGGTACATGGATATGCAGCTGCTCAAGGGTTTTTCTTTAGGAATTTTGATGCTCTTACAAAGCATTTCAGGGTCATTGCTATCGATCAACTTGGGTGAGTGTCGTATGTGTTAATGTTTGTTCTCTCGTATGATGTTGCAATGCTATGTGATGTTTTATTCGGTTGAGATATGATCATATGAATTGGTCATTTGTCTGTTGTGGCTCCCTTTAATGGACATACATTGAAACTTAATAGTAAAGCGCTCAATCCCTTCGGGCTTCTTTCTTATACTCTTCTTCTTTATGTTGATGTGCAGTTGGGGCGGATCAAGCAGGCCCGACTTTACTTGCAAAAGTACTGAAGGTAAGTTGTCTATCAAGTATATTTTCTAGAGGATTATCTTTATGTGGTTTCAATATGTCTTTGTATAATATTATTTGGTAATGCAGAAACTGAGGCTTGGTTCATTGATTCCCTCGAGGAATGGCGCAAAGCCAAAAACCTCGACAAGTTTATTCTGCTCGGGCATTCTTTTGGAGGATATATTGCAGCTAAATACGCCTTGAAAGTAAGTTTCTTAACTGTGGTTTCAGTGTAAATAACTTTCAAATCTTCTAATGATTTCCCCGCTATTTTTAATTTATGCAGCATCCTGAGCGTGTAGAACATCTAATTTTGGTGGGATCGGCTGGATTTACATCAGAAACTGATCATAAGTCAGAATGGCTTACGAAATTCAGAGCAACATGGAAAGGGGCCGTTATGAACCATTTATGGGAATCTAATTTTACTCCTATGAAAGTTCTTAGGTAATACGATCTTCATTTTTTTTTACTCACTAAAAGCTTCAATCATGTACATGTTCAATGATATAGGCTTTTATTTATATAGACTTGATTACATGTGACATGGATTTTATGATGCAGAGGTTTAGGCCCATGGGGTCCAAATTTGGTCCGCAAATATACAAGTGCAAGGTTTGGTGAAGGTGACTTGTTGAGTGAGGACGAATCAAAATTACTTACAGGTAGTTTAAGTTAAAGTCAACCATATTTAGATTTAACCTTTACTATTAAATTTTTATATTTGTTAACGGTTTCTGTAAAGATTACATATACCACACTTTGGCTGCCAAGGCAAGTGGAGAGCTTTGCTTGAAATACATCTTTTCATTTGGTGCATTTGCCCGAAGCCCTCTATTACAAAGGTTTAAATTTTATACCGTTAAAATTCTTATTAAGAATATGTTCTGTTTCATATATTTGTATAAATAAATAAATAAAAATATGTGCAGAGCTTCTGAATGGAAAGTGCCAACGACCTTCATTTATGGCTTTCAAGATTGGATGAACTATCAAGGGGCGGTAGATGCAAGAAAAAACATGTCTGTTCCCTGTGAAATCGTACGAGTCCCAAAGGTAGGACTAGTCCAAATCATCTTTATGGATAGTTGACTTTTCGGGTTTGACCATTAACTATTAAGTATTAAGGTCATATGATCTAAGCATATTAACTTGGGTGTGACTAATATGACTGCAGGCTGGTCATTTTGTGTTTCTAGACAATGCGAACGGATTTCACTCCGCTGTACTACACGCTTGCCGCAGGTTTCTCTCATCAGATCCTAATAGTTATGCTCTATCAGAAGGTGTTATTTCCATTTAGATTATGTATAGGATTCCTTTTACTTGATCGAATAAAAGTCAGTCATGTTTTCATAATTTTTTTTTCTAACTGTTGCTTAATATGTGGGATACTTTCAACCATTTAAAGGTAAATAGATTATAGTGTCTGTTATTCTACTGTATAAGCTTTTGGAATTACACATGTGCTTGACCAACTAGTCAACTACTCATGTACTGTATACTGCATACATCTTTAATTGTTGTATTATTTTTTTATTTAACAATTTATTCCAAGTTATATTGAATAGATTTCAACTACAAAGATAAATATGCACTGGTTGAACAGACCCACTCCTGCAGGTGTGTTGCATAGGTGGGACAGTCCATAGGTGAATAATGAATGCAGTTGTCATAGTATGTTAATATCCTAGAGCAAACTGGTAAAGATACATATTGATAATAGCTTTACTCTTTTAGATGTTTAGAAATTGGGTTGAGCCATTCGCGTGCCTCTAAAGAATGGCTCACTAAAATCTCGGATCTAGTCTAGTTCAAGCCTATATTGAAGCTTGTGAAAACTCGAGTTTAATTAGGCTCGTAAGCCTGTTATTATGTATCTATAATAATAGTATAATTACATAAAAACTACATAAATACATATAACCAAACTATCACTAAGAACTACTTGGGTTATAGCCTAGTGGTAGAAGCATAGTCCTCTTTGTGAAAAAGTCCTTGTTCCATCCTAGGCATTTGGGTGAAAATATTAGCGTTTAGCCGTTAAAAAAATAAAAAACCATCATAAGACTATCGTCAAGTGGTATGGGTGTCCCCCTTACAAATGTAAGGTTGTGGAATCAAATCCTTGCAAATGCAAGGTGAAGTGGAATAAATGTGTAATAAAAATTTGTGACTATCATCAAGTCTTTTTTATGGGGTAAATACACACGTGCTTGTAGGTGATGAGCGCCATTTAGCAGTTTAGCCCAACTATCATTGTCCCTCCCTGTTTATTGCATATATAGGTAATATTTTCTACTCCGGTAAAATTTGAATGGTATAATCTTTTTAGGTATAATTTTTTAGTATACATGTTTATAGTGGTTTTGACTTTGAATTTCACTTGTAAATGTATATGTTATTGTTATAATGTTTTTGGTTATATTAATTGTTATATTAGTATCTTCTGATATTATTTGCTGAAAATTATTTTATTTACATGTGTTTATGCATATTTAAAAATACTGTTTATTTTATAAATACACTAACATTGTGTTCCTGAGTTAACTTAAAGAGGGAAAAAAAATAGAAGGAAAGGAAGGAAAGGAAAGGAAAAGAAAGGATAAGTATCATTTCCTTTCGTTTCCTTCCAAATCGGAAGGAAAGCTAAACTAAAAGATTTTGCCTAGTTTTCCTTTCATTTCCTTTCTTTTCCTTCCTTTAATGAAACTTGGGAACACACCATATTTTGTTTTCCTTTGTTTTTCTTCCTTTAATGAAACTCGAAAACACAATGTAAAGGTGCATGTCACAAGAAAATATTTATCTTTTCTCGGAATAGAAAATGATAGAAACTTAAGTTTCTAGTTTTTGTTTTCCATTTGAAATTAATTAACTAATATATTTATCTTTTTTTCGGAAAAGAGAACTGCTTTATATTATTTTTCTGATTGAAGCTATATGAGCTTGTTTTTATATGTATAGTAAAATAAAGATTCCCGTTACGATGTGTTATTCTGCAGCAAAGGTACCAGAAGAACTGGCGATATAGCAGAATCTCTTCTTGGCGGTCACGGACATAGTCGTTCAATTATCGACTACTTTATCTATTATTTTAATTTTAATTAAATAAGATAAAAAAATATTTACATATTTTTTTACTACGATGGTAAATTAGATTAAAAAAAACAAAAAAAAAAAAAAAAACAAAAAACCTTGATGTTGATTGTTGAATGGAGCTATTAAGCAACAGACTTTCATCACTTACGATTGCAGACATCTTTTATAATCATTTTCACTCTTTTGATATATCATTAATTTGGATAGGTTCACGTACAAACAGCTTTTTCGATACGAACTGTACAAATTGAAGGAAAAAACACGCGGACTCTAGTTATAAACGGCCCGCGTGTTTTTTCCTTCAATTCGTACAGTTCGTACCGAAAAGTTGTTTGTATTTGATCTTCATCATCCCAACGCACATTAATGTGGATAGATAGAGATGTGGTTCACCGTATCCAGGTCGGCTAATGTAGATGGAAAGCAATCATTGGGGTATTGTGCCACTCGCTTGAGAACTTGTCAGTAAGTTCTTTGAGACTGTCAATTTGTCCATTTGGTAGGCTGTCGAACCATGCTCGCGTAGCACCCGTGAGTGTCTGTGCGAACATGTGACACCATGCTGGTAGAGTCCACCCCGCAACCTTGCCCACAACTTCAAAGCTCAGTAAGTGGTCATCGGGATCTCCCGACCCATCATACTTTCCTAAGTTGCTTAAGATCTTTGTTTTTTTGTGGCAAAGGTGTGAGCGCGATGCGCGGAGTGAACATATATTTCTCACTGAAAGACGGAGGGTAGTATGGCTTAGTGAGGTCATCTTCGGCGGACAGGTAGTATCCACGTGCAACAGTGTTGGCGATAAACTGCTATTGTCACGCCGAAAATGGCTCTAGACTTATCTGAATCTTCCCTCCAAGTAGGATCCTTTTTTTTGCTCCCGCTGAGGTATCCGGTGGCCTTTGAGATTCCCTCGGACACCGTGATCTCGGCCTTCGTTGTATGATAACTTTCGAGACATTTCTTTAAGTTGTTGCTCTCAAAGTATTTGCGCACACCTGCGCTTCAAAGCTTCCTTTTCATGGGCGTACCACATCTCCGGACTAACCATCGACGCAACATTTCCAGTAGGGGTGCTTTGGTTGGTGTTTTCAGTGACGAAGTGGAATGAAGGAGATTGGCGGGTGCCTGGAGATGGTGTGGTATTGTGGACAACCTCTGTTGGGTTTTACTGTCCTCATTAGGTGTTCTCATGCTGACTGGCACTGACTTGAGCAGCGCCAATAGCTGAGGTATTCCCAGGAAAAGGGAAAGCAGGTGACAAAGAACTCGTAGCTTTTTAGAAAGAAAGAAGTTAAGAAAAGTTTGTTCTAATTTGCTCAATCACAGATGATGCCAATGAAAAAAAACACTAGATTAAACACATATTTGAACGAGCACAATGAAGAGATATTTTATTAATGCTGGACTGGACAATTACAAAGGACTCAAATATAAGAGAATACAAATGTTTCGACGATAATCTTTCCTGCTAAGATATTACACAAATTCTCTAAGTATTTTGGTGTGAGAAACAGATTGACCCTCTCCCTTAGAGGAGAGGGATATTTATACCATGATCCTCTCCCTTGAGGGAGATGGGTATTTATAGGTTTGGAATGACAGCTGTTTCGCACGGGTCCTACATAGTTTATAACCGTTGGAACTTGGTCGTTGTCCTTATGTGATTGGCCACACGTATTTTGCAATCGTCCTTTTGGTCCTTTTCTGTACCTTGTACTTGTCAGGAGATCGTGGAGCATGAAATAACAACCTCTGATTGGCTGCATGTCCTTTTCTTTTTCGGGTCATAATTGGCATATACTAAGAAACGTGCGCAAACTTCTGGAAGCTTTGATGAGCAGTGGCGTATCCTGGACGGATTTCCAGGGGGTTCCTTTCGTATATTTTCACCGATTTTCACTAATTTTTCAAAATTTTCCACTAAATTTCTCAATTTTTTTCAAACCGAGGGGGTGGAACCCCCTAAAAGTCCCTAGTTTTCAAAATTTTCCACTAAATTTCTCAATTTTTTTCAAACCGAGGGGGTGGAACCCCCTAAAAGTCTCTAGATCCGCCCCTGTTGATGAGGTGTCCTGATAATGCGTGCTTAGATATGGGGTCGTGCGTATGCGCTGATACATATCTCTTCACCTACTATCTTAGTTTTAGATTTTCGTTTTTTTTTTTTTTTTTTTTTTTTTTTTGATATTTAGCATGTAGTTTTCGAGGGATTACGATTGTAGAAGCTGTTTTTTTTTTTTTTTTTGAACGGCCAACAAATTGGAATCACTCACGGAACACTGGAATATCATCGTGCCACCAATGTTGCCACGCGATCATATTCCACCACCAAGTCACCAATTTAGAAGGAAACTCATAATTATGAGAAAATCCCCTTTGTGAGATTCGAACCCAGGACCTTATGGTCCCTAAGTCTTAACTCACCACCAAGATGCCGCTGGGCTATAATGCCTTTTGGCGATTGTAGAAGCTGTTAGTAAGACCCCCCCGTAGTGGGGCGTGAGTTTTCGAAATTTGGCAAAAATAGCGCCCCCAACACCGAAACAGGGGGGCGCTATTTGTGTTTTTTTGGTGATGGCGTTATATAAATAACGCTTGGTGATCAATTCTGGCCCAATCATATTGTTCCACGTGGACAAGGGGAACGGTAATATTACCGTTGAAATTTCAAACGGCTAATTTTTTTTTTTTTGTTATTTATATACAACACACATATATTAACATACAAACACATATACATTAACATACATACCAAATATACCTTCCAAAAAATATTCAAACACATACATACCAATATTTGAAGAAAATGGGTTCCCCCGCATCATCATCTATTGCGAGAGAATATTATAGGGAGTTTCTAGGCGACGAGGGTTATTCCACAGACGAAGAGTTGGAGCAAGATGCCATTACGAGTGCGCTAGCACTTTCGGCGCGGTATCTTGAAGAAAGTAGTACGCCTACACCTCCAAAACAAACTAGGCAGTACTACGAACGAGATCGTGTAGCGGCAAATGCTCGATTGATGAAGGATTACTTTGATGAAAACCCGACTTACCCCGACCCAAAGATCTTTAGGCGTCGTTTCCGGATGAGCAAACGTTTATTTCTACGTATATCCGGAGATCTTGAAAACGCGTTTCCGTACTTTAAACAAAAGGCGGATGCTAGGGGGATGATGGGATTCACGTCTATTCAAAAGTGTACCTCGGCACTGCGTATACTCGCATACGGCAACACGACGGATATCAACGACGAGTATTTAAAAATGGCCGAGAAAACAACACGCGATTCTTTGGAGTATTTTTGCCAAGGTATTTTTTTTATATATGTTTGTATTTATTTTTTATATATGTTTGTATTTATTTGTTTTAGGAATAATAAAGTTGTACGGAGCCCGTTATCTTAGAAGGCCCACTTGGTACGACTTACAAAAAATTTACGAGGTGCATACGGCTGAACATGGGTTACCAGGAATGCTGGGTAGTCTTGATTGTCGTCACTGGCGGTGGTATAATTGCCCAACCGCTTGGCAAGGTCAACACACGCGTGGTGACCAAAAAGGACCATCGATTATTCTTCAAGCAGTGGCTTCAGTCGATCTTTGGGTTTGGTCGGCTATTTTGGTGTTGCGGGTTCATGCAACGACTTAAACGTTTTTGAGCAGTCGCCTATTATAGAGGATTTCGTTTCTGGCAGGGCAGCGAAGGCGTGCTTTTACGCTAATGGAAACTACTACCCACACGGATACTATTTGGCTGACGGAATATATCCGAGGTATAGCATTATCGTTAAGACGTTTAGTAACCCGTACGATGAAAAAAAGGGCACACTTTAAAAAGGTCCAAGAGGCGGCGCGAAAGGACATAGAGAGGTGTTTTGGGGTTCTTCAACAGCGTTGGCATTACATAAGAAACCCTGCTCGTGCATGGACCACTGACAAGCTGCGAGATGCTATGTATGCATGTATAATCATGCATAATATGATATTAGAAGATGAAGGTAAAGCGATATGCCAAAATTACGTACCGGAAGCCGTTCAGGATCTACCGCAAGCTAATGTGCAAGAAAGAGTGCTCAACGCACATGAACTTCGCGACCATGAAGTACATGACGCGTTAGCTGCGGATTTGGTCCAACAAGCGTGGTCGGTTCGGTATATTCCAAACCCAGGAGGAAACGAAGAAGAAGAAGAAGAAGAAGAAGAAGAAGAAGAAGAAGAAGAAGAAGAAGAAGATGGTGACGAAGAAGAAGAAGAGGACGAAGACGAATATGAAGAATCCGAAGATGAAAATTAATATTAGTTGTAACTTTTTTTTTAATATTACTTGTAATTTTTTTTTTAATATTAGTTGTGTTTTTAATATTATTTGTAAATTTTTTATATTTATTTGCATTTTATTTTAATTATTTTGAATTAAAAGATTAAAAAAAAAATAAAAAAATCAACCAATCACAATTAGGGGCTTTATAAATAAAGCCCCACCACTACACCTCTTTTTCAGTTTCTCTCTTCATGCTGACTCAGCAGCCACGTGAACCAATCAGAAAGGGGGGCTTTATGTGGGTCCACCGGCCTTAACTAGATTCCCTCTCCGATATCCGACGTGGAAGACCGCCACGTGGACTTACAAAGAACAAAAAAGGTAATGAAGTCCCGACAAATTCACGAAACCAAGGGCCTTTTTCGCCGGTTCCCTAGGATATCATATTATTATAAAACCTGTTCATCCTCATGCACATTAACGGCTACTTTTATCATCACTTAACAAAACAACTCTTTTCTTATTTTACACACATAAATAATCATTTTTATACATTAATTTGGCGCCAAAAGAACTCTTTTCTTTTTTCTTTCTGTTTGTTTGACTCCGCCAAATCAGCATAAAAACCAGGAAGAAAGTCCTCCTTTTAAATAACACCAACACGGCAACACATTTTAATTTTAATTTTAATTCCACCAATAACAAAAATACAATAATTTAATTTCAATTACACACAAAACGAAATTAGTCAAATTACCCCATTCAAATAGGTGAAGGAAGTGAAGTCGGGTCAGCTGAGGATGGCATATCCGGCCCGACCCGACACCCTTCAAGCATAAACACCACATCAGTCATTGAAGGTCTATCAGTCGGGTCGGATGTTGTGCATAATAACCCGACCTTTAACCCTAACAAGAACTCTTCCCATTCAGATGATTCCGGGTCAAGCTCCAATAGACCCGGTTCCAAAAGTTCAGATATTTGGCCACGTTGTAACTGTCTCTTGACCCATTTCACTATATCCTCATCTTGGTTAAACATTACCGGGTTTTTACCCGTTAGGATCTCTAGCAAAACCACACCGTAACTGTACACGTCAGCTTCTTTTGTCATTTCACCGGCTAATGTGGCTTCTGGGGCTACATACCCGAGTGTCCCAACCGGGCTTGCGGTTGTGGATGTCGATGGTTCGGGTTGTATGGGCACGGTTAGCTTGTTTAGGCCGAAATCGGATATGTGTGCTTCGAAATCAGCATCGAATAATATGTTTTGTGGTTTGATATCCCCATGAACCATTGGGATCGAATGGACGAAAGCTAACCCGCGAGCTATGCCTAACGCGATCAAATGTCGCATTGGCCAGTTCAAAACGTGCCCGTCTTGATGTGATGCTTCTTGAAGTAATGTAGCTAGGTTTCCATTTGGCATGTAGTCGTAAACGAGTAGCGGACATTATCGGACCGGCTTGCGAAATACCCACGAAGAACGGTCAAATTCCGGTGTTTGACCTTCCCAAGTGACTCGGCTTCTCTTTGGAACGTTGCTTCCGGAACTGAAGTGTCCGGAAGCCTGCGGATGGAAAGCACTGTTCCATCCGCAAACGAGGCTTTGAAAAGAAGCCCGAATGTCCCACGACTCAATACATTTTCTTCATCGAATTGCCTAGTTGCCTCGAGGGCATCGGCATAAGTGATCTTGTTCTTGAAAAACACTAGTTTTGGAGGCCCGTTTTCGCCTCCGCTGCTAGTATCCCTCCCGGAGCTTCCACGGGTCGGGCTTGGTTTCTTCGCTTCACCGGACTTTCTCATCTTCGACAACTTTCTCCGCCACCTGAACAGCAGGAAAACATACCCGCAACACGAAATTAACAAAAACAAACCACCACCGGCCGCCAAACAAATCACTAGAATCAGTTTCTTCTTCCTTGAGGACATTTTCTTCTTGCAGCTCCTTTTAGATGGCTTACCACATAACCGATTGTTCAATTCAAACACCGAAGGATCGTTGAATCGAGAACCTAACACCTTTGGTATCTCACCTTCAAGATCATTCCTTGAAAGGTTCAAATGCTTCAAGTTAGAAATCGTCGAAAGACTCTCCGGTATTTCACCCGTTAACTTATTTGAACTGAGATCCAAGTCTGTTAAGTTAGAGAGTCTTGACAATGATTCAGGGATTTCACCGGTTAATCTGTTATGACTTAAATAAAGCCTCTTCAAATGAGAAAGTTGTGAGAGAGTAACCGGTATTGAACCGGTTATATGATTCCCATCAAGCTCTAACACTTCAAGACTAGTAAGATTTCCCAATGCTGCTGGAATCGAATTAGTAATTCGGTTATCCGAAAGCGAAAGCACCACGAGCGACGAAAGGAAACCATACTCAGCCGGTATACCGCCCGAAAAAGAGTTAGATGACAGATTCAGATGCTGCAAACTTGACAAACTACTAAACCCTTCAGGAACATCACCAGAAAACTCATTTTCTTCCAAAGCAACAACTTTTAAATTCGGTAAACCAAAGAGCTCAACCGGTAAATCACCGGATAACCTTTGCTTACTCAAATCAAGCACACTTAAACTTCTCAAATTCGCTACAGCCGTTAAAAACTCACCGAAAACCGACAACCACTCATGTTTAACTCAACCAAACCCGATAAACCCCCAACGATAGTCGAAAAATCACCCGAAAACTTATTATTACTCAAATTCAAAGAAGTTAAGTTCCTAAGCTGTCTTAATCCACTTGGCAAACCTCCCTCCAACTTATTATCACTCAAATCCAACGATTCGAGCTCGAACAAGCTCGCGATACTCGACGGTACCCTCCCATCGAACCGATTTCTTCCAAGTGAAAGGAACTTCAACCTTGTTAATCCCCCAAAAACATCAGGCACTTGACGTGAAAACCTATTTCCTTCAAGATCAAGCACATTTAACAACCTACATTTCACAATCTCATTAGGAACCACACCAGACATAATATTATTAGCCACTTTAAACTCCAATAAATTCAACAAATTCCCAATATCAGCTGGTAAGTCACCAGATATTAAATTCCCAGACAGATCCAAACTCGTAAGCGTGTGCAAATTAGTTACCCATAATGGAAACATTCCATTAATATTATTCTCGTGAACGTCCAACACTTCAATAGACGTAGAAAATGTTATTAAATTCGTGGGCTTTTCTAAACCCGTGAACGCATTAACCCCAAGCTTCAAAATCTTCAACGACCCAACATCGTTAATCAACAAAGACGCGGGAACAGACCCAGAAAACCCATTACCGGTAACAGACAGCACTTCAAGATTCGGTAAATCACCAATACTCGCCGGAATTAGTCCCTGGAGATTATTATCATCAGCTGTTAACTGAACCAACGACGAACAGTTAGCTATAGCTGACGGTAACGTACCGTATAACTTATTCGAGTCCAGAAACAAGTATTGTAACTTAATAAAGCTTCCGATGATCGCCGGAACCTCGCCGGAAAACGAATTGAACGATAAGTTTAAGAACTGGATTGGAGACCCAGATGAAAGATTCGCCGGAATGTGGCCGGAAAATGCATTGGAAGAAACATCGAGGTAATGAACGGTGGAGAATAAGTTTCCGGCGAGTTCGTCGGAGAGTTGGCCGGAGAGGAGGTTATTAGCGACGTTGAGGATTAATAAGTTAGTTAAGTTACTAATGGAGGGAGGTAAGACGCCGGTGAAGTGATTATTATGTAAATAAAGGACACGTAAAAGAGTACATTGCGATATAGCCGTTGGAATATAGCCGTGGAAATTATTATTATGAAGGCTAAGTTTACGTAACCGGGTGAGGTTAGATAACCGGGTGGTGAGGGGGCCGGATAAAGCGAGCCGGGGTAAGTTGAGTTCGTGAACCCGGCCGGAGTTACAAACTACGCCTCGCCAATCGCATGGTGCAGATGGGGTGGATGTGTTCCACGTGTCAAGTGCGCCGAGTGGGTCGCGTACGTTAGCTTTGAAGGATATTAGGGATTGGAGTTCGGGTGTGGTGGCGGAGATGGTGGCGTAGGATAGGGAGGCGGTGATGAGTGAGAGGAGGAAGAGGAAATTAGCCGTTGGCATGGGGAATAGGTTAGCGATGGTGGGGAGCGTATGTTAGCAGGCATGGCCAGGGGAAACAATGAGGGAAAATGAAAGAATATGAGGCGTATATTTGGTGACAATATATAAAGGGGTTTGCAGGTAGGTGTGATTGTGTTTTGGATGTAGTGTGTTTTTTAGTAAGTTATGATGTAAATATACGTTACAATATTATTGAGTTATTGTTGCTTAATACTTGTATAAAAATAATCTGTGTTTTTATAATTATAAGAAAGGAATAAATAGCTAGTGATGGAAAGCAAAAGACTTTGTAATTGTTTTATACGAGGGCGCGGGTGCTTTGATTCGACAATTTTTGTTTGTTTTTTTAAGGCAGTAAGTATATAAGATAAACTATATGCACTTTGTAAACAGTATCCAAGTCGTTTGAATAAATTGAGTTACAAGTTTGATAAACTATACTATTATAGTAATATAAAGGGGTGGCGGCGTAGCTTGTTGCCCGCCTGCCCGCTATCTTAATATAATTTTCTTTGTCCTGGAATGAATTATATGATCAAAGCAAAAAAAAAATAAAAAAAAATATAAAGTAGTTACTAAAAACTGCAAATTATGTTGGAAAAATAGGTAGTGATAAGATAAACCACGTCTAAAATAAAGCTAAGATAAATAAGATATCGAAGCTTGAAAGTTGTAGGTTGGAACAACTAAAGATGAGAAAATGGATTAAGTTTTGTTAACTTGTCTCACATTGGTGACTGGTGAGATGACTAAACATGAAGTCGTTCATAAGGAGGGACACTCGTTGTATATTGTTTAACTTGAGCCAAACACTAGTGGGACCCTAAAAGGTTCGCACAATGCTTGCATATTCGTCCATAGGGCAAATCAGATATGTAATTATTGGAATAATTGTTGGAGACTCAAATGATGGATATGCAAGCATGATAACTTATATGTTGTTCTATATCTCATGAATCTAGGAACTTTTGCTTGCATTGTCTTATTTGGTCTACGTACCGGAACTGAGAACATTCGAGATTATGCAGGATTATACACGAAAGATCCTTTTTTGGCTCTCTCTTTAGCCCTATGTCTCTTATCCCTATGAGGTCTTCCTCCACTAGCAGGTTTTTTCGGAAAACTCTATTTATTCCGGTGTGGATGGCAGGCAGGCCTATATTTCTTGGTTTTAATAGGACTCCTTACAAGCGTTGTTTCTATCTACTATTATCTAAAAATAATCAAGTTATTAATGACTAGACGAAACCAAGAAATAATGTGGCGCATTGATGGCGCACTTTGCACTTCTGCGCATGATCTGGTACACGACGGAAGGTTGACGTAAACCGTAACTAAAAGTTGCGCGCGAGTGGTACTTGGATACGCATACTGGTCCGCCTGGCGAACTCACGGGTAGTCATCCACGGATGACTTGGGGAGGGGCGCAAGACCAGGATACATCCGCACAAGCGTAGAGGAGTCACAAGCGTGGCTGCGTAGCGCGCACAACTTGTAACTACGTGGCGGATTCCAGTGCGCATTCAGCAGTTTCTGCGCAAACTCACAGTAGCGGTTTGAACTGCTGTTTCAACTCATGCCATTAGTACAATGGGAGTTTTAGTTTGACACTTCAAATGAATTTAATCCGATTGATTGCAATTTAATATTATTTTTTACCAAATTGATTATTTTGTTAATTATGATATTAATAATAAGATGTTTCGTTTTGTGAGTATAAATATGAGTAGTGGTCTCATATTTTGTAGAGAGAAATCATATTTTGTAGAGAGAAATTCTCTAACACTAAACTCTACAAACATGTTCTCATCAACATCAACATTGAGAGGAGTACTCTCAATCATAGAACCAACTTTATTTTTTTTTTCAACAAAATCATCAACACGGCAACACCCAATCACCCGATGTTATCTCTGGCTTGAGTGCCATCTCCGGTAGTACATCACTGTTCCCATACCGTCTGAGAGGAGGCGTGGAATCTGTTTTAAAGGCTCCGTGTCAAATACGATCCTCAACCAAAACCTTCAACGACATGTTTGTTTATTCTTGCAGCGGAGCACTACACACGATGGTTCAGTTGAAGTTTACTAAAGTATTCGACTTGGATCAAGATTCGGTACATGTATTTGTATTTACTTTCATTTACATTTAATTTTGTAATTGGTATTGTACTATTATATTTGTAATTTTGTAATTGGTATCGTTATTATATTTATTTTTATTATTATTTATAATTACTATAAATCCACAATAGGTAAGAATTATATTGTTATGTAAACTGAAACCTATATTAGGATTTCTGTATATGTTTCAAACTCATCTTTTGTGCTCAATCTCGATTAAAGCTCGATTCGGACAAGGCTTGATAAAAGTTTGATGTTGTAACTTCGGGATAAATAAGTGTCGATTTTCTAAACGACGATATTTTTTTTATAATTGTATCATTTTTTTTTTGTTATGTTATGAATGTTATCCAACCAAACTGTTAAACAGACTTGGTTTTTTTATGACCAGTCCTATAAAATTGGAGCATCGAAAAATATGAACCTATTGAAAAAATTCCTGGATCCGCCACTGGCAATATCGATGTATGATATGGTATTAGAAGCAATCAATATTCAAGAACGTTGGTGTTGTTTCAACTATGAAAATTCATGTATATATATACTATGTATTAACCTGATTATATTAAAAAAAAAGGTATTGGTTTCACCTAACAAGTAATTAACAACAAATAAGTTTACAAATCATCCATGATTATAACCATGGTCATCATGTTTTAGTCACCAAAAGGATTTGAAAATGAATGGGAATAAACAAATAAATTCTTTCGTACAGTTACTTGAGTTTTCATGATTTTAAGTCTTCATTTGCACCAACTTCTATCATATATAAATATACTCATGTAAACGTGAATGTCTTTATTCACACCTCCACAATCTTGCTCTTCATCTAAAAACTAAAATTAATTCATTTATCCTTATTGAAGCCCTTATTGAAGCCCGATAATGGAATTCGACCTATTGCTGTGGGGGGCATTTGGCGGAGGTTGGTTTCTAAGGTGGCAATGAAGAAGGTTCGGAAAGACATGGCCCAGTACCTTGGGGATTTTCAATTTGGAGTAGGCGTACCAAATGGGGCAGAGGCGGTGCTTCACAGTGCCAACAGGTTCTTGAATTCTTTTCATGAGGATGGGTCCTTGGCTCTGCTTACAGTAGACTTTTCCAATGCCTTCAACATGGTCGACCGCACAGCCTTTCTTCAAGAGGTTCACCAGCGATGCCCGTCTATCTATCCGTGGGTCCAGTTCCTTTACGCCCAGCCTGCTAGGCTGTACGTGGGTAATGATTGTATTGGGGCTACCACCGGAGTGCAGCAAGGAGATCCTTTGGGGCCCCTTCTCTTTGCTCTTGCCTTACATCCTCTCATCATGCGGGTTCAGGAACACTGTAATCTCTCGTTCCATGCTTGGTATTTGGATGATGGGACGATTATAGGCAACGCTGCTGCGGTTGCTAAGGCTTTAGACATTATCAACGTGCATGGGCCATCTCTGGGGCTTCATCTCAATATTAGAAAACAGAGGTCTTTTGGCCAACGTGTGATGGGTTGAAAAGCCAGGAAGGGCTTTTCCCGACAGGGATTGGTAGACCTAAGAAAGGGGTTAAGCTCCTTGGTGGGGCTGTTAGCCGAGATCCTGCCTTTATCGGGGAGCTGGCAGGGCGGCGGGCTACGAGTGCGGTTGCCTCATGAAACTATTGCCCCGCCTTAGAGATCCCCAGAGTGAACTCCTGCTGCTCAGGTCATGCATGGGGGTCGCTAAGTTACTTTTTGGGTTACGAACTTGCCAACCCTACTTCATGGTGGATGCGGTATCCCTTTTTGATGATGGTCTCCGCGAAGCTATTGAAGATATAGTTGTGTGTGGCGGCCCCTTCTTCGGGGACCTCCAGTGGCGCTTGGCATCCTTGCCGATGCGTTTAGGTGGTTTGGGCCTCCTTTCAGCTCGAGATGTTGGGGTCTATGCCTTTGTGGCGTCCAGAGCTCAGTCTTGGGAACTTCAGGATCATATCCTCCGAAACAGTGGGGTCATTGGGCTAGACCCAGACTATCAACAGGCGCTCGAACGCTTAAATGTCTATCTCCCGGATTTTGATATTGGCGGTTTTTCTAACAAGGACACCGCCCCCCTAAAGCCACAAAAAACTTTGGCGAATGCTCTTTTTAGCAAAACTGCTCAGAGCCTGGGAGAAGTTTTTGAGTTGTCCACTCGCCAGAAGGCGGTGATTGAATGCCTAAAGGGCCCTCATGCTCAGGATTTTTTGACCGTTATCCCGATTGAGGGTTTGGGTCAATGCATGTCTGCAGTAGAGTACAGGGCTATACTCAAGTACCGATTGATGATCCCTATGTACCCGGAAGATGAAACATGCCCCATCTGCCGTAAAACCTGCATGGATAAATACGGGGAGCATGCAATTCATTGCAAGGAGCTCCCTGGTTTCAAATATCGGCATGACTGGGTGAGGGATGTTTTGTGGGATATCCTGAGAAGAGCTGGGATCTCTGCCAAAAAGGAGGCCCCTGTAAACTTCCTCACAGACCCCACGGAAGGGAGATCCACCCTGCGACCAGCAGACCTGCTTGTCTTTGGTTGGGAGAGAGGGAAACATGCCTGTGTGGACCTCACCGGGGTATCTCCACTGGTTGGGTTTACGGGAAACAGGGTTCGTAGCTGGGCAAGCATCAAGAAAGGCGGAATCAAAGAAAGTAGATAAACATGCTAAAGCTTGTGCAGATAACCAACATGTCTTTATCCCTCTGGCTTTCGACACCTTTGGCTCCCTAGCGCCAGAAGCTATTCGTTTCTTGAACAGGGTCCAACGGGTTGTCCACAGCAATGTTTCATCCCCAGGGGGCAAGGTTTTGTCATTAGTAGACTAGGGTTTGCAATTCAAAAAGGGGTGGCGGCGCAGCTTGTTGCCCGTTTACCTGCTATTATGATGTAACTTCCGTATTTTGTTTTAATAAAATTAATCTTATTAAAAAAAAAAATTTATCCTTAATTTTTTCTGGTTCTCAAATCAATATAAATTGGATCATATGTTGAAGAGGTATAAGCATTTATACCGCGGCTCGCCCCAAAGTACGGACCAACGACATTAGGGCATGGTGTGATACCTCCATACAAAGGATGTATAGCCCACCCCCGGAAGTCAAGAGGGTCCGAATAATAGTACAACAAGGGGTCCGAAGCAAAGTACAACTTTGCTGACAGCTATAAATACCCCCTTCAAAGTACAATTGACACACGAATACATACACTCCGAATCTCACTTTCTCTCTCTACTTTCTCTCACTAAACAAATACTTATCCTCACGCCGGAGGGTGGTTACAGAGAGGCCCTCCCTCCTCCTCTGTAACGAGCCTAACGGTCTTTTGCCTTGTGCAGCTTTAAGCTTAGGTTCGGAGCATTTCAGATCCATCTCAAGTCGCACATGTTTTAACTGTAATTGCAGGTTCGTCCACCTTTTGGATCTTCAATTGGCGCCATCCGTGGGACTCGAACCCACGACCACAAGGTTAAGCATTTATACCGTGGTTCCTTCACCTGTGTTACGGTCATACCTAAGTCCAGCAAGTTACTTGTAACTTGAGGACTTGGGAAGACATGAAGAGGTATAAGCATTTATACCGCGGTTCCTTCACCTGTGTTACGGTCATACCTAAGTCCAGCAAGTTACTTGTAACTTGAGGACTTGGGAAGACATGAAGAGGTATAAGCATTTATACCGCGGTTCCTTCACCTGTGTTACGGTCATACCTAAATCCAGCAAGTTACTTGTAACTTGAGGACTTGGGAAGACATGAAGAGATATAAGCATTTATACCGCGGTTCCTTCACCTGTGTTACGGTCATACCTAAGTCCAGCAAGTTACTTGTAACTTGAGGACTTGGGAAGACATGAAGAGGTATAAGCATTTATACCGCGGTTCCTTCACCTGTGTTACGGTCATACCTAAGTCCAGCAAGTTACTTGTAACTTGAGGACTTGGGAAGACATGAAGAGGTATAAGCATTTATACCGCGGCTCGCCCCAAAGTACGGACCAACGACACCAGGGCATGGTGTGATACCTCCATACAAAGGATGTATAGCCCACCCCCGGAAGTCAAGAGGGTCCGAATAATAGTACAACAAGGGGTCTGAAGCAAAAGTACAACTTTGCTGACAGCTATAAATACCCCCTTCAAAGTACAATTGACACACGAATTACATACACTCCGAATCTCACTTTCTCTCTCTACTTTCTCTCACTAAACAAATACTTATCCTCACGCCGGAGGGTGGTTACAGAGAGGCCCTCCCTCCTCTGTAACGAGCCTAACGGTCTTTTGCCTTGTGCAGGTTCAAGCTTAGGTTCGGAGCATTTCAGATCCATCTCAAGTCGCACCTGTTTTAACTGTAATTGCAGGTTCGTCCACCTTTTGGATCTTCATATGTAAAGTGTATTGTGTATGAATCCTATAAAGTGTAGGAAGGATTTTGATATATCATTGATCTTATTTTTCCAATGGTATCGAACTTTCGATTAACGTAGTGAGAAATCCTAATTCGTATATAATAAGTAGTTAGAAATGGCTGAAAGGATATATAAAAACATAATTAGCCTGCTTCATTGTTGATTTTTTTAATCTAGTGTCATTATTATTATTAAAAAAAAAAAAAAAACTCATATAGCTTTAATATAGTATATTAGCTTTCTTTTAAAAGTTATAATATGAAATCAAGAACTTTATTACTTAATAATTTGAGTGTGGTATTTTTATATATGTTTAAATAAGGCCTATTTGAGAAGAAAAAAAAAAGTTATAGAAGAAAAAAGGTGTTTATATGTTTTGTGTGTAATTGTGGGTATTATACATGACCATGCATATATATTGCTAAGTTATATAAATACCAAATACGTTGCATAATTGTGGTGCGTAATTATATAAAGGCATATACACCGCACAAGAATATACGCATCGCACCCTGATAGTTGCTATGCAATTCGATCTTTAAGTTAAAAACAATTTGTATTTCTATAATAGTAATAAATAAAGTAGGAAATAGGGGAGTAAACATAATGTACCGGGTCTCGTGTCATATATTGAGGAAGATGGGAAAGGATGTATCACTCGTATAGCCTGACTACTCATTATGACCATTATTGTTGATTTGCTTCATAGGGTTAGGATCAAATACATAGTGAAAGAAAAATAGGAAGTCGTAGGAAGGGTATCAAACGGACTCCGATTGAACTCATTCAAGCGGCATTGGAATCGTCTTATCGAACCCTACGTCGTTAGGTTTTAGGTATTCGTTTTTTTGGGGTTTTAGCTTGTAGTTTTTTAAAATATGCATTATATCATTGTGTCTTTTATGTACCATCGTGTCTTTTTCTTATTTTCATCGTTGTGTCATTTTTTCAATTCACTGTGTCTTTTTTCTTCAGCATTGTGTTATATTTTTTTGGCACTGTGTTATATTTTGTGGCTCATTGTGTCATATTTGATGATCTATTGTGTTTTTTGTATCCTTCTCACCCCTTCTCATTTTTTGTAGCCTTTGTAGAATAACCCAACCCTTGCTTCATATACATCATTTATTCCACTGCGTACAGCTCCTATATGTTCATTAATCGTGGATGAAACACAATTTATTTCGTTACCAATATAGTGTTATAATCTGGGATAGAGTTGGTGCATATTCATTTGAGGTTTAAGATATCTATTGTCAATATCATCTATGGATAAACTAAACAAGAAAAATTGATGTACGTTGTTATAAAATTCTAAAACTCGCTTCAAATTGCGTGTTATACGACAATAACATACAAATAGACCTAGTGTCATTTGTTATAAATTGTTTTTGTGTTGTACTTTGTAACAATCTATGTTTGATGTATCATTTTCAAGTTGATATCTGTTTTAAAAGCCAGTTCATACCGGCCGGTAACCACTCGGTATACCCGGTTGAACCATCTGATTGGACAACTGAACTGTTTATGAGCTCAACCCTGTATGATATAAAAAACCGGTTTTTAAAACATTATATTGGTCGTTAAAAGCATTTTTTTATTGAGTGGAAGTCAATTTATTGCGTCATTGAATGGATACAAAAATATATGAAACTGAAACGACTGGCTATAAAGCCTTTGGATATGGAGGAGGTCCATCATCCATGATGGTTCTCCACCTCAGCTGCCACGTAAGCGTGGGTAGGAGCATCATGGAGATGATGGTCCAAGGGTGTGGAGGAGACCCATCATCATTTAATTCTTTTTCTTTTTTTTTTGTTTTTTTAATTAAATAATATTATAATATTAATATTACAATAAAAAGTTAATATTCTAATATTAATATTAAAAAGTTAATATTACAGTAAAAACATTACAAATAATTTAAAAAAAACACAACTAAAATTAAATTAACCTATTCGACATAAATTTTTTTTTACAAATAATCTACTCTTGTCCGTTCCAAATATATTCAACCAAGTCCGCTTGAAGATTTTGATGCGTGAACTCGTTATGTAACGAGAACTCGTTTAAATCTTGTTGGTGTGGGTCAACAGGCACAGTATTCTCCGGCGGGGCATTCTCGTCATGCTCACAGATGGCGGAGCCTTCGTCTTCGAGTATCATGTTATGCAACAAGGAACAAGCATACAAATAGTTCGCAACCTTTTGGGGTGAACATACGTGCCGGGTTTCCAATGATGTGCCATCTTTGTTGTAGAACCCCAAATAACCGTTCAATGTCCTTTCTTGCCGCCTCTTGAAACTTGGCAAATTTCTTTCTTTTTTCATCGCACGGGGTGGTGAATACCTTTAACGATCGTCGCGTAAGGTGGGTAGATCCCATCAGCAAGATAATACCCGCGCCTATACTCCACCCCCGATATTGTAAACCAGGAATGCCATCCGGACCGGTTCCTTTTATGACATCGTCAAAAATCTCCGATTGGTTAATGACATTAATGTCGTTGTTCGAACCAGGAATGCCAAAGAAAGCAAGCCAAACCCATAGATCTTGTGAACACGTAGCCTCCAAGATTATTGATGGATATCCTTGATCCCCTTGTGTGAACATTCCGCGCCATGCATTCAGACAGTTTTTCCAAGGCCAATGCATGCAATTAATGCTTCCAAGCATTCCTGGAAAACCATGTCTTTGGTAGTGGAATTGATACAATTGTTGAACCTCACTAGAGTTTGGTTTTCGCAAATATTTCTTGCTGTAATGCTTCACTACACACTTGCTAAACTTGTAAAGACATTCTCGTGCAGTTCTTTCCGACATCTTTAAATACTCATCCACGCATCCGCCGTAGTCCCGCACGCTAGTTGCCGAAGTGCAGTTGTGCATTTTTATTGTGTGGTGAACCCCCTTTTCTTTCTAGCATCGTATCGCAAGGTAAAAAATGGGTGAAAATTCGCCACATCATCGACTTTACGTAGGAAAAGTCTTCTGCTCATTCGGAATCTACGCCTAAATAGGTCCGCTGAGTATAAGGGTTCGTCGGAAAAATAATCGGCTACCAATCTATCATGGGCACCTACACATATTTTAACAAATATAAACATAATAAAAATCTACAATCTTAAAAAATTTAAATATAATAAACAAGTACAATGTTAAAAAAATAAATATAATATACATAAATAATCTAAAAAATATAAAACTTACCTTCTCGACCTCTATTTTGTAGCCGCTTGCCTAGTTCGAGGTACCGATTCGACTACTTCTCCTTCCTCCTCGGCCAATGATCTGCGCCGCTTGCGCCACGACGTTTATAATAAACATTGCGTCGTTTGTAGATGATGAACCCGAAGAAGACGAAGACGACGAAGAAGATGATAATGACATGGTTGTTTGAGGGTTTGGATTTTTTATAAATAATGGGTTGGTTTAAATATATTGAGAGTGTTTGAAAGGGTGTTTAAAAAATTGTGAAAGAAAATGGAATGGTTTGGATGTTTAAATAAAAAAAGAACCTTTTTTTTTTTTAAATTTGCAAAGGTCAAATAAAATTCCCAACGTTCAAAAACAAGTCCAACGTTCAAATAAGGGGCCCGGCATCAAAGTCCTCTCGCTGCCGCCCCATGCCGTGCCGGCCCTAAGGGGCCGGGGTTTGCCGGGCCGGCATGGGCATGCCTTTGTTATGCTGTGACCGCACCCAAAGGCCTAAGTATATGAATGTTTATCTTATTTATATCTGATACATTATCATATTAAATTATAACTATTACATAATATTTTCTATAGAAGTTTATAAAATATTTGAAGTATAGCATCCAACTGTAGATGCGTTATCAGCTAGGGGTCACTAGAAAGAGACGACTCAAGGTTGACAAGGGTCAAGGGTCACATGTACATAACTTGTTGGAATATTATATTAATTTACATTTTTAATTGGGTCCGTTTATTGGCACCTCCCTAAGCTTCTATTTCAACTCCCCCTGAAGCGTTTCGTTTTGGCCAAAGCGAGGCGCTTCAGTCACATCATAACAAATCAGAGTACGAAGTTACATGGGAGTTTGGAAAATAAGGTGTCAAGCGTCTCGCTATGGCCAAAGCGAGGTGCTTGGCACAGGGGGAATGAACCTGGACATCCTGGTGTTGGGAGGGTTTTGGTTTGGGTTTTTTTTTGGGTTTGTTTTTGAAGTGTTTTTTTTTTTAACTTTTTTATTTATTTATTGTAATTTTTTTAAAATTTAAAAAACAACGTAATAACCCTAATCAAACTATAATTAATCAAGTAATCCCAACTTTAAGATATTAACTTTTTTATTTATTTATTGTATTTTTTTTAAATTTAAAAAACAACGTAATAACCCTAATCAAACTATAATTAGTCAAGTAATCCCAACTTTAACCTATTAACTTTTTTATTTATTTATTGTAATTTTTTTAAATTAAAAAAAAATATGTAATAAAAGATGTTCAAACAATAAAGTAACCTGGAACATATCTAGATAGTTAGCAAAATCAATATTAACAAAAAAAAATTAATACTTTTTTATTTGATTTTCTTTATAGAATTGTTGATGCATGTTGAATTGAAAAAAAATATATATATATACATGGCAAGGAGAAAAGTTGGTTAATAATCTAGTTTTTGGGTTAAAAGATCAACACCAACTTTATGGATGGCATGTGTGAGCTTTGGTTAAAAAAGTAGGGAACAAACTAAAATCAATAGTCAATAAATTTTCTTTTTACACATAGTAGTTTTAGGGGCGAAAATATTTTTGGCACTCAAATATGGTGTGGTGATAGAATCCATCAAGATCCTTAAAGGACCTTAATCCAACTGAAAAGTCAAAGTCAGCAGGCAAAAGTTTAGGAGCAATTATCTCTATTATGCTTATTAATATTTCTTGTTCTAGTTTTGAGAATTGTCGATGTTTATGTTATCTAAATCGGGTATCAATTACCTTTGTTCTTAGAGATTAACCCATCTCGAATTGGGTCTTCTATCTTGTAATATTTTAATTTTCCAGCAATAAATCCATCAATTACCTTTGTTCTATCATTTGGTTCCATTGCTGGGAAGATGTTATTTAAAGATGCTATCGTTGCTCAATTAGCAGCCATTGCGACTCGTTTGGATGCCATTATCACATCCATGAAGGCTGATGTTGAAGAAATTAAGGCTCGGATGTGTGTACCCTTGAAGAACGACGTTGAAGAACTCAAGACTCAGATGGTTGGAGATGGATGTAACTAGGGGTGAGCATTTCGTGGTTGGGACCCACGAGAACCTTGGACCCGCCCCTCGAGAACCCTTCGACCCGAACCTTTTTTAATATATGGGTCGGTTTCCGGTTCTAGATTTATATAAAATATCGGTTCCGGGTCGGGTCGGTTTCAAACCCACGGTTCTAAGATAAGAACCACAAGACCCGTTTGTATTTTAATTAGAGCATGACTTATTAATAGATTGATAACGTATATAAACAACTACAATTTATAAAAATGATCCAATTGATATGTATTGTTAACGCAAAAATAAAAACAATACTCTTCTGTAGTGTTATCACTATCCTTTTTTATGTGTTATTGTAATCAAATTCACGTAATAATACAATATTATAAAATATTATTTATAAAATAACAATGTATTTTTTGTTAAATATTTTGCAGCTTGATGTATATGAATAGATGCAATATATTATATAATATATTTATTATATTCAAATTTGAAGTAAATATTTATGTACGTTGCTTTGATGTGTGTGCGTGTGTATATATATGTGTGTATTTGTAATGTATACATAACATATTCGCATAATGTTTCGAGTGATCAGAATAACAAAATTGTTATGAAAACATACGTCGATAAAACGAAAAGTGACTTAAAAAACTAATGGGGTATTGTTAGAAAGCATATGGAGGAATTATTATGAACATGGTAAAATAATGCGAATATATAACCCTTTAAAGGCCATTAAAAGGTTTGAAAGGGTCAGATCCATTACCCGACCCATCAGAACCTTTAGGACCCGGAACCACATAGTTTTTTAAGGTTCGGTTCATGGTTTCCAATTTCAACAATAAAAGGGTATACGGTTCTTGTGGTTCCGGGTCAGGTCGGGTCGGTTCTGACCCTTTGCACAGCCTTACCCCCCGGGGTATTGTCGGGTAATTACCCGTCGAGTATTAGGTATACTCACGGGTATCGGGTATACCCGTTGGGATTTGTAGTAGAAAATACACATAAAGTTTTTGACGTTTACTTCTTCTATGAGAGAAATTAATAGGATTGTGGGAAGTTTGGAAACAATAAATATATAAAGAAATGATATTTTAGAAATACAAAGAGACAGATATATACTAAATGTGTATATATATATATATATATATCTATATAATAAATCAATACACTCGGGTCGAATCCTAGCCTTGGAGAGAGTTTGAGGTATCCATATTGAATATGGAGCTCCAAGTTATCCCCTATAAATACTCTTTTGTATATTTTAATTGTGTCCATTCTTCCATCACACTCTCAATTCCCCACTAACAAATCTTCCAACCAACATTCATCAATCTTCTTTTTATGCATTCTTGCTTCTAGGTATGTATCTTCTTCCCTGAGATCGACAAAACTAGATCCATTATATATGTTCCGATTCATAAACTGTTATTATATGCTTTATGTATTCAATCGCTGGATCCATATCATATGTTCCGATTTGAAAATTTTTATGTATTTGATTCAATAAAATAGATCCATATCATAAACTGGATCCAATCTCCAGTTTATAAATCGTGTTTTATAACATTTATTTATAAACTGGAACCATTTCATAAACTGGAACCAATCTTCAGTGTCATCCATTTGTTCATTTGCAAACCCACGTTGAACAATGGTTTTTCAAATAACCAATCATCAGATTTATATGAAAAAATGCGTGTTACACCATTGAAAAGAATCACCGGTTATTTGTTTTCAAATACAATCTACATAACTCTTCAAACAGATTTACTATTTATTTTCTTGCTTTACAAATATGGATCGTATTTATTGAATGTTTGGATGTTTTTTCATTTGAAAACTAGAATACCATCCGAAGACAAAGATTCAATTATAGGTTATCACAAGGGTGAGCAATTCTTCAAGATCATGCATGACCCTTCGGCAAGAGTTTTGGTATGATTCGTATTTTCATCTTGATATGGATCTTTGTTTACTTTACAAAATGATTATTACTTGTGTTAATGTTATTTTTAATGTGTTAATCCAGACGTTGCCGATAGTTATGAACAAATTTTTGGTCTCTAAAAACATACACAACAATGTCGTTACAGTGGCCACATACAAAGGACAATCTTGGTTGGCTTTATTAGAATTGATAGATGATGTATTTTGTTGTTTTACATATATATTAGTATTCAATACTACATTCCATATTCGAAGCATAATATTAGACCAATTTTAATTTCATTAATTCGGAATTATTGTTATTTATTTACATTAATAAAGTTGACCGAATTTAATGTCATTTAATTTGAAATTTGAATCTTAATGATTGTTATCAATTTACATTAATAATATTTTGACCCAATTTAATATTATTTATTACTATCTTTTAATAATTGACCGAATTTATAGTAACATTAATACGAATTTAAGTTTACCATAATAAGCCTTATTTATTATATAGATGTTAGTTATATTATTTTTGTAAAGTTTGTATAAAAAAAATAAATGAATATTTTCGGTAATCATTTAAACATACTTACAAAAATATATTTCAGGATAAATGTAAGCATACAGTTGACAAACCTAGCGACAATTACCTATGTTTTTAAATTTGATTGAAATAAAGTTGGCAATTACCTAATATATACACCATATGTAAATTAATAGTAAATTTAATTTAAGTTTAGTTAACAATATATATCGTATTTGAATTTAAATTAATAATAATAACATTGTTAATTTCAATTAAAGATATTTAATAACCTTAAACACAATTTTGTTATACATTCTTAATATAAATACAAAAACAAAATAACAAATTAAAACCATAATTATTATTAATATGAAATTGATTAAATTGATTATAGTATACGAATGATAATATTGATTAAATTATAATTGATTAAATTGATTTCGTATAATTGATCAAATTTATAGTTTACCATAATAAAACGTATTAATTCTTTTGTATAAATGATTGATTATGAATCAATTTGACTCGAAATTTAGGATTACCATAATTGACTGAATTTAATGTTATTTATTACGATTTTTAATCTCATTAATTTATATTACCATTAATACGAAATTGATTAAATTATACGAATTGATTAAATTAATACGAGTTTTTCTAATCTCTGCTTTCGTATAATTGATTAAATTATACGAATGATAATATTGATTAAATTATAATTGATTAAATTGATTTCATATAACTGATCAAATTTATGGTTTACCATAATAAAACGTATTAATTTTTTTGTATGAATTATTGATTTATTATCAATCATTCCCGAATTTTAGGATTACCATAATTGACCGACTTTAATGTTATTTATTATGATTTTTTAATCTCAATAATTTATATTACTATTAATACGAAATTGATTAAATTATACGAATTGATTAAATTAATACGAGTTCTTTTAATCTCTAATCAATTATAGGAATGATAATAATGATTAAATTATAATTGATTAAATTGATTTCGTATAATTGATCAAATGTATGGTTACCATAATAGCTCTCATTTATTTTTATTTTTTTCTTATTACTATGTAGATAATTCCTAATACGATTGCTGAATTGGCAAACTTAAATTAATCAATGAAGATCAAGATTAAATTTAAAGACGGGTACGCGTGGTCTGTGTCGGTGCGTGTTGAAATTTTGCTCAAGTCGCTAGGTTTGTTATTCAATTATTAAACATTATGTTTACAGTATTCTTGTTTTATAATTAGGTAGACATTCTAAATTTACTATACACAATGCTTTTGTAAAGGTTTACTGTGATTGGATGGTCTGATTTGCTTCAATCAGAAGATATTTCCATTGGCGAATATTGTGTCTCTAAATGGTATTCAATCCGACACAGGCTATTTGTTACTAAGATTGCACCACAAAAAGTCATTGATTTTTAAATTTAAATTACGATCTTTTATGTTTTTAATGTAATTTATTTGAATTATTGATTACGATTTTGAGGTTATTTATTAAGATTTATAATCTTAATAAGATTATGATTAGTCTTGCAGTTAATAAGATTTATAATCCTACTATGTTTACGAATTATGATTAGTATTGATTGCAATTAATAAGATTTATTAAGTTTAAATGTTATTAATTAAGATATTTAATTATTTTATTGACATTAATAATAATTGACCGAATTTAATGTTATTTATTAAATATTTTAATCTCATTTATTTATATTACTTTTTTTGAATATATGTTTAGTACAATTGACCGAATTTAATTTTTTATATTATGAATTTCCTTTAATCAATTCTCATTAAATGATAATAATCAAAATCATTTCCTTTATATTATGACTTTTCTTTAATTATTCTTAATATATTTTTATTATGTTAGATTTACTGTTGATTATGGACATTAATAATAATTGACCGAATTTAATTTTACTTATTACGATTTTTAACCTCATTTATTTATATTACTATTATATGAAATTATGTTTTATCTATTTTTACGAAATTACGTTTAATATTATTTATTGACATTAATAATAATTGACCGAATTTAATGTTATTTATTAATAATTTTAATCTCACTTATTTATATTACTCTTTTTCGACTTTATGTTTAATATTATTGACTGAATTTAATTTTTTATATTATGACTTTATTTTAATCAATTCTCATTAAATGATAATCATCAAAATCATTTCCTTTATATTATGACTTTCATTTAATTATTCTTAATATATTTTTTATTATGTTAGAATTAATTTTATTTATGGACATTAATAATAATTGACCGAATTTAATGTTATTTATTATGATTTTTTAACCTCATTTATTTATATTACTATTAATACGAAAGTATGTTTAATCTATTTTTACGAAATCATGTTTAATACTATTTATTGACATTAATAATAATTGACCCAATTTAATGCTATTTATTAAAAATTTTAAGCTCTTTTATTTATATTACTGTTTTTTCGAATTTATGTTTAATATTATTGACCGAATTTAATTTTTAATATTATGACTTTCCTTTAATCAATTCGCATTAAACGATAATCATTAAAATCACTTCAATAATAATTGACCCCTATTAATGTTATTTATTTCGATTTTTTAATCTCATTTATTTTTAATCTCATGTTTGTATGATGTTCAATGTATTATATTTTATTCATTATCTTACTAGTTTATTCCTGCACTTGGTCCGTTAGCCGATAGCGATATATCCCTGTGGTGCTTGTCTCTTTACTTGTATGCTTGCCTGTCTTCTGTTCTCTCTTTTTGAGCCGGGGGTCTCTCTGGAAGCAGCCTCTCTATCCTTATAGGTAGAGGTAAGGTGTGCCTACATCTCACCCTCCCCTGACCCTACCAATAGTTTCTACTATTCGTGGGATATACTGGGTATGATTGATTGATTGATTGATTTATATTACTATTTTACGAAATTATTTTTAATCTATTTATTTCTTATCTACTGAATTAAATTACGAATATATTACTAATACTAAAACTAATATTACGATTTGTCTATAAAAAAATATTTTGAAGTTTGTGAATAAGTATGCGATCATATTTTGCATAAATCTTTTTTTTATAATTTTTTGGTTGTGTGATTTGTTAAACTAAATTTATTTACTTTGAATTTAATCTTCATTTGCATGCCGTTACAATAAATATATGTTTATTCATTTCATTATTTGTTTTTAAATCACGTCTATTCAAACATTTGTTGATTCATATATTTGTTATTGGGTAACATTAAACTTTTTTTTATGATAATTTACAATCAACCAAAATTCATATGAATTGTATTAGGTAACTTTCAATAAATAAAATTTGCATACTACGATCTTTATAGATTTTTTTTTTCATTTTACATGAACATGTACCGCGTGTACACGCGGGGCTCAAATCTAGTATATTATAAATAAATTATATCGAGTATTTTTGTGGATAATTGGATATCCATATATCGGGTAATTGGGTCGGGTATTGCCATATACCTACCCGAACCCGAACCCGAAAAAACTAAAATTTTAAACCCAAACCCAGATCCGTACCCATCCGATATCGGGTATACCCGTCCCAAATATTTCGGGTTTCGGGTATACCCGTGGGGTTCGGATTCTTTTGTCATCCCTAAAATTGGGTATCAATTACCTTTGTTCTTGGAGATTAACCCATCTCGAATTGGGTCTTCTATCTTATAATATTTCAGTTTGCTAGCAATAAATCTAGCTATCAATTACCAATTTGTTCAATTTTTGGGTTCTATCATGTGGTTAGGACTTATGAAATTGATGTCCCATCTACAAATCAAAACCAATTTGAATACACAAAATGTTTGACTAATGTTTTTTGTTTTGGTAAATAGATACTAAACGATTACACACTTTATACTTTTATAGTATATTTTTTGACGAGACCAGATTTCGACCCTTCTATATTTCTTGTTGAGCATTTTTCTTTAACGGATAAGAGCACATGCATTGTTGATTCAATGATTTAAAAAAAGATAGAACATGGTTAGTGGTGGCAAAAGATTGTGTGTTCTTTAAAAAGAGTGTCATTTAAACTCAACATTCATGTATGCAGAATCATATTGATAGCCTTTATAGTTTAAATGGCAGGAAAAGTAGTTCATGTGAATCTGAGGTGTGTCACACTGTCTTGTTAAACTTTAGAATGAATACAAATGGTATGACACTGTCTTGTTAACGATGGTAGGGTAATTCTCATCGAGGACAATGAATTCATGGGTGTTTGCGCCACCTTAGACAAATCTAACACTGTGTATCCACAGGATTGATGTTGGGAAATCAATAATGTCCGGCCTTAGATATACTATCAACCCATTTTGAAGTGCATTCGCGATGATGAGATGAAAACTCCAAACTTAAGCATGCTTGCATTTCATGATGGGTAATCTACTAAAAATCTTTCATTTGGATAACAAGGAAGCATTCATGAGCTTCTCGTGTGTAAAACAGACAATATTAGTAAAGAAAAAGTACGAAAGGATGAATGGCTAAACCATAGCTTAATTACCCAATATATAGGATTGGCAGGTCTAATGGGTTGTTTTGTTAATACAACGGGTGTGTTTATGCATTCCCATATGCATGGCCTTTTGAAATTTCTTTATTCAAACGTCTTCTGACTATAAAAAAAAGATCTTATCGTCTTTAGTTCTTATGCAGTTGAATCATCATTGAAACCACGAGCTTAATAGCTTAGTGGTTTGGGGCAGGGGCGAAGCTTGGTTCTTGAATCGGAGGGGGCCAGACTCAATTTTTTTCGATCGGTAGTGGCAAATCGGCGGGGGCCGGACTCAACCAGAGCTCAATTTACCTATGAAAATCGCAAATTTTCAGTATTGCGCCAAAAACATAGGGGGGGGGGGGGGGGGGCAGGGCCACCCCTGGCCCTTCAAATGCTTCGTCCCCGGTTTGGGGAAATGATGGAAGACTCTTGGCCTCTTGGTCAGGAGTTCGATTCCTGATCCACCGGGTTTTACGGCTCTTTATTGTCGTGCCTTCGGGCGAGTAAAGGGTCGGATTTTCCCGGAACTGGTGGCTTGGTGGGTGTTAGCTACCCAGCGCATTTTAAGGCGGGCACATGAGACGTATCTTCACCTAGAACCGTATTGACGCTTTCACGATGTTGGGTGTCCGGGTAGCTGACACATCAGTTTGTTCGGCGCCGTTCAAAAAAAATCATCATTGACTTCACTTTTTCTTATTAAATGTGATATAATAAAGTTAGAGGTTAGAGAAAAAAAAAAGATTAATCACTTTCTCTTCATAATATCAAGAAGAATACAAATATTGAAATTGATGTTTGGAGTGTGGTTCTCTTTAGCTTCAACTTTTATCTCCCACAATGATATACCTACATCAGTGACCACCAAAAGATCCAATAAATGATACATCATATAGAAAATCTTCATGGGCTTAAACGCATATGGGTTCTTGGTCACTCCTGCATTTATGATTAAGCATAGGTGTGTGTATGCTGGAAGTGAATACACTTCTTGACACCCAGAAACAATGGTATCTTCAATTATAGCCCCCTGGGATGTAAAATATATCTCTTCTCACCATCCCTATAGTGTATGAAACTTGTTAGAACTTAGAAGCTAGGGCCACTCTCCTTGCAAGTCTAAGTTAAGACGAAAATGTAATACCTGATATTTGAACGTTAATATTTTGTGTTAGAGAGGGTTTTAGGTAGGGTCATGAATTTCTAACATGACACAAACCTAACATGGAATTTGTGAGTTTGGATTTAGTCTAACCAAGGTCAGGTCAGTTTCATTTAGCTAAACAGATTGGGTTTGTGTTAGCTTGCTACAGCGTCAACCCGTAAACGCGACCCATTTAACACACCTAATTTTAGGCAGGATACATCTTTTTGCGAGAACGAGCAAATCATAATAAATCATTCATTTTTTTTCAATCTTAAAAACTTTCAAAATATAAGAAAATGGTTGAAATACAAAGTTTATTATTCTCTTGAAATAAGAAAATGGCATTTCTCACGATTGACGTATATTTATAACATATTTCATATAGGGGCATTGGATTTTAATAATCCAAACTTTCACCCATTGACTGACAATAATCTGTACTTAAAAAATTCCCGACAGCGATCCTAACTTTCAACGTATTGACCGACAATGAACCTTTGTTAACTGAGAACTAACTCAGTTAGTGGACGCTGACGTGGCATGCTCACACTGACGTGGTTGCGGCTGACGTGGCATGCCAACATTGGTTGAGATGATGAAATGACGCTGGCATCATCCACGTGTTCATTCCATGCAATAAAGGAAGAAAAGTCACTATTTTATTTTATTACTCAACATAGAAGAATCTTACCAAGCTAGTTGCTAACAAAAGTCTTATCCAACACATATAAGCATCTTAATACCATCTTTAAAAACTTCCAGAAGCCCGACTTCAAGGTTTTTTCATGATGGCTTCATAAAATTCTGCAAACATGACCCAATTAACACTCCTAAATTTTAACTATTTAACCCTTTTCCATCTTAGAAGTTAAACCCAAATGTTTGGCTAAAAATAGAAACAAATCAAACATGTCTTAGTGGACTTTACTCCCTCAATGACAATACACGCATATATATATACACACGCGCATAGGTATATTCATCTTGATGTAAGTAGTTAAGCATGTCTTGATTCTTTTTAATTCGGTTATGAGAACCTCTTAACCATAATCAGAACGATTGGTTAATCAATAAAGTAAACCGTAACCATCGTTATTCTTGGTTCGGTTAATTGGGTTCGATGGAGTTTCGGTTAATAGTAAAGTTTGCTCACTTCTTATGCTGGATACTAATTTGACCTTGATGTTATTGAAGTAAATAAAAACTTTTGTACGTCCCCTTCCAGAAAGAAAACATGAGAACCTGCATAAACATTAAGATCAATCATGTGATATTAGATGTTTCAATTAACTTCATCACAAAATGAATGTTCATAAGACCCTGAACTCAACTACTATAATAGCAAAAGGTAAATTACTAGATTTCAAATAGGCTAAATTTGTTAATTGCATCATGAGAGTAATCAAATAAAACACAAATCAAGAAGTTAGACGACGTCCAAAAGGCATGATATAATACCTGCGGATAACAGAGAACTTAGTCGAAGAGATGAAGCCGTAAAATGGAAAACCCGAATTTTATTCAAGGTTTTGATGCTTGCCCCTTGGGATTCTCGAATCATAATTCTAGATTATGCGAATTGCACCTCACCTGGGATGAAATGGCAGCTTCTTCATTTGAGGTTTAGGCATGTCCGCGTCATTTTGACGTTATCCACCTCCCTATTAACATATCAAAGCTTAGAATGAGATCATATAGAATGAGGAATACTTATATTTGAAAACCAAAAGAAGATTTTTTAGAAGACTAAATTCAAATCAAAGAAAGAAAATAACACTGTAAGGCATCGATTTTGAACTGGCGCTCATCTTCCCCATCGACGGATTTGCGTTTGTCGGAAAGGCCGAGCAATGAACCGCCATCTTTGGAAATGGTCAACGGTGCCATTTGAACAACCCCCCCCCCCCCCCCCCCCCCCCCGAGAATAAACACATAGTAGGACGAATAGGTAGTAGACGTGTGGTTTTCTTTACACACGTCAGATAAAAGTAAAGACACGTGTCAGATAGAAGGAGGTGGCCCTATAAGCACAACACACACAAACTTCTCCTTCCCTTTTCTTTGTATTTTACTTTTGTGTTACCGTTTACTTTTAGATTATTAAAGTTAGGAAGAGATTACGTACAAAACTTTCTTAACGTAAGAACCGTAGGAAGGCTTCTCAGCCCTTAGATGTAGGCGGAGGCATGATGGTAATTATCAACCTTAATCATGGTCGGCTTAAACAAACCAAAGGTAAATTAGGAAAAACGTTAAAAACTTTTTTTTGTTCAACAGAGGCTTAAAACGAAAATTAATTTAAACGATTTCAAATCGATTAAACATTTTGAAAGATTGCACAATCAAAAAAACAAATAAAAAGTCGATTACATTGAACGAAAAACGTAAGAACAGTGTTTCAATCTAAAATCAGAAAAACAGAGGATTATATACTGAGACGATAAACATAGGATTATGAATAAATGCTGGTTATAGTTGTGAAATACTTTCGATTGTATTTCAAAAAGAAGGATTAAACATAAAACAATTAGGTTAACAGAAGTTGCAGAAGAAAATGAAGAAGATGGTGATAACAGAGTGTGTAAAACGCACGTACATGTATGTTCAGTATTGTAAACGCACGTTGTATATTCCTTAAACGCACTTGTATATTCTTCAAACACGCGCTGTATATTCTTTAAACGCGCGTTGTATATTTTGGGTGTGACAAACAAAACACACGTTCATTATTATAAACGCACGTTGTATATTCTTTAAACGCACGTTATAAAAAAACAAACACACCTTTGAAAAAATGAAACGCACATTTGATTTTTTTTTTGGGAACAACTTTTCAAACGCACGTTTGATTTTTTTTTCTTTTTGAAGTCATACTCATTAACCAACAATTTTCGTTTAATAAATCAAAGCTTTCACCATGGCTGCTGTTGCAATCACTTCAAAATTCCCCGTTGTTGAAATCACTTCAAAATTCGCTGCATTCAGTCAACGATCTTCAAATCTATCCAAATACCCATTTCAATTCAATCCAATCCCGAAATCCCCTATTCAGATTTCTCCATAACATTCAATAGAAATGGAAGAATTTTTCACTGTCCATAACCTCTTCTCGATCATCATCGTCGTCGTCCTTCTCATACTGGTTCTCTCTCTCTCTCTCTCTCTCCTTTGTCTCTCTCTCTTCTTTCTTGCTTTCATATTTCTCAAATCTCCTAATTCTCTCTCTCTCTCTCTCTCGGTGCTCTCAATCTCTAAGCCCCTGTCCAGAACCGGTACTGGGTGTATGTGTGTGTGTTGATGTTGGTACGGTGGCTCCACCGTTCGAGTGGTTGTTGCTGACTGAAGCTCTGTCGTCGATGGCGGTGGGGAGGTCTTAAGATCCTCCCCTTTCTTCTTTAGATGCGTGTGTGTGTTATAATAGAGAAGGGTGAGTTTAAATGTTTTATAAAAGTCTAAATTACATTTTTAATCAACCAGAATTGATTTAATTAAAGTTAACTATGGTTTACAAGTATCAAGATATGATGACTTTCTACCCTTCGTATATTAAAGGGACTTTGTATCATATATTTAAATTTCTACTATATCTTCACTTTCTAATTATACACAGGGCGGACCTACTGTTCCGGCAAGGGGTGCGGGCGCCCACCTTAAATTTAAATTTTTTTAGTATTATACGTGTGTGAAAATCTCAAGCGCCCCCGTAAAATTTTACAATCGCTCCCTTGAACTTTTGAAACCAACCTCCAAGGCTCGATAATCTTGTCTGAAAGTTTTCCGGCAACTAGCATGTTATTGTATTATGCGATGAAAGGATACGTAGAAGGAGAGAAAATGAATATGAGAGAAGATAAGGTGTAACCGATCTTTAATCTTTTATGATTTTAAAAAGCCCCTACAATTACATAGTGAAACCAAAGACTACATTTAGTATATTATACTGTGCAATAAAGTATTAAACTTGTTTTTGACATTTTGAAATACAAAAATTTTAGAAAAATAGTGAAGTAAACTTATTAAGTTTATTTATGTAGTTTTTTATTTTCGTTTGTTAATGTGAATTAACTTATAAAAATATTTTGGTTTGTTATTTATTTTATTATATACACACACCATTTTACCATTTTATTTGCCTCATATTTATTGCTTTATTTTTTTATACGACTCTAGCACACATTCATCGGTGTATTGTATCGAGTAATTTGGTTTTACAAGTATTAGTTAATTCTACAATGTTTATAAGATACAAAAAGTTCATTTTTCGATTCATACTCATTCTTAAGCTTGTTGTATATTGATTTGATTGATAGAAATTTTGCTTGGTATAAATTTGCAATGTGAAAATAATACAACCATTTCGGCCCTTCAAATAAAACATTGCTTGCCTTTAGATTTTGAAAATAAAAACCCGTAAAGAACAATTTAGATATATATTAGATTTCATGTAGTTATAATTACGCTTGATGTGCTTTTGTTGATTATATAAAATATAGTTTGCTTGTCTTATATTTTTATGACCCGACCCGAAGCGAATCGAACCGAAAATTATATAGCAAGTGCCAAGTGACACCTAAAAGTTTCGCCCTCATAAAAAAAATTTCTGGGTCCGCCACTGATTATACATGGTATAATATAAGGCTATGGGGTGTGGTCACCCTTCCCCCTTGTCCACATCAGCGCCACGTTATTTCCCCCTTCCCCTCCCCCTTGTAAAGGAAATGGTTCCCCCTCCTTCCCCCTTCCCCCTTCTATATTATTATTATCTCTACTACCTTATTAAGGAGGAGAGATGGGTAAGAAGGTAATTTCACCATCATTTTAAGACGGCATACAAAAGGTCTCATGCATAAATCTCTAACTTTTACCATTTTCTTCCATCTATGCCCTTATGTACAAGTCACTAATACAAATCAATTGCACCATTCAATACATTTAACTCATGTATTAACTTTTTGTTACCTAGAACCATTACCAAGTAAAAGATTAATTCATGTAACTTGTTTTTAATGGATTAACTTTTTGTTACCAATGGAATTTGAATTATCACCATAAGAAAAGGCTAAGCCTTGTTTATAAACACTTTGTAACCAGTAGGCTAAAGGCTCTTTGGTTCATGTGTGTAACTAAATGTTGCAAATAAAAATCAAGCACGGATCGGATTAGATAAATGACACTATGGTGTATAAAGTTTTGACAATTTAAAATGTGAATAAAAATACATACCCGCGGCAACGCGCGGGCATTCCACTAGTATTATTATATAATAAAGTAATATTACTATATATAAAGTAAAGTTAGTTATAATATTATATAATATAATTGTCTTCGGGGAGAACGGTTCACGCCGGTGGTGCCGAGCTATCTTCGGCGGGGGCGGTGTACACCGACGGGGACCCCGTCCACATCAGCTCATCGAAGCTCCACCCCGTCCCACACCCTTAGTCTAATAGTTGGTTTATGGATGTTAATTTTACCGTTAGTTAGGAAAGAAGACCTTCTAACTATGGGATATATAAAGCAAAGCAAAAAAGCAATATGCCGTTCTCTCTCTGTCTGTGAAGCGGCTGGTTAGGCCCACATCCCCATCATCCCAGCACACAGGGAGGCCACCCATAATATTATTATTATCATTATTCTTATTATTATTATTTCTCAACAAACAGATAAAAAAGACCAAACCCCAACCTTTCCTCTCTATTCATCCCTTAATTTCAACCTAAACTGTTATATTTCTCTCAATTATTATCCAATTTCTGTGTTATTAGGCTTCTCTTCCTTATTATTCATCTTAAACCCATTCCAATTCCTTCAATTTCGTTCAATTTTGTCCAATTTTGTTGAATTATGGTGACGAGAGGGAGCCGATCGGAGAAGGTAAGGAGAATATTCAATCAATTCGATTTTAACAGAGATGGTGGTTTAAATAGGGAGGAAATGTCTGCCCTAGTTGTTGCTGTAAACCCTAGGGTTAAATTCAGTGACGAACAAATAACCGCTATACTCGACGAGGTTTTCCGTACGTATGGTGACTTTATTGACGGCGACAAGGGTCTTACGTACGACGGGTTGTTACGTACGTACGATGATGGTGCTGGTGACGTGGATAGAGATTTTGAAGCGTTAGGGATTGAGTTGAAAGGTGATGATAATATTAATGATGGTATTGGAGAGTCTTCTGGTTTGGCATTGGAAGAAGCTTCTACTTCTTCGGCGATTGAGCGGGTTTCGTCGAATGGAACGGGTGCTGGCGTGCAGAAGAAGCATAGGACTGCGGCGTGGGCGGCGTCTCCGAACCATGGGATTGTGTTTGATGACACGTGGAAATTGGTGGATGATTTGGAGATTTTGATCAAGAGGTTGAAAGCGAAGCAGGCGAAAGATGGGAAGGCGAAAGGGGAGAATTTTGATGTGTATTCGGATCCGGGGTGGTCGAGAGAGCTTGGGCCGTCTTCGGAGATTGAGAAACGGATTGTTTGGGAAGAGAGTGGGCATGATTACGCTGTTTTGTTAAGGAGTTGAGTGCGTTGAGGTCTCGAGCGGATGGGTCGAGGTCAAGAGAGGAGGCGTTTGATGGGCATATGGCGCTTGGTCGGGTTTTGTATGATCAGCAGTTGTTTAAGGAGTCGTTGGTGTGTTTTAAACGGGCTGCTGAATTGCAGCCTACGGATGTTAGGCACATTTTCGGTCTGGGAATTGTTATCATGTATTGGGTAACCAATACAGAAGCGAAAAGTGAGTTTATTTCGGCTTTGGATGCTGCGGAAGCTGGAGGTAATCAATGGGGTTATTTGCTTCTCAAATTCATGTGAATCTTGGTATTGCTCTTGAGTTTGAAGGTATGGTTATAAGTGCCTGTGAGCATTATAGAGAGGCTGCGATTCTTTGTCCGACTCATTTTAGAGCTTTGAAGCTTTTAGGCAGTGCTTTACTTGGTGTAGGAGAGTATAAGGCAGCAGTGAAGGCGTTAGAAGAAGCAATTTACATGAAGAATGATTATGCTGACGCGCATTGTGATTTGGCTTCGGCTTTACACGCGATTGGTGATGATGAGAACGCAATTAAGGAGTTTCAAAAGGCTATAGATTTGAAACCTGGTCATGTTGATGCTTTGTATAACCTTGGTGGTCTGTATATGGATATGGGTCGTTATCAACGGGCTTCAGAAGTGTACACGAGGGTGTTAGGTGTGTGGCCTAACCATTGGCGGGCTCAGCTTAATAAGGGGGTGTCGTTGTTAGGTGCTGGTGAGACGAAGAAGCTAAGAAGGCTCTGAAAGAAGCATTGAAAATGACTAATAGGATTGAGTTGTATGATGCCATTTCTCACTTGAAGCAGCTTCACAGAAAGAAATTGCAAGGAAAGGGGAACGGGAATGGTAATGGGGATGTTGCGTTTGTTGTTGTGGAACCGTCGAGGTTTAAAACCGTTGGTGAAAAGACGACGTTGAGGCAAGAGCTTGCTACTGCTCTTAACATTAGAAGCTTTCAACGATCGACAAGGTTGACCCGTTGTGATGTTGACCTTTTGAAGAAGGAAATGAATGAAAACGAGACTCCACTGTCATATTCGGGTAACGGGCCGCCTGAAAAATCTATACGTAAGGCGTCTTTAGAGGTTGTTCTTCGACGGTTGCTTAGTTTCTTGAAGCCCGAAACCTTTGTAGGAGCAGTGAAGGCAATTAATCTCAAAATCCTTACGGTTCTAGACGAAACTGAATCAGGTCGGGTTGATTTGGGTATGTTTTTCGCGATTTTAGCTCCTATATGTGGTGGTACACCAGATAAACGTAAACGAGTAGCATTTGATGCACTTCTATGGCGAACCGTCCCCGAACAAGGGGTTAACGGGCAGATAAAGAAGATCGATGCATTACGTTATATTAAGTTATTGCGTGCAATCTACATCCCTACACAAGGTGCAAGTGAACTGCTGGAGATCCATGGAGAAATCGATACTTCAATGGTGTCGTTTACCGAGTTTGTTGTTATGTTTGATGATCCAGATTGGGGTTTCGGTATAATGTCAACTCTTTTAAAGCTTGAAACTTGTGATAGGAACGGCATGGTAAACAATCATGTGGCGTTTGTCGGTACCCGATAATTGGATCGCGGTTTAAAGAGGTGAAATCGCAGTTTAGCCTTTGCAGTCAATGTTACAGTGAAGGAAAAGTGCCCCCAAGTTTCAAAAACGAAGAGTATCGATTCAAAGAGTATGCAAAAGAGAGTGATGCAGTGAAAGATAAGTGTTTGTGGTTTAGTAAAAGCTCCTCAGGTACCACTACTAAAGACTAATTTGTAAAAGCCCATATATTATTATTATTATTATTATTATTATTATTATTATTATTATTATTATTATTATTATTATTATTATTCTTTTAGTTGTTGTTTGGTGTGTGATATAACTCGGGAATGTGTTCATAGTGCTCTAATGTCATGTGTATAATAAATCCTGAATTCTTTGTTTAACAATCTTTAATATGTATTCTTTCTCTTTGTTTCTGACCCAATTTGTTTGAATAACGGGCCGAGCCGGGCTAGGGCTGGTTAGGACCGGCTGATGGTGTAAGATTTATTTTATTCTCCTTGTTTTTGACCCATAAAAGTTTGAATAATGGGCTGTGCTAGGGCTGGTTAGGACGGATCAGAGCGTAAGATGTACTCGTTTTCCTTAATTTGACCGATAAAAACGATGAACGGGCCGTTAGGACGGGGTCAGGGTTAAGATGGGCAGAAGGTTTGTCTTTATGTTATTTAGAGGTTGCAAGTTGTGCAACTCCTGAAAATAGGACATTTGGTGACATAGTAAAGTTGATATGTGTGGTTGGTCTAAATGAATAAAGGACATAGTGCAATAAATAAAAAGTGCATCTAGATGAACTACAATTTTTAATGCAAGTTGTATAAGTATGAAAGTTTCAAAGTAGCCAAAAAAGCACAGGAGCATTAATCAAACATATAATAAGAATTGGTTTGTTTGGTTTGGTTTAGTTGGCAACATTTAAATAAGTAGTGTTGACTTGTTGGTAGGGATGGTACAACTTTGATTGCATGATGTACAACATAGTTCTGCAAAAAGATAAAACATGGTGGTTGGCATGATCATGATCATGATCATGATCATCTATTTGGTTGGTCATAGTTGTTTATGTTAATGTTAAAACAACCCCTTATTTAATAGGGTTGTCTAACATCACTGTATGATTAATTAATCATTATATGATTGTTAAAGATATCATTAGTGATTGTTTATGGTTAGCGGGTCAGTGTTTGCTGATCATGGTTTTGTCGTTATTAATTGTGCCAACAAACCAAGTCACTAGCCACTGAGCCAGTCCACCACCTTAACCATAGTTTCCAAAAGTCCAGCCACCTCTGAGTTGTGCCCAACGCATTTAGCATACCTTACACTAGAGGTGAACAAAAACCGGGTTAAGAACCAGAAGCGGTTTCTAACTTGGTCTTAAACCGATTTGGATAAAACTGGTTCGGAACCAACCCAAACCACTAACCAGCGGCTTGTTAAACCCTAAACCAGTCAAACCCAAACTGAACCAATTATATCTCGGTTTGAAACCCAAACAGATCATCTCTCCCTCAAAAACCGGTCTCAAACCAAACCGGTTATTACATTTCTTTGACCAAAACCGAACAAGTTTCAAGTCGTACCAGTGGGTTCAAAACCAATTTCCAACAGTTTTTATCACTACCATAGCATTGGAGATCGCTCTTACTAGTGGAAGAAATAGTATCATGGATGATATTCATCTGCTAGTTTGATCTTGAAAAATTGTATTTACACATATTTCAACCTGAAAATTAATCACTCATACTTATGCATTGGTCTACACCATACATATTTAGATTTTGCTTGTAACTCGCGTCTTGTTCGATGTTCATATTCTAAACCATTACAAAATTAAAAAGTAAAGCACAAAAATGAAATACATGTTACATAAGATGAATGGAAGATGGGCCAGTAAAGGCAGCAACTTTCTGAGCTTGTTGAGCTTCACTCTTGTATAACCCCTTTAAATCCTTTTTAGCGCGCCTTGCTTCTCGTTTTTCCTCCTTCACTGCAGTCTGCACAGATAAAATGTCAATAACTTTCTATAAATCTAACATTTATAATACAAATATATACCTTTCGCTCTTTCTTTTCTTCCTTCGTTTCTTGACCAAGTTTCTTCCTTGGAAGCGGTACGTTCTTTGGTTTGTTCTTATCTTTTGCAACATCTGTAGCATTAGTCCTGTTGTGAGGCAAATAGTCAACCGGGAGCATTTCTTTTCCTTTAAGAGCGATTACATGCGTTGGAGCATTGAACGCCTTGTTGACGGTTTCAGTCAACTTCTTCTTTCTCTTCCCCCCTGGGGCTTCAATCTTCCCCGGGTGGTTATCCAGATTTGAATAGGTAGTTATAATAGTCTCGCAATCCCAGCCTTCGGATTCATCACTGCTTTCTTCCAGAAACACGTCTTCTTTGTCATTGTCGTTTTCATTTTCATATTGTTCAGCATATTGCATGCACCGAGGCCTCAGATCAGCTGCGGTTTCTAGTGTAACAGGCACTTCTTCTATATTTTTGTCATTTGAAAGAAGTTTATATTTTCCATCTATTTCTAAAGGAACATTATTTTGCTTTTCGGCAAAAGACTCGTGACCCTCATAATCTTCGGATGAGGCATTGTCATATTCAGATTCATCATCTGTAGCATATTCCTGAAGTTCAAGCTGTAAAAAACAAAAAAGTCAGTATGCAACGGTATTCATTCACATGGAATTAACTACCAGAATAATAGAAAGAATTGTAAATAACATGAAAATATCACCAGATCAAACTGCTCATCCAAAGGTCGACGTTCTCTGGGCTTTGCATCAACCAAAGTCTCTGAACTCGCAATGTTGCGAGCAATGGTATCTTGTGAGGGATTCGTGTAATAATCATCTTCTTTGCTCTTTGCATATGATTTTTCTGTTAAAGTTAATTTCTTTTCGAGTTCAACATCTTCAGATTCATCTGGAAGATTTGCATTTATAACAAAATCTTCTTCCAAGTCTTCAACATCTGAACCAAAACGTGATTGGTCACTATCATCTAGCAATGCAGCCACTTCAGGATCAATCGCTTTCTGAATTCTCACAGGAACCGTTTTGACTGCAACACCATAGATTGAGTTCTTGTAGGAATCCTCATCGTTTGCCTTGGAAACATCGATTCTAGATGCATCATATGCCTATAAATAACAGAAAACAAGGTAAACTTGCATGAAATCTATGTACCAAAAGACAAGAAAAGATATGCTTCATCGATTAAATAAAGATCACCCAAATAAACAGATAGGTCAACAAATCCGCCAATCAACAAAGCTGCCTTCACAGAAGAAAAAAAACACTGCTTGCAAACCAAAAAAGTTCTAGTAAGCTATGTTGTCAAAAGTGAGCGCCCAGGGTGCCTAGGTGCTTTCGTGCAGAAGCACAGCCAGCGCACAATATGCACTGTGCCCTACTTCCCTGAAAGGCATAGTTTCAGGCTCTCAGGCGCAGGTTCAGAGCATTTTCTGGCAAGAGTCTGGTTGAAAATGGTAAAAAAAAACTCTAAATAAAGCTGGAATCATGGTTTAAAAATTGCTTGAGGCGTGCGCCTCAAAGCGAGGCGCCAAAAAAACGAGTATGAGGCGCGCCTCACGGGGTCTAGTCTGTACATACGCCTCTAAGGGCTGAGGCCGTCAAGAAAATGTGCGCCTTAAGTGGTTTAGGGTGTTTTTTTATGTGTTTTTTCTATGTTTAAGACTTTCTGGGTCAATTATTTTCTATGTTTTATAAGATATATAATTTTTATATTTATTTTCTGATCTCGCCACGGGCTTACGCCTCGGTTCGCCTCGAGGCTTACGCCTCGTGAGGCGAAGGGAAAACGCCTCAAGGCTTGTTTCCGTTCTTTTAAACTTTGGGTGGAATAAACCTTAATAAGCATTAAATGAACCAGAACAAGCCTAAAACACGTCTAAACCCCAAAAAAAAGGTATTTTATGCTATGCACCTAGCTTAAAAAAGCCCTCGCTTTTTAAGCGCCTAAGCTCGAGTTAGGGCTATGCGCCATGACAGCATAGCTAAGAAGATGTGACTTGATTACTCTAAGGTGGTTCATACCAAACCAGTATGAATGGTTCACACCAAACCAGTATGAACCAACCAAGATCGAGACTGTCTAATATCTGCATGGAAAATCTTGAACCAAATTGAACCAGTCATAGCTCAATCGATTCCAGTCTAAACCGGTATATCTCAGTCAGTATGTCAGACTGGACTGAGACTGCCAGGATTTGGCCTCATGAGCCTGGCAGAACCAAGTAGAAGTAGGTGTTAGCAAGAAGAGGGTTTCCTGGATGTTTGCAGGTGCGAGTCAAATCCTTAATGAGGTTATAGTAACATGGCAATCAAAACTTAGATAGGGCTGCGCAGACACGGTTTTAACAGAATATAACTAGAGAACGATAAACAAAAACAGCTACGAATGATGAACAATGGCATTCGAGATAACCATCTGTACCCATAATCACTAATTCAACTTAAAAATATATAAGTTAATAAGTCAAGCGGTTTAGCGTCGACCGATTTCGAACCACAGCTGACAGAAAAGCTACCAACTTTCATACCTTCACATCACTACCAGTTATCCACAGCCTCAGTTCCCTCAATTAAAGTAACAAACTTCAGCCCATCATTAACCATAAATAGATTTTTTTTACAACTAATAATAACTAATTGCTACTTCAACTACATTTATCAGTATATAATAACTAAATACATATTCAAACATAAAACATAAAACGAACCTTGACATCACGAGGCAACTGATCTAATCTCGCCTTAGGGTTCTGAAAATACGACGACCCACCTCCAGTAACCTTAATCTCCCTCAAATGAGCCAAATAATTATAGCCGTCATCAGGAAACCCTAACTCCACTATCTCTCTCCGAACATCATCCGGCAACGATGACCCACCTGGCAATCGCCTCTCAATCCCCACATCATGACCTTCATCATCACTGCAATCTTCAGGAGCATCATCGAATATTCCGTTACCCTCGTCATCTGGGTCGTCAAAAAAGGGTGTTTCTGAGTTGCCGTCAACTCTAACGAAGACTCGGTCGCCAGAAGGTCCTTCGGAGTAATTAGGGTCGGAGGAATCACGTGAGATTAGCTGGAAAGTTGCGGCTTTTTTCTTGTCGATGAATTTCTTCTTCCTACCCATTGTTTGATAAATTATTATTATTATTGATTTGCAGGTGTGTGACTGGAAATAGAGTTTAGATGTGTGTTTAGGGTTTTAGGGTGATAAATATTATGGGCCTCTCAAATAAACCCCTTATCGAAATCAAAGTTGGATTTAAGCCCATAGCGAAAGTACTTTTATTTAATAATAATGGGCTTGAGCCCATTTCATCAGGGTGTCTGGTTAGTGGTTACTAGTTACCACTTGAGTTTTTTTTTTTTTTTTTTTTTGGGGGGGGGGGGGGGGGGGGGGGGGTTGTGTCTGTGTGTTATTTATTGGTCGTTTAGACTATGGGGGTGTGGGTTGGGAGGAAGGGATCGGGGAGCTGATGTGGCACCCTTCCTCCAACGGACTTCAAATTTCAGTAAGCAAGGGGATTTATTCCCGTTTGTCTCGAGCTCTTTTTAATATCATATTGTAAAGTGTGGTAGAAAGTGGAGGGAAGAGAAAAGGGGGAACACTACCCCCTTGATGGGGAAGCTGATGTGGACTTGAGGAGACGTGTCTTCCACACATCATAGCATTAGGTTTATGAACTTATTTGTTTAAAAGAAAATTTCTAATATCCAATAGTTTGATTTCAGGCACACCTACAGAAACCTACATGAGAGAATAATAATACTCATATACAAATGCAACAAATCATTGCTTGGTCACTTGGAATTGTAAGTTTGTAACTAGAAATCGAACATGTTTGTGTTCTTGTTATTGATTTACCTTGTATGTTTGTTCCAGTTCAACACGATTTTGAGATTATTTTTTTTTTGTTTTTTATTTATTTATTTTGGATGTTGTGTTCTTGACAATGTTGCTCGTTTGGTTATTCAAGGTTCTTGCTTATAAAACTAGACTAGGTTTGTACGAACGAAATTGGGTTGTTTGTATTGCTAATGGTTTTTATCATGTTTGTTTATTGGTTTTTGACACATACTTGATATACTTGATCGTGCAACTAGACTCTGGTTGGTGATTATGGTTTGATAATTGTTTGTTAGTATGTACTTTTGTTCTTAATTTTTAAAGGTGAATTTGGTGTCATCACGTTTGTAACTACTTTTCAAAGTAAACAACATAAGTGAAAAGAAAGTTGTAAGGAATTTTTAGTAATGTTTCTAACATTCCAATTGAGTGCTTATCATTTTCTTCACACTGGTGAAGGAAAGTGAAAATCATTTGACCGAAGGAAATGGGCGGAATGAAATCCAATTCAAATTCCATCAATAATCAACCAAACACAAAATCCGATGGAATGTTTTCAAATCCATATTCGAATTCTCAGTTTTCGTGAACCAAATGACCCTTAGATTCTAACGCAGTCAAGGACGAAGCATTTTGAGGGCCAGGGGTGCCCCCCCCCCCGGTTGTTTTTTGGCGCAATAGTAGAAATTTGCGATTTTCGTAGGTAAATTGTGTCCGGGTTAAGTCCAGCCCCCGCCGATTTGCCACTACCGATCGAAAAAATTTAAGTCCGACCCCTCTGATTGGTGAACCAAGCTTCACCCTGAACGCAGTCAACGCATTGTTTATCATATATTTCAAGAATATATAATATACTAATGTGTTTAAATCCATGTAAAAAGGGATTACTTTTAGGTAATCTTGTTGGTATCATTTAATCTATATCTATATCTATATCTATACTACTATATAATGGGCGTTTGATGGCTAAAAAGGTAAATTTACATCTTTTTTAAGATGGCATATCAAGAGTCTTAGTATAAATCTATAATTTTTGTCCAATTTCTTCCTTTTTATGCCCTCTTGTACAACATTCAATGCCAATTGTATATGTATCTAATACATATTTTATATCCATCTCAAGATGTAACTCACCCTCGTAAAACACAATAAATCTTAATTGAATGCTTAATATTAAGACTTTTGAGTGTCCATAAAGTGTATATGTATCCTCACCTTCTCATGTCTCAAAAATTACATATCCTCACCTTCTCATGTCTCAAAAATTACATGCTTCCCATTCTTCTCATCTCCAACCATAGAGAAATAGAATATTCTTCCAATTTATCTTTGAAAAGGGAGGACCAAGCATGTGGACATAGGTTAGTGCCTCTTACTAGCAGACTTTAATGGATGCGCGCGAGCATATCGAGCGTGAAATGGAACGATTTATGATTTGTGAAAAGGAGACAAAGACGAAAGCTTTCTGCATGGGTTATCAGCCTAAAACGGTATGTATTGCATTATTTTTTCCCAATAAAATATTGAACTTTGGCATACGCTTTTACTTTGTATTGGCTCAGTAACTTCATTTGATAAATTGTAAAATATTTGAGATTTAAATTAATTATCGTGAAGTTTCTTTGTTGATGATCTTTTATAGGACCCAAAGGAGATAGCCAAGTCAGGGACTAGAGATGGTTGAACATTATGGTATGGAATTATTTATCCAATCTAATGGCCTGCTCTTTTTTTTTACTCGAGTTTCGATCTTCTATTATTGTTAAGTAAAAATTTCTATGTAGGAAATTAAAACAATGAGAGATTTAAAGAGAAAGTGTTTTGAAACAGACGCATCAACTTAATTGATACAGGTAGGGCTGGCTATTTAGACACGAACACGATAACCTGACACGAACCTACACGATTTTAACAGGTTTCGTGTTTGGCCTTAATAGGTTTCGTGTCTATAACAGGTCGACACGTCAAGACTTGTTTATTTTCGTGTCGTGTTCGTGTTTACATGTTTCGTGTTCGTGTTTTATCGTGTATGTGTCTTAACAGGTCTTATCGTGTCTTGTCATGTTCCTTATCATGTCTTGTCATGTCTTATTGTGTCTTATTGTGTCTTATCGTGTCTTATAGTGTCTTCTCGTGTCTTTTCGTGTTAACTTATTTTACTAGGTGTTCCTTATCGTGTCTTATCGTGTTAACCTGTTATACACAGGTTTGTGTTCGTGTTTGAAAAAAATGACACGATTAGATTTCGTGTCTTGTTCGTGTTTACAAGTTTCGTGTTCGTGTCTTAACAGGTTCGTGTCTTAACAGGTTCGTGTAACCTGTTATGCCAGCCCTAGATACAGGATATTCGTGTTGTATATAATGTTATCTTTGCCCTAAGACTCACTAATCATATCATGTAGCTTTTGGGGTTTTATATCTTTTTTATTGATACTAGATATTTGATTTAATTATCTTATTCCTCCTAATCAGCAAGTATGGCTTCAATATAACTATATAGTATTTTCCAAATAACTTTCTATAAGTCGTTACATGTGCAAACCTTTTTAACAATTGGATTTGGCACATAGGCTCATTTTTTTGTTTTGCTTTTAATCAGAATCATATGTTCAGGACATGAAGCTAGGGGTGTGAATTAACACGCCATCAATCCAACACAAAATTTTTAGGTAGGGTTTAGTCTAAATGGACTCGGGTCAATTTAATATTGGTGGTCCCAATTCTTATCAATTTAATTCAACTTATTAGCATAATTAATTTCAGTTTGCAGAAACAACCAATCGGTTGAACATAACAAACACAATACTTGTTAAATAAACTGCATACAATGAAAAAAACTATAGAACTTACTAGGAGTTGAATTTTTTGACTGCATCATTTTTAACTCTGTATTACATTTTAAAAAATCTATTTTATAAAGCTTTGTTTATATACAACATAGTTTTATAAATGTCAAAATATCACACAGTTATATAAAGTATCCAACGGTAGTTTTACAAACTTATTCAAGGTACTCAAGAACTCATGGATACTAAATAATTTATAACTAAATATTAGGTTGTTGCTTCCTACATACTTAGTATCACCATAATGAATTGTCCATAAATACCTTATGACTTTTAGTTTAAAATCTATACATATAATAAACAAAAGTCATTTTAATGACATGGCACTCAAAGAGGGTATTCTCTTCATTGAGTGTGCCATGTGTCATCCCATGTGGCAAGGGTTTTATTTTAGAAAAATAATAATTTAAAATTTAAAAACAAAATTAGATTTTTATCTCTAATGTTTTCTCCCATAACTTTTAAACGTTAATATCTTTTATATACGAGATTTTTTAAAGAAAAAAATTACACCAAATTAACGAGCGTTTTATTATATTTCCAACGGGTACCATAATGCTATATAAAAAAACGGAGAAAAAAACGACTATTTTTTTGTGTGGTTTTGTTCATACAGGAAAAAAACACAAAGTGTTCAGATTATTTATTAATCATGTATAGGCAAGTCATTAGTTATGTTCAAACCAGTAAATATGATTTTTATTTACAACATATGTTAGCATTGGAGTTGTACATTGTTTTAGGTTAGGTTTTAATATTAGAGTTATACAGTGTTTAAGGTTATGCACTAACATTGAAGATACATTGTTAATTGTTTTAGGTTAAGTGCTACCCGAAGCTTTCCTGCATGTAACTGTAAAACGCATCAGTCTATTTCAGGTGTAAAATTGATATTTCAAATTAGATTTCTCAACCCAGGACGCTCCCGGGATATATTAGTTTAAAAAAAAATTGTGGGTTTGGGTCGGGCCTGTGATTAGGTGATACCTGACCCAATTACCCTTTTTTATATTAGAATATGATAACTTATGGCAGAGATTTGTTTAAAATAATAATAATAATAATAATAATAATAATAATAATAATAATAATCATTAATCATATATTGGCAAGTCATTATATATGTTGTCATATTAGATATTTTATTATGTCATATTAGATATTTCAACCCGGGACGCTCTCCAACAGGTAATTGCTATGTTTTTTTTTTCTACCATATTCTGAAATAACTCAAATCTTATTGTATGCAGTTAAAGACCTTTGACTGAATGTATTGGTGCTAAACAATCTTTGTCCCCTTGAAGTGCTTGGGATCTTAATATTCTGTTTTAGGTGTTGATGTTGTAAGGTGAAATGGATCTTTTGATATATTTTTTTTTAAAAGTATCTAATGTAAGTTGATACATAGATATCATTTTTATAGTTTAGATACTTCTAATTTTATTCACTTTACTTATATTTCTCAACCCGGGACGCTCGCGGGGTATAAGCTAGTTATTATATATGTAAAAAAAGTTTACGGGTGCAGCCCCGCCGCAACGCGCGGGTTCATGCTAGTATCATATATAAGGATGTATGTATCTAGTTTATTAAAATATAAGGGTGTATCTAACTCATTACAATTACAATATAGTTAACTTGATTTGGGAATAAGAGGAAGAATGTGGAATATGAACATGTTAACATGAATATTTTCATGTGACAATTCGCTCACATGTTTTTGATTTTTCTCTTCATTTAGAAGGAAGAGATTATTGTTGATATACCATAATTGTTATTATTCAATCTGTAATGATCTTTCCATACTACAAAGGTATATATTTTTTGATGAAAGAATTCTTATTTTGTTATTTTTCAACTATATGTTTTTTGTATAATAGATATGAATAGGTTACGGCGGTTTTACATGATGTTATATTACGATTTTTTAAAACTATGACGACTTTTACGTAATTTCCAAATAAACCATCACAACGTGTTTTCTTTCTATGTTTTGATGTGAAAACGCGGGTATGACGTGTTTTTATCTTCATTTTCATATAAATTTTAGTTTAAACCGGTATGCCGCATTGCAAGGATGAAATACGAATCCCGTTTTTTTATATATATTTTAAGTTTTTTTATATATTCTTTTAAAAAGATTATATGTTAGTGCCCGTAGTTTTGCTCGCCTCTAGTCTAATGACTTTTCAAACTTCTCGAGGACGGCCCATGATCATAACCAGGGGCGAAGGTTACTTGGGGCCATGGGTGGCCCTGGCCTCCCCTGTTTTTTGGCGCAGTAGTGAAAATATGCGATTTTCGTAGGTAAATTGTGTCTGGGTTGAGTCCGGCCCCGCTGATTTTCCACTACCAAGTGAAAAAATTTGAGTCCGGCCCCCACCGATTCCAAAACCAAGCTTCGCCACTGATCATAACCTAATCATCCCTCGTGTTTAATAACTACATATCTCACAAGATGATGCATCAATAGTCAAAGTTACTAAGCATAACCTCAACAAACCAAATTTCACAAGCAGATTGCAAATACATATAGGATTTACATTTGATACCACATAACGAAGCGGAGACAAATGACAGCTCTAGTTAGAATAGTGGAACGCTTGTTTGTGGAGGGGAAGAGGAGTAGAGGCGGACCAAAATTGATTTGGGTTGAACGGATTAGGCAAGATTTGTTTGAATTGCACCTCTCTGAAGACATGGTCCAAGATAAGAATTCGTGGATACGTAGGATCAAAGTTAAAGATTTTTAGGAGAATATTATTTTTGTGGCTTTCTTTAGAGATAGCCTTTGTGTTTTAACTTTATTTGCTATTTATTGAGGTCATTTATGTACTTATTCTTCTATGTTATTCATTCACTATTTTTTTACTGCTTGGTGTGTGTCTACTTAGTTATATTTTTGTGTGTGTTTGATCTCGAGCCGGGCGTCTCTCTGGAAGCAACCTCTCTATCTCTAATGATAGGGGTAAGGTTTGCCTAATTCTCACCCTCCCCAAACCCTACTAATCGCGTCGCTGGGACTTCTTGTGTGTTCGGTTGTTGTTGTTATTTGATACCACATAACGATGAATGAAATGGATTTCAACAAAGTTGCTACAAACCTCAACAATTCGAAAAGAAATATTAATACAATACATCTTGATACCACTAAATTATAAATTAATGTATGACAGATGCTGATGCATATGGAGATGTTCCCTGGATTTAGAGATGTAGGTGTTAATGTGTTATCCTGGCTTTCTCGCCGCTTTTTATGGTCAACATTAAAGTCAATGTTTCTCAAAATATCCATACCAACTTCTCATGTAGAATATATTCACACTAGATTATACCCCGGGAGCGTCCCGGGTTGAGAAATTTAATATGATATATCAATTTTACATATGAAATAGACTGATGTATAACTCTAATATTAGTATGTAACCTAAAACAAATTAACAATGTACAACTCCAATGCTAACACCTAACCTAAAAGAATGTAGAACTTTAATGTAACTCTAATATTAACACATATCTTAAAGACTAAACAAATGTACAACTCTAACATACTAATATTGATACATAACTTAAAATAACGTATAACTCTATTAACTTATTCGGCTCTGGTTGAATTTTTTTTTTTTCATATTTACTGATTTAAACATAATTAGTGACTTGTCTATACATAATTAATGATTTACCTTAACACTTTTGTGTTTTTTTTCTGTATGAACAAAACCCCACAAAAAAAATTCTCCGTTTTTTTATATAGCACTATGGTACTCGTTGGAAACATAATAAAACGCTCGTTAATTTGGTGTAATTTTTTTCTTTAAAAAATCTCGTATATTAAAGATATTAACGTTTAAAAATTATAGGGGGAAACATGAGGGTGAAAAATTCAATTTTGTTTTTAAATTATTTTTTCCCTAAAATATCTCAAATGCCACATGGGATGACACATGGCACACTCAAGGAAGAGAATGACTTTTTGAGTGCCATGTCATTAAAATGACTTTGGTTTATTATATGTATAGATAGATAAAGTTTAAAAATAAGCATATTCAACAATACATGAACCCATGCTACATTAAAAGCATGCCACACTGTCCTTAATCATCTTTTCCAATCATTCATCTAAAATATTCATTCCTTAGGCTAAGGGGTGTAGTTCTCCTTTGGCCCTTTCCTCCTTCCTTCCCCTTGTTCACATCAATCGTTTGGTTTGATTTAAGTTGAGAAAATTGCTCGAATATTCAATGCGGTTTGCGCAGATTTCACCTTTCGTCCCTAACTTTTAAAAATTATAGGTATAGTCCTCAACTTTTGACATTTTTTAACTCGAATAGTCCTTCGAGCTAACAGAGGTTAAATAATTCAGTTAAGTGATGTGTGTGAAATTACTAAACTACCCTTACTTTAATAAAAATATATAATAGTAAATAATAATACTAATTAATGTGGGTCCCACACTTCATCTTCTCCACCTCGTCACCTTCACGAGCTAGCTCGCTTAGCCTCGCTCGCGGCAACAATCACTTAAGTGTGTTATGAACCATGCGATCCACGTGGATATGTTTGTGGCTCGCGGCAGAATGCTCGCAGGCCGCACCACATTGTCTTATATATAGTCGAATATATTTAACTACCGTTAAACTTATTAAATAGATGAGTAGCAATTTCCTAGATATATTAATAGTTATTCACATGCCTTTGATTATAAAAATACATAGATAAAATGTTCAAATACCCATCACCCAATGGTATGGAGCTTGTCCAATGCTTTCCCCTTACAAAAATGGTGTATATTCAAATTTTTGTAAACACAAAGTTAAATGGTATTTAGATGTTAAGAAAGAAAAAATAAAATGTGTAAATTGGGTTGATAAATATAGGAGATGGTATTCATTGGCTTCTTTATGTTAAACACGGCTACGATTTCTATTTGGTAATGCCCTTTTCTAAATCATCTATCTATATATATAATAAACCAAAGCATTTTTAATGACATGTCATTATATTATGCAATCTCACTTTTGAGACATGCCACATAGGATGTGATGTGACAACTCTAGACCAATTAAAAAAACAAATAAATATGGTTTAAATATGATTTAACATAATCTATTAAATACATAATCTCTTAAATGTAAATATTAAAACTTTATTATTTTCTCTCTCATGTTTCCTCTCATAACTTTTAAATGTTAATATCTTTTATATACGATATTTTTTAAAGAAAAAAAATTACACCAAATGTTTGGAATTAGTTTAAAAAAAATTGTGGGTTTGGGTCGGGCCTGGGATTAGGTGATATCCGACCCAATTACCTTTTTTTTTATTAGAATATGATAACTTATGGCAGAGATTTGTTTAAAATAATAATAATAATATTCATTAATCATATATTGGCATATGCCATTTTTATAGTTTAGATACTTCTAATTTTATTCACTTACTTAGATTTCTCAACCCGGGACGCTCCCGGGGTATAAACTAGTAATAATCTATTCTATCTATATAATAAATGAAAAACTATGGTTGAATCCTAGATTTTTAGAGGGTCTTCAAGGATCCAAATCCTAAATGGGGCTCCATGAAAAAGTATTATATAAACCTCTTTTTTTTTTGTTTTGTCAACATCCATTTGTATGTTACAACATCTTCCTCCTTCCTATCCTAATAATTCCTTTCTCATTCCTCATTCCTCTCTCATTCTTCTTTTTGCAAGGTATGTTGTTCATCAAGCTTACATCAATCTCGAGATCTTTTTGATAATTTTTCTGCATTTTGATTAGTTTGATACATAATGCTTGCAATCATCTTACATAAAAGATAAACATAATCAGTTTCTATCATTATTTTTCTACAAAGATAAATCACAATCGTATAGCTATCAACCTTCTACAAAATATTTAACTACAAAACACGTTTTCTTATTAAAATAACTATCTAATCTGTTTTCGATTATGTTTCTGATTTGTATGATATCCATACATAGCGGTTTACTAACATATTAAAGCAAACAGAAATACAATCGTTTTATTTCGGATTTATTTGTAATGATAAGAATCTTTTTTTTATTAACACCATTTGATAATCTGTATAGGATCAAGTCTCTGCTTTGGATGAAATCGACACACAAGTAATTCTGATCATGTTTAATCATTGATGATATGATTGTGGTTTTAATAACAGATTGCAATAGAAATAATTTTCGAGTATGTGTGAATATAAAAAAAGATTAAAAAAAAAACAAAATAGCGGATTTCATACAAAAAAAAATTGAAATCAGTTTCGAGTATTAGTGACTTTATGGATACTTTAACAAAAGTTTGTTTTGCAGAACGCAAGAAATTCAACTTTCCAACTACGATGGTTTACATGGTTTTGCATGCCATGTTACAAATGAGTTGGTATGTTTATTTTTGATTATATGGTGATTGCCTAATTTTTTTTTTTGCGTATTCCATCTACAATTTTGTAATCCTTATTTATTTTTTTGAATATGTAGGTAATTCCTAACTTGATTGTTGAAATGGCTGGTTTAAATCAATCATCCAAAATTAAGATTAAATTTACCAATGGGTACTTGTGGTCTTCTATGTAGGTGTTCATTATCAAGTCCCTAGGTTTGTGTTTTTGCATTTTGAGCATCTACGTTTTCATTCATCTTAGATTACGAAAATTGCTTTACCTCTTATATATTTTTGTATTGTTGATTGTTTTGTTAAGGTTTACTGTCATTGGATAGGATGTCTTGTGTGAATCAGAAGGTATTTCTATTGGGGACTACTGCCTCTTCAAATGGTGTTCGGACAAACGTAGGCTTTTTGTTACCAAGATTGACACACAAGAAGTTATTGATGGGATGTCACCTTTGACTATGCTATAAATGTTAAGGCGATTTTTATTGATGTATTGATGGTTTCAATGCTTAATTTTGACTAAATTCAAAATTAATGAATGCTTGACCTTGACTAAATTCAATCAATACATAATGTTATAACATACGCAACTTAATCAATGAATGCTTGACCTTGACTAAAATCAATCAATACATAATGTTATAACAATAATAACAATGCTAATTTAAATGCTAAGGCGAAATTGATGGTTTCAATGCTTAACTTTGACTAAATTCAATCAATACATAATGTTATAACAATAATAACAATGCTAATTCGGATGCTAATTACCCTCCACTCTTTCATCCATTTCTTATTATTGAATTAATTGAATACCTATATAATGCTTGACATAACATATGGAGAACATTTTGTTAAATAACATTGAGTAGATAAAAAAAAATCACAACTAACTTTAATGCTTCACATGCGGCATTTATGTTATTGAATGCTTGACTTTGACTATATTCAATCAATACATAATGTTTTAACAATAATAACAATTTTAATTCGGATGCATATTACCCTCCACTCTTTCATCCATTTCGTATTATTGAATTGATTGAATACCTATATGAATACCTATATAATGCTTGACATACGCAACTTAATCAATGAATGCTTGACGTTGACTAAATTCAATCAATACATAATGTTATAACAATAATAACAATGCTAATTCAAATGCTAAGGCGAAATTGATGGTTTCAATGCTTAACTTTGACTAAATTCAATCAATACATAATGGTATAACAATAATAACAATGCTAATTAGGATGCTAATTACCCTCCACTCTTTCATCCATTTCGTATTATTGAATTGATTGAATACCTATATGAATACCTATATAATGCCTGACATACGCCAGTTAATCAAGGAATGCTTGACGTTGACTAAATTCAATCAATACATAATGTTATAACAATAATAACAATGCTAATTCGAATGGTAAGTCGAAATTGATGGTTTCAATGCTTAACTTTGACTAAATTCAATCAATACATAATGTTATAACTAATTCGGATGCTAATTACCCTCCACTCTTTCATCCATTTCTTATTATTGAATTGATTGAATACCTATATAATGTTTGACATAACATATGAAGAACATTTTGTTAAATAACATTGAATATATCAAAAAAAATCACAACTAACTATAATGCTTGACATGCGTCAGTTATGTTATTGAATTCATGACTTTGACCATAATGTTATAACAATAATAACAATGCTAATTCGAATGCTAATTAACCTCCACTATTTCATCCATTTATTATTATTGAATTGATTGAATAACTATATAAACAAGCCAAACCGTCTTGACATACGATTGTAATAAGACACGTTGAATGCACTTTGAGTAATCGCAAAGATATATTATTAGGTTAATTTCTGTTTCTCATCTTTGTATACTTACAATTTAAATATGCAACTTTTACAGATATCATTGGACATGTTAAGCAGTTTATTAATGCAAATGACAGTAAACCTACTCAGTTGAACACAAATAAAGGAGTGTTATTGGAGATACAAGATTTTGAGTTTGTGTTTTTATTTATTTATTTTTTTATATATATATATACCATTTTCAACTATTTAAACTGCTTTGTACTAATTTGTATCTCCAATTAATAGGGGCCTTACTGTATTTGTTAAGCTATGGGATAGATTCTCTGATCAACTTGCTAGATATCTTCAATTTCATAACAATGCAGATCCTCTGATTTTAATCTTGCAGTTTGGATTATTGCACCATTATAATGGTAAAAAAAATATAAGTATAATCTATTTTGTTTTGTTTATTAATCTAAAATTACCTATTGGCTTATACGTTTGTTATAATCAGGTTACCCTTATGTTTCTAATTCACCAAAGGTTAGCAAGTTGTTCATAAATGAAGAAATTGATGCCATCAACAATTACAGAATAAGGTTTTAAAATTGTACAGTACTTTTATATCTAAATATCAAAATTATAATATAAGTCTGATTATTTTTAATTTACATTGTAGTTTGTTGCAAAAGCCAATACAATATCCATTATCAAATTTTCGTTCATTGGGTCTGCCTGTGTTTTCAAATATTGAAAACGATTTTTTGGTCAACAACTGTTATTGTAACATTGGTGACATTTGGGAGATTGACATGGTAAAGACATATTACAGTATTGTTATATATTTTTTTTACTCTTCATTTACAATAAATGTTGCGTTAACTAGCAACACAATTTTCCTATTATAATAGGAAAAGAGTATCATTATTGTTGGGACTGTGATTGCTGTTTGTAAAGATCGTGGTTGGTACTATATGGCTTGTCCAGATTGTAACAGCAAGGTGTCTTTATACTATATCAATTCTAGCAAGAATGATGGTTCTGGAGACTATGAAGTGCGGGATGTATATGATTGCATTAATGAAAATTGTAAGCAGAAAGATATCATTCCAGTACCAAGGTGATTTTATCAAGATAAAGTCTATTTTTTATTTTGAAAATATAAATTCTCACATTTTTATATAAAGTTGATCTACATGTGGTAATATTTAATTTTACCTATTATATATCAGGTTTAGAGTTCATTTACGTGTTCAAGATGCAACCGGTGATGTTGAACTAATTTTATTTCATAATGAGTCTACTGTAGTAATTCCAATGTCTGCAAATACGTTGATTGAGGAAAATACGTTGTATACTTATTATAATACAAATCTATTATTGTTATATATATTTTTTTTGTTAATAAGTAAAACAATAATATTAATTTTAATTTTATACAGGTTGATCACACTGTCAAGTTTCCAGATGAATTATACTATTTACGTGACAGAGTTTTTGCATTTAAAATTTCCATCACTGATTACAACTTGAAAAGCTTCGATGAAGTTTATGGAATTTCTAACCTAACTGATGACAAGTTTATTATTTCTGAAATTACAAAAAAGTTTCAGTCTTTTGATCAAGTAAGTTAATTATGGCTAAAATTGAAATTTTTATACTCATTTTTTAATTTTGTTATACTTTTTTTTTTGTATCAGGATACTAGCAAAAACATAATGAATGAAAATTTAACTGAGGCAGAATGTTCGATTATCTCTGGTAAAGATGGTAAAACTAAACGCAAGCTGACAGCAGTATATGAATTGCTTGGGAACAATACAGTATCAACTGTTAAGAACAATGATGAGGCAAGTGAAGCTTAAATGGAGTGTGATTTGAAGATTAATAATGTTTATTACAAATAAAAACTTTGTTGATTACTACTATGCTATAAAACCGTTGTTTGTCTTAATTTATTTTTTGCTTCTCTTTCAGTATACTTATATAATCTCATCTATGGTTTTTGTTTTTGTATTTCATTTGTACGTGCAAATTGTGTTTAATTTCAATACTGAACACTAATTTGATAATATATATCTAAATTTGATACAAACTATATAATCTAATGATTGTATTTACATAACAATCATTGAGGCATGAGCTAAAGTAAATTACATTTATCGTAAAAAATAAAACATAAATACTAACAATTATGTTAATTTGTTAACTCAATTATATCTAATTTTATATTTCTAAGTTCTAACAAAGGTTGACTAATCAATCATGTCCCAATCTGCTTAGTAGGGGTGTGCATATGAAAACCGATAACTGAAAATAACCGAAACCGAACAGATAACGGCACCGAAAATAACCGAATCCGAATTAACCGATCGTTTACGGTTAACATATGGCTTAAACCGAACCATTCGTAAGTATATACGTAAGTATTTTTCATACATATATCCATGTATTTTGAACATATTTTCATGTATTCCGGTATATTTCATGTATATCTATGTATTTGAAATATATATTTTGTGTTATTCGTGTATTTTCATGTATATCCATATATTTGAATCATTTTTTATTTGTTACCTTAGTATTTCATGTATTTTTATTCCGTTTTCATATATATTTGTATCTTGAAAAAGCTCCAAACATTTTACTAGATACTTTAAGTTTATAATTTTGCACAAGTTTTATGTTTGGATATTAACCGAACATAACCGAAACCAAACCGATAACCGACAAATTAACCGAACCGAAGTAACCGATCGGTTTCGGTTATTGTTTTTCCTAAAACCGTACATCGGTTATCGGTTTTGGTTATATGTAAAAACCGAACCTAACGGACATTTGATCACCCCTACTGCTTAGTGTGATTAACATATACATTATTTGATAATATAAGATCTATATACTAAAAAAACAAATTAATATGATTTAATTCTTCTAATCACACAACAATTATTGAGGTATAATTGATATATTGAAAAGATCCTCATTCAAAGACCAGTCAATACATTTGACAACTTTTTATGCACTAAATGTGCTAATTTATGCACTAAATGTGCTAATTTTAAGTTCTTTTACCAATCAAGCTACAAATTTGATTAATCACAAATTTATACTTCACCTATATAATTACATCAATACAAGTCTTTCACACTTATTCAATCAACATTATCACATTGTTATCATTCAATTATATATTTCTCTGTTTCGAATACAGTGTTTTTTTCACATTCAGTTTCGTTCAGCCGTTGAAACAAAGACATTTGTAAGTGGATTTCTACATTACCTTATTTATTTTGCTTTCTTAAGAAACATAGTCCTTTATCATTTTACTTAATATACAACTATGTTTAATATTATTCATCTTTCACAGTTGTTACTACACATTCATAAGCATTGATTTTACATTTTATTTGTTTATTTTACAACATACATGCTCATTTAGATTATAAAGTTTTTTTAAGACATTTTTGTGATTTCCAAAATTTTGTTATGTGTGTTGTTTTTTATAGAAATTACAGAATTCAATATTGTCTGTTTTAATTGTGTCTTGTAATAAAACTCTCACCATTAACTTTGTTAGTTTTCTTTAGATAATACTTACATAAATAAATATGGAAATAATATAATTCCTAAACAATAAAACAGATTTAGAATTAAATTTCAAGATTTTATTTCATTTTATAAAGTTTACAATATTATTAAACTTACTTTCTTATGTAGTCTTGAATTCAGGACAAATTCGGTGTTATGTGCCATCTCTTTTTCTTGCCATTTGCCCAGGGAAAACTATACAATAAAAAAATCTTTCAAATTATGTCTATATAGAACAAATTGGTAAGGTAATCATATACTTTTGAGGTTATTGTGTTATTACCATAAGCGAAGACAAATGAATTTGTGTACTCAAAAAGACCATAATCCAAATCATTGTTTTTGAGTTGTCCAGTTGTTTGATAGTATCTGCATCAAAACAAAACTCGGAATTATAAATTGAATCATTAAAACACAAGCCCACTAACTTCTCTGTATGCTATGTATCTATTTCTAAAACATGTTGCTAACTTGCAGCTCAAAAAAGTAACATATGTGCCATGAAAAGTATTTCCAAATGTCAAAAATTTAAATCTACAAATTACAAAAAACAGAGATTATACTCAAGACAACATAGATTTCAATTAGACGTTTAGGTATTTAGAATAATGCAGAATTAGGTATTTTCAATACTTATAAAACAACAACCAAAGTTTGTATTTGTGCAAAATGATTCGCATTTGTCGCTAACAAAGTTATAGAATCCAACACGATTTCAAACATAAACACAGCATCGAAGTTTCTATTATTTAATGGAAATAATAACAATCGAACGGTTTAATAATTACCTAACAACGTCGTTGTCGTCCGATCCTTCATGCTCGTGTCATTATTTCTGTTCCTCTGTCAGTCTTTTTGATGTTTACAATTTGGTGCGGCTGGTTATCTCAATATAACTAACCCTAGATCTGAAAGAAAATAAGAAGCAACTTTGTTATCTGTTTTTCAGGTGGATCCATAATTAGCATTCGTGTATGTTAATACAAACCATAAGTCCATCAACATTCAGCCCAATTCCATATGCAATAACTGAAAAAATGCAAGCCCTATAAAACTTACGGCCCAAACCCCTAACACATATTATAAACATACAAAATCCTAACAAACCAATAGTTTCTTAATATTTAAATAAAAGTTGTTAAAAGGCCATTTGCACACAAAGTATATCTTCCGTTAGTAACATTTTTTTTAGTTTAACATCCATCATTTAAACGGATGACTGTAAGAGCCCGTCGGTTGATTATATTAAAATTTTAAAAAAATAAACCCAAATCACAAATTGAAAATTAATCAAAAATTAATTTTTCAGGTATATACTTATTGTATTCAAGAAAAACATATATTTTACAATGTCCGATCCCCCAAAGTATGATTTTTGTTTACCGAAATCTAAAGTTGGTGACCTGAGGCGTAAATCTAACGGTAATGATTAATCTTTGTTTTTTTCTTTTACATTTCGTTACATTGTTAGCTTTTTTTTATTTTTTTACACTAACAAATATTATAAACATGTTTGGAGATATCAATACCGCAACACCGTTATCCGACATATCAAATGGTACGTAATTTATTATGTTTCATCTTATACCTTTAATTCTTAATTTTTGATTAAGAAATAATAGTTTTTATTGTAATTTATTTTTTAGTGAGTCTTAATATCTCTGAAAGACGTAAACGGATGAATGCATATTTGGATAGTATAAGTTCAAATGTCGGTTGTTCACTTTCTAATGTTGAAAACATAGAAACCTCTACAAACTCTTTCACACCGCCATTAGTAACAATACAAGGTAAATGTTTTTTCTACATTTCAAATATGTGTTATGCTTACTACTTTCCATTGTCTTTTTTTTTGTTAACTTATTTGTCTTTATTTTATAGATAACACGCAGAGAACGCCTTTGTCAGGCATCTCTAATGAACGTTGTGAATCTACAAAGAGAAAAAAATCTAATTTTGCTTCGACACAAAGAAATAATCCTTTAGTAATCGAAGGTAAAATTTCTTTTATACGTTGCCCAAATATCTTATTTCTTACTGATTTCCATTGTTGTTGTTTTTTTACTTATTTCTTTTTATTTTATAGTTAACACGCAGAGAACACCTTTGTCAGACATCTCTAATGGTATTATTTATTTTATTTTTATGTCATCATTTGTTAGCGTATCTATTTATGTTAGTATATTATAGAATTGTGTTGTCCCGTTTTGTGTTTGTCTTCTTTTTCAAAGCATTCCATTTATTTATTTAATTTTTACGCAGTTTGTCGCAAATCGCAACATAGCAATCTATCTGAGTTTTATAAACAAAGGCGTACAGAAAGAAAGCGTATCTTGGATTCTAAGCGGACTAACAAAGGAAAACTAAATATAACACCTAACACTCAAACACACCCAGTTGACATTGTTGGTATGTTTAGTTTAGTCATGTTTACAAAGTATATTATAATAAATCAACATTTATCAAACTTATATTATTTTAATTTGTTAGGATCTTCAGGTGTAAGTTTGCCGCTTTCTAACATATGCAACACGCGGTCAACATCGAATTTAAAACGAAAACGCCCCAGTATTACTCCCATACCGATGGCTGACTTGGAAGAATGCTTAGAAAACCCGCATGGAGTAACGACAAACAATGTAATACAAGGCATATCTCCAGGTAGTCTTTTTTCGCTAATAACTACTAATAAAAAATATTTTTAATATTAATTCAACATTAGTTAAGAAATATGGTACATTTAATAAATTTGAATATCTTTTTTTAGCTTACTTGGACCATGGTGATCAGAATGTCACTTGTGAAGATTGTAATGCTAGACTGTGGAGATGTGAATCTACTAGAGGGCTTAATAGAAGTAATACTAAAAAAAAATTTCTCTCTGTGTTGTGGTTATGGAAAAGTTATGCTTCCTCCTTTTAAGGAGGCGCCACACAGTTATAAAGAGTATTTTAATGGAGTTGATTCTAAAAGCAAATTCTTTTTAAAGAACATAAGACGATTCAACTCTATGTTTGCATTTACATCCATGGGTGGAAAAATTGATAGGTCTATAAATCATGGTAATGCTCCATTCATCTATCGTATAAGTGGTGAGAACTACCATGCTTTGGGAAATCTTTTACCATCACGTGGACAAAATCCAGTATTCTCTCAGCTATACATATATGATACTGAAAATGAAGTTTCGAATAGAATCAATGTCGTTGGGTATGTTATTTTTTATTGTCTTTTGTAGAAAACTTTAAGGATTTTTAAGTACTTTCGATTCTAATGTATTCATTTTATTTATAGTGATGCAGATGAGGAATACTCATCAGAAAAGGCCCTTGAATTTCAAATTGTAAAGGAATTGAAAAAAATTGTTGGGATGCCAAAAACTCCTTGGTGAAATCTTATAGAATGGCGAGAGATTGTTTTCAGAAGAACCCTGATGCACAAGTCAAGCTTCGATTAAACGGAATGAGGAAAGAAGATGGTAGAACCTACAACCTACCCACGGTTTCTGAAGTTGCTGGATTGATAATTGGTGACCTTAATGAAGAAACAGATAAACGTGATATTATTGTGCAGACAATTGATGGAAAGCTAAAAAGAGTTACTGAGTTACATCCTTCGTATCTTGCTCTTCAGTATCCATTGTTGCTTCCTTATGGTGAAGATGGATATAGAATTGACATCCTTCACAAAGATGTTCCCTTACCAAATGAAAGCTCGTCTTCAAGTTCAAAAAACAAAAAAGATGACCCTCAAAAAAATGTTTCCTTACCAGATGAGGGCTCATCTTCAAACACAAAAAACAAAAAACGTGAAAGTGTAACAATGAGGGAGTTTTTTGCTTATAGACTTCAAGATAGGAGTAATGAATACTCGCTAATTCTTAATGCACGAAGGCTTTTGCAACAATTTATAGTTGATTCGTATACAATGATTGAGATGGAAAGACTAAATTACATTAGGGGTAAGCAAACCGTTCTTAGGAGTGAGAAGCATAATGTCCTAAGCAAACAAAGAGAAGAAGGACAAACAGAAACATCAACCATGGGTCAACGAGTTATTATTCCATCTTCCTTCACAGGTGGCGCTAGATATATGATGCAAAATTATCTAGACGCAATGGCAATATGTAAGTGGTACGGATACCCTGACTATTTTATTACAATCACTTGTAATCCTAAATGGCCAGAGATGAGAAGATATCTTCAAGATACCACTCTTAGACCCGAAGATAGGCCAGACATTTTATGCAGGTTGTTTAAGATTAAACTTGATTCCATCATTAAAGACCTGAAAGATAAACACTTATTTGGGACTGTTGAAGCTGGTGCGAACACATGAAGTTAATTTTTATTACAACAATATTTATTTTTTTTTATAACATTTCTAACTTATTTTCTTTTGGTTGGTCTCAATACTTTGCAGCTGTATATACCGTTGAGTTTCAAAAACGTGGATTACCACACGCACACATTTGTTTGTTTATGGCTGCTGGTTATAAGCTTCCTACAGTTGACCATATTGACAAGTTCATTTCAGCAGAGATACCGAATAAAGATGAAGAGCCAGAATTGTATGAACTTGTACGTGAATTTATGATTCACGGTCCTTGTGGTCCTTTGAACATGAGTTGTCCGTGTATGGTCAATGACAAATGTTCAAAAAACTTCCCAAAAAATTTCCAGAATGAGACTTCTATTGATACTGAAGATTATGCATTGTATAGACGCAGAGATAATGGTTCGTTTGTAGAAAAGTCTGGTGAGCAATTAGATAACAGATATGTTGTTCCATATAACAAGACACTTCTTAAAAGATACCAGGCTCATATCAACGTTGAATGGTGTAACCAAGCTGGATCCATTAAGTATTTATTTAAATACATTAACAAGGGTCCAGATAGAGTTACTCTTAATTTTGTCGAAAGCAAGAAAGTACCCGGTGAAGACAAAGTTGTTGATGAAGTCAAAGGATTTTATGATTGTCGTTATATTTCTGTGTGTGAGGCTTCATGGAGAATATTCTCATATGATATTCATTACAGGTCACCTCCTGTAATGAGACTACCTTTTCATCTACCTGGTGAACAAAGAATTGTTTTCGATCCTACGCAAGACATTGACGATGTTCTCAATAAACCCTCTTGTGCTTCCTCTATGTTTTTGGGTTGGATGGAACGCAACAAAATTGATGCCAATGCAAGGCAACTAACTTACATCCAATTCCCTTCACAATATGTTTGGAAAGCACAAGACGAAAATGGGAGGTTAGGCAAAGAATAAAGTCAATTGGTCGAATTCATTCAGTTCCTGCTTCTGTTGGCGAAGCTTATTTTTTGAGAATGCTTTTGAATAAGGTTAAAGGACCAACATCATTTCAAGATATTCTTAAAGTTGATGGGAAAGTACAATCATCTTTTAGGGATGCATGCTACGCAATGGGACTCCTGGATGATGATACAGAATATGTTGAAGCAATAAAGGAAACGGCTTTTGCAGGTTCTGGCCCTTATCTCAGAAACTTATTTGCAACTCTTTTAGCGTCCAACAGTTTGTCAAGACCTGACATTGTGTGGGAGGAAACATGGAATTATTTGTCTGATGACATTTTACGCAAGAGAAGAATAGATTCAAACTGTCCAGGTTTTTAACTTTTTTTAATATATTATTACTTTTAAATAGATTTTCTAGAATTTTTTGGACATATACTAAATTGTAATGATTCATAATTATTAGGAATGTAAATTATACTAATTTTAATGGTTCCACAGGTATAGGTTCCTGTACAAAGTACATTTTTCGTACAAAGTGTGAGAAGTCTATGTATTCATTGTGTTTTAAATTTTGGCTATGATGTTTTTGATTCCCTTTGCATTGATTTATACAGAAAAACGCCAAACTTTACAATTTAAAACACAATCAAATGTATTCAAGACATGAAATTTAAAACACACTGATTACTTTCTTTGTAGGGTGTTTTAGATTTTATGTCGAGAATACATTAATTAGTGTTTTAAATTGTTAAGTTTTGTGTTTTTCTATACAATACTATGTCAAAAGAATATAAAACATCATGCCTAAAATTTAAAACACATTGCCTATATAGACTTCTCACACTTTGTACGAAAATTGCACTTTGTACAGGAACCCCACCCTGGTTCCACATATTCAATTATTAATTTTATTTGTTAATTTTATTCTATATATTCCATTCTAAGACATTTTTTTCCCAGATTTGATCCTTTTAGACGACGAACTTAAGAATTTAGCTTTGCTTGATATTGAGAAGTTCTTATTGCGTAATAGTTGCAGTCTACGACATTTCGTAGGTATGCCATATCCTGAGAATGAGTTTCTATCATTATTAGACAATCGTCTTATTTGTGAGGAGTTGGGCTATGACTCAAACAGTTTGGTTGAAGAATTTGATTCTCAGTTCTCTTCTTTAACAGATGAGCAAAACAATATTTATAATTGTGTAATTAAATCTGTTGAGGAAAAAAAAGGAGGGGTTTTTTTTGTTTATGGTTACGGTGGTACGGGTAAATCATTCCTATGGAAGACTCTATCTTCATCCATAAGATGTAAAAGAAAGATTGTTTTGAATGTTGCTTCGAGTGGTATCGCTTCTTTGCTATTGGCCGGTGGTAGGACAGCACATTCCAGGTTTCGTATTCCTATAAACCTAACTGAAGATTCTATGTGCTTCATACCACCTAATAGTGATGTTGCACAGCTGGTTAAACAAACTGACTTGATTATATGGGATGAAGCACCCATGACTCATAAACATGCTTTTGAAGCACTAGATCGAAGTTTAAAAGATGTATTTGGTGTACATTCTGATGAGTCGTCTGATTTGTTATTTGGTGGAAAGGTTGTTGTGTTTGGGGGTGACTTTAGGCAAATTCTACCAGTTGTACCAAATGGAACTCGGCATGACATTGTTAATGCCTCTTTAAGTTCATCATACATTTGGCACAAATGCACTGTTTTAGAGTTAACAAAAAATATGAGGTTGCTTTCTGGAAGCTGTAGTTCTGATATTGAGGAAACTAAAAAGTTTGCATCTTGGCTTCTGGACATAGGAGAAGGAAAGGTTGATACAATAAGCGATGATCAGGATGTTATTTTGATACCTGATGACTTACTTATTTCCCAATCTTCGGATCCTGTTTTTGATTTGATAGCCTTTGTTTATCCTTCACTTTTGGATAACATCCACATTCCGACTTATTTTCAAGATCGAGGTATATTGGCACCGAAGAATGAAGTTGTTCATGAAATTAATGATATATTACTTTCAATGTTTCCCGGTGACGAAGTTGAGTATCTAAGTTCGGATAGTGTTTGCCAGTCTGAAGATGTTAACAAACAGGTTGATGAAAGATTAGTTTCTCCTGATGTCCTGAATGGTCTTAAGTTTTCTGGAATACCAAACCATCGTTTGGTTTTGAAAGTTGGCGTTCCCGTAATGTTACTCAGAAACATTGATCAGAAAAGCGGTTTGTGCAATGGGACAAGGTTACAAGTTGTTAAAATGAGAAAACGTGTCATTGAAGCGAAAATCATATCAGGAAGTAACATTGGAATGCGAACTTTTATTCCAAGAATTACTTTATCCCCCTCAGATAAGAAAATTCCTTTTAAATTTAGCAGAAGACAATTTCCACTTGCTGTTTCTTTTGCAATGACAATAAACAAAAGTCAAGGACAATCCTTATCCAGAGTTGGGTTGTATTTGAAGGATCCAGTTTTTTCACACGGGCAGTTGTATGTTGCGCTTTCAAGAGTAAGAAGTCGAGATGGACTGAAGATAGTTATAGTAGATGAAAATGGTGAATTGACGAACAAAACATCAAACGTTGTGTACAAAGAAGTCTTTCAGGATTTATGAATAATGTGAGTAATTTTGATGCAATTTTTTACTTATCTTTATTGACGTTATGTATATACAACTTCAATAATAAAGTATTATTTGAAACTTTTTTTTGTGTGCTTTGAACAGTGCGTTGCCATTTGTCAATAAAACAAGTTATGTACTAATTACAATTACATTAAAAATAAAAATATGATAAAAAGTCATTTACAAAAACACAATGTATTCATACCTTTTGTTATTTTTTGTTAAAGTTTATACTTTGGTTGAGTACTGATCATAATAGGTAATCGGTTTTCATTACTAACGTTACTTATAGCTTACAAAAAATATCCACTTTGACATGAAAACCATAGTTATATATTAGTTTTAATTTTAATACCCATTTAATATCAACGCATGACGTTTATATAAGAAAAAAAAATATCAGACTAACCGTTATTCTTAACACTTTACGTTGTAGCCACTAAACTTGAGTAATACAAGTCTTAGTTTAATATATATTTTTTATTTTCTATGGTTTGCACCGTGGGTCCCCACGGATCTCAAACCTAGTACCTCTTTTATAAATACTCCACTGACTAGATGCACGCACAACGTGTAAAATATATGTTTCCAAAAAACCGTTTTATATATGTGTTTTATTTTATAAAAACGCATATAAGCAACCTTTGTTGACTGATCTTTTAGTAAAAAGTACTAGCTAGAGTATTTACCATTGGTGAGAATGAGATAAACTGAGTATGATGATGATGACGATGACGACTAGCTAGAGTATTTGAATTTTTTTTCTCTCTCTTTTTTTACCGCAACAAAGCTAAGATATATATCCCCGAGAAAAGAGCACCTCTAGAGCTAGAGAGCATAGTAACAAATTAAACAAACATATCAAAACTACACCATTCATTCCAATCAACGAACAAACATGCAATGCTTCTTTCACCGAGTTTTTGGATAACGCCGCATTTTTGCAACACACTTTGATCCTATCCTAGTTACTTTCGTGGACATGCAAAGTGAAGAACATATTACACAAAGGTGCTGTTACATCATGAATTGGACATTAGTCATCTTTTATAATGTTTATCCTTATAACCAGCTGTGGATATATATATGGTGAACACCTTAATCTTTCTTGCTTTTCAGAGGTTGTATAATTTACTTTGTTGTTCACTAAACGGGCATCAATTACAGGAACTTTATATTAGTTATCGTAGTATCAGAAGTAATGAAAAATCATCTAATGTCTCAAAGAACATCTATGTTTCTTCATCTAAGAGGAATTTATAATTAACGTACCATTTATGACAAATTTATAAATATACCAACTCATTTGAGTCATTGTTATGATGAATTGATGATACACAACGTTGAGCTGCATAACATAAACTATGTGGTATAATAGATTTTTCTTCGCCACAAGCAAGTCTTAAAGTAGATATGCTAATTGATTCACGTATCATATTTTTCAAGTGCGGTTTTTACTATTAGACTGACCGTTGTGGCCCGTGAGCGAGCTAACGAGCCACGTGGCTCGCGAACACCACAACCCTTACGCGTTAACGGTCCCGCGAGCGAGCAGACGCGAGCTGGCTCGCGTGAAACTTCAACCGTTGGCGAAAATAAATATTTGACCGTTGGCGAAAATTTAAAGATAAAAATAAAAATATTTCGCTCTATATATATTTTATCTTCACCCACTTCATTTTTTTAAACCAAATCACCTCACATACATTCTTATTATCATTCTTTTTATTATATTAAGCACAAAAATGGAAAACGAAAACCCAAATCCAAACCCGATCCCGCCCTCACAAAATCTAATCCCAGTCTAACGTTGGACCATGGAAGAAGAAATCGCGTTGGTCAACAGTTATATTACGACATTTGAGGAAGGTGGATATGAGACTACGTAAACCTTTTGGAGCACGGTTGTAATTAGATTCCGTCAACAAACAAGTGATAACCATCATTCGAGGGAAGTCTTAACAGGAAAATTTATGGCTTTGCGGACAAAGTGCACTGTATTTGATGGGTTATTCGTAAGTGCGTTGAACCACAATGCGGATTTAAACGAGGCCGAGGCGATTGAGGAGGCCCGTAACGAGTACCGTTCAATGAACAACGATAACTATCCGAACGTTGCGGTTTGGAGAGTTATGAGACCCCACTTTGAACAATAATCGCGTTTTTAATATTTATTTGTGGTTTTTAATATTTATGCGATGTTTATTTATTTTTAATTGCATTTAATGTTTTAAGTCTAAATTATTTAATTTGTCTTTTTATATTATGTAAAATAACATTTTTAAACAATAAAAAATTTAAAAAAATAAATAGATAAAGCCATTGCTCAAAGCGAGCCATAATAGGGTCAAGTGACTTGAGCATAAGTTTTATCCAGTCTCAAAGTCCAATTGACACAATATATGAGGATAAAGCTTGTGCTCACCATAAGTCACAACACATAGTCTCATCAAGCATAAACGATTACACGATTACTATCTCATTGTTCTTGATCTCTTGTAGGATCCTGTCATCGGCGTACTGATCTGAGGAACAGCGAAGCAATTACCGTCGTCAAATTCCCTTTCACCATTTGATCTTTTGATCGTATTGAGGTTCATTGGAGCAAAAAAAGGTGATGACCCATTGATCATATGACTTTCAAAACCCATATTTGAATAAAACTGATTTTGATAAGAATAATGAAGCAGTGGTTGTGGCGGTGCTAAGGGTAGTAGAGGAGCTGCCGGTGGTGGCGCTTGTGGAACCCAAACCCCCATTGTTTCCGGTGAGAATGAACAATTCATGCTTCCAATTTGAAGCTCCTCATCCCAAAACTTTGCCAACTGATCATCCTCATCAACCTATAAATTCCACGGTTATTATATCAAACAAACAAACATACCCAGTAAAATATTATTCAGGACGCTCCCATTATTAACAACCATTTTTCATTTGTAATTTAATAAGAACATTTCAACCTCGAAATTTGTGGTTTATAGCAGTTTTTAACAAATGATGTGAATATCTCAACTAAAAACTATATGGTTCGAAAAAAGTGAGACGAGGAGAAACCTTACCTCTATATCTATCTCGATTTTCACTTGCATGTAAATTGTAATATGATAACAAAATACGGGACTAATTACTAACCTTGGAATTCAAGGTTTTATTATTATTATTATTATTATTATTATTCCGCGTTTAAAAAAATAAACTACCAACCTTAGTAAACGTAGGAGGAGAATCAAGAAAATCTTCAACATGCCAATCGGGCAGCGTCTCAATCAAGTAGTCCGATAAACTACTTGATACCGTAGATCCATGACCCGACCCGTTTACCTTCGGCACTCCAAACGACGTAACAATCCCTGGTTTTTGGTGGGGAACGACGGCGTTTTCGATGGCTGGTGATAACACAACCGGAGACAACTTAACGCCGGTCAGAAGAAACCGACAGTGGTTAGTTGTGTGTTCGTTGACTCTATGGATTGCATCATCACAGTCTTTGCATAGTATTGCTCTGTCTTGTTGACAGAACAACAAAGCTTTCTGATCCTGCAAAAAAATAATCAAAGTTTGATATATTAGTTGCCGTCCTCATATTCGGTATATCTCACTAATAGCAAAGCTAAAGGTAGACGGTTTTATCTCCACCCGTAGAATAAAGAGACTGCTAAACACCCGACTCGATAGTACTTTTACATCATGTCTTGGACATAAGGCATACAACACTCGTTGTTACAGAGGCTGATCGGTGCATGTATCCCTTATTAACGCCACCACATGATGCATGATTAACCGTCTGCCGCTTTTAACGTTATTTTCATGTTAAATAACATTTAAAGTAGTGCAATTTCAGTTTTGCAAAGCCACACATGACACATGTTATATGTGCACACCGTGTAGTCCGTAAGTGAAGACGATTATTTATAGTGGCAGGTAAACACGGACAACAAGATATGCCGAAACCCTTTTTTAATAGCAAAGCTGATGCTACTAATAAAAGTGGTTGTTGAAAATACCTGACAGATATCACAGAGTGGGGAGTCGGTAGGGGAAGGAGGGAGGAGGGCGAAGCGGAGGTGTTTTCCGGCGACAGTGTTGGCGTGGTGGACGCGGTGGTCGCAGGCGGTGCATAGGGCGGCGTCGTCGGCAGGACAAAACATGTATGCTTGGTGTTTGTTACAAACGTCACAGTTGATCTTCATTATACTATACTGTGAACTGTCGTTATACATGGGTAGACCAATCTTTATAAGTGGGTGTGGGCCATATGATATATCCCCACGTAATGTCATACACTCATATAGATATACTAGCTGATTACCCCGGGAGGGTCCCGGGGTTGAAAAATCTAATTTTACGTGATAGCCTATTGCAAATGGCTCAAGTTAACTAACCACAAAATCTCTCAATAATTGCATGTTCATAGTATTCTAATCAGTAATAACTCATATTCCCTAATCTAAAACCTAATAAGTAATCATGTAAAGAATCACTTATGTAAGCTGCAACTATTCAAAAACTCATCACATATCTCTAATTTCTCACATTCTGATGGCTCTTATAATTCCTAACCTAATCAACTAAACAAACACTTAAGTTGGAAGTTGTAATCATTGCATCTCATTATGCCATGTGGCATAATCAAGAGATGGTTGAGGCCACCATTGAACGCCACGTCAGCAACTATCAATTCTTCCCGGGAGTGTCCCGGGGTTGAAAAATATAACCATTCTAATAATACTAATACTAATAGTAATAATTATTACTCTTGTAATTATAATTAAATAAATAAAAAAAACCTTGCTATAAGGTGACACCATGTGTTGCAGTGTTGCGCGATTCTTTATCCTAGCTTCTCTTGATGAAGTATACCTAGTAAAATTCCAATGATAACATGGCGATTGGGCTGATTTTCAATATCGTAGATAAGAACCTAGTTTAAAAGAAAAAACATGATTAATGAATAACATGAACACTTTGTGTGTTTTTTTCCTGTATGAACGAAACCCTACAAAAAATAGTCGATTTTTTCTCCGTTTTTTATATAGCACTATGGTACTCGTTGGAAAGATAATAAAACACTCGTTAATTTGGTGTAATTTTTTTTTCTTTAAAAAAATCTCGTATATAAAAGATATAAACGTTTAAAAATTATGGGAGGAAACATAAGAGAGAAAATTTTAAATTTATTTTTAAATTCTTTTTCCTAAAATAACTCAATTTAATTAAAAAGAGAAATAATTCAAAAACACTAAAATCTTTCAATTATAATGCCACGTGGCAGTTTCATGGAGAGGTTGAAGGCACCATGGCTTGCCACGTCAGCAATGTTCAATTCTTTTATATATATTAATAGATACTAGATTATACCCCGGAAGCGTCCAGGGGTTGAGAAATCTAATATATATAACACATTAATTTTACATATGAAAGGATGTACCTAACCTAAAACAATTAACAATGTAGAACTCAAATGTTAATGCCTAACCTTAAACAATGTATAATTCTATTGTTAACATAATATTAATAACCAACCTAAAACAATGTAAACTCCAATGCTAACACCTAACCTAAAACAAATGTATAACTCCAATGTAACTCTAATATTAACACATATCCTAAAGTCTTAAAAAATGTACAGCTCTAACATACTAATATTGAAACCTAACCTAAAACAATGTATAACTCTAATATTAACATCTATCGCAAAGGCTTAAAAATTGCATAACTCTAATATTAATATTCAATACATAACCTAAAATAATGTATAACTCTAATATTAACACATATCATAAAGGCAAAAAAAATGCATAACTCTTACATCAATATTTAATACCTAACCTAAAACAATCTATAAATCCATTGCTAATACTTCAACATGAAGAAGCACTAAAAACCTAGCCGAATTGGTAAAACAAAAATCTTGGATTCCAACAATAAACTAAATAGCCATTTAAACCCGTTCAAGATTTACCTTGAGTAGTTTGATTTGTTACGGTTGTCGTCGTTATGATCTCCATCCGGATCTTTGGGTTCCAGATTCTTATTCAAGTCAGGCTCCCCCTCAAGACCACAAAAGTTGTTCTCCACCTTAACATTAACCTTAACCTCCCACTCCCATTCACAACGCTGTTCACACATACCACTCTATATCCATCATCATTCCCACACAATAATTTTAGATCATAATATCAGCTATAATTGATTTGTAACTAATTCTAATCGTAATCTGGTATCTAGAATCAATCCATATTGGTGAAGCCCAAGTTTAGCATCTTGTTAGGACCCTTAAACTCCTATTCATGGCATTTCACCTGTCACGTGTAAAGCTATCAGCTTTCCAAATTTCTTACATATAAATATTTAAGAATGTAAATGATGTAATTAATTCATATAACGTAGTAACTATATTTGCCGACAGTGATTTTAATTGTTTTCTTCTGAAACTCTGATGTCTGTGAGGTTTTCAAATCAATCAGCTTTGTTAATATTTTAACTTTATAGATACATTCACCAAACAGATAATCATTGCATTGTAGAGGAATAAGTAAATTGTTGGAAGTTTTTGATCGATTTTTTGGAAATCTTCACAGAGGAAAGGCTTGGCGGATTCTAAGAGGGCTTCGAGGTATTGATTTTCAGAAGACGACGGCAACCCTAGCTAATGTGATGTTAGTTTTAAATTATTAAACCCTTGTCACATGGGATGACACATGACATACTTAAAAGGGAGAATGCTCTCTTTGAGCACAATGTCATCAAAATTGCTTTGGTTTATTATATGTATAGATTGATACCTAACTTAAAACAACGTATAACTCTATTAACCTATTCGGCTCTGGTTGAAAAAAATTCATATTTACTGATTTAAACATAATTAGTGACTTGTCTATACATGATTAATGATTTACCTGAACACTTTGTGTTTTTTTCCTGTATGAACAAAACCCCACAAAAATATTTCTCCATTTTTTATATAGCGCTATGGTACTCGTTGGAAAGATAATAAAACGTTCGTTAATTTGGTGTAATTTTTTTCTTTAAAAAATCTCGTATATTAAAGATATTAACGTTTAAAAATTATGGGAGGAAACATGAGGGTGAAAAATCCAATTTTGTTTTTAAATTATTTTTTTCCTAAAATATCTCAATGCTACATGGGATGACACACTCAAGGAAGAGAATACCTCTTTAAGTGCCATGTCATTAAAATGGCTTTGGTTTATTATATGTATAGATATAGATATAGATTATAATTATACGGGTTCATTATTTATATATTTATTATTTTATTTAGATATTTATATATTTAATTGAAGGATACATAAGAGTAGGGCTGCAAACGAACTAAACTTTTAGCGAACAGTTAATGAATCGTTTGGCGGGAAGTTCGTTTGTGTTCGTTCATTTAATAAATAAACGAACACGAACATAGGTTGTTGAAGGGGTAGGGTACCGCTTCTTGGCGCACCCTACTCTCTCCGCCGGAAATATTACTTCCAAAGGCACACCAGCGCCAAAGGCGCGGAGGCACCAGTTGGCAGCACCCCAGAACATCCCCCCTTGGAATCCAACTTGCTTCCTCCCGTCAGGTGTCAGCTGCCAAGTGGTCCTGCCGACCATCCACAACGCGCCACGTGTGTGGAGGACAAAGCACCTCCCGGCCAACCAACCACGAGGCAACATGTGGTCCAATCGAAAGAAGCCCTCCTCAACTTGGATCACTTTATCTAACTAAGGATTAGAATCCAACTAGGTGGGCCTGCCAACCGGCCGGCCCGGTTCTCTAAGCCCGGCCCATTAATGATGGATGGGCTCGACGATCCTTAGCCCATACGTCTCCTATAAAAGGAGGACTTAACCTCCTTTCTCTCCACGTTGAAAACCAGCCAATAAGAACTAACACACTTGTATTTCCACTTGTATTGTTATTCATATTATTCATTAATATAGATCACCTTTCACAGTGGACGTAGATCTTACAAGATCGAACCACTTATATCTTTGTCTATTGTGTATGATTGCTTGCCATTCGTGTATACAACCATAGACCAACCATCGTTGTGAGCCAAGGATTATACCCTGCTGCGAACACGAGTCGTTACCTCAAATACCACCCTATCCTACATCTACCCCTTATACTCGTTGTTTCTTCAGTTGTGTTCACGTTCGGTAACATGTTCGTTTATGTTCGTTTGTTTATGATCATTCGAAGACTTCAAGTATAAGATGTGAACTTAATTTTTTTAGACACTACTATATTATGTTTACCAATATTAAGGTAAATACTAAGTATGTTTGGATACCTAGGTTATAATTTTGGGTGGATCTACTTAATAACTTAATATATGTGAATACGATGTTATTCGAAAGTTAATATATGTTTGTTTGTGTTTGCTCCTGTTCATGGACACTTGCTTGTGTTTGTTTGTGTTCGTCATGTGTGTTCATGAACAAAATTAACAAACGAACACAAACACGAGCGTCTTCTTAACAAACGAACACGAACAGAAAATCTCGTTCGGTAAGTGTTGCATATATTTCTTAACAAACGAACACGAACAAGGCCTTGTTCGTGTTCGTTAGGTTCGTTTGCAGCCCTACATAAGAGGGTGTTTGGGATTGAGTTTGGAAAGGTAAAAGCGTTTTTTGTCAGAAGTGCATATTGGTTTATGACTTTTTAAAAATGAGTTTTAAAAAAAGTGTTTGGATTAGCTTTTGGGATGAGAAACGTCAAAAAGTCAATATATTGTTTTTTTAAGTGTTTCAATTAACTTATTGTGAATATTGGTTGTATGGGTGGTTGATTTGTAATTTTTTTTTCCAAAAGCCAGAATTTCTAACTTCTCAAAAACAGCTTTTCCACCCTTAAAAGTTAAAAGTCAAAAGTCAAAACATAAAGTGTTTTTAGGTTACACAAACATCTTATTGACTTCTTGAAAAGTCAATAAATCAATAAATTGTTTTGAAACTCAATCTCAAACACCCTCTAAATACTGTCCTCACACTAAAATACGCATAAGAGGGCTATTACATATATATTTTTTATTTTTTTATGTGTTCCATCTCTATTGGCTATATATTGCATCTTTTTGCTAACTTACAAACACTATATTTGAATGAGCATTTGGTGTCGGTGTTGGTGTCGTGTCACACTAATCATTTTCGTTATCGTGATATACGGTATTGTCAATGTCATTTTCGGTATCACTACGGGTACCCATTTTTGCCTTTTTCGAAACTGATACTTTCGGTACTCGTATTGTGATATTTTTCTTTAGTGTGGAGAACTAAACTAGTGTTGTTTTAACATCGGTATCCGTACCGTAATCATTTTTATAATTTTCTCAACATTACGGTATTATAGATATACATATATAAATTTGTATGGATGAGCATTTGGTACTATCTGTCACACCCTCAAATTTTCACATGCAGGGTTTTACCGCGAGGCGTGTGACACACCAGGAACCAAGTCAACGGTCACATTAAACGACACTATATGATATGAAAGCAACGTAAACTGCCATTGAGTTGTAAAACCGTACTGACACAGAGGAAGCAAAATGTATTATTACAACTTAAAAGTAAAACTCAAAGTCTGAAATGTTTAACAAAACGTGCTTATGATTCCTAGACGCCGTGAGACTCTGTGCGCCTAAACTTGATCTTGCTACCTTAGCGACCTGAGAAAACATGCCAAAAAGATGTCAACATATAATGCTGGTGAGTTCACAGGTTTTAAGTTCGTAAACGTTTTCATGTGTAAAGGGATTTCCTCACAAAGTGCCAAGTGTGCAAAAGTTCCAAGTAAATGACAAATGTTCCCTTACTACTACGATTGTGTTGCTAAAACCATTACTCACAAACATTGCTCGAGTTGTTGCCCATGTGCCAAGTGTCAAGTAGAGACAATATGCACCCGCCCGGCTCCCAGCCGTCAAGTGGGGTTCGTCACGCCCGATAGATCTATCCACATTTCCCCCGTTGTGCCCAGCACATTCATGGTTTCAATAGGGACTTAGGTTTCATCGTATAGTAAATATGTGCGAAGCGCCAAGTGCCAAATGCCAAGTGTTGTAACACCCCAACCGATGGCGGAATCATCGAGGTGCCACGTAGTGACGATTGTTCAAAAGCACATGGTACTAAAATGTAAATATTATTGAATAAACCAGAATTGTCTTACATGGAAATGGAAAATACAAAGTCTTAAATGAAATGTAAATAACGAAATAACTGATTATAATAATGCACTAAGTATCTCTTGTTAAAGCACTAGATCAAACTGCACCTGAAACATGTACAAAATAGATTTGGTCAACATATGAAATGTTGGTGAGCATTCCTAGATTTGATATATATAGTAGGTTAAAAAGTTATACAATTCAAGTGCAAGCTACAGTGCAAATATGTAAACTATGTATCATACAAATGAGCGAAATCAACCCTGTGACTGTATAATGTACTGTATGAACTGTAGTGTACTCAACCAATAAATGGATGATAACTTAACACTGGCCACGGATTCTCCGATGAAAAAGGGGGAGAATCAATCTAGGCGGGTTGTCAATCCAAATAGCGCTATCCAATGTTAAGGTCGGCTTGTACCATGTTAATGATTTCACTAAGTACAAATGTAATCCACATGTATTGTCTAAGCATAAAGCACGTTGTAAGCAATGCACATAGTACTAGAATTGTATTGTAAAAATGTAAACTTGTATTTGAAATTGTAATAGTGTACATGTAACACCCCAAAAATGTATAAAAGCGAAAAGGGGATAGGAATACTCACAGTTCACGTAATAACTTGAAATTGGACTTGGACAACGAAATATGAATTGAGATTACTCCCAAATGATCAACCTAAAGTATTTGATAATGTGTAAGGGAAATAACTCTAGGATCTATGTATTTCTAGGGCTTCGAATTGGGGATAAACGTTTATTTGTTTATTAAACAAATTGTTTATTAATTATGAGAAATTTAATAAATAAATAAATAAAAGTCTCTTTGTAAAATTTTAAGTTGAATATATTCACAATATAAGGTTTTAAGTATGAAAATAATTTTTATAAAATTATTTTCTTGAAAATAGAATATTTAATCCAATTATTTCAAATTGTCAAAATATGACTTCAATATCTAAAAATATTAAAATCAAAGAATTTCTGAATTAAAAATTGTATTTCAGTTCTAGATAGTTAGAAATAATTTATGTAAAATTTTGGTGCAAAAATATTGTAAAATGAATTTATTATGAATTATTTATGATTAAAACTAACAAAAATTGATTAAAAATATTAAACAAACGGTTTTTCTGAAATAAAAATATTTTTTGGAATGTTTAAGAATATACAAGTTTAGGATAATTTTTGTGAGATTTAATAAAATCGTTTAGATATTTTTATAGAATTTAATAAATATAAATGAATAAACTTGTATTATTAATATTATATATTAAATAAATCATTTTTGAAAAACTGAAAATTTGGTGGTGAACTTTATCATCTGGAGATCACATAATAATTTTTATAGAATTTATAAACTACGTTTAGTATTTAAAAACTATTTTTAAAAGTTTAATATGTAAAAAAAATATATGTATATAAAAAGGAAAAAAAATGTTTGTAGGTTGCAAGGATTGAACCCCAGACCTGATCCGGTTCAATGAGTTTAGCCAAAAGCTCCAACCAACTGATCTAGGATTCATTTTGTTTATTTCTGTTCCAAAATAAAATTATATAAGTTAACTGCCTCTTGTTCTTCCCCAATTCAAATGATTTCGAGCCCTAGATTCTTAATAACATTATACACGAAACTTTGTTCTGATTAATCATGGGGTTAATGACCAACAAGGGCCGATTAACAAAACCCATCAAAGAAAAATGACTTACAATGATGAATTCGTATGTATAGCTCGGTCAAAGAAAAAGTCAACCACGAGTGTAAAAGCTTCGATTCTGGACGATTTGGTGTTTGATAGTGAAAAGTGTTATAGGGGTTCTCTTAGTCGCATGTAGGTGTGTGTATGTGCAAGTTTGATTGAGTTAACGACATGTATTTATACGGATTGAATTTGGTTGTTTAGGAATGTTAATAATTGATTTTAATTCGTGTTAATTAGTAGTCAAAAGATGCGTGATTATGGTCGGGTATTATTGTTATTGCATCAAAACGAGTCAAAACCAATAAAGACTTACCAATTATAGTGGTCAAGGTGGAAAAGAATTGGTTGAATGCTGCTGGTCGCTGTACGCGTGCAGGGAGGAGGAATCAGACAAGGTTTTAGAAGGTGTTAAATACATTTAGTGTTGAGTTTATTTCAGAAGTGAGCTTGTAGCTCAGTGGTTGCACGCGTATGGGTCTGTCCAGCCTTGCCCGGGTTTGATTCCAGGCAAAGGCAAACATATTTTCCTTTTTTTTTAACAGCCCTGAGGTGGGCTTGGACAAATGGGCCAGTTCAGCTGGGCTTGGGCTTCATAAGGAAGGGAAAGGGGGGTTGGTTATGGTTTGGTTTGGTTATGGGTTTTAAAAAAAAACAAGAATGTATATATATAATAAAAATCTGAATTTTTATTATTATATTTTTTTAACTTATTATTAAAAATATATATATATATATATATATATATATATATATATAATGAAAAAGTGACGGATGTCACAGCATCCCCTACTTTTAGAAACTTCGTCCCGAAGTTATTGGAAACATAGGGTTATGGATGCTTGGGTAAAAATTAAGGTAGCAGTGTTTTGGAAAATTTAAGTTAATGCACGTCGTGAATTTATGGTAACAAAGTAAACTAAGAGGTTTGATAGGTGTGGGTTAAGGATTTGGATTAGGTTTGTCTCAAATAAGGAGAATAAGAATCTAGTAAAACACTAAACTTCACGTTATATAAATCCTAAAATGAATGTACAAGTTGACTGACTATAGAAAGGCTAATTGGACTACCAAGTAAACAGAGTTTGTTCCTGGTCCGACTTCCAGTCTCACTTTCAATGCATCATTAGTGTTTGTATACAGGGTGTACCGCAGCTAACCCACCACACCTTTGATACCTTGAAGATGTACTGGACGTCTCTCCAAAAACTCTAATAGAATTTCACACTACCCTAATGTACCTGTAAATTCATGATTACGTTCCGGACCGGAATCATCAATCTTACCTTACATTAGGGTTTTATGTCCTTCTATGATCCCACCGATTGTTGAGCAGGTTCGATAGCCTCCACCAGTCGTGGAGTAGGTTGTAGGGCCTCTCCCGACTGTTTGAAAAGGCATAGTGACCTCTACCAATCGTTGAGTATGTTCGATAGCCTCCACCAGTCGTGGAGCAGGTTGTAGGGCCTCTCCCGACTGTTGAAAAAGGCATGATGACCTCTATTAAGTGCAGCATAGATTGCAAATTGTTAGCATGTTTATGCAAGCAAGTTTGTAAGTACTACAACCATTAAGTGTAAGTGTTATCATGAATAATTAAATGTTTACGAGTATCATGAATAATTAGGTGTTCAATGCGTAGTCAAATTAAGGGAAAAATCTAGTTTCATGTAATAACCAATGATGTTTTCTTAGAAAAGCATCTGTAAGATCAAGTATCAAGTCCAAACGTTCCAAATAAATGTAAGGTAGAGTCTTGTATGATAAATGTAATCAATATGATAAATTTCCAATCTGTGTTAATACACGATAGTATGCAAGGAAATTTCTAGATGTTGTATGCCTATGAGTATGACATAATTGGGTACAAAATGATAATAAGATCAAGAAAATGAAAACACGAGTATCATGAATAATTAAATGTCCAGTGAATAGTCAAATTAAGGGGAAATCAAGTTTCACAAACAATGATGTTTTGGAAAAGAAAATCATGTAGAATCAAGTATCAGGTTTTTAGTAGTAACTAGCTCACGTGTGAGAAGGTGAAGGATATGAATTTAGTTTTTGAAGCAGAATCAAGGTTGTGAGAGATGGTGAATGTGAAGATAGTTGATAAAGAGTTTATTTTATAGTGTAGCAGTGTAAATTTTGGGGTTTGGATCAAAGGTTATAATCAAGTGTATAAGAAAACATGATTGTGGTGTATGCCAAATATTGTAAAAAAAAAATTTGAACAAGTTGAAAATGAGTGAGTGTTGATGTAGAATCTAGAGACTAGATATTATTCCAAAAAAAAAAATAAATATTTTCAAAATTTGGTTTTGTACATAAGGCAAAAGTTGTTAAATAGTACAAGCTAAGTAGGCTTTGTAATAGTTTAAAACATTATATAGAAAATCGTTTGTTACGTCAATCAATTGAATTTAAGTTCGAGGAAAATATGTACTTTGTAAAGTTACTAGGTAATACAACAAGTTTTAGAAATCTTTATTTTGTGCTAAAGTATGAGGTTATAGTTTTTAAAATAAATAACATGTGGAGAAATGAAATAATATGATTTGGGTAGGGTGTTGAATGTTTAAAAAAAATGGCTAAGAGGGTAAGGTGAAGTGTGATTGTGAAATCCATAGATGGTTATGAAAGTATGAACTTGTAAGCAATATATGAAAATCATGAAATACAAAATATTGTATATGAACCGAGAGAGTATTATTGAAAAAGTTTGCATAAATGCTTGGAGTGCCCTTGTCTAGCTGTAAAGCCCAACAAGAACGTTGACTTTTCAAAGGAATTGAACCCAACGGTGATCAAAGAAGACGTGCTTTAGCCTATAAGTGGACACTCACTCCAGGAATCCCCAGGTAAGCATAACAGGTCCGTTATTGGATTTATGCGCTATGCTTGCCTATGCCAGAAAACCCAGTGTACAGGCGTCCACCCTTCCAGATTGCACGTGTCCTTATCACACTCATTAAAGTTCAACAACTTTGAAGGAGCAAAAATAAGAGTAGGCATTATGCCTAAGAGTGTCTTCATGAAAGGTACTGTCCCTGTTCCATGATGATGTAGACTTTCCACTCCCTGTAGGACACCATCTTTATGCACCAGGATGAAAGATGAGGAGAAAGGAGAGAGAGAAGGAGGGAAAGATAGAGGAGGGAAAGTAGAGGGAAATGAGGATAAGGTAATTCAGAAAATATTATGCATGAAAATTGAAGTTCGGTTATAGTCTAGGCCATTTTATCTAATAACCTAATTCCCTATAACCATGGCTCTGATACCAATCTGTAACACCCCAACCGATGGCGGAATCATCGAGGTGCCACGTAGTGACGATTGTTCAAAAGCACATGGTACTAAAATGTAAATATTATTGAATAAACCAGAATTGTCTTACATGGAAATGGAAAATACAAAGTCTTAAATGAAATGTAAATAACGAAATAACTGATTATAATAATGCACTAAGTATCTCTTGTTAAAGCACTAGATCAAACTGCACCTGAAACATGTACAAAATAGATTTGGTCAACATATGAAATGTTGGTGAGCATTCCTAGATTTGATATATATAGTAGGTTAAAAAGTTATACAATTCAAGTGCAAGCTACAGTGCAAATATGTAAACTATGTATCATACAAATGAGCGAAATCAACCCTGTGACTGTATAATGTACTGTATGAACTGTAGTGTACTCAACCAATAAATGGATGATAACTTAACACTGGCCACGGATTCTCCGATGAAAAAGGGGGAGAATCAATCTAGGCGGGTTGTCAATCCAAATAGCGTTATCCAATGTTAAGGTCGGCTTGTACCATGTTAATGATTTCACTAAGTACAAATGTAATCCACATGTATTGTCTAAGCATAAAGCACGTTGTAAGCAATGCACATAGTACTAGAATTGTATTGTAAAAATGTAAACTTGTATTTGAAATTGTAATAGTGTACATGTAACACCCCAAAAATGTATAAAAGCGAAAAGGGGATAGGAATACTCACAGTTCACGTAATAACTTGAAATTGGACTTGGACAACGAAATATGAATTGAGATTACTCCCAAATGATCAACCTAAAGTATTTGATAATGTGTAAGGGAAATAACTCTAGGATCTATGTATTTCTAGGGCTTCGAATTGGGGATAAACGTTTATTTGTTTATTAAACAAATTGTTTATTAATTATGAGAAATTTAATAAATAAATAAATAAAAGTCTCTTTGTAAAATTTTAAGTTGAATATATTCACAATATAAGGTTTTAAGTATGAAAATAATTTTTATAAAATTATTTTCTTGAAAATAGAATATTTAATCCAATTATTTCAAATTGTCAAAATATGACTTCAATATCTAAAAATATTAAAATCAAAGAATTTCTGAATTAAAAATTGTATTTCAGTTCTAGATAGTTAGAAATAATTTATGTAAAATTTTGGTGCAAAAATATTGTAAAATGAATTTATTATGAATTATTTATGATTAAAACTAACAAAAATTGATTAAAAATATTAAACAAACGGTTTTTCTGAAATAAAAATATTTTTTGGAATGTTTAAGAATATACAAGTTTAGGATAATTTTTGTGAGATTTAATAAAATCGTTTAGATATTTTTATAGAATTTAATAAATATAAATGAATAAACTTGTATTATTAATATTATATATTAAATAAATCATTTTTGAAAAACTGAAAATTTGGTGGTGAACTTTATCATCTGGAGATCACATAATAATTTTTATAGAATTTATAAACTACGTTTAGTATTTAAAAACTATTTTTAAAAGTTTAATATGTAAAAAAATATATGTATATAAAAAGGAAAAAAAATGTTTGTAGGTTGCAAGGATTGAACCCCAGACCTGATCCGGTTCAATGAGTTTAGCCAAAAGCTCCAACCAACTGATCTAGGATTCATTTTGTTTATTTCTGTTCCAAAATAAAATTATATAAGTTAACTGCCTCTTGTTCTTCCCCAATTCAAATGATTTCGAGCCCTAGATTCTTAATAACATTATACACGAAACTTTGTTCTGATTAATCATGGGGTTAATGACCAACAAGGGCCGATTAACAAAACCCATCAAAGAAAAATGACTTACAATGATGAATTCGTATGTATAGCTCGGTCAAAGAAAAAGTCAACCACGAGTGTAAAAGCTTCGATTCTGGACGATTTGGTGTTTGATAGTGAAAAGTGTTATAGGGGTTCTCTTAGTCGCATGTAGGTGTGTGTATGTGCAAGTTTGATTGAGTTAACGACATGTATTTATACGGATTGAATTTGGTTGTTTAGGAATGTTAATAATTGATTTTAATTCGTGTTAATTAGTAGTCAAAAGATGCGTGATTATGGTCGGGTATTATTGTTATTGCATCAAAACGAGTCAAAACCAATAAAGACTTACCAATTATAGTGGTCAAGGTGGAAAAGAATTGGTTGAATGCTGCTGGTCGCTGTACGCGTGCAGGGAGGAGGAATCAGACAAGGTTTTAGAAGGTGTTAAATACATTTAGTGTTGAGTTTATTTCAGAAGTGAGCTTGTAGCTCAGTGGTTGCACGCGTATGGGTCTGTCCAGCCTTGCCCGGGTTCGATTCCAGGCAAAGGCAAACATATTTTCCTTTTTTTTTAACAGCCCTGAGGTGGGCTTGGACAAATGGGCCAGTTCAGCTGGGCTTGGGCTTCATAAGGAAGGGAAAGGGGGGTTGGTTATGGTTTGGTTTGGTTATGGGTTTTAAAAAAAAACAAGAATGTATATATATAATAAAAATCTGAATTTTTATTATTATTTTTTTTAACTTATTATTAAAAATATATATATATATATATATAATGAAAAAGTGACGGATGTCACAAGTGTCAATGATTAAAAGTGTCAAGTGCCAATGTTAAATATGCCAAGTGCCAAACGTGTCATGTTTCATAAAAGAGTTACGTTTCCAAAAGTGGCAAGTTTCAAATCGTAAGCGTTGCATTGTTAAAACGTGTGGCATGCTTCTCCCCCGAGAGAAAAGAGTATAAAAGAGGGGCCGTTAACTCACCTTAAAGTGCGTCTTCTTGATAACGAGAGATCCAACCCGTGTATGATACTCCCGACTAATAACCACCTATTAATGAGTTTACATAAGAGTGATGACTACTAACCCGAAGGCTAACTAGTCCCCGATTGTCCAGATCTTGACTCTATGTGTTTAAAGTGTGTTTGAACGTTAACCGGACATCCCAGACCGACCCGACGTCCCGTTGGTGACCCATTACATCAATTAGTCATGCACATAAGGTTAACACATAAGTTTCAAGCATAAAACACTTAGTTTGCATCAAAAATCTCATTTCGGACATCAGATGGTCGAATGCGGTTTTTCCCCTTCCACGTTCGACCCTTTTACCCACCTTCGACCCATTTCAAGCCACGTTCGACCAAAACATTGCACGTTCAACCAACAGAGCCCAGGTTCGACCCTGGAGGTCCACCTTCGACCACTCGACTGGTCGAAGGAGCTCCAGGTTCGACCCTGTCAGTTTGTTTCTTCAAAAACGCATCAAAAACATCCGAAAACATCACGAAACATCACCAATCACAGCAGTCAACTATCATTAACATATTCCTACAAAATCCTACCAATTTTACCCCGAAATCCGTCCGTTTTACAAGTTACCCGAAATGGCAAATTATGGAGATGTCACATCAAACGCATGCAATCTTTACCCAATTAGGAAACTTTCTGAAATCAATCAATAATCAACTTAATATACTTAGATCATCATGAACATGAAACCCCCAATCATATCCTTATCACTATCATCATGAACAAGCCCTAGATCTAACCCAAAATCCCTAAAATGAGCAAAACATCATCAATCATCAATTGTAACCTATCTTAATCATAAATCATCATCACTAACAGTCCTAGATCATTTTTATAACATCTATACAACAATCAATCATCAAACAATACATAACACCACATAAAACACCATTAACACATGTTAATTTGTATGAAAACTCATTGTTTATGAATAGGTTTTGTTTAGAAAGACATCAGGAAGGTTTTTATTCATGAAAACATGTTTGAATCAGATCTGGACCCTTGGGTTTAATGAAAACGAATTGAAATGCTTTAAAAGTGATTTAAAATGAAGAACACACCTTAGATCTTTGTTTAGAAGATGTTTGTAGGTTAGATTGTAGAAAACAAGGGCAAAAACTCCTTCCCCAATGATTAAAGTTACTAGAGAGTGTTTAGAGGCGTTTAGGGTTTGTGAAATGGTGAAAAATGACAAAGTGTGGTATTTATACTATGTCCAGGTTCGACCATTGCATGTGGGCGAAGGTAGAGTTAGGTGGTCGAATGTAGTTCTTTTTGAAACAGATAGCCAGGTTCGACCCTTCTTATGGGTCGAATGTAGTTTCATGTGGTCGAAAGAGAACCTTTATCAGGCTGAGGGCCAGGTTCGACCCTTCGAACGGTCGAACCATGAAGTGCCTTTTCCAGATTTTCCAGCTTATCGTGTTCAACGCATTCTAACACGTCCTAACACATGAACATGTAGTCTTAGCCTATGTTTAACATATACAAGTATGGATAATCATTTATGTTAGGATCTGAGTTTGTTTGTTTTGATTGTTTAACTAAATGATGATAATAATGAAGTGAAAATAGAATGAAAGTGCAGCGGAATAATAAACTGTAAATCAAAACAAGAGAGTAATTGTTTTTAGATCGAATGCTTTCATTGATTCAAAGATTACAATCGTACAATTTACTCCCCCTCAGCCTGATCACACAGTTGTTTGTCAGAGAGAATGTTTTGTGTGTGATGCAATAGAACAGTACATGCACTGTTCTATTTATAGACTGACTCAAACCACTGATGACCTAGGCTGACGTCACCTAAGACAGTGACCTCTAACAGAATAACAAACTTAAACATCTGCTATACAAACTACTGTTACATTGAAAGCACTGATAGTAAACAGCTGTTTAAAGATAAACTCTGATGGTCTTGCATCCACTGCTGGAGCCTAAGTGCTGTTGGTTCCAGCAGTGCTTTGGTCTTCAGTACTTGTATCAGCTGTTGCTCTTTATCAGACCTTTGGTCAGCAGTTGTTCTTCATCAGTTGTTTCCTTAGCAGTTCTTTGTATCAGCAGTTGTTGAGCAGTTGTTTGGATAGAACAGTAGTTAGGGTCAGCAGTCTTTTGGGAGAAGCAAGTTGTAAGGACTGTTTATTCAAGGATCAAATAGATAGCATATTTTGGCTTTCCAATCATCTGTTCTTCTCCAGGTCAGCAGACCCAACAATCTCCCCCTAGAACAGATGATGCCAAAACTCAGCTTTATTCATTGATCTTTATTTCTCATCAGACTTTCTCTGATTTGACCTTTGAATTGTAATTCAAAGTTCAAAGCAAATAGGTCTTCTTCATCTCTTTCCAGATCCAGATTTAGCAGTGCTTGGTGATCTTCTGCACAAAGGCTGTAAGCATCATCCATACTGATCTTCTGAACCTTTCCATCTGACCTGAGCAGTGTCAATTCGTGGTTGTCTTTGTTGACCTTCCACTTTAGAATTTTTGAGTCAGTGGATTTGCTAAGATGAACCTTTATTCTTGATGAGTTGGGTGAAGGTGGTCTTCCTATGAGTTCTCTGAGTTTCTCTGTTGTGGGATCAGAGAAATAATGGATTTGATTGAAGAGCCCTTCCTTGATAAATGTGTCAGCAAACTTTCTTTGGTCTTCCTCTGACATCTCCTTCTGCTTTTTGAACTGTCTACTTGCAGCAGCTGTGAGATCAGAGGTTTCAAGTAAGCTGTCTAGATTAAAAGTCTGTTGGGGTCTCTTCATCATTGGCTCATCATTGTAGATTGGTTTTCTTGGAAGGCTGGGATCCTTCTTTCTATTCTCTTCCAGACTTTTATAGGTTTCAACCAATCTTAGCTCTGACCATCTGGAAACAGACCTCATCTCCCCATAATTGGCAGCTACAATCTCCTGCCTCATTCTTTTGAACTTCAAGGCTCTGACTGGGTCTCTGCCTTTGCCAAAATTGGGAATGGAGACTTTAGCTTTGGGATCTTTGGCCATTTCTTCAATTCTGATCAGTTCTTCCCTCAAAGCATGAGTAGTCCAGCCATTGAACTGCTTTTTGTTTGCTTTGTAAGGCTTGGTTGCCATTATCTGTTCAAGAAGGGATTCCCTTACCTCCTTCTCCAAATCTACACTGAGAGGCATGGTGGACATGGAATTGCTCAGGGTCTTAGCAAAGTCTTCAATCCTTCTGAGTTTGCTAAGCTCTGCTGAATGGATGCCCTGAGCAGTCCTGTTATCCTTCCCTTTGCATTTCTCCCTGATGATGGCATCCACCTGTTCACCCTTGTATTTTAGATAGGTATCAATGTTGAGGGGAACAGGGAAATTTGGGAGAGATGGGAAGGATCTTTCAGATGGCTGTTCAGTATTGTAGAAGGATTGTAATTCCCCCTTGAGTAGATCAAGTTCAAGGGGATACTGAACAACCAATGGTGTAATGGTTGGTGGTGGTCTATGGGTTTTGAATTTGGATGTATGTGGTGAGAATGATGTGAGTGGAATGGCTGTGATGGGAGGAGTGGATTGGGCAGTTGAAATGGTGGTTGGTGATGTGTGTATGTTTTCATCATGCACAACAAAGGTTGATTTTCTCTTCCTTGTGTACATGATTTTTGGTGAAGGTGATTTGGTAGCAGTGGTTGGATTAACATCTGTTGGCCTTTTAGAAGAACCAGCAGATGTTGGGGTTTTGGTTGGTGATGTAGGTTTGGTGGTTGTTTGTTCAGGAGTGTGTGTTGGTTTGGGTATAGTGGTTTCAGTGGTTTGGGTGGCAGTGGTTTCAGTGTTTTGGGTGGCAGTGGTTTCAGCAGCAGTGGTTTTATCAACAGAGGTTTGTAACTTAGATGGTGGTTTTCTAATATGCTTGGCAGGTCTTTTCATCCTTTTAGAGGATCCCACATCTTCAGTTTCCCTTTGTTGTTTCTTTTTGAGTTCAATCAATGAATCTGCTTTTACTTCCAAGGTGTCAGCCCTTTGTTGTTTGGACTGAGCAGCCTTTTCAGCTTCTATGTTTGCAGAGTCATCTACTGCCTTATTCTTTTCAGTGGTTTGTGGTGGTGGTGCTTGATGTTGTTGTTGTGGAGCTGATTTGGTAGACTCTGGTTTCTTGGCAGACTTGGCTTGACCTTTTTGAGAAGGTGGGCAACCAAAAGGATCTAATTTTGGTAGCCTATCTCTGCCACTCTCCCCCTTTTTGGCATCATCAGCCGTGAAAGCATCATCAGTTTCATCCCTGAGGATGGTGGTAGGGGCAGAGCCAGTAGTCTTCAGCAGATGGTCCTTGATGGCTTTGATGTCAGCATGGGTATCTTTGTACCTTGCATCAACCATATTTCTGATCTCAGCCATGTAGGTTTCATGTGTCTGATCAGCCAATTTTCTGTGAGCTATGATGATGGGGGAAACTGATTTCCATAACTCATTGGCTATATCAGTGGTGGATGGTTGACTCTTGGAGAGATCTGCAATTGAGCTTAGGAGAAGCTTGACATCAGATTTGATGTCAGCAACAGATGTTTCAATAACAGAAACTCTGGCCGTCAATTCTTGGTATTTTGACTCATCTCCTAAATTAATAGGATCATCTGAGTCCCTACCAGTGGTAGTTTTATCTGATTCAGGCCTAATAGGTGAATCAGATGCCCCTTTGTCTTGGTACTGGGGACTTCCAACTGTTTTTGGAGACACTATAGTGGCTTCAACAGTTGTTGCCTTCAAGGGAGTCTTAGCTATGAAATCACTGTCCTGATGTGAGACAGTGGTCTCTACATCAGTAGTGGCTGCTCCACTTGAAAACTCACCTAGAGTTTCATTGAACCCAGGTGGTGTAACCTCCTCTTCTGTTTGGGGGATAGCAGATTGAGTATTCTCAGGACCAGTCACTTGTTGGAGTATACTCTCAGTGACAGGTGGAAGAGAGGAACTGGGATCTTCCTGAGATTTTTCAATTGCTTCAAACAGAGGTTGCATTGTTTGTGGGACATGTGATGGTGAGAGTGGTGGAGTAAGAAGAGAGTTAGCCCTGGGAGAGGGGCTTGTGAACATATGGTCAAGTGACTCATATGCATCATGAGGTGTGTCCCCTTGGCTTACAACATGATCCTTTTGAGAGGATTGATGAGGAGTTTGGTCAGGTGGAGGTATGTCCAACTGTTGTGAGGAAGTAACAACAGTGGTTTCAGGTTGCTTTTGTTGTGCAACAGAGGTTTCTTCTGGTACCTCAACATCCAGAAGCCTCATTTGTGGTTGAGTGGTGGTTTTTGTGGATGAATGTTTCTTTTTGGAAGTGGCTGGTGTGGGTTTCACAGCACTGGATGTAGTGCCATGATCACCAGGAGCAGTGGGCTCAACAACAGAGGTTTTGACAACAGTTGTTGCCTTTGTCCTCTTTGTTTGTGTTTTAGAAACTTTTGACACTTTTGACACTTTTTCTTGAGTGCTTCCACCCAGCATTCTTGTGAAAGTTTCATCAGTTAAGCTTTTCATTTGCATAGCAGCACCCTTTTTGAAAACCTTTTCAGGTAATAATTTTTGTAAAATTACACTAAGAATTCGTGGGTAAATAAGAAAAGCATTGTTTGACCCAGACTTGACTGCTTTCACATTTGATACCAAGTCCATGAACAATCCCTGGGAAAGATTGAAGTCAGAGTTTGACAACATAGCATATCCCAGATATTGCATCCTTAATGGAATTTCATTAAAGGATGTGGACTTAGCAGAGACACAAAGAAGAAGAGTATGGAAGAAAAATTTCATGACTGGAGGGAAAAACTTTTTGAAAAGAGTTGATCCAGTCATCTGACCATCATACCCTCTTTCTTGGAACTCAGTGTGAAGCTCTGTTTTAGTGAAGGAATCCTTACCTGCCAGGTCATTCAGTGTGAAGGTTGTGGATATGATATCAGGGGTAATGACGATACTGGTTTCTCCAATTTTGGAAATAATGGATGTAGGCTTTTTGTCTTGTAATAGAAACTCAGCATTCAACCAAAATTCTTGGAGTGTATCCAGATAAATGGGGGCGTTGGCGGTTAGGATGGGTAAGTATTTGGAATTAAGGAAAATGTCGATGGTGGAATGAAATGGAGTGTTGTCATCTGTTTTAATCAGATAGGGGAGACAATTGTGTGTAGCTTTGGCTTGAAGATCCATTGTAATGGATTTCGAAGGTGAAAATGATTGAAGATTGATGAAGGGTTTGAGAGTGAAGAAGGCGGTTTACAGTATTTTGAATACAATGAGACAGTGTAACATCTGTTGTGGTAAAACAGGGTTTTTATAGGCTCAATGAAACCGCTGATGTGGCCAAACATCTGCTTATATGAGCAGACGTGGCAATCATCTGATGGATGTAACATCTGGTGGAGAACAGCTGTTTTGGTAAACAACTGATACAAACAGCTGATGGATCTAACCGTTGGGTTTTTTTTTTTTTTTTTTTTTTTTTTTTTTAAATATAGTATATATATATATATATATATGTGGACAGTTGTTTTATCTGAACAGATGTTCTGAAACAGATTTTTCAACTAACAGTTGTTTTATCTGATCAGATGTTTGGAAACAGACTTTTCAACCAACAGTGGAAATGAATGAAACAGTGGTTGTTTTATCTGATCAGATGTTATAAACAGATTTTTCAACCAAACAGCAATTTTAAGAAAATATTTAATTTCTGAACAATTTTATTTTAAAAATTTATTTGGTTAATCCATGTTTAACATGCCAATTCTGGAAATCAGATTTGTAAAGGTAGATGTGTCTAAAGCTTTTGTTAACACATCTGCCAACTGATCCTCTGTTGGAACATGGTGTAAAGAAATCAAACCTTTTTCATAGCTGTCCCTGACAAAATGATGTCTTATGTCAATGTGCTTGGTAGTGGAATGAGAGACTGGATTCTTGATGATATTTTCAGCAGCTTGGCTGTCCAACATGAGTGGAGTCCTAAGTGCAGTTATCCCAAAATCCAGTAGTTGATTTTGAAGCCACATCAGTTGGGCTGTACAGCTTGCAGCAGCAATGTATTCAGCTTCAGCTGTTGAAGTTGAAACAGCTGCCTGCTTTTTGCTTTGCCATGAAACTAAGGCATTCCCTAGAAATTGGCACCCTCCTGAAGTGGATTTTCTTGTGGTGTGACAGCCAGCAAAGTCACTATCTGAAAAACCTGAAAGCTCAATGTTTCCATTAGCAGGATACCAGATACCAAGTGTGGGAGCACCTTTGAGGTATCTGAATATCCTTTTCACAGCAATAAGGTTTGACTTTCTGGGTGAAGCCTGGGATCTGGCACAGACACAGGTAGCAAACATAATGTCTGGCCTAGATGCAGTTAGGTACAATAAAGACCCAATCATACATCTATAATGTGTTTGATCAACCAGTTCATCCTTGTCATCAATAGTGAGCAGCTTGACTGTACTCATGGGTGTGCTACATGGCTTACAATCATTCATCTCAAATCTGGTTAATAAATTCTTTACATATTTGTTTTGGTGAATGAATGTGCCATTTTGCAGTTGTTTCACTTGAAGACCAAGGAAACACTGAAGCTCACCCATGGCACTCATCTCAAACTCTGCTGTCATGAGTTTTCTGAACTCTTCACACATTTGGTTACATGTGGATCCAAAGATGATGTCATCCACATATATTTGAACAATCATTAAGTGTTTCCCTTTCCATTTAAGAAATAAAGTTTTGTCAATTTTACCTCTTGTGAAGCCAATGGATAAGAGAAATGTGGGAAGAGTTTCATACCAGGCCCTTGGTGCTTGTTTGAGTCCATACAAAGCTTTGTTGAGCTTGTAGACATAGTCAGGATGGAATGTGTCTTCAAAACCAGGTGGCTGACATACATAGACCTCCTCCTGAATTTTACCATAAAGGAAAGCACATTTGATGTCCATCTGATACACCTTTATATTGTGGTTGACAGCAAAGGCTAGAAAGAGTCTGATGGCCTCTAGTCTAGCTACAGGAGCAAAGGTCTCATCATAATCTATTCCTTCTTCTTGTCTGAAGCCTTGAACCACAAGCCTGGCTTTATTCTTGACAACAATACCCCTTTCATCAGTCTTGTTTTTGAAGACCCACTTTGTTCCTATAGGACAAACATCCTTAGGAAGTGGTACAAGCTCCCATACTTGTTGTCTTTTGAACTGAAGGAGTTCTTCTTGCATGGCTTCTACCCAACTGTTGTCTTTCAGTGCCTCTTGGTACTTGACAGGTTGTGTGAGGGATAGGAAACCTGCAAAAAGACAGATATTTGAGGATTGGCTTCTTGTGAGCACACCCTCTCTGATGTTGCCAATGATCTGGTCTGGTGGATGAGCTCTTAAATAAATAAGATCTCCTTGATATGGAACAATGGCATTTTGAGGTGATGGACAGAGGTTTGGTGACTCTGTTGATGTAACATCTGTTGGTACTTCTGTAGTGCCAACAGATGTTTGAAATGGTAATGGAGGAATGGGTCCAAGTGGTGTGAAACTTGACTGACTTTTGTCAACAGATGATTGACTTTTGTCAACAGATGATAGGTCAGTGGTAGTGAGGGGTGAAGCAGAGGTTTGAGGATAGGACTGGCCAACAGTGGTTGACACAGCTGTGGCAGAGTTTTGACAATTGTTTTGAACAGCTGCTTTCTCTGATGCAGAATAGACTTTGTGGTGACTGGGAATCACAACATCTGTTCTGTAATCTTGCTGTGGAGACTGTGGAATACCTGCATTGTTAGTCTTAACAGTGATATCTTCAAATTTGAATTTATCTAAATCAAATAATTCAGCAGGGTTTGCAGGGATTTTCAGAGATGAAAGTTCATTGAACTTAACATTCAAGGTTTCTTCTATTGTTTTAGTCCTTGTGTTAAACACTTTGTAGGCCTTAGCAGTAGAAGAATATCCCAGAAAATAACCACAGTCTACTTTGGCTGCAAATTTTGAAATGGAATCTTTAAGATTTAAAATGAAACATGGGCAGCCAAAGATTTTGAAGAATGAGATTAATGGTTTGATTTTGAACAAAATTTCATAAGCAGTTTTTTGATGTCTGGGGTTGATCAAAACTCTGTTTTGAACATAGCAAGCAGTGTTTACAGCTTCTGCCCAAAAGGACAGTGGCAAACCAGAATCTGCTAGCATGGTTCTTGCAGCTTCTATAAGAGTTCTATTTTTCCTCTCAACTACCCCATTTTGTTCTGGTGTTCTTGGGATGCTGAACTGCCTCACAATCCCTTTTGACACACAGAAGTCATCTAACTCCTTATTTTTAAACTCTGTTCCATTGTCACTCCTGAAGACTTTTACTGGCAAGTCATACTGCTTTTCAACCTTGGTGACAAAGTCCTTCAATATACCTGCAGTCTCATCTTTAGAGTGTAAAAAGTAAGTCCATGTAAACCTAGAAAAATCATCAACTATGACAAGACAAAATCTTTTTCTTCTTAGACTCATGATTTTAACAGGGCCAAACAAGTCCATATGCAACAGTTGTAAGCACTGACTAGTTTTGGACTCATCAATGGATTTGTAAGAGCTTTTATGTTGTTTCCCTTTTAAGCAAGAAACACAATGCTCATCACATTTAAATTCTTTTGATGGTAGACCTCTGACAAGGCTTTGTTTTGAGAGTGTGTTGATAGTATTAAGGTTGGTATGACCCAGTCTCCTATGCCACAATTCTGTCTCCTTAGTGGAGGCAGCAGAAAACAGACAGACATTTGCCATAGGATTGTCCTTTAACATATCAACAACATACACATTGCCACTTCTATGAGCAACAAGCTGTGCTTTGCTCTCAGCAATAATGGTATCAATCTTTTTCACCACTTCTGGCCCAATAATCTTACAAGTCTTCTTTGTGAAAAATGAGCCATAACCTTTGTCACTCATTTGTGAAACACTCAGAAGATTAAACTTGAGATTATCAATAAGATTGACATTTTCAAACTTGAGTTTTCCTGCCTGTACAGTCCCTGAACCCAACACCTTACCTTTAGAATCATTACCAAAGGATATATCACCCCCTCCATGAGCCAAGAAGTCCAGAAGTAGGGCTCTACATCCTGTCATGTGCCTGGAACCTCCACTATCTACATACCAAAGACTATCTAAACAAGCAGAAGCTCCCTGCACATCAGTAAATGATTAGTTTTGGTGAGTGTCCAAAGCCAAATTGGCTTTGGATGGGTCCTCAGACCTTTCAGACTCAAGTTTTGGAAGGTGATCAGTGGTTTGGACCAATTTTTGAATTAAGGTCAACAACTGCTGCTGACCATTTGCCAGTGCTTGTATGTCAGCACTTGGGGCAGCAGTTGTTTGATCACTTCCTGACAGATGATAATACCCATATGGATTTCTGTTCACTCTTGGTTTAGAGGGTCTTTTTGGCTCCTCATAAACATGTGGCAGACTGTGACATGGAGGTTGACCATAACCTCTTGGGTATTTGCTTGTGGGTGGAGCATCTGTTACTTGGACATCTCTAGAAGCAGATGTTTCAAGCCTTTTTGTAACAGATGTTTGGACAGGTGTGAAGGTCTGTTTGGGCTTTCCTTTTGGAGTACTAACCACAGGGTTTGCTAGAGTTTTTGCTTTGTATTCTTGTATTTTTACATCAAAATTTTTGAGATACAAGCACTCTTTAGTCTTATGATTCTTTTTCCCACATATTGAGCATGTGGCTTTTGAATCACATTCACTTGTTCCTTTGTTGATGTCATATGCTTTTAGAAGAAAACAGTTTTTGGTGACATGATTCTTCTTTTCACAGAAATCACAAAACAAGTTAACAGTCTTTTCTTTCTTCTTCCCCTTTTCAGACTTCTTTTCAGCAGATGTTTGAGCATCTGCTGGAGAATCTTTCAGGGGAATGACTTTTGCCAAGGGAATGACCCTTGCCTGAGGAGCTGTTTTTCCCTCAGGAGTTTTAAAATCAACAGGTTTATAATTCTCAAGAGTATCACACTCATCAGACCAAGTAGGTTTAAATTCATACTTTTCAAGTTCAGCAAAAGATGAGGAACCTTCTGGTTTTTCAAGAACAATTTTCTTACCATTTGGTTCAGTGATTTTAATCTCTTGACCCTGCAGGTTTGTTGGTACTATCTCAACAGACTTTTGACTCTTTGTGTCAGTGTTTTCAAAAGCTGGAGCAGTGGTTGCAAAACCAAAGCCAAACTTCACATGACTTTTGGTTTGTTTGTTGAGTAGCATCTCAAAACCTCTACATGATTCCACCCATTTTTTACATTCAACTTGGGTGGACTCAAGCTCACTTTTACAACTTTGATATTTTGTTATCATAGTTTGGAGCTGGTCTTTGGTAATAGTTGCTTCATGTTTTAGACTGCTAATTTCAGATTCTTTAGCAGTTAAACTTGTTTTCAAATCTTTTGTGAGTTTTTCAAATTTAACTTCATCATCCAAAATTTTCTTTCTAAGGTTTTCATTCACCTCTTTAATGTTAGCAAATGCTATTACACATTTGTCAGAACACAATTCTTTAAGAATCTGAGGAGATACCATAGCAGCAGCCATCAATGCACAATCACACTTGCACTCACATTCATCAGATGCACCCGAGGGATCTGAGAGATTCACAACCTCTTCTTCAGGTTTTTCACCTGCAACAACTTCACTAACAATATCATCAGTCACAACATCAGATTCAATTACCACTTCCTCAGATTCAATCTCATCAACCATAGCCATGAAACAAAAATTTTCTGGTTCATTTTCAGCTTTGGCAACTAGTGCAAAATTCTCATCTGTTAGCTCATCAGGTAGACTGCTCCAATCAACAAAGCCTTGTGTAAAGAAGCTCTGTTGACTGGTCTCTGCAGGAGCAGAGGATGGAGCAGCAGTCGTTTGTACAGGTGGTTAAGCAACAGGTGTTTGCACATAATGGATCTGAGGAACAGTGGTTTGGACATACTGGACAGGAACAGTGTTAGAGGACTGTGCAAAATGAGCAGTGTTTTGCACATTTGGTCCAGGGGTATTATAGGAATTCTGATAAGTGTTGGTCTGTGGTCTTTGATTTGGATAGGTTATCATAGGTGTACCATGTTGACCCCTACATTCCCTAGCAAAATGACCAAACCTATGACATTTATAACACTTGATCTTTGATTTATCCAACCCCACCTTAGATCTGCCAGTCAACCCTGGAAACCTTCTCCCTGTTTTCTTGTAAAAATTATTAGTTCTTACACTGAGAAGGGCCAATTGGTGCATAATGTCCATTTCTTCCAAATCATCAGGGTCAAAGTATTTCAGGTCATCATACTCAAAGGATATGTTATCAGATGCCTGTATATCACCACCACTTGCTGTGAAAGCATAGTTTGGTGAATAAGAATCAGAGTTAAAACCTGAGTTAAAACCTGAAGTTATGTCAATGAAATGATCATAACTCTGATCCTTTGTGTTTCCAGGCACCTCATCATGACCCAAAAGTGCTGTATTCCCAAACACATAGTCATCAGACACTTTTCCAGAGTCCTGGAGCTTCTTTTTCTGGTTAAGCTCTCTTTCATAGGTCAAGAGCTTACCATGAAGCTGGGTCAGTGATAGGTCTTTAAATCCTATTGAGTTTCTCATAACAATAGCAATAGTGTCCCATTTGTCTGGTAATGATCTTAGAAACCTATGGTTCAAAGTTGAATGAGGGTAAGTAAGACCAACCAATTTTAGTTCACTAATTAAGCAGTTAAATCTCTCAAACTGTTGAGTTAATGACTCTCCTTTGACATGACTGAATGTTTCATATTGTTGGTTAAGTATTTCACGGTTGTTTTCAATAACCTCCTCTGTCCCACCAAACTGCTCTTTCAGTGCATCCCACAACTCCTTTGCACTGTTACAGTGTAACAACCCAGCATATATATCATTGGGTAGAGCCATGGCCACAATACTGAAGGCCTTAGCATCTAGCTCAATTTTCTGAAAATCCTGGTCGGAGTAGTTTTCAAGTTTCTTTGGCTCAAACACTTTGGGATCTTCAGTACTCGGCACAGTCGGAACATGTGGTCCGAAGATAACCGACTTCCAACACCCAGTGTTTTGTTGAGCTAGAACATGGCTCATCCGACGTTGCCAGATATTGTATTCAGATCTGACAAGCATCGGTGGCTTGTTGTTCGTGCCAGTGTTATGTGGATCGTGATTGATAGAAGCCATTCTCTGATTTTTCAAAAAACAAAGTCTGTTTAACAACGGTTGAATCGAAATTAAACTATTACTCTGTTTTCAATCAAACTGACAAACGATATCAATAATTGTGAGCTGATTATTAAATTGATTTGTTAGATCGAATTTAATTGACCAAGCTCTGATACCAATTGTTAGGATCTGAGTTTGTTTGTTTTGATTGTTTAACTAAATGATGATAATAATGAAGTGAAAATAGAATGAAAGTGCAGCGGAATAATAAACTGTAAATCAAAACAAGAGAGTAATTGTTTTTAGATCGAATGCTTTCATTGATTCGAAGATTACAATCGTACAATTTACTCCCCCTCAGCCTGATCACACAGTTGTTTGTCAGAGAGAATGTTTTGTGTGTGATGCAATAGAACAGTACATGCACTGTTCTATTTATAGACTGACTCAAACCACTGATGACCTAGGCTGACGTCACCTAAGACAGTGACCTCTAACAGAATAACAAACTTAAACATCTGCTATACAAACTACTGTTACATTGAAAGCACTGATAGTAAACAGCTGTTTAAAGATAAACTCTGATGGTCTTGCATCCACTGCTGGAGCCTAAGTGCTGTTGGTTCCAGCAGTGCTTTGGTCTTCAGTACTTGTATCAGCTGTTGCTCTTTATCAGACCTTTGGTCAGCAGTTGTTCTTCATCAGTTGTTTCCTTAGCAGTTCTTTGTATCAGCAGTTGTTGAGCAGTTGTTTGGATAGAACAGTAGTTAGGGTCAGCAGTCTTTTGGGAGAAGCAAGTTGTAAGGACTGTTTATTCAAGGATCAAATAGATAGCATATTTTGGCTTTCCAATCATCTGTTCTTCTCCAGGTCAGCAGACCCAACAATTTACACATCGTTTTAACATGTATTTGCATATAATCCACCATAAGAATCAATCTACGCATAACACATGACCTAGTTTATGTAATTCACCAACAACGGGACTCGTAACGTGTGTGTGTGACCAACCCAATGATCCTCCGAATCATTGAACCCTGGACAATACGGGCTGTGTTCCGACTCTACTGACCCCGTCAAGTATGTTTAATAAACGTTTCTCGCTAAGGTAGACTTTATGTGTTTATAAATTATTGACCTAAACATGCCGGGTGTCACATCACCCCCTGTTGAAAGATGCCGGGTGTCACACTATCCGTATAGTGACATTTTCCTTCATTGTTGACGTGTGCGGATATACACATAATTTTACAATGAATAAACACACGTTTTGCTTTAATATTTATAAAAATGGTTTAGACCTTCATATTAAAACACACACAATAGGGCAAGTGTACCCTGTCATATATGTAGTAATGTACAGATAAGAACCAGATATCGATCCATGGACGCGCGCGGAGCAACGGTACTAAAACTCTATCCCCGATTTACCAGTAGGAAAAGATAGTTTGAAGTTGTTTAAACTAAATTAATTCTAAAATATCTAACTAACATATGTAAGACTTCAAATACAAAATATAACTATATAAACTATAATATATCAATCCTAGCATGTCATCTACATATCATATGAAATAAATGCGTGTGATCAACATTCCCATTTTCCGACAGTTAGTGTCCCTTTCGGGCATCCTAACATGACAACTATACGGAAAGCTAACACGAATACACACGTTAACCACCTCAATTCGTTTATTAGCGAGCAGCTGATATGATCTCATGTGAATCTTCTAAAGATAAGTTAGTCATCCGTTAAGAGTTTTCTAACCTCACTAATCAAGTAAAGCAATACCGAATACACAATACAACCACCGAGACTAGCATAAAGTAGAGCATTTCACAACCTATTCCATTTTACCAACTTTGAACACAAATATACTAAGATCGCTATTTCTACCAAAATAACTAGCAAAGATCATTATTAGAAATGCTTACCGGCACGTAAAAGGGTTTAAAAAGCCTAATGGTGCCGTTACTAGTCTTTGACACGGTTAATGATCTTTGGTAGTTATTTTGGTAAAAATAGCGATCTTAGTAGATCTGGGTTCAAAGTTGGTAAAATGGAATAGGTTGTGAAATGCTCTACCTTATGCTAGTTTAGGTGGCTGTGTTGTGTATTCGGTATTGTTTTCCTAAATTAGTGAGGTTAGAAAACTCTTAACAGATGACTAACTTATCTTTAGAAAATCTGTGTGAGATCATATCAGATGCTCGCTAATAAACGACTTGAAGTGGTTAACGTGTGTATTCGTGTTAGCTTTTTGTATAGTTGTCATGTTAGGATGCCCGAAAGGGATACTAACTGTCGGAAAATGGGAATGTTGATCACACGCCTTTATTTCATATGATTTATAGATGACATGCTAGGTTTGATATATTATAGTTTATATAGTTATATTTTGTATTTGGAGTCTTACATATGTTAAATATATGTTTTAGAATTAATCTAGTTATAAACAAACTCCAACTATCTTTTTCTACTGGTAAATCGGGGATAGAGTTTTAGTACCATTGCTCCGCGCGCGTCCATGGATCGATATCTGGTTCTTATCTACACATTACTACATATATGACAGGGTACACTTGCCCTATTGTGTGTGTTTTAATATTAAGGTCTAAACCATTTTTATAAATATTAAAGCAAAACGTGTGTTATTTCATTGTAAAATTATGTGTATATTCGCATCACGTCAAACGTTAGAGGCTTATGAGGGCAATGAGACAAAGGGAGAAATCGATGAGCACAGGGATCGGGTCAAATCGAATGTAAAGCCACAACTTTACAACCGAGGTTGCTTAAGTGTAACATCCGACATTTTCAGGTTAATAAATGTAACATTACGCATTAAATACTTGTACGTTACGATTTGTATGAATAAAACGTCAAGTTTCATCATTATTCGTCTTTTAAAAATATTATTGTGACGCATTTGGACCCCTAATACAATACTATATATATATAATATGCATATATATGTGAATAATTATCAAAAAATAAATGGCTTGGGCCAGGGTTCGAACCCGCGCCCACAGTCGGGTCAACCAAGCACAACAACACAACCAACTGGGCTACTCAACACTTGTGATTTATCTCCAACCCGTTTTATATAAATAATGTATTAGTATACTAACAGTTGACTTAGAAAAGTCAACTGTGAAGAACGATCACCATAATCACACCAATTAAACGCGTATTAATCCTGATTAGGAATGATTGGTGATTGATCTGTTAATTATGCGTCCTTTACACGCTGAATGGAGGTCAGAAACATGCCAATTTTATGCAAATTGACGCGTCATCACATTCATGACGGGTCAACTTGCCCAATTCATCAACTCGAGCCTCACCCTATAAATTGGACCTCTCAAACCACTCTCAACTCGCCGACACCTCTCTCTACACCTCCAAATTCTGTTTTAAATCAACTTTCAAGGTTTCAATCGCTTGTGTTTGACTTTCCTGTTGACCGGGCATATAAACGCGATTTCGTTATTGTAAGTTATCTTTTTCTTGTGGGTTTTGTTCATCGGCATACACACAACAATAACCCTATGATTAATTGGGTTATTGTTGTGTAAATCAAATTATTGTAAAACTAGGGCACGATCAGATTTGAATTGGGGAAGAACACATTGCAGACTATGGTTATATATTTTAAACGAACACAAACCCAACACAACCACTGATCTAGATCAAGTGGTTGTGTCTGATGCTTGTTGTTCAGGGCACGCGAGTTCGAGTCCCATACAAAACGGTTTTATCATTTTCTTTTAAAAAAATTATAAATCAGATTTCCCTTATATTATATAATTAATTTAATCAAAGATTAATCGTTCTCAAGGTCCAGACCAACTGGTCTGGGCTTGTGATTTAAAACCCCGACCCGGGTTTGACGCGGGTTCGATTCTTGGCATCAACAAAACATTTTTTTTCATTTAAGCATATATATATATATATATTCCCTTGTATTTTTAAAATTCATTTTAAAATACTAAAACTATTTTATAAATTCTACAAAAATTATTTTATGTTATTCTAGTAGAAAAGTTTAACATACAATTTTTAGTGTTCCAAAAGTTATTTATTTAATATATATAATAAATAATTCAAGTTTATTCTATTTTATTTATAAAATTCTATAAAAATATCAAAACAATTATATAAATTTCCACAAAAATTATTCTGAGTTTTTATAACATTAAATTTTTTCTGAAATGATTTTTATTTCTGAAAAATCATTTATTTAATATTTTTAATCAATTTTTGTTAGTTTTAATCATAAATAAATCATAATAAATTCATTTTTCAATATTTTTGCACCAAAATTTTATATAAATTATTTCTATTTATTTGGAACAGAAATACAATTTTTAATTTAATAATTCTTTAATTTTAGTATTTTTAAATATTAAAGTTATATTTTAACAATTTGAAATAAATAGATTTAATATTCTATTTTTAAGAAAATAATTTTATAAAAATAATTTTCATACTTAAAACTTTATGTTGTGACCATCTTTAATTGAAAATTTACAAAAAGACTTTTGTTTATTTATTTATCAAATTTCTCTTAATTATTAAACATTTTATTTATTAATCAAACGAACACTTATCCCCAATTCGAAACCCTAGAATATATTTGTAGACTAGAAAGACTTAGACATATTTATTACCTTAATTATAGGGTAATAGTTGGCATCGTTGGGCAACACATATTCTATTTTCACGAGACATAACATTTTGCTAAGGTGAGTTTTACATAGCCCCTTTTCTATTTCACTATTTTTGGGGTGAAACATGTTACAATATTCTATATGCAATTCAATCATAAAGTGTCTATGTGTTATTCTATGTTGCATTATGTCTTAAACATGACTAGGGTAAGCACAATATTCTAGCATAATCATTAACATTGATCAGCCGACGGTATACAATGATAGATCTATTGGACTGACAATCCCACCCGGATACGTACCTCCTACATAGGTAGCGTGGGTGATTGTTATCGCATAACATAATCGAGTGAACCATGAGCGTATGGGATGGACCACAATATTCTAGTCACAAGGGTTGATTATGCACTCGATTTACTGCTAGTATGTTTTCACATATGGACTAGATTTGCCATGACACTTGAATTGTACAAGCTTTATTCGATTATCAAAACCTATGTAATTCTCACCAACTTTTGTTGACCCAAAAATATTTTCAAAATTAACATGTTTCAGGTAACAATGAAGCTGAGGCTTAGAGTATGCATGAGGAAATACTTTGAAGTTTTTATGAAGTTATTTGAAGTTATTTGCTTTATTGATATCATGTATTTGGGATTTCTAGACATCATTTCATTTTGGATATTTATGTTATGAATAAATTATTTAAAATTTCAATATATATCATGTGCTACTGAAAACAATCATCAATACGTGACATCCCGATGTTTCCGCCATCGGTTGGGGTGTTACAGATTGGTATCAGAGCCTTGGTTATAGGGAATTAGGTTATTAGAAAATAATCTAGACTATAACCTTAGGGACTTAAACAGTACTTGCTTCTCTTACTTGTAACCCTAATTGCTTCCTTAATCTTATCCTATCCTATACCTTATACAACCCTAAGCCTACAAGTGACTACTCTTATTCGTCTGCTGCAATCCTGATCCACCATTAGATTAATAGGACAAAATCCTCAGGTTTAACCTGAACCACCTTGAGATCCCGTCGAAGTTCTAGATTTTAATAACGAACACGTGCAATCTGGAAGGGTGAACGCCTGTATTCTGAGTCTTCTGTCTAGGCTGGCATTGCGCATATATCCCAATCAGACGAGGGACCCGGATGCCTACCTGGGAATTCTCGGGATGAGTGTTCACTTATAGGCTAAAGAATGTCTTCATTATGTTATTAGAATCTAGAATCTTTGATAAGTCAACGTTTTCGTTTATTCGTTTTAATTAATGAATAAATGATTACATTCCTTATGTAACCTCATTCATTTCATTGTGTCCCTTACAGATCATGCCTCCACGTCGCAGCACTCGCAATAACAGTGGTGAAAACCAAGAGGAAAGTAGCAACAACCACAACACCAACCACAACAACAACAATAACAACAACAACAATGGTGTTGATGCCCAACTGGCTGCGATCATTTCTCAACAAATGGCGCAGCAGATCGCGACTCTGGTTCCTAACTTACTGGCTCAAGTCATCCAGATGAACGAAAACGGTAACGACAACGGAAACGGTAATGGAAACGGAAACGGTAATGGAAACCACAACGGAAACGGGAATGGTCTCCCAGCTTGCACTCTTAAGCACTTTAATTCCTGTAATCCCCCTAAGTTCAGTGGAGAAGAAGGAGCTACGGGACTTCTACAATGGTTCGAGGGTATTGAGAATACCTTCATTAACAGTGAGTGTCCCGATAACTTTAAGGTTCGTTACGCCATGAGTGTTCTTCACAAACGAGCACTCACTTGGTGGAATGAGGAAAAGCGCACCCGCGGAGCTGAAGTTGCACTTGCTATGACCTGGGATCAAGTAAAGGAGGTTATGAAAGATGAGTTCTGTCCCCGCAACGAGATTAAGAAACTGGAAGACGAGTTCCACACCCTTGCTCAAGATAGTGGGGAAAACCTTGCCTACAATACCCGCTTTCACGAGCTTAGTTTGTTGTTGCCCCATAAAGTCACTCCCCTGCCTGTAGCCATCGAGAAGTATATCGGTGGTCTACCCATGCAAATTCAGGACACGGTATGGGGAAGGAATCCTGCTACCTTGGAGGAAGCCAAACGACTGGCGGCTACTCTCACCGATAATCATGTGAAGAACGGTACTCTCTTCCGCAAGAACACCAAGAAGACTGCTGCAAAAGACACTCCTCAACCCGCTATTGAGGTTAAGCCTGAGACCTCAAGCAACAAGAAGCGCAAGGCTAGGAACTACATGGTTGCTACTACCCCACCTGCAGCACAAAACCCAGCCAAGAAGCCATATACCGGGCCTCACCCCTTGTGCAACACTTGCAAATACCATCATCCAGCACAGGTGCCATGTCGTTTTTGCACTAATTGTCAAAGGTATGGTCACCTTGTGAACATCTGTCGAGCTCCTCTTGCTAACGGCCCTGCTGCCCAAAATAACCCAGCCAGAAATGCCCCAGCTCCCAACCAACAAAACAACAGACCTGCTCGTGGTCAGTGCTACGAGTGTGGCAGCCCAGACAACTATATCAATGCCTGCCCCAATCGTACCCAAAACCAGAACTAGAACCAAAACCGCAATCAAAACCAGAACCGCAACCAGAACCAAGGAGCTCGAGGTCGCGCCTACAACCTCAATGCCAACCAGGCCCGCGACAACAATGAGGTGGTTAATGGTACGTTTCTCGTGAATAACCACTATGCATCCATATTATTTGATTCGGGAGCTGATAAGTCATTTGTATCACTAAAGTTTGAACCCTTACTTAACCTACCCCAAACTAACCTAGAGGAACCTTTAGTGGTAGAGGTAGCTAATGGGAAGTCTATCTCGATCGATTCTATTATTCGTAACTGTGTGTTGAACCTCGACGAACATACTTTCTCTATCGATCTCATCCCTATGCATCTTGGAAGTTTTGATGTCATAGTAGGCATGGATTGGTTGTCAACCCATCGTGCTGAATAACTATGTTTTGAGAAAGTCATTCGCATTCCTCTCGAATCTGGTGAGATTTTGAAGATCTATGGTGAGAAGCCTTGTGGCGAGCTTAAGCTCATGTCTTGTACTACTGCCCAAAAATACTTATGAAAGGGGTATACGGCTTTCTTAGCTAACGTGATAGAAAAGAAGGACAAGGGCAAATTATATTTAAACATATAAAAACCATAGTCTATAGTTTTGTCTCATGTAATAGGAAAATTGCGCATGTCTTCCATTTTTATAATAAAATTAGACATGATACGCCATCTAGTAGCTAACATGATTATTACTTGCTAATATTTATACAATTTAGTAGGTATTTTTTTCCTTGGCTACTATGAAAAACTCCCAAATAAATGTAACTTTTATAAAAGCTTGTAACATATACACACTTGCACCAGATTAAAAAAAATCCCAACCCTCCCCACCCTAAATTGGCGGCCACGTGTTGGGCCTTAACCAACATCACCCGATTTGCCCATGAGGCTATGGAGTGTGGTCACCGACCCCCCATAACTTCCCAAGTCCACCTCATCTTTCTCCTCCTCTTCCCCCATCAAGGGGGTGGTGTTCCCCCTTCACCCTTTCCATCCTTTTCACACATACACATTAATATAATAATAATTAAAACACATCGGGGCAGACGGTAGTATTCTGCCGATGGTGCCGAAATCAAAACAAGGGGGTGGTGTTCCACGAGGGGGGAGGCCTGCCACCTCAGCCCACCAAGCCCCTTCCCCGATCCACACTCCTCCGTCAAAGTAACCTACTATCACTAACCACCTTATGGTGGAGTGGTATGAAGGCTCAATGATAGAAGACCCATGGCTGAAATGTCATGGGTTCGATTCTTGAGAGCGCCGGGTTTTACCGATTATTCAATTGTCGTGCTTTCAGGCGGGTGGATAGTTAGGTTTTCCATGAAACTTGTGGACTTGGTAAAACCAGGAGCTCCCTTACATGTCTAGCTATGCCAGGTGGAAGGGGTCCTAATTTGACTGAGTAGGGACCCCGAAGGGAATTCTTGGTGAGTTTCGTTGGTCGTTAAAAAAAAGTAACCTACTATCCCAGGGGAACACCGCCCGGGTAGATTTCACGGCGGTAAGGAGTGAGGGGCGGCGGAGGAGGGGAGGGGAGGAGGGAGAAGAAGAGGAAGAGGAAGAAAGAGGAAGAAAGGGTATGGTGTTGAGAAGAAAAGAGAAGGGGAAAAGAAAAGAGAAGAGGAGAAGAGAAAAGAAGAGGTTGAACCATGTATGCCCTAAGAAGAGGACACACAGCCATTTTGTAGGAGAAGATCTTCCAAAAAACAAACAAGTCGCAGACCCCAACGTTTGCGCATGATCTGCGTGGGCAGACAGAAGAGGCCATGAAGCTCTAGCAAAAGACATACACCCCTTATTGTTCGACAATTAAAGTGTCATTTGTGTTTACGACACCGTTAGGTTGGTATTTTTCGTTTGGGCTTTGTCATTTGCTAACTTTCTTGACACATTCTAAAGTGAGTTTTCGCGGCCCCTTTTAAATAATGCTTTATTTACACTTCGGGGGAGAAACATGCCATTTTCAGTTGATATGATTAAGAGACAGAAACTTTATGTGACTTTATGATGGTCTTCAGTTATTGTTCATTTATCGTATGTTGCGCACGATGTTCTCATTACCGTAATCATTAACCATGGGAAGGCCACAGATTAAATTGATAGATCTATCGGGTTTGGCTACTCATTCTCATGACTAGTCACTCTGATTTACATGGATGAGAGAGAGTATACTTTGAAAGGAACAAGAGGGAATATTGTGTTTTGGCTTTATTATGGGCTCTTGGTTGCGATCATGTCGTAGGACTTAACTAGTCTACGATGCACCTCATGTTTTGTGTAGAGAATCATATATTTTCAAAAGAGAATTTTACTTTACCTTTTATTTAAACTTGTAGACTCACCAACTTTATGCTAACACATTTTTTACACGTTTTTCTGGTACATGCGTATGCTTAGGAATGAAAATGGTTTGGTAAGCAGTAGCACAATAACTTTTAGATGTATACGATATTTGGTTAATGCGTGTTTGCTAAATATTATATTGGTAACCAACTTCTATTACTATCATAGTATCACACGCGTTTCATCGCTGCAATCTAGGGTGTGATATTAAGCTTCAAAGTAGGCGACGAGATTTTTGGAGAAACTTATCACGTTACTTACACAAAACCTGAACACAAGATCGAAGTTAACACATATAAGTATTAACCTTTTAAAGCAAGAATTAACGTTTATTTTAACAAATTACAGAGACTACATAGGCACGTAGCTCTATATTATATTACTAGATTATACCCGGGAGCATTTCATGCTTGAGAAATCTAATATGACACATCAATTTTACATATGAAATAGACTGATGTACTTTACAGTTACATGCAGGAAAGCTTTAGATAGCATCTAATCTAAAACAATTAACAATGTATCTCCAATGTTAATGACTAACCTTAAACAATGTAAAATTCTAATGTTAACATCTAACCTAAAACAATGTACAACTCTAATAATAATACCTAACTTAAAACAATGTACAACTTCAATGCTAACACCTAACCTAAAACAATGTATAACTCCAATGTAACTCTAATATAAACACTTATCCTAAAGGCTAAAAAAATGTAAAACTCAAACATACTAATATGGATACCTAACCTAACACAATGTATAAATCTAGTGACCTATTCTGCTCTGGTTGAAAATAAAATTCATATTTACTGGTTTAAACATAATTAGTGATTTAGTGACTTGCCTATACATGATTAATGAGTTACCTAAACACGTGTTTTTTTCCTGTATGAACAAAACCCCACAAAAAAATAGTCATTTTTGTCCGTTTTTATTATATCACCATGGTACTCGTTGGAAAGATAATAAAACGCTCGTTAATAAGATAACAAAGCACTATGGTACTAGCCGATTGCCCCAGGAGTGTCCCGGGGTTGAAAAATCTAATATGACTTAATAAAAATGATAAAAGTAGAAAACATATCAATCGTAAAACTCAATCATACGGATCATTATTTCCCATTTGCGTTCACTGACCTGAACTTTGAAGCAAATGTGGCGATTTGTTGCTCACTTAAGCAATAGCTTTGGCTTTCTCTTCATACTCCTGTGGTGGTTGAAGAGTACAGATGAGGTTGCGGTGAGAAAATTTGTTTTTTAGGCAAATAATAAGGAACATCTTTCATTGAGTGCACAACTATGTGTCTTTAGTGAACAGCTCTTTGCCACCAATAAAAATATTACTAGAAAATAAAAAAAATAAAAATGAAATAATAAAATTAAGTGAGTGGTGGGTACGGGTCCTCGAACATGGTATCTAAACTACCAACGTGTTCCGTTAGATAATGTCGAAGTTGAAAGTGAGTTTCTTCATTCCTCAACTCTAAAAGAATATTATCATTAACGTTTGCTAGTGTCAAAGGATCCATAATGGAATCCGGAGATATTGTGCGCCCTTTTTTCCTTTAGGTTCATATTATGCAATATGATACACGCGTACACAACACTTTTTATTTTCGCTTGATAAATCAAACGAATCGGGCGATTTATTATGTGCCATTCACCTTTCAATACACCAAACGCTCATTCAACTTCTTTTCTCGCCGATTCTTGTAGCTTCTTAAATAATATTGCTTTGTCGATTGTCGGAAACGAATAAGCTTTCACAAAAACTGACCAGGTAAGGTAGATGCCATCAACAAGATAGAACCCACGTCTATATTGTCTCTCTGTATCGAATAGCGGTAAACTAATGTAGAACGTTGACGTCGTTGTTTGAGTCGGGGGAACCAAAGTACACATGCCAAATTCATAAATCGTTCGACGCGATGATTTCAAGCATGATCGTCGGTTTTTTAGGGTCACCTCTCATAAACTGGCATCGCAAAGCCATCAAGCAACTTCTCCATTCGATGTGGGTACAAGATATTAAGGGCCAGGGATGGCCCTGGCCCTCCCGTTTTTTGGCGTAGTGGTAGAAATTTGCGATTTTCATAGATAAATTGAGTCCGGGTTGAGTCCGGCCCCGCCGATTTGACACTACCGACCGAAAAAATTGAGTTCGGCCCCTCCCAATTCGAGAACCAAGCTTTGCCACTGGTTGCAAGTTGACGAATCATGGATTTACATTTTTGTATCGCCGTAAAACTCTTCTTTCCCCTAGCATCGTACTCTTTTTGAAACCATTCGAAGTTAGCCTCAATGTTTCCGACAATCTTTAAAAACTATTCCTTTGATAAACGGAATCGAGTTTTAAATATCACGTCATTGTACTTTGGGTTTTCTACAAAGTAATCGTTCATCAACACTTCACTTGCCCCCCACCGATTACGCTCAATCATTTTTTCTTTGAGTGTCCTGTATCTTGATGGTTTGCGGCTTCGCAAACCTTGCAAAAAAAAATCCATTGTAGAACCCGACAAGTCGAAAGAACTAGACGATTGGACACATAGGGCCTTGCATTTTTTTTGAGTTGTTTGAATGTTTGTGGTATTGATTTTGGTTGAAAAATGAAGTTTATATAGAGTGTTTGATTGTTATTTTTTTTTTAAAAAAATTAAACGGTCTTAAGACCGTTGGCAACGGTCACAAGAAAGCGTGATGAGCATCACGAAATTCATTCATCCTGACCGTGATATTTTAGATGGGGCAATGTTCGTAATGGTCATGGCCATCCCATCATAGACCACCCCGTATACCTAAAGCAGTTTAAATCAATATTCTTTACCGTTTAACCAAAGGGGTTCATTCAAATTAATTTGTTTCATATGTGAAGAGTAAGAGATCTTTTAGACGGGAGATGTTTATTTTAGTCAATTTATATTCCTTGAAATTCGGGTGCGATAATGGTGGTCTTATCCTGTACATGTGGCCGGGCATCTTTGGAAATATCATAGAACTTTTAAATATTTTATAAGATAAGGGGCTCAATCTAAATGAGGAGGGGGCGTCATGCGGAGTTTCCAGGTTCATACCCAATACAGGGTACATCGCCGCCACTCTTTGAGTATGGTTTGCATGTCTGATTAACGGGGTATAGCAATCCCCCACCTATGGCTTAATGGTTTTCAGCTCAAATACTTTGAGTTCGATTCCCATAAGCTTTATCTGGGGGTATTACCAAGTAATGGTCGAAACTAACCTATTTGTAGGTGTCAGGTTCGATTCTGATGGTCCCCCGGTTTTCTAGTACCGTGCATTTACTTCAGAGAGGCTTGCCTCCTGTGGAGGGTGCAACATCTGTCAAGTGGCAGGTGGTGGGAAATTTTCCGGGTGGAAGCCTTAGTGTCCCTTATGCGCAGCCTCGACTCGCTTGTGGGCCGGTCACTCTCGTGTCAGCGTGGGCCCGGTTAAGACAACATAGTCTGACCATTGGAGAGTGGCTAGGGGACTCCCCTTCTGGGGGGTTGTGATGATCTCTGCCACAACATAGAAAATTCGCCTTCCAAAAAAAAAAAAAAAAAGATTAACGGGGTATACTTTCGGTTTGCTTTGGTACCGTACGGTATTTTGCCAATTTTTAACTTCAAATACTGGTACCGTACCAAACATTTTCGGTACAGTACCCAATTTTGATAATTTTCGGGATTGGTACTTTCCGTACCTATACATTCGATACCCATACCAAGCTCATTCCTAATTGAAATGAGTGCTGTGATCGTTTTAGTTTTTGTATGTTTAGAGTAGTTTTAAATAAAAATAAGATGGCAATGCAAGATGTTAGAGAATCAAAGTAAATGAAAAAGTTCCCCTCATCTCTAGTTCGTATTTTCGACCTCCATGTGGGTCTAGTGGGCATATTGGAACTAGAACCATTTTTCTATTTATTTATTTATTTATTTTGTTTTCAAGTAACTATGTTTGAGTTTTGTGCAGGTGATAGATCGAGTCGAGTTATAAGTTTTTTCATGTTATTTTTGTTGAGAGTAGTGTTTTTAATTTTATATGAAAACTTTCTTTCATACTTTTTTAAGTTTGAGGTTTCTAAATCCTTAAGACAACATAGTCTGACCATTGGAGAGTGGCTAGGGGACTCCCCTTCTGGGGGGTTGTGATGTTCTCTGCCACAACATAGAAAATTCGCCTTCCAAAAGAAAAAAATTAGTTCGTAAATTGTCGTTAAGAGAATATAATTCGGTTAAACTAATTTCATCTGAAAGCCTTCACTTTTTGAACAAAATCTATATTATATGTGAAAAACATTTTCAGATATCAAAAAGTTAAATTCTTTTTTAATTTGATGCGTAAGATACGACACTAAAATAAAGATAAATTAGTCTTTCAAACACTAATTACACTTTATTCCCTTTATCTTAATTACACTTCAATTCTCCCAATTTACTAAACTTTTGCTTATTTAAATAATAATTATAAAATAAAAACTATTAAAAACCTAAGAAAGTTTAGGGCGTAACATTCGCCACGCCGAAACATGTTCAAAATCAACCTTGAACTTAGCCGCGTAGTCGATTTGAGCAAATCCAACTTGCACATCTTCGGTTTCGTTGGGGTTTTTATTCACCGTTTTTTAAAATAAATTTTCGAAGTTTTGACACTTCGAAGAGAGGCCCGTGTGTTTATGAGAGATTGAATCACACGAACGGGTAGTTCCCCCGACAAGTTCACTAAACTCGGATAAAACTTTTTTCCAGTTCGGATTGCTCCGTCCACGAACACGACCACGACCCGTGCTAGTTGATGCGTCATTGGGGTGTACGGTATCGTAAGCAATCACTAACGCGATTTCCTCCTCTTGCGTCCAAGTAACCATGATGAGGATGATGAGTTGAATTTGGTGAATTTTTAAGTGTATATAAGAAGATAGATTGGTGATTGTGGGTTTGAATGGGTAAATTTATGAGTATGTGTGTAAATATATATATATATATATATATATATATATATATCTATATATATATATAGGTAAAAAAAAGTTTTTTTTTTTTTTTTTGAATTTGGTCAAAATGACCGTTGGCCAGCCACGGCTAGCCCACCAACATCGTGATGTACATCACGAAATAATCCAATCGTTCCACGATATCGACATATACTTGGACCTATTTTGAAACCAAAAAACGACAAACATTTGATATGAAAAATAACATAACGTGCCATATAACTTTGCCTTCTAAAGATCTTGTGGTTCCTCGCCTCCCAAATGCACCAACAAGAGACCAAAAAAACGCCTTGAATGATTCTCCTCTTCCATTTGCTCCATTTCATATCCCTCGCCACGTCAACTATATCCCGGATCCCGAACACCAACATTGGACTCAAACCACACCAAGATCTTATCCCGGCCCACACCTCCTGCGCAAAGTGCACGCTGAAAACAAGTGCTCAATCGTTTCAGTCCCCGAGTCACATAACTCAAAATCCAACGAACTGACATTAATGTTCCTTGTTCTCAAATCCCATTTCGTTGCAACTCGACCCATCTCGACCCGTCAGGCTAAAATATTACACTTCAGAGCCACCCACCCCGTCCATGGAAACACGAAATTTTGCACATTACCTTGGTTATTCTTGATTGCTTTTTTAATTTCTTTTATGGTGCAATGATCAATCACTTTATCTTCCCATTTCCATTTATCTTTACAATGACTTCTCTGCAAAGTCAACAAAAAAACCTTCAACTGCTCAAATTCGCTGTCTACCACCCTATCCATAGGACGCATGATTTGGTTATTAAATATCTCCCAAGCTTGCCCATTCCAATGTATCTCTCTGTTAACTAAAACGAATTTGTTTCTTTCTTGATTAAAAAGGGTCGGCCATCTAACACATAGAGGCCCGTCATCAGTCTAAACATCCTGCCAAAATCGGACGACCATATCATCCCCTACAATCGCTCGAAACTTCCAACAAAACGGACGACCATCAGCCAAGACATCTTCAGCGATCTTAACTATCGTCCTCCAGCAGCCTTTCACCGCTTTATTCATCGGCAAGGAGAAGTATTGGGTTCGGGATTTATGATACTCTTTTATCACTTTTTTCCACAGATCATTAGCATCTCGGCGAAATCGACCACTCCATTTAAGGAGCGCTTCGTTCACCGGTTCCAATCTCGGAATCCCAAGGCCACCATCTTTTTTCTTTAAAGTCACACGCTCCCAACTAACCCAATGTATCTTGTGAGAGTCCGAAGTCCCCGACCAAAGAAAACGCCTCATTATTTTTTCTAGCGTATTAATTATTCCTGAAGGAGCTTTATACGGAGAAAGGTAATAGATAGGAATACTAGCTAGAACCGACTTAATAATCGTCACTCTCCCACCAATTGATAGCGTTTTAGCCTTCCATCCTGCTAACCGTCTTCAAAGACCTCAATGACCTTGCGCCAATGACAACATCTTTGCATATTAGCTCCTACCCGGATTCCTAAATAGTCAAAAGGAATGTCACCACTTTTACAACCCAACGCCAAAGTAGTATTATCCACCTCCTCTTCATTTTGACCCACCACAAAAAAAACTAGACTTCAATAGATTAATTCTTAGGCCAGAGCACACATAAAAACATCTAAGGATTCGAGCAAGTACTTTCACATTACTTTCACCCCCTTTTCCCAAAATCATTGCGTCGTCCGCATAAAGAAGGTGGGTTAAAGTCCGCCCTTCCCAAGAACCTCTATATCTTCAAAAACTCCCAGCGCAGACGCTTTATCTATCACACAAGACAAGGTTTCCATTACAATAAGAAAGAGGAAAGGGGATAATGGATCACCTTGTCTAAGCCCTTTTTGTGCATTGAACTCAAATGTTGGTGATCCGTTCACCAAAACCGCCGCTCTAGCTAACTCTAATATTCCTCTAACCCACCAAATCCATCTTTCAAGGAACCGCATCTGGCACCTCATAGACTCCAGGAAATTCCATTAATGGACATTGTCGTAAGCTTTTGCAAAATCGATTTTAGAGATGAACGCCTTCTCTTTCTTTTTCTTCAACCACGCTAGAACCTTGTTAACAACCAAAGCCCCATCCAAAGATGACTGTGTATTTATTTTAGCATTTATGTGCTTTAATATCCAAAATTGACCAAGTTAGTAAAAACAATGTAGAGGGCTAGAGGCACCCAAAATACCCGTTAATTTTATAATATGCAAATTAAGTTTGAAACTCTCCGACAGATTTACACTTCATGTTCAATCAATAAAGTTTATATAAACACACAAATCCAATCCACTTCTAGAGATTCAATAAACAAACACAGACAGTAACTTTAAGCATAAACATATTTGATTTAATATTCTTTAATTATCAATAATTTATAGGATGCGAACAACACTAAGGGTCTGTTTGGTGGCCTCTAGCTCTAAATGGTTCAACATTCAGACTATTTGTTTAAACCTAAAAAAGGCTCTGAATGGAATGATTAAAAGCTTAATCATTCAGACTTCGTGCATAGCTAAACCATTCAGCACTTAATCATTCAAAGCCTCTTAAGAGTGGAGGGAGTGGGGCGGGAGAGGAGGGCGGGAGGCTGAGGTGGCGGCGGGAACACCGCCCCTAGTGGCATGGTGGAGTGGGCGGGAGGGAGGGAGTGGCGGGAGGCAGAAGCTTGGCGTGGGGCACTTGGGAGGAAGAAGGTTGGCCACGTGGCCTTTTCTTATTGGTCAGACTTGTTTTTTTTTAACTTTATATAACATAATATTATTCCCTTCACCCCCTCCCCCCCTCACATAGGTCCCACAAGTGCCACATGACGCTTCACCCTCCTCTTCCCCCCCCCCCCCCACTCCCTATAGTCTAACTATTCAGACTTTCTAATGATTCGGCACTTAATCAACCAAACAACCCCTAAATACTTAGAAATATCTTGTCATGAGCTATTAGGCTTGTCTTTCTATGGGCTTATAGTGGAACCGTTCTTATAAATATAACTGGGCCACTTATATAACATAAAATCATCATCATCATACTCAGTTAATCCCACCAATAGCAAAAGCTAGGGTAGGGTTTGAGGAGAGTAAGATGTAGATATTCTTACCTCTACCTCGTGGGAATAGAGAGGCTGCTTCCAGCGAGACCCCCGACTCAATAGTGGTTTTGTATCAAGCATAAGGCACATAATACTTAGCAATCGGGACAAACCCGATTGGTGCATGTACCGTCCATCATTTTTAATATTATTTTCATGAAATTAGTAAAATAACGTTAAAATTAGTGCAACTTTACTTTGGTCCCCCGAGGGCCACACGTATATACATTATATGCGCAAAGCCATAAGCGGGGCAGTTTATATAACATAAAAGATAGTTACAAATGTAGCCTCCCATGGGCTGCCTTCATAGCATGGATTGATGTCATATGCGTGATTACATTAGAGTAGAATATCTTGATATTTCTATAGAAATATAGATACGTACTCAAGACATGTTTCATAACGTGAAAATTGAGAAATTACCTTTTGTGAAAATAACGTTATTTTACTAATTTCGTGAAAATAACGTTAAAAACGACGGACGGTTAATCATGCATCATGTGGTGGCGTGGATAGCCAAAAGACAAAGGGGGTACATGCACCGATTGGGGTTATCCCGATTGCTAAGTGTTTTGTGCCTTATGTCCAAGGCTTGATAACAAACCACATCGAGCCGGGGGTCTCACTGGAAGCAGCCTCTCTATTCTTAGGGGTAGAGGTAAGGCTGTCTACATCTTACCCTCCTCAGACCCTACCTTAGCTTTGCTATAGGTGGGATTAACTGAGTATGATGATGATGATGATGACCTTTTGTGATGCAAGCTATGAGAGGATCATGCTCATTTCTAAATTGTTCTTTTATCTATTTAGTTACCTTGAATTATCTATAGTTGTATCGAGTTCGTGTTATTAGTTTACCATATTTAGTGAAGTCAAATCAAGTTCGTTATACGCGGCTTCACCCAAAATTAAATAGAGACACCAACAATTAGTTAAGCACGTATTAACCACACGTCCACACACATTATCAGTCACAATACACACACACAAAGGTGGAGGGTTGTTTGGATACAACTAATAATGTCTTTAGAAAAGGCTAGTTTTGGTACACGTACTAGCCAAGCAAGGCATAGGTGGTTAGGTCTGATGCAGCAGCATGAATATCATTTGGATGATTAGGCTGCAGCCGCAGAGTGAGTAGGCGTGGTGCAGCAGTGATATGTGGCGTGTATCCATACAATGCTTCATACTCTCCAGCATCTTCTATCATCCGTATTGCGGATCCTCCCCTCTTATATCCTAGTTAACATTCATTTCAATCATGAATCAACTGATTATATTAATAATAAGTATCTAGTCACATTTGTGCATGGTGTTTGTATAGTGAATAGCAACATCTGAATGTATTCTGATAGATAGGAACCCTCAATATGCACAGTAACAAACCTTAGGAAAGCCTGTATCAGACCCATAATACAATATATTCAAATGACACTATAGGATATATATATATATATTGTATGTTATCTACAATACCACAACAAATGTGACCGTTAGAGCATGAGCAATAAGCCGTTTTTAGCATACGTTTCTTTTCACATATTTCCACCTAAGACGTTTTCATCAATGTGGAGCATGTTTTTGGAGTATGTTTTTGCAAAGAAGTAGAAAAAAATGGATTTGGGAGTGGGGACATGGTACTATATAATTATTGATGTTAGATGGTGGTTAAAAAAATGGTAATGATGTTACAATGTTCTTGGTTTTTTTATTGGATAGATTCCGTTATTGATTTTTTGCTTTTTTGGTATAATATCCAAAATATTTTGTGCAAATGGTTGTGCGAGACCCACAATTATGAAAATGGTGTTACCTCAATCTCAAATTGCGATTTTAGCTTATGTGGCAACAACTTGCAATGGTGGCATGGTGAGTTGGAAAGGGAGGATGAGTAGGAGAAATCCGCAATCTAAGATTGCGGTTTTCTGAAAAAGTTTATTAGAAACCGCAACCTATAACATTACGGTTATTGTTAAAGATTTATTATAAACCCCAATTTTTAATTAAACCCGCATTCTATGATTGTGGGAATATCCAACGTGTTCTTGCCACCATTGCAGGAGAATTTGAGTCACCTGCCACATAAGCTAAATCCGCAATATGAGATTGCGGTAACACTATTTTCATAATTTTGGACCTGACACATACCATTTGCACAAAATGTTTTGGATATTATACTTAAAAAGCAAAAAAATCTTTCGTTATTTTGGATGTTTTGGATATTATGTTTTGTTTCTAAATATCTTTCGGCTCGTTCAAGGCACATGAATCTTTAGTACCGGCTCTGCTTATAGTATAATGACAGTGAAATGAAATAGTATATTATTGAAGTTTTAAAGAGACTCATTTGACATTGTTGTTCTACAGTTCAAGTTATGAGGGCTTACAAATTCATGCATTAGCTTTTTGTATACATCTTGAGCACTCCTCACCTGAAAGAAAGAAAGAAACAAATAAAAATTGCATGATTTCAAAAGGAACTGTGAATCCAAATATTAATATTGACATTGTGTACAATGTTACCTTCTTCTTGCAAGTCTCCAACTTATTACCGATCACTTTAATCTGCATTTTTGTTCCCAAAAAACACCCAATATATAATATCAGATTCACACTACCTCATAAACCCCTTTGGCCAAAATGTCCATCACTTATATGCCGGATATATAGAGCGATGGAGCTGTCATGACCCGTTGCAAGAGGATTATAAAGAAGAAGTTAAAATAAACTTACCTTGCGTTCGCGAATGATGTATACAGCCTCCTGTGACTCCTTCTCAAGATCAAGCAATTCTTCAAACCCTGCATTTTCCAAGCAATCACCCAACCTTTGCCTTTTACCAATCCCATGTCACCACCATCAAAAGAATGAAATTAGTTATAAACATAATATTAAAAAGGAAATGGTTAACAAGTATTAAGTTGTCTTCTCTAACCTGATCTGCCTTCTTAGATTTGTGTTCACCTCTTTCAGCTGCCTCAGTTCCTCTTGCATTTTCTGCATGAATTTACACATACTCCTAATTACAAACTGCTACAAATTATAAGCGGTGCTTATTCTCTTTAGGTATCCCTTTAACCAGTTTAATGTTGGAATCAAGAACAGGATTTTGATAAACTAAACTTTAATATTGCAGAATTTTGAAAATGTTCGACCCTGGCATCGTTTACATTTGATTGACATATATACAAACTACATAAGCCATTGCTAGCCCACTTGATAGAGACATTTGTTTTTAAAGAGGAGGTCCCAATATGCTCAAGCCTAGGCAAAGGAGTAGTTTAGAGTTATTAGCGTAAACCATCGTACAAGTACATTTTCCGTTCAAAAATATATATAAAAACAACATCAAGAGACGCGTACACGACACAACCAACCATCCTATACATACATTTCATTGTCGTGCCTTCGGGGGGAGGGGGTGGAGATCAGGTTTCCGCGCATCTGGAAGAGCTAAGGGACTAGTGGCGGTCGAGTAGTCGGCCTTAGCCACAACATCCGGTGTCACGGTGGTTGGCACGTCATTCCTTGCCGTAATTTTTTTTTCTAAACTAACATAACGACCTTTTGCTAATTAGGCTGATGGGTGTGGACGAGGTCCATCATCCATGATGGCCCCCCACCTCATATGCCACATCAGCGTGGGGCAGGTCCATCCTCCACATGATGGTACAAGGGTGTGAAGTGATGGCCCTCCCCTTTTCTTTTATTTTTATTTTTTTTAAATTAATTAATATTCATAAGGCTGAGCACTCGTCATATTGCCACATGGAGGAACGGCTTGGGTTTCATGTGGTTGCCGTTGTTGACAATGCCACCCCAAGGGGGCGGTGTTGCTGGGCCAAGCTTGAGCTTGCCGGGTCTATGCCGTCCCCATACCCCTTAGCCTTAGAAATAAACTTTGACCAATAAACCTATTTTTAAATATTGACATTAAAGACCCTTATATTTTGTTTAACCCTTCATTTAAGATGTGAATATATAAGGACTAGCCGGGGTATAGAAAGTAACTAGGGTGACATCTTAAATTAATTGTCTTGTAATCAATATTTTCAGGCTCAATTAAGAAAGAGATTTTTTTTTAACGGCAAGTGGTGCAGCCGGTGGAGCTCCGTCTAACATCTTGGGTCAGCCTGTACTGATTACCCATCCCACCTGGATTGGGGATCTCCCCACGTGGAACAACCTCCACATGTGGTAAATGTGGCTCCAGCCATAATCGAATCCTCAACCTCCAAATAGCCTCCGCTCTAGCTCGCCTCAATTTCACCAACTGAGCTAGGTTTCATCGGCTTAAGAAAAAGATAACCATGGAAATAGGCAAGTTGACCAAATAAAATTAACAACACTGACTTTTACTATGTCATCTAAGAAGGTGTTGGCTTATCAGAGTATGGGTTATTTAGGTGTTAGCACATTTGAGTGTAGGGGTGTTCATCGGTTCGGTTTACGGTTTATTTGGTTTATTCGATTCGGTTTATTCGGTTTTCAAAATTTTGTACCTCAAACCAAAAACCAAACCAAACCAAATTAGAAATATGAAAACCAAACCAAATCCAACCAAATTGAATTCGGTTCGGTTTCGGTTTAAAACCAAACAAACCAAATTCAACCAAACAAACCAAATTGAAACGAAGTTTTTTTTTTACCAACTTATATACCTATATGTTCCAAAATCTGAAAAGAAAGTTTGAAATAAATATAAACCAAAAAATCAAACCACGCAAAGTCGCAAAATAGTCTTAAACACAAACATAAACAACATATAAATGAGAAATAGAAAATAAGTCTTTGCCAATTGTGTGACGGTCGCCCAGCGGCTATTGAGTGAATTGTGAAATGAACCCTAGTTTTTAGTAGTAGATTATAAACTATGAATATTACCTACTTATTTGGGTTGGGCACTACTTGGGCTTACTAATATATGTTGGGCTTATATTAATATATATATATATATATATATATATATATATTATTTTTATTTAATAATTAATTAATTTACCGGTTTATTCGGTTATCCAAATAAACCAAATAAACCAAATAAAAAAAAATGTAAAACCAAATCCAAACCAAAAACCAAATTAGCAATTCGGTTTCGGTTAAAACCAAACCAAAAACCAAATTCGTTGTTCGGATCGGTTTTTTCGGTTACGGTTACGGTTTGGTTTTCGGTTTTTATTTGGTTTGCGGTTTTTCTGAACACCCCTATTTGAGTGTGCGCTATAGAGGTGTTGGCTAGCTAGACATGTCGGCTTAATTGGTTAACTTTTGAATTAGTTTCAAGCCGGCTGTGGATTGTGGCATATGGAAGAAGTGTGAGATTATCGTGGTGTGGGCTATGTAGGAGTTGGTCTAATTGTTTGTCATACTTTGATGAGTTGTTTTAGATTACCTAGCTATTTTAAGTGTCCACAAATTCAGTGTCTATTTTGTTATTTTTTTTTTCACATTACCTAAAAATGGGGAAAATTATTAAAATGATCATTGTTGACCAACAGCCGACGGTTTTTGCCCATAAATTTGCCGGCTAAGTCTGCTGACGGTGCTTTGTCTAATTTAATTTTTTTAAATGTTTAGTCAAATACTCATTTTATTAATTTTCCCAAAGATAATGTTACTTTGGTCTCCTACTTCTAGATTATCTACTTCAGGCAATCTTGAGATTTGAGACATTTCAGGAAGAGAAGCACAAATATATACAATATTCTTTATATAAACAAATGCTTTATCTGCCAAAGAAAGATATGTGTTTGTGTGTTATCCAAAAGAAACAACCTGGAACCCTAAAACTCTAAAAGCTATGTGTAAAAAGAAAAAAAACCTCATAATGTGAGTTCCATAGATCTATTCCAGTCGCCTTCTGATACTGATCGAAGAACTGCTTCGTCCTGACAATAAACCAAACCAAAACAGACACACAAATCCAGTTATAAACCTAAACTAAGCAAGTAGGGTTTGTAGAGAGAGAAAATAACATACGTAATGGAAGGGCTTATGTACTCATGAAGCTTCTCAGTGCAAGAGACCATGATAATGGAGACTTTAGCATCACACAACACCGTGAGCTCATTAGCTTTCTTGAACAATCCGTTCCTTCTCTTGGAATAGGTCACCTGTCTGTTGGTTGAGTTCTCTATCTTCTTGATCTGGATCTTTCCTCTTGCCATGTTAGTTATTAATATGTTGTTGATGGTTTGGATCTGAGGAAGAAGAAGAGAGAGATTGAGGGTTGAATATGTGGTGGGTATGGAATAAAGATATAAAAGATGAAGTGTGTGTTTTTTGAGTTTGTGTGAAAGGAAACAAGAAGAAAGTGAACAAGAATAGTTTCCAGAAAAGGGAAGTATTACTATAAATATGAAAGAGTAAGAGAAGAGGTAAAGGCTATTTATGACTAGTTTTTCTCTTTTTAGTTTTTACACTTTGGTTTGTGAATCGTTGACCACTAAAATAATTATATCGAATTAATAAGGTGAATAAGTTGAGGGAAAACGTTTTAATCGATTTGGAGAACTAGAAATAACAAAATTTTTAACAAAAAAAGGTAAGGTGTATGAAGTGGTCGCTAGTGTCAAGTCCTTATGGTTCTTATGGGTCAAAATAGAATTGGGTTAAAAAATGTTCTATGGAATGAGTGGGTGGTTTCACCTCTATACATGTTGTAAATTGGTTGTTTTGGTTTGGCGGTTCTCGATTTGAGGACGCGTCCGCTTTTAATGAAAGTCGAAGTTTAAAAAAAAAAGAATAAGTTGAGGGAAATCATTAATTATAAATGAAACTTAACTATCATTTAAAATCATATATATGGATGGATAGGATTGCATACATGGATGAGAGAAGGCAAGGAGAGAGTAGGGTTGTAATCGGGTCAAGCCGAGGCTAGTATGGTTGAGCTTAAGGTCGACCTCGAACTTAAAGAGCTAGTTTGGCTCAGCTCGTTTATTTTATTGATAAAATAAGTTGAGTTTGATCTCAACTCGTAAAATGTTTGAGTGGGCTCTTTAATTTTTTTTTTTTTTTTTTTTTTTTTTTTTTTACAAATATTGATTACATAAAAAACAATGATAAAATAAAATTACTCACACATATATGTATTGTTTTTATTTTTCTAATTCTTTAAACATCAAAAGACATATTAAAAGCATCATATGTATAATTTTTGTTTTTGCCCGATTTTTTTATATGTTATTGATTAATTATATATAGTATTAATTTACAAGTGATTTGTGTTTTAGGGTCGTATACGTCATGTTTAACGTTTTGTGTATGAAAGGGTTGTCCATCATGCTATGTAGATTGTACCATACTTTTTTTTTTTTTTTTACTTTTTTTACTTTTAACCCTAATAATATTAATCTTTTACATTAAACCCCCACACATTTTTTACTTTGAACTTCATCCCATGCATTTTAAATAGATTTTTACTTTAACGTTCCAATCTAAATTTTTTGAGTTGACACGCAAGAACGTACATATGTAATTTAACGTTTTTACCTCTAATTTTTTCCGTCGAACGGTCTCGCTGTGTTTTAAGTTTATGTCTAATTTTTGCGCATTATCACGCCGCAACAGGCCTGCATGGTACATCGCTTTTACGTTTACATTTCACTGTGTTTGGTTATTTCGTTTTGTTATATTTTTATGAGTTTTTTCAGTGTTGTTAGTCGTTGGCAACAATCTGTTATTGATGCTACTTGGTACTGTTTTATGGCCTCCGCAGCAATGCGGGGGTCATAATTCTTGTTAAACTTAAAATGTTAACGCTTCAACCTACATATTTTTTTTAATTTTAAACATATAAAATTAAAATTAATATATCTAAAATAAAATAATTTGAGTGTGAAAACGGTTTCAGGTTTGTAAAACCGTGCACATGAACGATTATTTAGTTTATAGCTCAGTTTTAGATGGAGATTAGAGACGAAACAGAAATAGATAAAAAGCCTGTCATCACATAATCGTATTAAATTTGAAATGGTTACACACACTGTCATCAGTAGGCTAAACATCTACTTCGGGGCTATGGGAGATCGGGCATGATCTCCCCTAGATAACTATCAAAGCATAGACTCCAAATCCTAAAGAATTCGATCTAACATGAGATTGCTATTTATAGACCATGTTGTTGAATTTTCATTTGCACCTTCGAAGGTGTGAATGAGTTCATTTGCATGAAGCATAAAGCGAATGAGCAGCATTAATTCTCATTCATATAATCAGTTGCTCATTCGCCTGGTCCATAATAACAATTACATCAGATCCATAAATGCCCTTATGGGTCGCTACAATATCACGTTTTACAACACATACACACAATATTTAGCTACAACTCAACTCTAGTCTATTCGACAGCGACGACCACACATAAAGTGCATCAACATTGAGCCGGCTCACGAGCCAAGACAGGCTTGGCTCAAGCCGGCTCGCTTATTATTGGTTCAGGCCCAAGATTAAACACCCACACCCACACTCAAACTAACAAACTTCCTTCTATTCGTATTTGTACAGTAGACTGAATATGAATATTTGTTGAAGAAAGGTTTTATATGTTACACTTTATTCCGTACCAAAGAAAGCCTTACATTGACATTACATACAATGTAAACTAAACTAGTTTTTTCACCCGGCCGCGTGTTGCGGCGGCGTCAATCTGATTTTGAATTTACATAATCATGTACCAAATCAAAACCCACCAAAAAGAATCAGGCGAAAACATTTATCTTCATCCATGAAATTTGAGTTCTGAAAATGAGTCTTCCTTGGATTCGAGCATAATGTGTTGAAACCTTGAGCAAATAATAACCTACTTAGTGGGACATTTATACAGACTTTTGCACATTTTGAATGCTATTATATTATATGCCAATGCCATTGTACAAAAAATAATGTTGATTAGCTCTTTCACATCGCTATATTCTACATGGCTCAAAGCACCCCATCCCCAAGAACAAGCAGTTCATTTTATGCTTCATACCAGAAAATATATACTTGATTCAAGTTTGGTAGTTTAAAAGATTGAAAGCAAATGGTTATCAACTATGCTTTGTCTAAATCTGAGATATAAAGTTAACCTATTCGGCACTTAAATATAAAAGTAAAACAGGTAAAATTACACATAACAGCTATATAGTTACATATCAATATAGATGAGCAGTCAATTTCCACAAACGACTATTTCAAAAGCACATTCTACAACAAAACGTAACACATAAACTAAAACTAAACAGCTAGGCACCAGTCTAACACAATAAAAAGAACTTTTTCGGCAAAAACAACATTCAACCACAAAATCATAACCCACAAAATAAAACAAAAATAGCCAAGAAAATGTGTAATAATTCCAAAAACAACATCACCATTTGTTAGTGGCAAAAGGCAGACAATACAAATAAATACACAAAGTAAAAACATTATTCGAACACTTGGCGTGCATACAAAGAAACACGAATTACAAAACAAAACCATTACAAGGGAACCACCAAAAACACAACCCAAAGAAACCATGTAAATGTATCAAAACGGGGAAATAAAGGATATATAAACAACCTCAAAGCCCAATAAGGTCAAAAAATAGCCACCTGACAATGTTAATTAGTAATGAAGAGGGACAAACCAATTTTTCTAGTGGTATGTGGTAACATGAACTCAAGCAAAGAACCCTCCCTGATGCTTTTCTTAGCCCATAGTCATTAAACACCATCGTCATCATGTGGTTTTACAAACACCGAAACAGTTTCAGAAGAAGATGATTCGCCACCTAAAGCCGTCACTGGAACCCGAAGCTCAGTATGAAGGAGGAGGAGAAAGATCTCTCTCTGTATCTTTCTCCCCCCCCCCTCTCTCTCTCATGTATTGAGGTGTGAAAAGAAAGAAAGTGTGGGGATGACAAATGTTTGGAAACGATGAAAAAGAAATACGTGTAAGGGAAAAAAAACAAATAGGGTGAAAAAGGAGAGATAAAAACGGATTCAAACCTGGGTCACAGCAGATGTTAGCCGACACATCAACCACTGAGCTAGAAACACAAGATTAAACTCTAAATCAACCAAATAAGATATAAAGCCTAAAACAATACGGAAAAATCACTATTCATCATGTTCAAAAATTAATAGATAGGATAATATCATTCAAATAATAAATGCCTCTATATTCTCCTAAACCATCCTTTAAGACTTTGCTAGACTCAAACATACCAAAGTCCTAAACTATCCTTTAATTAAGACTTGACAGAACTTTAGTTTGACACTTTCAAACTATTACTGCAATCCTTAAAAATAAAAATAAACCAAGTTATGTAATAATTACAATTACATTAAAAATAAAAATATGATAAAAAGTCATTTACAAAAACATAATGTATTCATACCTTTGTTATTTTTTTCAAAACTTTACACTTTGGTTTAGTACTGATCATAATAGGTAATCGGTTTTCATTACTAACGTTACTGAGGGCTTATAAAAAATATCCACTTTGACATGAAAACCATAGTTATATGTTAGTTTTACTTTTAATACTCATTTAATATCAACGCATGACGTTTATATAAGAAAAAAATTTCAGGCTAACCGTTATTTTTAACACTTTACGTTTGTAGCCACTAAACTTGAACAATACAACTCTTAGTTTCATATAATTTTTTTATTTACTATGGTTTGCACCGTGGGTCCCCACGGGTCTCAAACCTAGTTATTTTATAATACAAAATAACTAAATTACTAATTAACCAACTGACCCAGTTGGCATGTTTCTAGCCCTATCACCGGCTTGACTCGAACAATCAAGATTATTCCAACATTCAACCGAGCTTTTTTCAAGCCAAGTTTTTTTTTCGAGCTTTTCTCCAACAAGCTTCGAGCAAACCACGAGTTGCGGGATTTTTGAACATCCCTAGGAGGGAATGGGTGCAGTTTTGTAAACATGGACCGCACGTGGAGAATAATATGATGGGTGCCGCCCATTAGGACTGCTTCAGTCGAAGTGATGTGGTAGTGCAAGAATGGTGTAAATCAGTGAAGTTGAAAAAAAAAAAAACATGGTGGGGGAGGGGGGCAACCATGTTTTTTTTTCAACTTCACTGATTTACATCAATTTTACACTGCAACATCACTGATATGCGTCAATTTATACATATAAAAGCCCCAATTCAACTCCCATCTATATATGTTTTTGGCCTTATACATGATGAATTGGTACTTATTTGGTATCTTTATGATTACAGGTCTTAAACGGTGTCCATGAAGCAAACCGGATAAAAAATGGACAGTTTCTTCACATTCTACACATTCTGCACAATCTGCAGGTGTTGGCACTCCCGTGCGCCCCGGTGGCACTCCCGTGCAGACCAGATTGGCACTCCCGTGCACCAGCCCGTGCAGGCATGCTTGCACTCCCAGGTGCACTCCCGTGCACCAGCCCGTGCGAGATCTGACAGTTCTATAAAACAGAGCAGAACGTCATTTTTAGGGTATTGGGTGATTTTTGGGCGATTTTGGGGCGATTTTGGGCGATTTTCTGGGCATGTAAGCTGCTGTGAAGCCGATTAACAAGCTTAGGAAGCAATCCAAGTCCATTAACGTCATCCAATCCATCATAACCTTGCTTGTTTATGGTTTGATTCTTGACCTAATATTATATCAAATCTGATTTTGAAGCTTTGTTATGTTGTTATGATTAGTATTTGTAAACCTACAGGTAAAAACAATACTTAGCTTGTTCTTATTTATCGTTTGTATGTTGTTTTGTTTGAATGAATCATTAAGATTTATGTTCATGTTGAATCTTCATGATTTGTATGTAAACTCTCCTGTTGTTGTTGTTGTAGTCTCGTTTGATATTGTTGTTGTTGTAGTCTCGTTTGATATTGTTGTGCCTTGGAGGATTAACAAAGTATAGGTTAGATATGGTTAAAAACTCCTAGTTTATGCTTTGTTAACAAAGTTAATAACTTGTTAGTAACTTTGTGCCATGAAACTATAACCGGGTATTGGTTTACTAAAAGGTAGTTTCAATAATAACCGAGAGTATTGACTTGCACGTAAAATAGCTTTAATCGGCTAAATGGTGTTATTGCGCGTCTTTGACATGATTAATGATCTTTGTTTAGAGATTTTGGTTGAAATCGCTTTCTTAGTAGATTTATGTTCAAAGCGTGCAAGATGAGATTGATTGTGTATGAATCTAGTTTATGCTCGTTGTTGTGGCTATATTGTGTTTATCAATGTAGCTTTCTCAATTGAGTGAGGTTGAGGACTCCCGAAAGGTGATACTAACTTATATTTAAGGATTTACATGAGTGCATATCAATTGCTCGCTAATGAACAAGTTTAGGTGGTTAGCATGTGTTATCGTGGTAGCCTTCCGAAGAGTTGTCATGTTAGGATTCCCGAAAGGGATACTAATTGTACGAAAATAGGAATATTGATTTAAGTGTTTGGTTCTATTCAAACTTAGTTACATGCTTAGGTTGTATGAAAACAAGTCTTTATATATCTATTTTTCTATTTGGAGTCTTATATATATATTTGCTATGCTTAGTTTAAATTAGATTAAATTAGTTAAAACAAACATTCACTATCTTTTCTTACCGGTAAATCAGTGACAACGGTTCAGTACAATCGCTCGCGCGCGTCCATGGATCGATACTTGGTTCTATCTATGCTTTACTACATATGTGACAGGGTGCGCTTGCCCTTTAATGTGTGTTCTAATGTTAAGATTAAAATCATTTTTATAAATTTAAAACACGAGTTGCGCGAGCGTATTTTATGTATGCTCAGAGTACACCAATCACTTCACTGATTTACTTCACTAAAATAGTTTTTTTGGAGGCAACACTTCACTTATTCACTTTAATGGAATGCTTTTTTTAGTTTTCTTTTTTTTTTTTAAATAACCATTTCATTAACTAAAAAAGACCTGTTTCATTAACTAAATAATAATCGTTTCATTAAAATAAAAATATAAAATTCAACAGACATCAATTTAAAAAAAAATAAAATACAAACACCTAAAATCTACTCGTCGCCTTCCACCCAATAACGATCCCAATTGTATTTCGCCGCAATTTCTTCTTTTCGTTTCAAGATCAATTCCAAAGATTTACCTTTGAGGTGGTCGTGGAGTTTTGAATACATATTCAAGTTGTGGTCATAATGCCTTTGCCTCAATAATTCGCGTTGTTCCTCCAAAAACGCTAAAGTTTTCCCTTCTTTTTGAACTTGTAGGGTGACCAACTGGTTCAATTTATCTTCTTTCATCGCTCAGTATGACCTAAATTCGTCAACTAAGGATGTTTTGCTTGAAGACTCGGCGACGGCTTTCTTATTTTTGTGTTTTGGTCTCGTTGGATGGGTATCTTCATAGAGATCCGACATGTGGCTAGTGGGGGTGGACTCGTCCGGTGTAGAAAACGCAGACGCCTGATAGTTTCCGCCTTCTGATGACTTCCGTCTCTTGTCGGAATGACTATAGGACTGTTCTCCACCCATCAACGCTTGATTTTTCCATTTGTCGTGATCTTTTACAATCTCCCATACTGCTTCATGATTAAAACCAGAAGCATGAGTTCCTCTGTAATCTTTCAGCGCCTGTTGCATCACATTAAGATCACTACATCCACTCCCTCGTAGGCGCTCCTATATTCAAGCAAGTAAAAATATATTTTAGTAAAAGTTATATAATAAATAAAAGTATACTTTAACTATATCATAACTGTTACCGCTTGTTGATGAAGGCCATTGAACGCAGTCATTTCTGGGTTCATGGAGGTCAATTTTGAAGTTATTTGATCGAGGATTTGGGTGGATCCTCCCAACAATTATGTGTAATGTTTTTGGATCGCCTTCCAAAAACTCCCCTTGCTTTTTTCATTACTTTTCTCCTTGTTCTCCGAAACATAGCATCAAGCTTTTGCCAAAACAACCTCTTGTGTTGTTGACCACTTCACAACTTTTGATCGCTTCCCAAATTTCTTTTCCCCCACTTGTCAACTTCTGCAACTTCATCTTCTACAACAAATATCTCCTCCATATCACCGCCTAATTATTTATCTTCGTGTGCCTTGAATTGTGTCTCTAACACAAATTCTTCTTCCCCCTCATCATCATCGTCATGTAGGTGGAGGTCTCGCCCTGTATCATCATTTGTTTGATGAACATTTGGACTCCTCATTGCAAACAAGTCAAACTCCTCTACTTGTTGTGGTGTTAACTGAGTTGGCGCAAAATAATGTGCAAAATAATTGGGTTGGGATTGGCTTTGGGGTTGTTGAAATCGTTGGTATTGTGGGTAAAGTTGTGGTGGGGGTTGACTTTGTGGAAAATTTATCACTGCCTATAGCCTTCCACCGCACCTGAGCTCGAACCAAAACCTGAGCCTCTACCTTGACTATTGGAACCTCTCCTCTAGATTTAAAGGATCCCCTCCCACCTTTGTCACACTCTTTGATTTTCTTGGATCCATTTATTTGTGTTTGAAAGTAGTTGTAAATGCACCCTTCGGTTATGTCCCTAGCTTGGATATGCTAGTCGGATCTCGTTTTATCACATTCTAGGGTTATTTAGATGTTATTATAGGCTTAGGGGTATTTTGGGAATTATTGTTGTGCAATACACCTCTTGTAAGTCCCATACATGTGACACCCACATGTATGAGGGCCATACATGTGATACCCACATGTATGAAGGCCATACATGTGCTAGAGAGGGAGGTGTATGAGAACCACTATAAATACCTCATGCCATATTCTAATACAAGTGCAACCGTTTGTGTGTGTTTTTGTGTGTGTGCTCTCAATTATTATTATTATTATTATTATTATTATTATTATTATTATTATTATTATTATTATTATTATTATTATTATTATTATTATTAGAGAGAATTACACAAATTGTCCTTTAGTTATCACTGAAATTGCATCATCTGTCCTTTTTGGAATTTTTTCACTCCTTATATCCTTTATTTTATCAATTTGTACCCTTTGTCCTTTAGCCTAACTTAGTTAAAAAAAAACTTGGTTAACTTTATTTTCTAAGTTTAAACTTTTAGCCCCTATAGTTTTGATCGAACCATAACCCTTGATTGACCTCGAATTCGACCACGGCAATTAACGAAATCATAGGGCTACTATAGAACATCAAATTCCGATCAAAATCATGTATAATAATTGTACTGACCTGATCATTTTCGAGGCTAAATCGAACGATTAAAATTGCGACTGGTTGATCTTGTTCTTCAAATTGCGAATGATTTGGTGAGTGATTATGGTATATTTTTGCGCAAAAACGGTCAAATAAGGCATAAGATGTTTAGCATGTTGAGAATTTATAACCTTATGCACCTTGTGAACCTCTCCAGAGCTGACTTGAAGAAGTTGTACACACAGCAAATCTACTACAGAGACGACTGGAGACATCAGTGTTATCGCTATCAGGGAGTTGTGGATCTTTGTGTGAAGAAGTTTTATGCTAGCAGCAGTTGGCATTATCTTGAAGACAGAAGACTGCAGGAGGTTAAAGATCTAGAGAGCATTTGTTAAGGGGGAATTTATTAGTGCATGTTTGTGTGACAAACGCTTCTCTAGATTAGTATCGTTTTTGTGTTTGGTTGATAAGTTAATTGTAACATGCTTGACGTTGTTATAAGTCAAGCATGATAGTCTTTTGTGTTTTACCCTAGCGAACAAAGAAGATAGGAAACAAAGAAGATGTAAAACAAAGAAGATGAAAAATAAAGAAGATAGTCGTTTTCTTTGTTCTGTCATCGGCATCTTCTTTGTTTGCAGATACCTTGCATGGGATATAGGCTAGGGTTGGTCAATCATATGCTTGTAATTGATGTTATTCATACTGAAAGTTATCAATAGATAAGCCGGTTTAATCGTGTTCTTCGTGTTCATTATCATTTGATTGATTCATAGTTTGCATAAACATCTATCAAGGGATTCCACACCTTTATATATCTGATCTAGCTTGTTATCGATCCATTCCACAGACCTACACATTTGCACCCCTATATGTAGACATCATTTTTTAAACTTAGTCATAGTGTTTTGAACTGTTTTGCTAGAAAAACACCAAATATAACAATTAAAAACACAACTTAAAACTTCAAATATAATGCCAAAAGGTTAAACAGTGTGTTTTAAGTGTTAATCAATGTGTATTAGTTGTGTTTTAAATTCCATAGCTATAATACATTGGATTGTGTTTTAAATTTGTTGTGTTCGTGTTTTCCTAGCCAAAACGTTCCAAACATCATGCCGAAATCCAAAACATAATGACTACATGTTAGTTTTTAATCATTCCCATATTTTTCATGAAATATAGCCTTTGTATAGCTATATATATAGGGTAAGATACGTGTAAAAAGTCCATTTTTCCTAAGAAGTGTAAAAAAGTCTATATACGCGTTGTGTTTTAAATTTTAGGATAAATGTTTTATACTTTTTTTAGTATTATATTATATAGAAAAACAACAAAAGTAAAAAAATTTAAAACACAATCAGATGATTTTTATGCATTAAATTGTAAAATACGTTGATTATTTTTAGAACACACTGATTATATTTCTTCGCATGGTATTTTAGATTTAATGCTTTGAATACATTTGTTTGTGTTTTAACTTGTTAATTTTATTGTTTTTCTATATAACACAATACGAAAAGAATATAAAATATTTCTCCTAAAATTTAAAACACAATGCATATATAAACTTCTTACACTTCTTAGAAAAAAATATTTTTTTTTGCCAACTCTCTCTCTCTCTCTCTCTCTCTCTCTCTCTCTCTCTCTAAGTTAAAATGAGAAATAGGCTGATTTAAGAGAACTAAAGAAGTCACTTTATAACCACACACTTATTTTATTAGAAACTAAGAGCCAAGGAACTCATTTTAAACCATAATAAAATATTAAATAAGATATTAATTTAGTTACATAGGTGTAGTCGTTTTGTTACATTGATGTAAAAACGGCGTAAATATTTTTCTTTTCATTTTTTTACGGCGGGGTTAGCCGTTTTTACATCAGTATGTAATTTTTTTTTATAAAATTCACATTTTACGTCGGAGTTCTCACGGTTCTCACAACTCAACCTCGTTCTCATTAGAACTGAATCCTATATATATAATTTGACAACCCCTTAGTAAATACTAACTTGGGCCTTTTTTTTCACTCGATGTGTTGATTTAGGTCTGATAACTTGTGATGTTTAATTTGAGATGATACAGCTAAAAGGACCATAAAATTAGGGGTGTTCAGAATTCTATTCGAATTTGAAAATTTTGAAATTCGACTTAATTCAATTTGATTATCAAGAATTCACATTTAAATTTGATTCAATTTGAGTTCAGTAAATCGAATACGAATTTTGATTTCAAATTCAATTTGAAATTCGAATATAAATAATACATATTTATTATACATATAATTATATAGACACCTATAACTTTAGTATATAGATTTGACATAAGTCACAAATTAGCCCATTAACAAGCCTAGCTAAAGCCATAACTTAAGTTTTAACCTTAAACGAATTTATTCGAATTCACTTCGAATTCGAGTTTCTAGTACGAATTCGATCGAAGTCGAATTGAGTTTTTTATTCGAATACGAAGTTGAATCGAATTGGTCAGCTTTTAATCGAATACGAATTCAGTAAAAAAATAAATTATTTGAAAAAATCGATTTGAATAATTTAAAAATTCGTTATTCGATTCGATAAACACCCAACGTAAAAGGACCAAAAATGAGAAGTGAATCTTGTTGGAAATTTGACAATTAAATATTATATTAATGTGTAATATAATGATATTTAATTATAAAGCTAGATTTTTTTTTTGACCAAACAAACGCAACAAAATTTATTCACCCAAAATCGTTCAAAGATTACAGCCAACATCAGAATCGTAAACTATACAAACACTAGAGTGCATCCACCCCAAGCCCATTTAGCAAGTGGCTACATGGTTTTTGCACCCCAATACATAATACTAAAACGCCCTATCTAACCGTTGTCAAAATACGTAAATGCACACCAACTATCTATGTCCATATCCGTTACTTTCGCCCTTTTCACCATCCACCAATATGATTCCGTCTTGATCTCGTCAACCAATTTTTGTGTACCAACGTCCACATTGTTGAAAATCTTCTCGTTACGGGATATCCAAAGCTTCCAAGCGACCAAGAGAACTATCGCATAAGTTGCTTCCATCTTGCTTTTTCCACATTTAAGGTCTCTACACCTCTTCAAAATCTGCAGCAAAGATTCATCTTCAGCCGCGACATCCAAATTGACCCAGTCCTTTATGCATCTCCAAGCCGCCCGAGCCCACAAACATTTAACAAAAATATGATTGGCCGTCTCCAAATCTACCCCACATCTTTTGTAAAAGCCATCAGACACATTAATACCTCGAAATGCCAAAGCTTCGGCTGTAGGGATTTTATTTTCCACAGCCCTCCATGCGAAACAATTTATCTTCGACATAGCAATCCTACTCCACCAGAATTTGACATCCTGTAGACCCATTTGATTTTCACCCCCAAGCGAATTTCGGACAGCCTTCACAGAAAATTTAATCGAATTCCTCCCCCGAGCGCCAGCGCCATTCATCATCTTGCTGGCTGAGATTGATAGAGTTAATCTGGTTAGTAAAGCTAGATGAATGACAGATCTAAGCTTTAAGTGTGTGTGGTGAAACTTTAGTGTTGTGGGAATTTGTGTTTGTCCCACATTGGTGGAGATATAAATCATGTGTTGGTTTATATGTAGAATTATGTAGAGGAATGTAATCCTATACAACAGGACACACCTAGTGGCAGCCAGAAGGGTACGAAGCACCCGCCGCGCCTGGGCACGGGACCGGGACGAGGGCGATGGGCGTAATGTGGCGTTTTGATGGCACACTTCGCTTGCTCGCATCGCTGCGAGCCGCTTGAGAGCCGCCTTTATATTTTTAACTAAACTTGGACTGGTGTGGCTCGAGCTTATGACTAAGATTAACCATGGTCAAGTCCTTTCACATTCCAACCTGTCAAAGAAATTAAGTAGATATTAAGTGCTGGATTAATTCTAGACTTAATGTTTCATTGATTTTCGTCATCAATGAAACTCTTCATTGGCTTCGGTTTTTTCTCTATATATACAGAGTTATGTGCTCTGGTTGAATACACAGAAAATTCACTGAATTCATGTTCACGAACCACCACATCCTGTCAGACGATTTTCCTAATTTTTCTGCCCTCGACGCTCTTGTTACAGGTACTCTTTCAGGTGTTAAGTTCACTCCGGCAGAGCAATCTGCTTAGGCTGTTGTACCCTGGAAACAGACGGGTTCACCTGGGTAGCCCGAAATCTGTTTTAAGGGAAACGTGTTCTACACGTGCCTTAGTCAATTTGAGTTTCCTTTTGCCTGTTTTGTAATTTTCCTTTCTTCTTGTAATTTTATTTCTTGTCTTTGTATTCTATTTGATTTCTTTGCAGTATTGTAATCTGAATATATTTAATAAATTTCATATTTATTTTATTTGTGAAGGGGGTTCCTACAAATTCTATATGTGATATTTCAAGCCATCAAAGCCCATATATAATTGTGTTTTTAGCGCCCGGTCTTGAGTCATATTATGCGCACCTAGTTATTAGACATTTTGCAAACTATGAATTTATCAAACTTATATATATATAGTATAAGGTTATATTGGAAACCCTTGTTATATGGTAAACTCTGAAACTCTAACTTCCCGACTTTTTTCTTATATGAAAATTTTAGGGTATGTACTATACATGATTTTAAGCATTTTGGGCCAAAAAAATGGAAAAAGCGCCGAGCCATTTTTTTTCAAAATAAAAAACTGTTTTCTGGTAACAAATGGTTAACACGTGTTAGTTTCGCTTAACATGTGTTAGTCAAAACTTTATTTTTTTTAAAAAAAACAAAACTACTCGGCGCTTTTTTGAATTTTTTGACTCAAAATGCTTAAAATCATGTATATTACATGCCCTATTTTTTTCAAAAATAAAAAAAAAATTGGGAAGTCAGAGTTTCCAGAGTTTACCATATAACAAGGGTTTCCACATTATCCTTTCCCTATATGTATATATAAACATATATAGGGTCAAGATCGTGTACAAAGTGCTTTTTTTGTGAGAAGTGTGAGAAGTATTAAAAATTGATACTTAGACATCATTTTTTGAATTTAGTCGTGATGTTTTGGATTGTTTTGCCTATAAAAACACCAAACATAACAATTAAAAACCGAAAACAATGTATTTTAGGCTTAAAACTTAAAACACCATGCTAAGAACATTAGCAGTGTGTTTTAAGCGTTAAGTAGTGTGTTTTAGCTGTTTTTTAAATTTAACGACTATAATACATTGTATTGTGTTTTATATTGTTGTGTTTGGTGTTTTTCAAGTTTAAACAACCTAAAAAATCATTCCTAAATCCCAAAAAATGATGTCTACATGTCAATTCTTAGTCCTTCTCACACTTCTCACGAAAAATGTACTTTGTACAGGATCCTAAACATATATATATATATATAATAAAAGAAAGTCATTTTAATGACATGACATTCAAGGAAGCATTCTCTTCCTTGAGTGTGCCATGTGTCATGCCATGTGGCAAATTAAAAAAAAATAATAATATAAAACCTAATCTACTAAAATTAAATTGAGTTATTTTAGGAAAAAATAATTTAAAAACAAATTTAAATTTTTCTCTCTTATGTTTCCTCCCATAATTTTTAAACGTTAACATCTTTTATATACGAGATTTTTTAAACAAAAAAATTACACCAAATTAACGAGCGTTTTATTATCTTTCCAACGAGTACTATAGTGCTATATAAAAAACGGAGAAAAAAACGACTATTTTTTGTGAGGTTTCGTTCATACAGGAAAAAAAACACAAAGTGTTCTGGTTATTCATTAATAATGTTTTTTCTTTTAAACCAGGTTCTTATCTACGATGTTGAAATTCAGCCCAATCGCCTTGCTATCATTAGAATTTTACTCTTCTAAAGATGCATAGGTATACTTTATCAAGAGAAGCTAGGAGAAAGAATCACGCAACACTCCAACATATGGTGTCACTTTATAGCAAGGTTATTTTTTTATTTATTTAATTAAAAGAGTAATAATTATTACTAATAGTATTAGTATTAGTATTGTTCGAATTATTATATTTTTCAACTCCGGGACGCTACCGGAATAAAAGCTAGTGTATATATGTATATATATATATATTATCCAACATTTTATTCATGTTGTAAATGATGACTTTATAAAAAAAATAGGTTAAACTATTTTACAAATGTTATCATGTATTTACCAACTTTATCTAAACATTTTACCGAATATCAGATAAATAACACGAGTGTTACACTTCGAAACATTGAGGTTCTATGATTTGATGCTTATATGGGCGATGAACACAAATGCATCAATGATGTCTCCAAAGTATAAACCTTATTTTACACTAGAGTAAAGTGCACGGATGGTTCCTGTGGTTTGTCCAAATTTCACGTATGCCCCCATATATTTTGAATGGTTCCCAACGTTGAAATTTTATAACATTTTGGTCTCTACCAGCTAACGTCGTTAAATTTTATCAGTTAAGTCATGTAAATTGACCAAAATACCCATAGGGACCATCCGAGCAGTTTAATTGAAGCAGTCACCGGTCTTGGTGACTGCCGTAACCTTAATCGAATCCGGATAACTGGTTATCTTCCCCTGTTTGTGACTATCACCGGAAAAACAATGTTGGTTTCGTGAATCCCTTTAGGGTTTGTTTGTTGAATCGTGTGTGTCTGTAGCTGTTGTTTGAATCGTGTGTCTGTGTGTTGAATTGTGTGGGTGTTGATTGCAACAGCCTGTAGCCATTGTTTGAATGGAATTCAGGTGATTGACTTTTGTATTATTAATTAGAGGTGTTAAACAGAGGTAGAGTTGTTATTATTATTATTATTATTATCATTATCATTATCATTATCATTATCATTATCATTATCATTATCATTATCATTATCATAATAGTTGTTGCTGTTTCAATTTAATGAGGAAAGGGAGGGTGGGTGGCGGTGGTGGTGTTGCAGGTGCCAGGTGGTGGTGGTGGTGGGGGGGGGGGTTGGTTGGAGAAGAAGATGGTGGTGGTGGGTTGGTGGTTGAGGGAGACAAAGATATAGAGATAAAGACTATAATATATTTTTAAAGAGGGTAATTTAGTAATTGTACATGAACTTAACTGAAAAACTTAACCTCCATCCAAGTCAGGGACCATCGATGAAACAAAATACAAACCACAGATCTCATACGTGTAATTTCGAAACGCTGAGGAGCAGAGTTTAAATTTGGGCAAACCACACAGACCATCCGTGCACTTTACTCTTTACACTACTATTTTATTGTAAACATTTTACGTTCAATTCAAAAAATAAAATAAAATAAAATAAAAAATAAGGCAAGATCAAATACACAAAACAATAAGTAATTAAAGTGTTGATATGTAACACAAATGTGGCGATATGTAATCATATATGTAACAATATACATATAGTGGAGAGTTCAAATGAGAAGAAATGTGTTGAATAAAGAAAAAGAACAAATTTAAATCAATATGAATCATTCATTTAATAATTCTATTTAATGTTAAATAAATAAATAATTAATTTGATTTAACCCCCTTAAACTAGTTAAATAAATGAAACTCATAAATCATGTTTAAAATATATTCATTCAAAACAAACCTAAGTTATAGTGAATGATAATTTCGATATGTGTAAGACATATATATGATGAATTTGTATATGTGTATGATTAACGTATAATAATCTCGATATGTGTAGCATACACATATGATAAATTCGATATATATATATATATATATATATATATATGAATTTTGATATGTGTAGGATAACGTGTTAATGAGTAACTAATTAAAGATGTAATAATTAATGAAACAATAATTAAAATATTTAATGCTTTACAATTATTTTATTTCATTTTTTTTTCTCATTTGATCATCCCCAATACATATATAGTTACATACCAACATATTATTCATGCTATATTTAGCAAATGTGATATGTGAGTGTAAATTGACTATTGCAAATAGTACAATAGAGAATAGCATGCCTTTTATAAACGTACAAACCATCTTTGCCTCATTTGTTGCCTCTACGTGTTCATTCACAATGCCACACATCAGATTTTCTCATCTTTGCCTATGTTGGTCTTCCACCGTCACCATCACCGGCATCGTCCTCCGTCAACTCCTCCTCCGCCGGCCTTTATTGCCTTCTAACAGTGGCGGCTAGGGTTTCAAAGATGAAACCCTATTAGTAGCGATGTCAAGGGTTCTAATGAAGTAAGATTCATCAACTTTAACCAGATTTTTCCGGTTATGTTACTCGAACCCGACATATGATATTCAAATTTTTGTTGTTTTCCAGATTGTTGAAGGCAGAGGTGGTCGTTCGAGGTGTCGGTAGTGGCAGCCGGCTACGAAGACAACAACGGTTTGGGTTAGTGGTGGTCAGTCAGTTGAGGCCTTTAGTGGTGTTTGGAAAGAGTGTTAGGAGGAAAGTGGAGAAGGGTTTATTGGCGTCAGTTCTATGAATCGAAGTTGACGAAAACGGTATTGTATCGCCGTTGCCATCATCGGAATACAGAGGCGCTCAATTTGTACTGACAAAAATGCTTATGGGTAATACTATCATTTGCAATGACACACCCACATATAAGTTTTAAATCGATTAACAAAATAAACAGGATTGCAACAAGTTTGATATGTTTGTTTAAAGGGTTTTTTTCCGAGGTAAATCAATCCGCACACACAAAATTCACAAGATGTTTGCAATAAGCGCACTATTATTCTTGCACTTCCGTTGAACTTGGACTTTTTTATTTTTGTTGTTATTCAATATCAATTGTGTTCTTTTGGGAACTGTAGAAATTTAGGGTTTCATGACACAATCACAACAAACAAGGTTAAGCCAACACAAACTCATAAGAACGTACAACAGATGTAGGCGACAAAACGGTGACAAGATCTTATTTAACCCAACCCAAATCAGTACCCACCAGTTACCCAAATAGACCTTAGCAAAACACTAAGATTAAAACAATACAAAGTCTATCACAAATCTGCTGATTATTTAGATCAGCAGATCAAGATGATGATAAAGATAATACACAACAACACAGACTTACAAAATGAAACCCTAGACTCAGACGAACAAGACGAGAGAAAACAAATACAGAAAATAATGACTCGAATGAGTCAAAATATCTCGAACAGTCGCTTATATATCAGCTCTCGAAGCTTCCAGGCTAGATGCCAATTGAACGGCCAGGATCAAAGTAAACCAACGATCAAGATTAACCTGCACACATATCAACACACAACTCGTACGAATGACCCAGTCCAACAGAAGGTTCAATTAGAATGAACCTTTAGTAGGATTGTTTATTAATACAATTTCAGCCCAGCCCACATAGCCCATGGGCTAAAGAAACTTTGGGCAACAATCAGAATCCAGTAACAAAACTCGTAACATGTTAGTAATTGAATTAGAATAATGATGCATTATTTTAACATCCCCCCTTAATTCAAACACTAAACATGTTACTCAAACCAAGTCTTTCACATAAGTACTCATGTTGAGACCCATAGAGTCCTTTTGTAAATATATCAGCCACCTGCTGATCTGACGACACCTTTATAGCTTTTATAAAACCTGCATTTATCCTCTCTCTTAGGAAATGCCAATCAAGATCAAAATGCTTGGTTTGATCATGAAACACCGGATTATCTGCTATAGAAATAGCAGATTTACTATCACAAAACAAGCTAAGCGGTAACTTATTTTGAATTCCCAACTCTTTTAATAAGTTTGAAATCCAGATTAGTTCACACGCTGTTGTGCACATAGCTCTGTATTCAGCCTCGGCTGAAGACCGAGCAACCGTGCTTTGTTTCTTGTTTTTCCAAGAAACAAGACACTTACCTAAAAAGACACAATACCCTGTAACAGACTTACGTGTAGTCAAACACTTTGCCCAGTCAGCATCTGAGAATGCTGACAAGGTCAAATCTCCTTTTTCAAACATAATACCCTTTCCAGGAGATTGTTTAAGATACCTAAGTAACCTGAGTGCAATTCTCAATACATTTTGAGTCGGTTTATGCATAAACTGACTCAAAAATTGAACCGCATAGCTTATATCAGGACGAGTTAAAGATAAATAGATTAACTTTCCTATAAGCTTTTGAAAACCAGTTATATCATCAATTACTTGATTGTTTTTATCACCTTGGATAGTAAGAGCATAATTTTGTTCAATAGGAACAGAAACAGGTTTACATCCAAGGTAACCAAAGTCATTCAACAGATCTAAGCAATATTTTCATTGGTTTAGACATATACCCAAATCTGAGTACAACACTTCTATACCAAGAAAATATTTCAACTTGCCTAGGTCTTTTATTTGAAAACTCTCTTTTAGTAGACTTTTGACTTTATTAATTTCAACTTCATTATTACCAGTAAGTACTATATCATCCACATAGACAAGTAACACAATAAAGACATTATCATGAGACTTTATGAACATAGAGTAATCACAAACACTCTGAACAAAACCTATCTTTTTCAAAACATCAACCAACTTCTCATTCCACTTTCTAGGGGCCTGTTTCAACCCATATAAAGACTTTACTAATTTGCAGACTTTTGACCCATTCCCAGAAGAGTAGCCTTCTGGGAGATCCATATACACATCCTCAGTAATAGAACCATACAAAAATGCATTATTTATGTCAAGTTGAAACAGAATCCAGTTATAATGAACAGCTAAACTTATGATACACCTAACAGTTACCATCTTGACAACTGAAGGTCCATGAGAAGAATTACCCCACTCATGATTTGGAACTGGGAGCGGTGGTTTTCGCTCTCAAAATCTGGAGACACTACCTCTATGGAACGAAGTGCACGATTTTCACTGATCACAAGAGCCTTCAGCATATATTTGATCAGAAGGTGCTGAATATACGACAACGTCGCTGGGTTGAACTTTTGAATGATTATGACTGTGCCATCAAGTATCATCCAGGGAAGGCTAACGTAGTAGCTGATGCCCTCAGTCGAAAGGAAACAAAACCCAGAAGGGTGCGAGCCTTACAACTCCCCATCCATTCTAATCTTCCTGATAAGATACGTGAAGCCCAGGGTGAAGCCTTGAAGGAAGAAAACATCGGGCTTGAGACCCTACATGGTGCTGATAAGCACTTGGAACTGAAAACAGATGGTCTACAGTACTTCATGGATCGAGTCTGGATACCACGATTTGGGGATCTCAGACAACTGGTGCTTGATGAAGCACATACCTCTCGTTATTCGGTGCATCCTGGTTCGGACATGATGTACCAAGATCTTAAGACTCTTTACTGGTGGCCAAACATGAAAGCTGAGATAGCCACTTATGTTAGTAAGTGCTTGACTTGTGCGAAGGTTAAGATTGAATATCAAAAACCTTCAGGCCTACTCCAACAACCAGAAATTCCGATGTGGAAATGGGATGGGATTTCCATTGATTTTATTACAAAGTTTCCTAGAACGCCAACGGGCCATAACATGATTTGGGTTATTGTGGACCGTTTAACCAAATCGGCCCACTTCCTGGCAATAAAGGAAACGGACTCACTAGAGAAACTGGCAAACCTTTACATCAAGGAGATAGTCTCTAGGCATGGGGTGCCTACTTCCATTATATCTGATCGCGATGGGCGATTCACTTCTCGTTTCTGGACTACTCTCCAAGATGCTTTAGGAACTCGTCTTGATATGAGCACAGCCTATCACCCGCAGACGGATGGACAGAGTGAACGTACCATCCAAACATTAGAGGATCTACTACGAGCGTGCGTGGTGGACTTTGGCAATAATTGGGATAAGCACTTGCCCTTGATCGAATTTTCTTACAACAACAGTTACCACACTTCGATACAGTGTGCGCCTTTTGAGGCACTTTACGGGCGCAAGTGTAGGTCTCCCATCTGTTGGACTGAGGTTGGGGATAGCCAACTAACAGGTCCCGAACTCGTGCACAAAACTTCTGAGAAGATAGTGCAAATTAGAAACCGTATGGCTGCTGCTCGAGATCGACAGAAAAGTTATGCTGATAAACGTAGAAAACCTTTGGAGTTCCAGGTTGGGGACAAGCTTCTATTGAAGGTGTCACCTTGGAAGGGGGTGATACGCTTTGGAAAACGGGGAGAGTTGAACCCGTGATACGTTAGACCATTCGAGATTGTCGAAAGGATTGATCCAGTAACTTACAGGTTGAACCTGCCTAATGAACTTAATGAGGTACACGATGTACTCCACGTATCAAATATGAAGAAATGCCTGTTGGATACAACACTGATGGTGCCACTGGAGGAGATCCAGGTGGACGATCAGCTACGGTTCGTGGAAGAACCAGTGGAGATTCTTGAGCAGGGCGTCAAGAAACTCAGGCAAAGAACTATACCTATTGTTAAGGTACGGTGGAATTCCCGTCTAGGACCGGAATACATGTGGGAGCGCAGAGGTCGAATGTGGCTCAAATATCCACACCTCTTTACTAAACCTGAACTTGTGCATAGATCAAACACTAAACATAAAGCAGCTCGCTCAAAGTGAATTTCGGGGCAAAATTCCTTTCAACTTGGGGATGATGTGACATCCGGGAACCAAGCACACACTTTTTAGCTGGCTTTATTGTTTACTTGCTGAATTTCGAGACGAAATTCTTTTCAACTTGGGGATGATGTGATACCCCGCAATTTCGGGTTCTCACTTTAACTAAACTCTAGTTACATTCCTTGCATTCTACTTAACTAGGGTTAGCTAGATAGGACACACGTTGCACAATTATAGACTTAATAACTGCATGAATGGTAATTCGAGGAATTACCAGACTATATACATGATTAAGTGAACCTCGGACGTTGGTGAACAATGAAGTTTAATAATTGTGAGTTAACTGATTTAGATTGATTGCAATTATGTGCTTCTGTGATACGCTGAGAAAATATGTGCAAATCGTATGTGATTACGTGAACTTAAATAGAATACGTTAATAAAAATCGTTAAAGGTGGACCATTAGGTTGATTAGGGTCTTAACACATGGGGTTGCACTTGTTACGGTCCGAAATAACGAAAGCGTCAAAGGAAAACACGTCAGGAGACGAAACAGGCCACCCGCGCGCGCCGAGGGCCTGTGAGCGGGCGCTCACAGAGTCCGAGCGGGCGCTCACAGAGTCCGAGCGGGCGCTCGAAACGCGCTGACGGGTCTAACCCGCCTTTCTCACCTATTTAAGCAACCTTAACCCCCATGCAACCCCTAAACTCAGCCCTAATCGCCCCCTTACTGCCCCACACGAATAATTAACCCTAAAAGCTCCTGCTAAGGCTCAAGATCATTAATTGGGAAGCTCTAAGGTGCGCGGTTGATCGAATCGAAGAGCCAAGGGTATAATCTATGATTCCTTACGCTTTTATCTTATGTTTTTACTATAAAAATCATGTAACAAAGTTTGTCCAGGTCTGAAAGTTTTTAAGAATCATTAAAACATGAGGCTTTTGAAGATTAAACGGATTAAACGTAATAATAAACGATTAGTAACATCATAGGATACTTGTTGCGCAAGTTATTGATGTTTTGGTCTTTAAAGTTGTGATCTTTGCATGTTTAGTAGTAGAATCTGATAAAAACAAGTATTAGGGATGTTTGGTGTTGATGGTTGATGGTTGTTGATTGTTTTTATGCACACGGTAGTCGATTAAAGTATGATTTAGGCGAAACTAAAATCTGGACAGAATGATTAGATGAACTTGTAGGAGCTGTAACATGGCCTTAACATGATGATTGTGGTATTTTCTTTGCATGGTTGAATCACACCTGGTCTTAGCTTTTCATAATGGGTAAAATCAAGTGTTTTGGACGTCGGTTGAGTAATTTTTGGAATTTTCATTGAAAATAGGTCAGGTCAGAATTTCGAGTATCAAACTGAGTCAACTTTGAAACATCATAACTCATGTTTTATAAAGAGTTGGGTTGTGAAATTTTTACAGAAGGTTAATATTGGAGTAATTTGAGTTTTCCAAGTGGATTCATCCCGTTTGGATGAATACACAAGTTTTGGGAATTTATCTACCAAACTGACCTGTTAGGAGGGTTTTCTGAACATAGCTGAATTAGACGAATTTTAATTATTTTTGTGTTTGGATTTAAGACAAAACAAAAATAGGTGTTGTTAAGTGAATCCCAAAGAAAATTCAGTAAACATTTGGGAGGTTAACTCACTGATTTACTATTTTAAATAAATTCGTTTTGATGGCGCACAATCTGTCCTGAAAACACAGATTGTGTATTATGTGCTTATGTGATTAATTGAGGTCTTAGGTGGTATGGAATTGACATATAACTGAAGTACACTTGTTTGAGACACATACGGAATGTAGAAACTAATTGTAACCAACACATTCACCAACGAGTCCGTAGGGTTTACTATTTCATGTAGAATCACTAGGCGTCACATACACACTTTTGAACGTTTAAAACGCCTTGGACAAACGAGTTATGTGGTGTAGCGATATTACGCCTATACTCACTTAGTGACACTTATGTTAGGGTGTCGGTAGCATACTTTACTTGCGGTTCAGATTTCTTTTGCTTGCACATTAAGGTGAGTTTCACTACTTCTTCTCAAAAGCATGCGTCTCGGGTTTGAGACAACTTACAAAACGTTTTCTAGTCCAGTTTGGGACTACTCAGGTTTTGACTCCTTGTGTGGGTCGGGTTTTGACTCCTTGTGTGGGTCGGGTTTTACGATTCCTTGTGTGGATCGGGTTTCGGTCAGTTTAAAACTTATTGGTCCTTTGTAATCTAAACACTCTATCATTGAAGTCCTTGCATATTATTGGGTTAATCGCTGGAGGCGAACGGGGTTTTAGTTGATAGCGCTATTAGGTTGATGCAGCAACCTCATGTCTGAGGTGCTTGAGGCACGGGCATGAACTTCTGACCACAATTTCTGACTGGTGTTGATAGACGCCAGTCATTGAGGCAAATAACTATTTTCCTGAAGGTTTCCCAATAATCTTGTTTAGTTACATTGAGTGGGCTAGCTACCCCTGACACACTTAAACTGGCAACTCTTTAACATTTTGGTCTGGAGGACCTACGCTTTTACTTGGTTACGTGGTTTTGGAAACCAGCGCGTTTGCATATTAAACTACCTTACTTTGTGAACTCACCAGCTTTATGTTGACATGCGATTTACATACTTTTGCAGGTAGTTAGCTTCCGGTGCCAGGATTAGAAAGCACTGTACACTTCACTGCATTTGGGGTCTCGGGCATACACATAAATTACATATTATGCTTTCGTATGGTTTCAATTTGGGCGCGTTGTTTTGCGCATGGTTTTTCAAAAGGTTTAGATTTGGTTTACGCTTCCGCAGCTTAACTAAACTTGGTTTTTGAAAACGAACTAAATGGTTTGGGCATTTAGAGTTCGTTCCTGTGACTTATGGCTATGGGATCCTGGTTTGTCATGCGCCTCGCGGTATAAACCCCGCAGTGGAAATTTGAGGGTGTGACAACATCACTGGAACCCCTATGGGAAACACTTGACTCTTCCACAGGTGAGTGATCATTAGCACCAAAGGGTTCCCCTACATCATTGGGAAGGTTTTGAAAAAATTGTTTTTGTTTGTCACTTGAAGAATTTTCATTTTCAAAATTGTCAAAAAAATTTAAATGATTTAAACTATCATAAACAAGTTCTTTATGTTCAGTTTTAAAAGGAAATATATTCTCATAAAATCTTACATCTCTTGCAAACTCAATTTTTTTTGTTTCTAAACAAAACAGTTTGTAACCTTTTTTTACAAAAGAATAACCAATCAAAACACTTTTATCAGCCCTGCTACAAAGTTTATCAGGACCATCAAGAATAGTTTTAAAACATAAACACCCAAAATTCCTTAAGTGACTAAGTTCGGGGGGGGGGGAACCCATATACTAACTCGTAGGGTGTGACATCCGTCACTTTTCGTATTTATTTTAACATTTTCATATTATTCTATGTACATTCGAAACTTCAATTAATAAAACGTTGCATTTTTATCATTTCCGTACCTTCTAAAAAATATTTTGTGACACTTTTGGACTCATATAATCATACTATAAACATATATTAACATTAAAACCCTGAAATAATTGCCCAAAAAATAAATGTTTGGGACGGGGTTCGAACCCGCGTCCCAAACCGGCCCAAACATCCCAAAGCCTTAACCAGCTGAGCTAACACATCTGTTGTGTAAACATCCTGCTCTTTTAAAGTATAAACCTTCCTTACATATGCACAGTTGACTTCCCAAAGTCAACTGCAAGACCATCCTTCCAAATCGAGCATTCAATCCGTGTTTTTAATGCAATTCGTTTATGGTAAGGATTGACCGACCTCGTCTAATTGTTTTCCACACAAAAATCATGATTAAAACTTACCAATTTTATACCAATTACGCGTATTATCATTAAGGTGGGTCAAAATTTCTATAATTACGAACCCGTATGCTATACTATAAATTGAGGCCTTCTTTGCAAGCTCTAATCGCCGAACAATAAACCCTCACACTCAATTCCTCCTAAAACTCTTCCAAAACTCACGATTTTTGCTCCAGTTGACTTTTCTGTTGACTCGACCAATCGTGCTTTAACGCACTGTAAGTCTCAAATTCTTTGATTGGTTTTGTTGTTCGGCATCATACGACCAATAGCCCCAATGATTCAGGGGCTATTGGACGCTAATTGATGTTAATAAGAAAGCTAGGGTTCATAAGTAACGATTTGGGGATAAACTAACCTGCAGACAAGTAGTGTCCCTCTGTTGCTTAAATATAAAACGAGTGAAACTTTATCACCAACTGATCAGTAGATCAGTTGGTGTCCCTCTGTTGCTTAAAACTCGAACCGGCCGTAGGCCAGGGTTCGAGTCCCACGGGTACCATTTTGTTTTCTTGTTTTAAAATCAATTGTATAATCAAATCAGATAGCCTTTATAATTAATTGAAACCAAGTTTAAACGTTCTTAGGGTCTAGACCAGATGGTCTAGGCTTGTGATTTAAACCACTGACTCGGCCAGAGACTCGGGTTCGAGTCCTGGCACATGCAAACCTTTTTTTTAAAAAAAACTCTTTATTACTTATATAATCAATATTATTTTTAAAAATAGATTTTAAATACTAAACATGGCTTAAAAATTCTATAAAATTTATTTTAAGAGTTCTTTCGGAATATCCTGAATGTATGTGTAGGATTTGCGAATGGTGGTCGCATAGGTCATGATTTTGTTGAGTTTGGCCTGTGAACCATTATTTCGTGATAGTTTTGTTGTGTCATTTTTGTCCCCTATGGGAAATTAGATTGTGTTTGGATGAAAAGTTGACTTTGCTAAATTGGTTGTATGGATATATGCTAACTAAATTAAAGGTTGTTGTATACATTATGATATATCCATCCATTTAAATGAGTTAATGGTGGTTTTGTGTGCACTGTGTCATTGTTATATACGAGTACATATTTCGTTAATATGGTATTAGAATGTTGCTTTCTAATTATAGCTTTTGGTATTAGTGGTTGCTTGGATTGTCTACAGGTTGCTTGCAATGCCAACTTGGCAAGCAGTTAGTTTAAAGGATCCATCTTGGTAACAAGCTTTCATCAAACAAGAAGCTTTAGTAAATCAATCAATGTCTTTCTATTGTTTTTCACATTTTTCAACTTAAGTAAGCATGTTATGATTTTGTAATTAAAAGGGTACCGCAGCGTAGCACGGGGTAGATTTCTAATTGTTGTTTACATATTAAAACTTCTAACACTTTGTAGCCTATGAGTTTGGTGTACCAAACCATGTTCCAAAAAACAATTTATATTCTAAACATATAATATATTATAGGATTTGGTTCAAATAAGAATTTTTGGTCAAATTAAGAACTGAGAGAACCATTCTAGACCACACATTTCTCTAAGGCAAAAAAAAATTATTTAATCGCTGCTTTTTATGTTTTTTTTCAATATACACATGTGTATAGCTGAAAATGCTATATACACATATGTATAAATGAAAAAAAAAATAATTTTTTTCTTGCATAAAAATGTACGATTAAAGCAAACAAAATTTTTTTTTGCCTTTATATGAAATGTATAGTTCAAAATAATTCTCTCAGTTCTCAAATAGGGCTTAGTTCTCCATACCTATATATTATAATCTAAACATTAATTTTTCCTTTATTACCGTCCACATGTTTTATTCTTATGAAAGTTATATGAGAAATTATATACCCTAGTAAAAAAACACTTTTTATGAGTACATCTATGGCTATGGCAACAATAATTGGATGTGCTAGATAATTAGGTTCATTATCTTTTATTAGTACCGTATATGCAACAATATCGGGTGTTATTTACTAAATACAAATAAGCCACCTAAGTTCATTGATTTTGTCCAACACTTGTAGCCCAGTTGATTGAGGGCCTAAAGTTTCTTATGGGAGGCTTGGGTTCAATTCCCACTAGCTACATTTAGAGGACATTGGTGGAGGGGAAATGAAAGATGACCCGGCCATTGACTTGGGGGGTTCGAGTCCTGATCCCGACCAGTTTTACCGATTATTTCACTGTCGTGCCTTCGGGCGGGTGAGTGCTTGGGTTTTCCCGAAAATTGGTGACAATTGGTGGCCCAGGTACTCTCGAATACCTGATTCGCCAAAAGGAAGTCCGAGAGTGCTCAGAAATTGATTCATTGACCGTTAAAAAAAATAACACATGATAACAATCAAACATATATGGAGCAAAAACATTAATTCGAACATTTAACAAAAAATATAAACCAATAAATTTCATCTATTTATATTTCATGGAATCGAACTTTTAAGAATATAAAACTTATTCTTAGAGCATTCACAGTAAATCCTCCATCTTCATCTCTATAATTACACTAAAAATAACTACCTTTCTCTCTTCTTTTCTATTTAATAATATTTATTTTATACTTTTATCATTACCTTTTCTCTCTCCTCTACTCACAACCACTTTCAAAAATATTAAAAAATTATAGAGGGTGAACAGTGTCTCCTCCAAATTTACTACAGTGTCTCATCTACATATTTTCTCTCTTCTCTACTCGCAACCACTCATACCCACTTTATATCATATAAAGGCTCCCCTCACACTATTATAGAACATCTATTGTGAATGCTCTTAAATAAATTGAAATACCATACCATATTCTATTTATATTATTATACTTTCTTCTTGCATGTTGGCGGATATCACTTCGAACTTTCACTTTGGCCAATAGCACTCCCAACTTTCAACTTATTTTCTTCCATCACCCCCCAAACTAACGGAGGTTTAACCTGGTTAGTCTTCGTGGCCAAAATATAAAAACCAAAACTTTTATGTGGCCAAAAAAGTAAAAACCAAAACTTAAGGGGTATTTTTGAAAATTTTTTATTATAAATCTCTTCTTCTTCTTTTGACAGACCCCCCCCCCCTCTTCTTCTTCTTCTTCTTCTTCTTCTTCTTCTTCTGGTGACAGACCACCACCATCATCCCCAACAACCACCGCCTCCACCGGTCACCCCAACAACCACCGTCTCTCTCGTCACCCCCAACAACCATCGTTCCCCATCATCCCTATGACCACCATCTCCACCCGTCACTCCAACACCACCATCGCCTGCCACATCCAAACACCACCATCGTCCAAACATAGTTGAGTGGTTGGCCAGTCAACATTTGTTGTTTAGGAAAAGCTCGAACCAAACCCTAATCCCTTTCTTCACTGGAACAACTACAAGCCTGCATATTGCTCTACTACTCTTCACATAACCAAACCATTATTATTATTATTATTATTATTATTATTATTATTATTATTATTATTATTATTATTATTATTAGTAGTAGTAGTAGTAGTAGGTATATTTATTCTTCAACACATTACGAAAAGATTTTAAAATAAAAATGTATAAATGATTTCAGATAGCAGAAGGGTTAGATTTCATCATTGCACAGTCCGGCCACCGTGTTTTAAGATCATGGAAGAAGGGTGTTAGAGATGGTAGTTGTTATCAGATGGCAGTTTGGGTTGACAAGATTTGGGTAGGAAGTTTTAGAGGGTGTAGTTGTTGTCAGATGGCAGTTTCAGACTGGTGCCTGGTGGTGGAGTTGTTGTCGGAGGAAGGGTAGGTGGGTGGTGGTGGGAGTGGCTAGTGGTGGAATTGTTTGACTGGTGGTGGAAGAGGGTTAATAATAATAATAATAATAATAATAATAATAATAATAATAATAATAATAATAATAATCTACACTCTACACTATATAATAAAAGAAAACACATGAGGGACACATGACACTCCCTCATGAATTCTCTCATTTTATTATTTAATACATTAAACTCAAATTTAATTATAATAATTGATTTGCAAAACCATGATATAAGTTTATTAAATTAAATTTTAGTAATTATATTAATAATCATAGTTATAACTGAAATCATTAATAAAAGAAACACATGATTCTTTTTTATATAACATATTTATATTTATGTATTATTAACTTTGAATTTAAATCATGTACCTTAAATTAACCCATTTTAAAAAAAATTAATCTGTTATTCTAAGTTTAAAATTAATTTTGTTACAATATTTGACAAATGATTATTAAGTTTTATTATTTTGGTTATTGTTTTAGATGTTAAACTATGTTCAGCAAATACATATTAATTTTAAACGCTTAAAATAGTTCAAAAGTGAAATAAACAAATTAATAATAACACAATGCAATTAGTCAAGCTTTTTTGTGAGACTTTTATATTGTTCAAAACAAATAAATAAAATAAATCAGTCAACATTAATCGATTTTATCTGTAGTAATAAAAGACAACACATGGAGTACATAGAATTCCATTATAAAGCCTCCCATTTTATTATTTCAAACAATACATTTATTTTAATTTGTTTCTTTATTTAATAATTATTACTTATTCAGTTTTTATTTGTTACAAATTATTAATATAATTACTGGAATTCAGTTTAATATATATATTCTATGTTTTTGTAAATCAATTAATATAATTATATTTTAATACAAAATTAGAAATAAATTAATAGACATAATTTGAAAATGTTTATGAACTAACAAAAATAATCTTTATTAAAAATTATTTATTTTTTTAAGATAATGTATTTATATGTTATTAAATTTAAATCGTGTACCTTAAAAAACGTGTTTTTAATATGTGGTCCTTCACTCTAAGTTTAAAACTATATTTCTTACAACATTCTAAACAAATAAAATAAAACAAATCAATTCACATTAATTAAATATTTGATTCAATACAAAACTAAATATGTTTGGCTATTTTCGTATTATAATAGCTTGATATATAAAATACATTTTATATATGAAAAATCATTAATTGAAATCTTCATTGAGTTTGTTTTTTCAAGTTACTTTAATAAAGAAATGCAATATCTAAACAGTCTTTGCATTTCTAATTCGTTTCAATCTTTATTTTCAGGCTATTAATTTACACAATCTTTTGTTATAATATAATCAAATTGAACCAATAAATGTCATTATGTTTAAGGACCTTGATGTTAGAAAAAAATGATTATACACTCAAGGTTAGAAATATTTTGGCTTTGAGGAAACATGATGTCAAATTTCAAAATGAACAATACTCGATTGGGATGGTTTAACGGATGAGGAGATACTTTTAAATTAATTTCATTTTTTTATATCTTAGCCTAAACAGATTTACCTTTGTTACTTTTTTATTTTTGTTTTGTTTTGTTGTACCTGCAGTCTACAAGGTAATAGCTGTGTATGGAAGATATATTTTGGAATGTTTGAAAAAAGTTTTATGTGAATAAAAATGTTTTTTACAAGAAATAATTTTGCGGCTGATGGATATTTAATATTTTTTCGGTTGTACAGGAAAATTTTTTTATTTTAAATAAAATATGTAATCTAATATTTTTAATTATATTTTAAATTTATATATAATTTAAATTGTTCAACCCGTGTATCACACGGGTACATAACCTAATAATAATAATAATAATAATAATAATAATAATAATAATAATAATGGCCCTTAAGTTTCGATTTTTACATTTTGGCCACATAGAAGTTCTGGTTTTTATATTTTGGCCACGAAGACTAACCAGGTTAGACATCCGTTAGTTTAGGGGTGATGGAAGAAAATAAGTTGAAAGTTGGGAGTGTTATTAGCCAAAGTGAAAGTTCGGAGTGATATCCGCCAACAGGTGATTGTTAGGAGTATTAAAATCTATTTTCCCAATTTTATTTTTGCAAACTTAAATGATGTTTACTATATTTAACAGCAATATAATTTGCCATAATAAGCATTTGGTGGTCCAAACCTATGCATCTAGTTGAAAGAGGATCCGTAAAGATCAAAAGATTGGTAAAAGAGGCTATCATATGAAATTTTAATTAAGAAGGTCTAATGTTTACCGGCTTATTAGGGAAAGGTACGTGCTTTATTGTACAAGTTGTAGACTGGATAGAGGCATAGCAGCTATGCACATGAAACGTAAGGTGAAGGTCTTCGAGTTTAAAGCCGAGTCCACTATCCATTGTCTATGTTTATACAATTTTCATTGTCTATGATAGTTATGGGACCGGTTGTTGGAGACCCTAGAAGGTGGGTTACCCTCCCCTATTAGGCTATCATACGCGTCAATACAAGAAAGGCGAGTGTGAGAGATCCTTGTGGATATGACAAGATTACATACTACTATACTAGAAGGCTAGAAGCTAAACTTTTCTCATATCGACATATGTATTTGCAAGGCTTCTTTTAGATCTTTTGGCTTATTACGCTTTATTTGTCCTCATTCGATCTTATACCGAACGGACAAATCCAACCAAACTGTCTATTTTGTTCCTCTAAATATAGCACATGAAAATTAACAATAAAACTTTTTAGTCTTTAGAAAGATAGAATTTGATAAAACTTTTATCAAAGAGTAATATGAGTATGTGACCTAGCTAGCTAGAAAAAAAATGATATGTGTAATGGTAAGGTGAAAACTTCAAGCTTTATGGGGCATTAATTGACATGTGGGGTCAATAAGGGATTCAAATAAGAATGGGGGTATAGTGGTAAGATGAAAAATTTCAAGCCATTCCAATTATTGAGGTTTGCATATCATTGGTCCATCAAAAAAGCTTGCATATCATTGGCTCATCTAATTAAAAAACGCCATGAAAATTTTGATGGAGGACAAAAAACGCCCCAAAAAACTGTGTGGGGGGTGGGGGAGGGGTAAGATCATGGAGGGGATGTGGATTTGCGCAGTAGCCCGAATTTGGTTTTGATTACATATGGTCTTAGACTCTTAGTAGGGGCTGGATTTACTAAAGAGTTAACAAGTAAATTGTCTTGTGTTGTACGCTACCAATTAAGTACTTATCTTTTATGTGTTATAGATAGACGTAATTTCTTGTAAGGTGACTAGGATGTTAAAAATTGAATCTTAAAGAGTAAAGACATTCTCTCTATATCTGGATTGACTATATATATATATATATACATATATATATATATATACATATATATATATATATATATACAAACCTAACACCAAGGAACTCGGAAGTTTGAGGTTGGGATATGAGTTGTCATATGAATTAAGTGATATTCAAACTTAAGCCCTTAAAATGATGGGGAGTGAAGAGATTTGGGTTTCATCATCATCATCATCATCATCATCATACTCAGTTAATCTCACATATAGTAAAGCTAAGGTAAGGTCTGAGAAGGGTAAGATGTAGACAGCCTTACCTCTATCCCTAAGAATAGAGAGGCTGCTTTCAGTGAGACCCCCGGCTCGATGTGGTTTGGTATCAAGCCTTGGACATAAGGCACATAACACTTAGCAATCAGGACAAACCCGATCGGTGCATGTACCTCTTTGTGTTTTGGCTATCCACGCCACCACATGATGCATGATTAACCGTCCGTCATTTTTATCGTTATTTTCACGAAATTAGTAAAATAACGTTAAAAACTAGTGCAACTTTACTTTTCCCCCCCAAGGGTCACACATATATACATTATATGCGCACACCGTAAGTGGGTTTCAAATATTCTAAAGGTTATTTAACAAAAAAACTCAACCAATCAACACATCCCACCTTATCACCCAAGATGCCCCACCAATAACAAACCACCACATCACCACCCAACCCCCCATCCCGCCTAGCCAAAAACCCTAAAGGAGCCACGCCGGTTCCCACGCCGGTTCCCACGCCATGGTGGGATTGTGTCTGGGCCGTGGGTGAGCTTTCCACGCTCTACTCCCCTTATACTACCCAGGATTCTATTTTATCTATCATAAATTCATTCCCCGTTCACGTTTTTTCTTTTTCTTATCAAGATGGCACCTGTGGTGATTTTGTTTGGATTGACTAAATTTTGTTTTGTTTTTATATAATACTATATTATATCCCGTGAGCGTTCCAGGGTTGAGAAATATAATATAACATATCAATTTTACATATGGAATAGATTGATGCACTTTACAGTTACATGCAGGAAAGCTCTGGGTATCACCTACTCTAAAACAATTAACAATGTATCTCCAATGTTAATGCCTAACCTTAAACAATGTATAACTCTAATGTTAACATCTAACCTAAAACAATGTATAACTCTAATATTAATACCTAAAGCAAAACAATGTACAACTCCAATGCCAACACCTGTTGGAAATAGAATTCATATTTACTGGTTTGGACATAATTAGTGGCTTGCATGATTAATGAATTACCTGAACACTTTGTGTTTTTTTCCTGTTTGAACAAAACCCCACACAAAAAATAGTCGTTTTCTCCTTTTTTTTTATATAGTATTATGGTACTCGTTGGAAAGATAATAAAACGATCGTTATTGGGTGTAATTTTTTTTCTTTAAAAAAATCTCGTATATAAAAGATATTAACATTTAAAAACTATGAGAGGAAACATGAGAGAAAAATCCAATTTTTTTTTAATTTTTTTTCCTAAAATCACTTAATGCCACATGACATGTCATTTTTAGCTTTAATTTTATATCATTAATTACATGTCATTGCCACATGGCACACTCAAGGGGGATGATGCTTTCTTTGAGTATCCTGTGGGATTTATTACTTTCAAACATTTTTTGTAACACAATGTCAAAAGAATATAAAACATTTTTTCTTAAAAAGTTAAAAATAATGCCTACATAGACTACTTACACTTTAAAAAATGGTCTTTCTAGAAAACTCTTTACACACACATGCGCGCGCACACACACACACATATATATATATAGTGGAGACTTCAAATGAGAATAAAATAGCTTGTAAGAAGAAAAAAACAAATATTAACCAATAGAAATTTTTCATATATTAATTTTATTTAATGTTAAATGAATTATTTAAATTTTGTAACTCTCCTAAACTAGTTCAATAATTGAAATTCATTATTAATTTTTTAAGTTATATACTTTCAAAGCTAACCTAATTAAAGTGAATGAGAATTTCGATATGTGTAGGATATGTGTAGAATAAACTTTTATATGTGTAGGATAAACGTATGATAATTTCGATATGTATAGGATAAACATATGTTAGTTTTCAATATATGTAGGATGGCTTTTGATACGTGTAGGACAAATTTGATAATGTGTAAGATAAAATGTTAATTACTAGTTAATTAGAGAGATAATAATTAATGCAAGAAAAGTTAAAGTATTTAATGTTTATCATTATGTCAGTTGTTCTTTTTGTTCTCACATTAAGCTTCTTCTCATTTGATCATCCCCTATATATATAGGGAAAGGGTAAAATGAGAACATGGTTGAGTTGGAAGAATAAAAGGAACTCACTTTATAACCACACACTTATTTTATTCAATAGATGTAATTTAAAGCATAATAAAATATTGAATAAAAAATAAAAGTAAATATTGGTGTGCTGGTTATTTTTTGACCAGGGTAAAAACATCATAAAAATGTTTTTTATTTTCATTTTTTACAACGGGATTACTTGTTTTTATATCAGTTTGGATTTATTGTTACTATTTTTCGTATTAGATTTTTTTTTTCTTGAATTTTGAGAAAACAAAAGAGTAAAAGTTTGTTTTTTTTTTTTTTTGGGACCAAGATACTCTTTAATTCTAATTAGAAAGAGTGTCGAGCGGTACAACAACCGTAAACACACCGCAAAGACACATTTTAATAATGTGTCGAGCAATGGTGATGATGTGGAGACCGCAAGGCAACGTCCCCCCGAGGGTATGAAACCTGAAAACTGACTTTGAGCTGTTGATCGCTTCTACAGTCCAGAACATAAAAGGAAGTCTGAAATTAACAAAGCCGTCCGCCAAAAACAAGCGAGCACATACCGAGGTGGAACGAGCTCTTTTGCCATTCACTGTCACAAAAAGGTATATACACACACACACACACATACATAGACGATAATGTTTATTTAACTTATAATTTAACTTTTAATGTTAAATAGAACATGGAATGGTATGAAGCATACCATACTGGACATACAAGAAGGCAGGGGACGTTTGATACGCCTCAGAATGAAAAGAATTATGTAAGCATTTATTTATAATCTATTATATATATCTATATGTGTGTGTGTGGGTGTAATTCTATTAAATCACTTTTGTGAAATACAGCACAGTCACGTTTTGAGTCTGAACGTCAACGGGTCGTCGAGGAAGAAGGAGAAGGAGGAGGAAGCAGCTCCCAACGGTTGGATGAGGTTGGTATATATTTGTGTATGTGCGTGTTTAGTTTTCATGTTTTTGCGATTGTTTGTTGGGTTTAAAGTAGGTTAAAAATAATATTATTTGAAGAAGTGTTGGGCAGACGTCCCGAACATGTTCGCAGGATTGGGACTATGCCCTGTCCGAGAGAAAGCCTTCTGCGTCTTACGCCAACGCAACCGCAATTTACACAGGTATGTCTTTGTAGTTTAAATGTTAAGTAAATAGGATATTTGACCCATTTGGTAAATATTTGTTAGCAGTTGATCCATTTGGTATAAATATGTTTAGTAAATAGGATATTTGACCCATTTGGTATATATTTGTAGTTCATTTGGTATATATTTTTAGTTCATTTGTTGATAGTTGATCTATTTGGTATAAATATGTTTAGTAAATAGGATATTTGATCCATTTGGTATATATTTGTAGTTCATTTGTTGATAGTTGACCCATTTGGTATAAATATGCTTAGTAAATAGGATATTTGACCCATTTGGTGTATGTATGGTTGCTAAATGTTAATATTTGACCCGTTTGGTATAAATATGTGTAATAAATAGGATATTTGACCCATTTGGTATATATTTGTAGTTATTTGTTGATAGTTGATCCATTTGGAATAAATATGTTTAGAAAATAGGATATTTGACCAATTTGGTATAAATATATTTGTAGGTGCAATTTAATACCATGATGACGAATCCTGAATTCCAAGCACAAATGCTCCAAATGTGTAATCAATTTTATCAATCTCAATTCCAATCTCAAAACTTTGGAAATCAAGGCAGAAGCGGCAATAGTGACGATGATGACGAAGACGTTTAGGCGTTTTTTGTATGTTTGTTTAGTTTTGTTGGTATGTTTAGACGAACTCATCTCCTCACGTACCCTCAAATTATATTTTGTGCAAGGGTAATTTTTTATATAATGTTCCTAATAAGTAATACAATGCTTTTTAGGGCCGCCGGTAGAAAAAGAAGTATAATCTATAATTGGATTTAGTCAACAAATTATAGGTTTTAAACATTTGATAAACAGTTAAGTAACTTAATATTATTACATATCATATTAAATATTCTTATTTTAATTAAAAGAAATATAATGCATTTGATAAAATGTAAAATTACTTACTCTTATTACATATAATTAACAATGTTATTTTAATTTAAAAATATAATATTTTCAATTTTATGTGTCGTGTCAACGGTATGATATTTAGAAACAGATAACATAATACTATTACATATTTTGTTTTTATAAATTTCTTTAATTTTTTTTGTTTTAATTATATATGTATATCTACCTTATTTTTTATTTATAAGTATAAAAATTATTGTTAAGAAAATGCATCTAGTTCATTTAATTAGAATTATAAATTTATTAAATAAAGTATTAATTAGTTAGAAGTTTATATTAAATAATGTATTAATGTGTATTAATAATTTGATGTAAATTACAATTATACTCTTCTATTACCCTCAAATTATATTTTGTGCAAGGGTAATTTTTTATATAATGTTCCTAATAAGTAATACAATGCTTTTTAGGGCCGCCGGTAGAAAAAGAAGTATAATCTATAATTGGATTTAGTCAACAAATTATAGGTTTTAAACATTTGATAAACAGTTAAGTAACTTAATATTATTACATATCATATTAAATATTCTTATTTTAATTAAAAGAAATATAATGCATTTGATAAAATGTAAAATTACTTACTCTTATTACATATAAGAGTTAATAGCCATTTTCGTCCCTGAGGTTTGGGCCAGTTTGCCACTCCAGTACAAAAGTTTTTTTTTTTGCAATTCCTTCCCTGAGGTTTGGATTTTTTTTGCCAAATTCGTCCTTTTCACTAACCCAGTTAAAAAATCTCGTTAAGGTCAGGGGTATTTTTGTCTTTTTACCTATAATTTAAAATTTTAATAAAAAATCTTACCCCACCCCCTATATCTCTCTATCTCTTTCATTCACTCTCTCTCTCTCTCTCTCTCTCTCTCTCTCTCTCTCTCTCTCTCTAACAGTACACACATCGGCTCCAACCCAATCTCATCCTCAACCTCCTTCAAAAACTCCAACCCTTTCCTAACCTTCCCATCCTTACACACATCCAATAATAATAATAATAATAATAATAATAATAATAATAATAATAATAATAATAATAATAATAATAATAATAATAAAATACATTACATACTCCAACCCGAGTCTCGTTCGTTGCCACAAGGTGACCAAACGGAAGAATCTCTTAAGAAAAATACATTACATAGTACAAGGTTCCCGCGTCCTCTGTCTGTCTGCTTATCTCGATTGAAAAAAAAAAATGTCCGATAACCCTCTGGAAGCAATCTGCATCACAATCGGAAGAATCTCTTCATCCATCCAAACAAATCTTTCTAAACTAATTACCATCCCTCAAAACCCACCTACTTCCACAAACGTACACCTTTCACTTTCTTCATCTACACCTCCTACACCTACTGGTTCTTATCTTCCTCAACCCTCTGATCCACACACAAAGGTATCTCCTTTTCTTCTTTATTCTGCCAATAATCATTATTTTTTAGGTGGGTTTGAGATGAATTGAAGTCTTGGTGTGTTAATTTGTGGAAATTCATCATGCCCACCAAGTGTTTGATGTAAGTCCTGACTCAGTCACCATCACCGGACCACCATCACCACCATCAAACCCACTTGCAAAAACCACCTACGAGACCCCCCACAGTCGAATCATCTCTCCTCTGTCTGAATCATCTCTCTTCCTCTGTTTCCTTCTCTCTCTTTCTCTCTCTCTCTCTCTCTCTCTCTCTCCCTCTGTCCAGATCTCACAAAGAAGAACCCTAAGAGTCCAGCAGAGACGTTCAACGACGGAATATTAAAAGGTTAAATGTTTACCTGGCCAGGTGTTAACCACCCATCACGGCTTACAGATCTCCACTTTATTATTATTATTATTATTATTATTATTATTATTATTATTATTATTGTTAGTTGCAGAGATCTAGAGAGAGGGACAATGAAAGAGAAAGAGAGAGAGTGAAAGAGAGATAGTGAAAAGGAAGAATTTGGCAAAAGACAAAAATATCCCTGACCTTAACGAGCTTTTTTAACTGGGTTAGTGAAAAGGACGAATTTGGCAAAAAAATCCAAACCTCAGGGAAGGAATTGCAAAAAAAAAAAACTTTTGTACTGGAGTGGCAAACTGGCCCAAACCTCAGGGACGAAAATGGCTATTAACTCTACATATAATTAACAATGTTATTTTAATTTAAAAATATAATATTTTCAATTTTATGTGTCGTGTCAACGGTGTGATATTTAGAAACAGATAACATAATACTATTACATATTTTGTTTTTATAAATTTCTTTAATTTTTTTTGTTTTAATTATATATGTATATCTACCTTATTTTTTATTTATAAGTATAAAAATTATTGTTAAGAAAATGCATCTAGTTCATTTAATTAGAATTATAAATTTATTAAATAAAGTATTAATTAGTTAGAAGTTTATATTAAATAATGTATTAATGTGTATTAATAATTTGATGTAAATTACAATTATACTCTTCTATAATAAAGTTAAATTACCTTATTGCCCATCTAGAATGCACTATATAATAGTATAGATATAGATATATATAATTTAACATCCCTTGCATGCTTATTTTTGTGTGCCGGTATATATTCAAATTGGTTCACATTTCCATTGAAAATTTCGAAAATATAATACGTTTTCGTGCTTATGTTTGTGTATGTTTTTATTGGGTCTACGTTTTGGCATAATTTTTTTTTATCAAATATAATACGCCTTCATTAAACGGTATAAATTCGAGTTGCCTTACGATTTGCCGCCACCGCAACGTGCAGTATCATCCTTAGGTGCTTATTTTTATGTACGTATCCGTTATATAAATTAGTTTATAATAAAATTGTTACTGTGTTATATCAAAAGTTGCCAAATAAGGTTTTGAATAAATTTTGAAGAAACATATACGTCTAGTTCATAGTCAATGCATGCCTAGTCCCGGCCCGGTCCTAAGTCCTACCGAAGCTTAGGCTTAGTCATGAATGAACCTAAACTTAGTGGACTTGGTCCCATATTTAGGTCTCTTTTACCAATCTCTTGCTTAGGCTATATGATTAGTTGTATTTCTTGATTGACTATTGGTCATGATCTTTTGTGGTTTTCTTTTTAACTAATTGTTTACCCAAATTGAATTAAGCTTTTATTAATAATATTGTAATATCATATGTGGTTGTTAAAGACTTGAGAAGTCTTTAAGACACCGTGGCAATGTGGAATACGTTACGTAGGGAGCACAATTGTATGTTAACTATGTTCATATGTTGTTTGTTGTTGTGTTAATAATGATGCTATTTTAGTTGGTATGATTTGTAAGGCCAGCGGATGTCCTTGTGTTCGGGTGGGCGCAGGGCAAACACGCATGCGTTGATCTCACAGAGGTGTCTCCTTTGGTGGGACTTCGGGATTCAGGGTTTCTGGCAGGGCAGACAGTCTTAAAATCTGAATCCAAGAAAGTTGACAAACATGAAGCTGCTTGTCTGGAAAACCAACATGTCTTTGTGCCATTCGCTTTTGACACATTTGGGGGCCTTGCTCCCGAAGCAATTCGGTTTTTAGATCGAGTGCAAAAGGTGGTGCAGAGTAACTCACCTATGGCCAAAGACACAAGCTTCATATTTAATAGAGTTGGCTTTACCATTCAAAAAGGGGTTGCGGCGCAGCTTGTTGCCCGTCTACCCACCGCTCACTTGTAATTCTTGTTAGTTGCTTAAAGTGAAATGAACCTTATTTTAAATAAAAAAATTGTAATTAAAGGGGTTTTGGCATAGCATTAGTTGTCGCAGCATTTCCATTTTCTAATGAGAGACAGGTCTACATTGATATCAAAAGAGGAAAAAACTGATGTTCTTACACGAGTTATTTATCCAATTTGTTATTGTTCATTTAGCTCTCAACATGTATTATTTGATTGGTCTACTACTTCAAAAGCTGTGAAACTATCGGCCCAATTATTAAAAGATGTTATTTGATTATTAAGATTTCCTTCTTTGTGATACAACTAGTGATATACCATCCACGTTCTCCAACCGTTCAAAAAACATGAATAAATATAAGCAAATCGTAAACATGACAATAAAAAACCAAGTGACAGTTTTGGATTTTAAAAAGGGGTATTGGATTTTAATAATCCTAACTTTCATCTATTGCCAGCAATAAATACAACAACAACAACCATACCCAGTAAAATCCCACAGATTATGAACTATTTGTAGGGTCTGGGGATGGCGGGATGTAGACAGACCTTACCTCTATCCCTGAGAATAGAGAGGCTGCTTTCAAAGAGACCATCGGCTCAAAAAAAAAACGTACACACACACACATATATATATATATATAGATATATATATAAGTAAAATAATAATAATAATTTAAACTACCAATATCAGAGATGGTGGAAAGAATATACGGTAAAAATGGAAAAGAAATACCACAAGAAAAAACCTATGACGCATAAGGAGACATTCACATGAAAAGACCAACAAAAAGGTGTGTGAAAAATCTTATTTCCTATGACACATTGTACTTAAAAAATTCCCAACAACGATCTCAACTTTCAATGTATTGGTCGACAATGAACCTTTGTTAACTAAGAACTAACTCAGTTAGTGGATGTTGACGTGAACGTTGACGTGGCATGCTCACGCTGACGTGGATGATGACATGACATGGCATGCCACGTCAGCGTGAGCATGTCAAGTCAGCGTCCACGTCATCATCCACTAACTGAGTTAGTTCTCAGTTAACAAAGGTTCGTTGTCGGCCAATACATTGAAAGTTGGGATCATTATTGGTAATTTTTGAAGCACATATTATTATCGGCCAATGCATGAAAGTTTGGATTATTAAATTCCAATACCCCTTTTAAAAAGCGTGAAACAAGCGTGCCTAGGCGTGAGGTGCAGGCCTTAGGGCCTTATGTCACCCAAGGCGCGTATTTACCATAAAGCAGAAAAAAGCACATTTTTGGGTTTTTGTGGAGTCTGAGACGCACGTCCTGTTTACTTTGGGTGTTTTTATGCATCAAACTATTGTACAATAGGTTTTTTTGCTTGTGCATGTAGCCAAAATCATATGTAAACCCTATTTATAGTTATATTTGGATAAAGGACAGTGAAAACGTATGGGACATAAAAACAAAATTAATTAATTAGCTTGAGCCTCGCGAGTACGAAAAAACCGGCCACTTTGCGCCTCGGTTTTAGACCTTACGCTTTTGTGCGCCTCTCGCTTTTTAAAACCAAGATGTCGATATATTCAAAAGTCATGGAAAAGTTGCGTTGATGAATATGAAAGCCAAGTTATTCCAACAAATTTACACCAATACGTATATAAAGGTAAACATGATTGATACGTGATGTGTTGCAAAATACATGCTATGTAATTGTATAGTTTTCGTACATGTTTTGAGTCGTTTTACTTAGTTATAGGCTTGTATATATTTAGTTATGTTTTACAAGTCTTGGGGTACTAAAGGAGCGGAAACGAGCTTAAATGATCAAGAACCGAGCACACGAGAGGAACTGGGATGAAATTTAAAGAAATAAATATAAAATACAGATTAAATGTATCTTTACGGATCTCGAAGAGTTGTTTAGGTAACTTCGCGGCACGGGAGTGGCTAGAAATCTTATCATGCCTATTTTGTCGTTAGAGGGGCACGGAGAGACAAAGAGAAGGTGTTCGCGTATCTAAAAAAAAAAAACCCTTAAGTAGGTAACAATTAGGTGTTCTCCTATTTTAACATCCAGCTAACCCTAGTTTCATAATTACGGCTTCTAGAGGCGATTTTGAGACCCAAGGATCAATTTTAAGGAGAATGAATTCTGGAAGTATGGTTGTAAATTAACCAAACAAAGACAAACAAGGTCTTGTTCATGTTCGTTTGTTAAGGAAAGGTGTTCATGAACACTTACCGAACAGGATTTTTTGTTCATGTTCGTTTGTTAAGGAAATAACGTGTTCAAGAACTATTCGTGAACAGTTTCTGAACGAGATTTATGTTAGTGTTCATTTGTGTTTATTTGTTAAATTTAGGTATCGGACAAAAGCGAAACAAACAAACATAAATTAACGTAAAAGAACACAAATAGGCTTTAATGAACAAAAGCACAAACTAACACATAATAAATTCCAAAAACTGACATTTTTAATCACTAACAGTGTCCGCCCAAAATATACTAATACAATCACCAAAAATGTGACACCCGGCATGTTTAGGTTAACACTTTATAAAACACATAAGTCTACCTTAGCGAAAAACGTTTTCAAACATACTTAACTAGGTCAGTTGAGTCGTTATGATGGTTTCAAGAATCATCGGGAGTCGTTACAGTGATCCACAGGATTATTGGGAGTCGGTCCATAACCACGTGAACAAGGATTGGTGATTTGTAGAATCGTCGGGTTTAACGCACACACGCAAGTCTCGAGTCCCGGGAATTGGTGAACGGGTGTGAACGTGTTAGTTATCATGCATTATGTGTTTACAATCATTATATGACTTGTCGGTATGTGAATACGTGTTTATATGTGTTAAAGTAGTGTTTAATGCACCAAAAACCCGAATAAACATGTTGAGGGTGATTACGTGTAATCACATGACATTATAGGTGATTACGTGTAATCACATGATATTATAGGTGATTACGTGTAATTGCATGACATTATAGGTGATTACATGTAATTGCATGACATTATAGGCGATTACGTGTAATTGCATGTAGTTATAGGCGATTACGTGTAATTGCATGTAATATAGGCGATTAGGGTATCCTAATCGCCTGTTGCAGCACGTAATCGTCTGTTCTGTGTCTGACGACTAGGAACGCATATAAATACCACCCTTGACTTGTAAAACATCATTTGTGCAACCCTAATAGTCCTATAACCTCTCCCAACACATACACACCCTCTGGAACACGTTTTTGCCCAGGAAATCATCTTTCCAAGCTTTACACCTCATTATCTTGCAAATTCAAGGTGTGTTCTTCATCCCAAACCTTTGTAATGTTATTGTTTTGCTCCCTAGAGGTCCAGACCAAATTCCTAAGTGTTTTTGTCTTTAAAAACTTATTAAAAATGGTTTCCACATAAACCTAAACCTTCATACTTGCTTTATATGATGTTATCATGCAAAGATAGGATTTTTATGATTTAAACATGTGAGTTCTTGTGTATTTGATATGTTTATGAGATAAATAGGTTGTTAGCATGATTATTGATGGAATTGGAAGTTCATAGTTGTGTATTGTTGATAATAGGCGTTTTGACCCGTTTGAATGATTATGAAGAATTAAGGATGATATGATGTGTTTTGTTGATTGCTTGAGGTTAGGGCTTACTCTAGGATGATGCTAGAACAGTAGGATAATGTTGAACAATGTTGTTATGTGATGGAATCTGGATATTTTCTATTTAGGGTAAGTTTTGCATATTGATGTGATGTTTACATGCTAAATATGCTATTTTGAGAAACGCTTGCATGCGGGGCTGTTAGAATGACAATAAATTGGGGGTTTTTTTGCTTGGAAAAGGTTTATAAATGATTTGGGTTTAATATTGGGTGTTTCCACATGTTTCGGATCTGATTTGGAGGATTAAACGCGCGAAAACACAACCTACTGCTGCAGGGGGCGAGTAGGATTCTAATCGCATGTAACTATAGGCAATTAGGACCTAATCGCATGTAGTTATAGGCGATTAGCCCCCTACTCGCGTGTTGTACACGTGATTACAATCCTAATTGCCTGTTTGACTTTCCTAAATGCTAGTTGACTTTCCTAAATGCTAGTTGACTTTCCTAATTGCATGTTTGATTCATAATCGCATGTTTTGCTGTTGTAAGTGCATTTTGACATCCCTGAATATGGTTTGACACCTAGGAACATGTTAGGAACCCCGTGACATGTCTAATAACTTGGTAACTCGTGTTCGGACTTGTTTATGCATTAATTGGGCGTTATGCTAGACATAGTAAACTGTTGTGCATGCTAAGTGTTTAATTGCATATGTTGCATGATATCTTGTATTTGGCTAACACGTGGAATATCGGGTCACCAATGGGACGTCGGGCCTTGTCTGGTCTGGTCGGTTTAACGTTCAAACATGTTTTCAACATACACGGTCACGGTCTGGACAATTGGGGACTGATTAGCCTTCAGGTTAGTAGTCATCACACTTATGTAAACTCATTGATAGGTCGCCACTAGTTGGGGCTATCACACGCGTGTCGGATCTTTCTTAACAAATCAGACGCAACCTAAGGTGAGTTCATGGCCCCACTTTTATCAGTTTTGTTTTCGGGGGAGAAACATGCTTACACACTTTTAACACATGATTTCAAGTTATACTATGTCTATCATTATATTACTATACGACTCATCTAAATCCCAAGGAAACCACTAATACGGGTATGTAGCGGGGAAATGTGGATAGCGCTATTAGGCCTGACAAACCTACTCGACGGCTGGAGGCCGGGCGGGTGCATATTGTATCAAACACACATGGCCTACCGGGGATGACGGTAGTCCGAGGGGTACCAAACAGTAACAAACACAGTCAACAATGGTTTCAACCTTAGTGGTAATTAACTCAACGCCTAGCTAGCATTCACACAGCATAGTAGTAACGGTAACGGTTTTCAAAGGATTTACGAAACGCTTATTATAAAACCTGTGAACTCACAAGCATTTTATGTTGACATCTTTTTGGCATGTTTCTCGGGTCGTTGAGGTAGCAGCATCGAGTCTAGGCGCACGGAGTCTCATGGCGTCTAGGGTTCACTTGCATGTCATTTAGTACTTTCAGACTTTTATGTTTTACTGCTGGTTTGTAATAAAGTTTTACACTTCCAATTTACGCTTCCACTGTGGTGGATAGATTTTGAAAACTTAATGGGCGATTTACGTTATTTTTGTATCATTTAGTTGTCGTTTGTTGTGACTGTTGACTTGGATCCTGGTTTGTCACGCGCATCGCGGTAAAACTCTACATGTTGAATTTAAGGGTGTGACAAAATATACTTGGCATAATCTTGATCACGTGATGTCTTATAAAAACACAAAGTTGTCATATAAAACATGAAATCCTCGTTTCATCCACAAAAAAGAGTTCAAAAATAGTTAAAGTAATATTAATATGTAATACACTAATACATATATTAAATAATCTACCACTGGTAAATTTGAAGTACGTAAACTAAAAATAAAAAGCTAAAAACTATAATGAACTATCGAACACAAAAAAATATAAACGAACACGTTACCGAACGTTCACGAACATAAATGAACGAACGCGGCCTCTGTTCATGTTCGTTTGTTTAACTATACTAACAAAATTTCTTGTTTGTATTCATTCATTTATTAAACGAACAAACACAAATGAACTTCGTGCCGAAGAGTTCACGAACTGTGCGCTGAACGTTTGGTTTGTACAACCCTATCTGGAAGTGAATCTTGAGGCTAGGTTTAAAGATCTACAACTATTGGTTTCATTGTTTGACTATTTGTATTTCAAACTTTGATACTATGATTTGTATTGCTTTCAAGACTATGTTTGTGTGTTTTCTAGTTATCATGTGTAGCTAAACTTCTATAACTACCTAGGTCTTTATGATGAATACTTGTTAAACTTTGCCACTTTCGGTTTTAGACAAATATATGTTTGGTTAATGTTTTGTAAAAGATTTAATTGTTAATGGTTGTGATATATGTGCGTATCTATGGCTGATTTATGATCATTGATTGTTCCATATGTGTCTTGTTGAATGTCTTTCGGTTCTAGATGCATGTTAGGTTGCTTGCTTGGTGCTTGTAACTAGTTTATTGTTTTGGATCCAAATTCCATAGGAACTTGATTCGAGAGTTTAGAGGACATAGGTATTCTTCCATTCTTGAGACCGAGAGATGATGGAATGTTGGGTTGTCTAGATCTTTAGGTATCGGGTTAAGGTGAGACCAGGAGGTAACCATTCCTAGTTGTCTTTAGATACTTAGCAATTCCAAGTCATAACCACTACAATTAAATTACTCATTTACATCTTCAGGTGTATTGTGATTAGTGAGACCAAGAGGTGAGTTATTCTTTGAGTACCATAGCATTTTTAGTGAGGTGAGACCGAGAGTTGATCCAAACTAGATACTCGGTAAGTTTACATGTCCCTTAGAATTCCTTGAGATTGTGTTAGTGAGACCGGGAGGTGATCTAACATATATTAGGGTTTTCTTGGATAGTCATATCTTAGAGTCAGGTAGCCATTCATTTTTTCTGATTTCGAGAGTTTTGAGTTTCCGGGTAGGATTCTTAATCTAGATAGTGTTTTCCTTATCCTTTTGCTAGGCAGGTTCTTTAGTTTATTTTAGTTAATTAATCTTAAAAAACCAAAATTTCAAATCAAAATTTGTTAAGTCCTTAGTTAAATCTAGTTTTGTTTTCTAGTTGTGTCATGTGGGTTTGATATCTGGTATTACTTTGCATGTCTTTGTGGTATAGTTTTAGAGTATTACTAGTGTGTCTTGTTTAGGTTAATTTTGTAGAGCATTATTAGCACATCTCCACGCATTACATTAGGTCTCGTTAAGTGTATATAAAAACAACACGTCGCAATGGTGTATTTAGAGATGAGCTTTAGATAGTTTAAACAACCAAACTCTTTAAAACAACGTTTAAAGGAGCTGGTTGGTCAAAAAAAAGTCATGAAATTCATGTCGAAAAATAGATAGAAATAATTCAAGCTGAAGTCGTTGTCTTGGTTGGGTTGGTGTAATTTTGATCTTATATGAGTGCATAGTTCTGGTTGTTGCTTGTTTGGCCGCCCGGTTTTGTGGGTTTGACGTTCGTTTTAATGAAGTTTACTTAAAAAAAAAAAAAAAAAAAAAAAAAAAAAAAAAAAAAAAACCTTTCACAAGAAAAAAGAACAATTGACCATCGAAATGAAATGAGTCGTTGACCACCCTAGATCTTTAAGTAGGTGATCCCCCATCAGCCCTTCCTACAATTTTCATCCTTCAACAAAGTAAACCACTTTTATTGTAAAACACCCTCACTAGCTAGGTATATTTGAGCTTCACCACCATTAATAACAACCGCATTAATAACTCACAGTGTTAGTAGTAACATGAACATTTACGTACTAGCTATGTAACTGAACTTAACAACTACCACATCAACACCTATCTATCGACTATCGCTAGGGTTATTATTACAGTGATGAGGCAAGGTGGTTACGTCCTTGATGGAGATTATTTCGGAGATGGCGGTGGAAGAGATGGTAGTGGCGGAGTGAGTTGCCTAGATTGCGGGAACCAAGCGAAGAAGGACTGCCAACACATGAGATGTAGAACTTGTTGCCGTAGCCGCGGGTTTCCGTGTGAAACCCACGTCAAAAGCACTTGGGTTCCAGCAGCCAAAAGGCGCGAACGCCGTCAACAACTCTCTCTTTCACCTGATCAACAACAAAATTCAAGTAATCATCAGCTCAGTCTGATGATTGCTAGTGATGGTGATGGTGGTCCTGAACAGAATCTGAAGAGATTCCGAGAGGATCGTCAGCACCATCACCACATCCGTGGTGGTGTCGTGCCTGCAACGAATCTTCAGAATAGTTCTTCAGGTAAACAATTGACACTACAATTGTTTTTCAAGATCCAATATTAATAATCCCGTGTGATCTGTTGGTCGATAATAATTCATACCAAGAATAAATAAGACCATTGACATTCCTAACTTATTTACTTTCATCGTGAATGCCAATCTAACTCTAACAAAAAAGTAATTCCATATGTTCCTTATAATGAATATTTGAGTATTTTTTTCTCAATCAAATGTTTTAAATTGTTTTGAAACCACGTAAATGAAAGTTGGGTCAGTTTTGTTAAAGCGAGATTACCCGTGAAAGTTAGGAGCTTCCTTGATCGCATTGCCCATACGGATTATTATTAATCACTGAATCACAGTCTGGATTATTAAAATCTAATTTACGTTTTTTGAACAACATGTATTTTATTACTCTTCTTACCAATAGCTTGCTATGAGTAAGATTTTACTAAAAACGTTTTGTTTGTTTTCTATGGGCTCGCACGAGTCTTCATTTTGTTAAATAACTATGTATACATCTTTCCCTAGAACTAGGGTTTCCATTTCCGGCGGAAATGAATTCTCCAGCGTTGTTTCGGCGCGTTAGAGTGAGTGGAATGGACGAAACGAATGAGCAAATGGCGTATCAGACTGCCATTAGTGTCGGAGGACATGTTTTCAACGGAATTCTGTATGATCATGGCCCAGATCAGGGCCAATACAACAATCCCGTTGGAGAAAGTTCCTCCACCACTGGCAATCAACATCAAGACGTTAATCTCATTACGTCAGGCACGACGGCCACCAGTAGCAGCAACATTTATCAAGCTGTCACCATTATTGACCCTTCTTCCATATATTCAACCCCTCTTTGTGCTTTCATCCCCGGTACGCAATTTTTCCCACCTCCACCACCAAGATCTTGAAGACACAACAAAGTTCATCAAATGCTATTACTATTACTATTATTATTATTATTGCAATTATCTTATTGTTATTATTGCTATTATATATCGAACTCTTTGTATTGATTATATATACACCCAAAATGGAAAGAAAATGCATTAGAAGTGCATATACTTTCATGTTTTAATCTTTTAATGACAAAATTTATGTTTTTTGTACTCATGTTGTTGGTTTGGTCATTAAATATAAAACGTTATGTCCAATTACCACTTATTACTTTCAATTCTAACATATTCTGTCTAGAGTTTAAACATGACTTGAGAAATCATATCCAGTCATCATGGTATATTAATTATTTCTTTTATAAAAGTTTATATATTTATAAGCATATTTTATAATAGTTTAAGAATACTATTTTTTGCCATTGATAACGGACGAATGCCGAATGCACACATCGCGATGTTAATTTGTGGCTTCGCTCATCCTTCTTCGTCCCCATATATGGTGACCATGGCCATACTTAATTAGCCATGCAATGCGGTTGTTTTGATAACTCAAAAACGTAATCTAGCAACTAAATTAGTTTAAAAGATTAAGATGTCATTTACATAATACTTTGGTACGATGCTTGTATGTATAGATTTGTGAATGAGTGACGCGAATATAGTTGAAAGTTAGAAACTTCTGGTTACGGATTGAATTTGTGGTTATGAGCTCGAGGTTGCTTTTTCCCGGTTAATAATACCTTGCTCTTCCTACTTCTTTTCCGTAACATTTTTAAATCAAGTAAAGTATTTTAAAGTTAACTTTTTAAATTTAAAGGTTAAAAACTTCATCGCAAATATAAGTCAACTTTTGACCATACTCTATATAATATATTCAAACCCAATCATTGACTAAAACCCTAACTATTATAAATGTATTTTGAAATACAAATTGATACTTTATTAGGCTATTAGCTTTGAAATTGAATCATACTTATTTCTTGCACATGCATCTAAAAGAATTTAATCACATTTTTTGCTAATTAACCAAAAAATAAATCTAGAAAGACTTTGTTTGTTAATTACAAAATAATATCTTTGTTTCTGATCATAGTTCAACAACATGGTTGTTGCTACTTGCTAGTCGTCGATTCAAGTCCAGATAGCCCTGATCAATAGTTCAAAATACTAGCAGGAACCCGCGCGTTGCGGAGGGGCTGCACCAGTAAACTTTTATTACATATATGACAATTTTAAACTAAAAGTCACCATTTATTCTTATGTGACAATTATTTTGGTGGAAGTCCTTTGATATTGAAAGCATGAATAAAAAAATGAAAATTGATGCGGGAGAATATTGAAAACTTGAATCAGAAGACAAGATTTCAGTCTCTGGAAAAAGAAAGTAGCTAAATACTCTAAATGAAGCCATAAAAAATAAAGAATAGCGTGTGGGATGGGTTTGCCATCCCGTAGTACTAACTGGTCGATTTTGTGGTATATGCCCGAATATGTTCCGAACGTATATACGCCATTTCTCATGTTGGAGATTGTTTCGTCTAATGAGACACCCATAGGTGTGAATGAGAAGTTTGTGTTGTATGCACTGATCAAATAAACCATGACATTTGATCAAAGAAACCATGAGGTTGCTCTTGATTAACACAATAGCCATGATGTTTCTCTTGATTAACATAACATTTGTCTGATTGTAATTTTTAACCGTAAACTTTTATTGAATATACAATAACTTTTAAACTAAAAGTCATCATGTATTCTTGTTTGACAATTATTTTGGTTTTGCTAATGACCGAGTCAGTCATGAATGAGACGATGTATATCTCTTTTATTTGAGTTTGAATATGTTAGTCAAATTTTTATGTATTATTTTTAGTATAAGTTAATAAGTTATTTAATTGTTGTACTTTTAAAGTAAAAGTCATAATATATTCTTTTTTGACAATTATTTTGGTTTCCTTAATGACCTAATCAATCACGAATGGGACGACACCTATTTCTTTTATTTGGGTTTGAATATGTTAGTCAAATTTTTATGTATTATTTTTAGTATAAGTTAATACGTTTTTTACAAGCTTTTATAAAATATATATGTTAATAAGTTTTTTACAAGCTTTTATAAAATACTATTGCATTATAAATATAAATGCTAGATATAAAAATACTACATTATTTTTTGTCATTTATTACACTACATTAGTAAATGCTAAAATGTAAAGGGACAATATTGTAAATGGGAAATTATTTATGCATCAATATTTGTACCAAATGCAAAAACAATGTTTTTATGTGTCTTAAAATTAAATGAAAATTACTATCTTGCCCATCCAGAACCTATTATATAGTAGTATAGATATAGATGACTAATGTAATAGGCTTTGTACAAGTGTTCAACAATGAGCGGTCTAACTGGTTCTCTACAGTTAATTCCTGTTTTCAGAACCCGGTAGCTAGGATGTACATTTTTAGTGTAGGTCCAATTTGTAGGACTGTTGGACTCACCGAACTGAATATGGATATCATGGGTTTTCTCCATAATAATTGTGGAATCCTTATACGAGAGTTTTAATTGCAACAATATAACAATCAAACACACACCAAAACGCACAATTTCAACTGGTTACTAGTTAATAAAACGAAGCTCAAGCATTTACTAATCAGATCTGCAACACCAAATGACCAAAACTCTCCAAAGGCTCTCCAAAAATGATTAGGGCTTCATGGGAATAAGCTTATAAACCAACTGCCATTCATGTATACTGTTATGAATGGCATGGTTTCACATGAATGGCATGGTTTCACATGAATGGCTCTATGGACGAATAGGTTTATAATCAATACGTATTAGTCCAAACAGTTACACGAATGGCTCATCCATTCGTGTGTTCAAATCCTATTCAGCTAATCATAATTAACAAAATACCCTTGGGTATTAAAATAATCGTTTAACCTAGTCAACGTGACCAATCACTAGCTAGGACATACAAATAGTGTACTAACACAATTACACACAAAAGCTAATTGTAAGAAGTTTAAATGAAATTAACAAGTGCATGGTTAACTCTTAACCAAATGTTGCTTATCAGGTATCAATCGTTTCAGCTTATCTTCTTTTGTGGTAATTTGGATTTGCGATATCATTGTTGTACACATTCATGTGTATATCTTATCATATATACCAACTTTAGCTCCTAATTGCATGTTTCGATGAATTTAGTGTCATCTAGCTATTTTGTATATTTAAAATTTACTTGGTGATCAAATGAAAATCATAATAAAAAGTTGGAAAGTGTAGAGTGCGCACTTGATTGAAAATTTTAATGATTTTAAGTATTTAAAACACTTCATAATCCAAGCGGTGAATCCCCTTGGTGGGATTAAGCTGCAACTGCATGATACCAAATTTGTTCATCAGTGTTGTAACATCGCGTGATTTCTACGTTTCTTGTATTTTAAATTCTATACTTAACAAATTCGAAGTTCGCCTTTATTCGCTTATTTTATATTACTCCTACCAATTCGCGACGAGTCGTCATTATAATTTATCCTATTCAATTTAGACGTTATAACAAGAAATTCATTTAGTTAAGATCTTAATATATATTTATTTAAATAAAACATATATATTCTTTTTATAATAATACCTAAAAGAAAAAAAAATGTGATTTAGTGTTGACTTTCAACAACAAAAATGCCGTTCTTTTTTTTTATTTGTTTATTTATTATTATTTTTTTTTCTTTTAAAGATATATATCCTACCTAACTCACTCCTAACCACCTAATTAATTCATTAAATACCCAACCCCTTCACCCCAACTATAAATACACTACTCCTACCCATTCTAACACTTGCTCATTTCTAAATCCTCTCTAAACCTCCCAATTCTCCAAAAAAAATCCCAAGAGTGGAAGTCCACTTCTAAGTGAGTTCTCTCATAAACTCCAACTTTATTCTTCTTTCTTCACTTCTTTTCTTTTTCTAACCCCTTGGAGAAACCTCTAGGATCTTCCCCATATTTATCCACAAAAGTGTGATAAGGGTAGAGCACCTAAAAGATGTTCCAAAGGTGGTTGTTTTCTGAATTATACTATATAATAATATAAACATATACTTTCAAGTTTCTATCTTACTAGTTTATTATTAATCTTTGGAAGGTTTGTGGTTACACCCTACCTTACCAACTCTCTTGACCCTTCTTGTGCTACGGATTTATCCACACTAGAAAGGGGAAATCCCGTGTCCAAAACCCACGTTTATTCCATAAGCGAAGTGGTTATGACATGAACCTATCAAATGGATTCACATTTCTAACTTTATACCATCCGAATCATCTATGATGGTTTTGTGCTTGGTCTAACTTAATCTCATGACCATCCGGATTGCCCAAAAGGCAATTTGTGCTTGGTTTGCCTAAAAGGCTCGCATGACTCTCGTGAATCTATAAACTAAACTCGAACCTAAGACCCTTTATTCTCTAATTCTAGTTAACCAAGGCTAAGGAATTAACCTCCTAATACTCGTCTTTGGAACCTTACTAAACGCACCCAAATGTGAGTTCATACTTGTCCCCTTTTTACTCTTTAACACTTTTGGGGTGTAAACATGTATCATATGCGAAACACACTAATGCTTTCATAAACACACATGCTCAATCTATTAAACATACTTATATGTTACTTGCCATGCTTATGATTCTTAGATACTTAGACATAAATCATTAACTATTATTAGCCCACTTAACATGTATAGCGCTATAGGACTAGCACACCGCCCCCTTTATGGGTCATTGTTAAGATTTAAACAGCCTAACATGAATATGTTAGGTATACGCTGTGGTACTCGCGGGTTTGAGTTATGTCTTTTGTATGATAGGTATGTGCAATGCTATAGTATGAGATTTGAGTAAACCATTCTAAAATACTATGTATGTAAACTAAAACTAGTATGCTCACCAATGCTTTATGTGTTGACGGATATTTTATACATGTTGCAGGAAATGTTTGATGCAAGATATTCAAGAAATCTACTTAGGATTGGACTAGAAGCTCACGCTAGTTTAAGTTCTATATTTTGATGTCGTATTTCTCTTTTCATGAAAACAAATTTGTATTCAGTTATCTTTTTAGACGATAATTATGCTATGAATGAAATTTTATCTTTAAATCATATTGTCACGAATTCTAGTGTCATGAAATCTTTGAACAATCTATCCCAAGTCTCGCCCCGATGTATTCCGCCATCGGTTGGGGTGTGACAAGTGTCAACCTTGACTTCAGCATCAAAATTGGTCGTAGATATCCAAACTGAGGGTCTGTAACAACTTTGTTCATCGACATCAAATTTGGTCTTCAGTAGCAACTTTGTTAATTTGTTACATAACTAACCAGTAACTAATACGATATAACTATCATCAATTGACAAATCGTCAGTTATAACTTCCAATTGTCATGACATATCATGAAGGGATTCAATAATTCATTGCACCGGTACCCCCTTAATTATAAATTAATTTGTTTTCCAAACAGATTTTACACGCGTTCTTAATCTATTAGAGAACTATTCGATTGAATATTGATGAGTACTAGCAAAATAATAAAATTTGAAGTGTTGAAAAAGTTTTCAGAAATATCCCAATTATGACAAATCACAAAATCAACAATTGTTTGTTGATACATGATCTTTAGCACGCTATATAAACAACTGGTAGTTAGAATATTTAAACAAAACCTTGTTAATTAGCACATATAGACAAATTATTAAGAAACAATAAACTTTCATTAGAAATTTAGCAGATGGAGTAATGATAATCAAAACATGTTTAATGGAGATAGAGATAATTTTCTGAATCAGTGTTTATTCCTCAATCATCCGTATATATAATACATACATTGAATACATTTGACCAATCAATCTAGGAAAACTAGGAAAGTAGTTAAGGTGGTTCCTAAGATAATACAATTTACCATAAGTACATAATATTCCTATTATTTACTATTACACCCCCGCAGTCGAATCGGGAGGTTGACGAACGTTGAGACTGGAGCGAAAATCATCAAATAAAATGCGCGGGAGACCTTTGGTGAAGATATCCGCTATTTGATAACGTGAGGGGACATGAAGGACGCGGACACACCCCCGTTGTACAAGCTCTCGAACAAAGTGAATATCCAGTTCAACATGTTTTGTCCGCTGGTGCTGGACAGGATTACCGGATAAATAAACTGCACTGACATTGTCACAGTAGACGATGGTGGCCTTGAGAAGAGGCTGCTGTAGTTCAAGCATCAGATTACGTAACCAGCAAATCTCGAAGACAGCATTCGCGACCCCGCGATATTCGGCTTCGGCACTGGAGCGGGAGACTGTTGGTTGTCGCTTGGAGGACCAGGAGAGTAAACTTTCGCCAAGATACACACAATATCCGGAGGTAGAACGGCGAGTGTCTGGACAACCTGCCCAGTCCGCATCCGTATAGGCACGAAGGGATATGTTCGGGGCCGGAGTGAGGGATAACCCGTAGTCTGAGGTACCCTGAATGTACCGTATGATACGCTTAAGAGCGTTCCAATGATCATATGTGGGAGAGTGCATATGCATGCAAATCTGCTGAACTGCATAGGAGATGTCTGGTCGAGTGAATGTGAGATACTGAAGAGCGCCCGCTAAACTGCGATATGTAGTGGGATCCTGAAAAGGAGCAGAGGAGGCCGAGCCGAGTTTAGTACCAGTGTCAACAGGGGTAGCAACAGGCTTGCAAGAGTCCATGGCAGCTCTGTGGATGATGTCTCTGGCGTAGGACTGCTGAGATAAGAACATGTTGTTGCCGGACCGTGTTACTGAGATGCCTAGAAAGTGAGATAACGGGCCCAAATCCTTCATTGCAAATTCACCAGATAAAGACCCCATAAGCCGGTCACGAAGCGAATCGGATGAAGTAGTGAGAATGATGTCGTCCACGTAGAGTAGGAGATAAGCTGTGTCCTGGCCATGATGATATATAAACAGTGAGTGATCAGACTTGCTCTGTGAAAAACCCTGCAATAAGACAAAGTCAGTAAACCGCTGGTACCAGGCGCGGGGCGCCTGTTTGAGCCCATAAAGAGATTTCTTCAGTTTGCAAACGAAGTTGGGAAAACGTGTATCACGGAATCCCATGGGCTGGTGCATGTAAACCGTCTCCTGTAAGTGACCATGTAAAAAAGCATTCGTGACGTCCAGTTGGTTTATAGACCAGGAACGTGACAGAGCTAGAGTAAGGATGAGACGTATTGTGGCCGGTTTAACTACGGGACTGAAGGTCTCACCACAATCGATGCCAACCTGTTGACTCCTACCATCACATACAAGTCGAGCTTGTAACGCTCCAAACTACCATCCGAGCGAAACTTGTGTTTAAATAGCCACATACACCTGATAATATTCATATCCGATTGACGAGGAACTAATTCCCAAGTCTCATTTTTAATAAGTGCACTAAACTCGTTGGTCATGGCATTAAACCATTCAGGCGAGGACAAGGCAACCTGTGGGGACTTGGGTATAGGGACAACCGTGGTGGTATGAAGATTAAAGTGGTGTTTTGGCTTGGTGATTCCGTCCATAGCGCGTGTGCGCATGGTGCGGGTGGGGTGTGTTGTAGCGAGAGAGGGAGCAGGTGGCTCGGGTGATGTGTGGGCTGGCTCGGGTGATGGGTGGGCTTGTGAAGCTGGGCCAGGAGGAGAGGTGGTAATGGGAGGGGAGTTTTGGGCCGGAGGGAGCGTGCTGGAGTGGACTGATGGAGTTGGGTGGAGTGTTTCTGTTCTGGAGTGGGCCGTAGGGGAAGGAGGTGGGCCTGAAAGGTTTTGGGCCGAGGATGAAGAGTGGCCCGGAGAAGGAGTGGTGGGCTGTGAATTTGTGGCAGATTGGGTGTTGGGCATGGGGTGACGAGATGGCCAAAGTAGTGGGCTAAGGCCATGATCCAGAAAGTGATAGTCGGTTGGTTGAGTGGGAAGAGTGGTGGAAAACGGGAAAATAGATTCTTCAAATTGCACGTGGCGAGAAATGAAGATGGAGTTGGAGGTGAGGTCTAAGCAACGGTACCCACGATGATTAGGGGGGTAACCGAGAAAGACGCAAGGCTTAGAGCGATTTGCGAGTTTGTGTATGGTAGTGGAAGGTAATAACGGGTAGCATAGGCATCCGAACACCCGAAGGTGGTCGTATGTGGGGTCACAGTGGTATAGGTGTGTGGTGGGAGAGAGAAATTTGTGGTGTTTGTTTGGGATGATGTTGAGGAGGTAAGTAGCGGTTTCAAGGGCGTGGTGCCAAAACGAGGGTGGTAATGAAGATTGGGCTAAAAGGGAGCGGATCATGTTATTGATGGTCCTTATTTTACGCTCGGCTTTGCCATTTTGGGACGAGGTGTAGGGGCATGAGAAGCGGAAATGCATCCCATGAAGACGACAAAAATTGTGAAAAGAATTATTGTCGTATTCTTTACCATTGTCGCACTGAAATTGCTTAAGTTTGGCACCAAATTGGGTGGTGATAAAAGAGTGGAATATAGTAAAAATGGGGAAAACATTAGATTTATTTGTTAATGGAAATGTCCATAGAAAATTGGTAAAATCATCTAAGAATAAAATGTAATACCGATGACCCCCGGTGCTAGGCACAGGAGATGTCCAAAGATCACTGTGAATGATATCAAAAGGTAAAGAAGTACTATTACAAGAATCGGAAAATGGCAAACGCACACTTTTACCAAAAACACATGCTTGACATAAAGTTTTGTCATTATTAATAGTACGAGAAACAGATAATGGTAAGGAATGTAATGTAGAGGAGCTCGGGTGCCCAAGGCGTTGATGCCAACGGTCTTGAGTGGTAGCAACAAAAGCAGTGGAGGTGGTCTTGGACGGGATTGGTGCAGTCAGTGGGTATAGGTCGCCCGAGCTATTGCATCGTAGGAGGTGGGCCTTGGTCTTGAGATCCTTCACAGTGAAACCGAAAGGGTCAAATTCAATGGACAATAAATTATCAGTAGTTAATTTACGAACAGAGATGAGGTTTTTGATAAGGTTTGGGGCATAAAGCACATTGTTTAATTTAAAGGGCGGAAATGGTGGTGGTAGGGTTAAGTTGCCTTGTCCTATCACAGGAATGGTCATACCATTACCAACAACGATAAATTTATTAGTGCAAGCATTAAAAACAGACGGAGAATCCGTACCTTGAGGGTTTTTCATGTGACCCGAGGCCCCGGTGTCCATGAAGCCTTGGGGATCCGGTTGTTGAAGAGATAAAACATAGAGGGCTTGCTGAATGTCTGTGGGAGACAGTGTGGCTGTGTAAGCTTGATCCGGGGCTGCACCTAAAATACCCGCTGATGGGTTCGGTTGGCGAGGGTTGGAGGGGTACGGACAGGGTGGTGTGGTAGTTTGCGGGGACCAGTTTTGTTGGGTATTCTGCAGCAAGGAGTGCCACTGGCTGGCTGCCCAAGAATTCGGGAAGACGATGTAAGGATGTTGTTGTTGATTGCTGGAAGGCCGGCCAGTGCGAGCAGCCCCACGACCACGTCAACGTGGCCTGTTGTCACGAGTCCTCCCACGGCCAGAAGCAGCAGATGCAGCATTGGAGTTAGCGGCGGGTGGCAGGGAGGTGGTGGTTGCTGCTAGGGCAGTGGCGGCGGTAGAAGCAGCCCGAGCGGAGGCATTCTTCTTTGTTGATTCAGCCATGGTGAGTCGAGAACGACACTCAGTAAAAGAAGGTAAGGGGTCCCGGTTTTGTAAAACAGTTGAGATACTTTCGTAGGCGTCAGAGAGACCAGCCAAGAGTTGCATGACCAAGCGTTGATTGTCAACGGGTGCACCGACATTGGTTAATTGGTCCGCGAGATGTTTGGCTTGTTGGCAATAAGCGGCCATATTTGGGAAGGCATCAAGATGGAGGTTAGAGAATTGTTGTTGGAGGTGGATTTGGCGAGCACTCTTATTGTCGTTAAAGTGATCTTGGAGGGCTATCCAAGCTTCATAGGCGGTCTGACCCGGGACAATGATAATGTGGAGAAGGGGTTTAGAGATTGTTCCATAAATTCATTGCAGGACCAGGGCGTCGAGACGAGCCCAAAGGGCGTCAACCTCTGCCATGGTCGCGAGGATTTTGGTTGCCTCCTCATCAGATGAAGAACCGGGAGGAGCGGCAGGGGGTGGACGGGGCTGCAGGTGGTCGAAGACTTGGTAAGCTCGACAGTGGACTTCAAAGAGGGTTGTCCAAGTCGAGTAATGGGAGGATTCGTCTTCAAGAGTTAGAGGGATTATGGCTTTAATATTTGTGACAGCCATGGCAGGATGGATGGAAAAATCCATGGCAGTAAAGGGTAGGGAGAATAGGTAGAGGGGAGGAAGCACAGGTGAGAAGAGGGGCGGAAGGTGGTGGTTGCCGGCTGCTGTAGCGGCGGCGAAGGGTTGCAGTAGCAGCGGCGAGTTAGAGAGAGGGTAGGAACTTTAGGTATGATACCATAATGGAGATAGAGACAATTTTCTGAATCAGTGTTTATTCCTCAATCATCCGTATATATAATACATACATTGAATACATTTGACCAATCAATCTAGGAAAACTAGGAAAGTAGTTAAGGTGGTTCCTAAGATAATACAATTTACCATAAGTACATAATATTCCTATTATTTACTATTAGTCAAGAACATAGCATATTTAATAGGAAATTGAGAAGTGTGCTTTTATGTGATGATAAAAGGCACAAAGCTTAACTTCTAACTTACCAGGACTTAGCTCACTGAAAAACTCGCTTGTAATTTAGCTCGAGATAGTTGGCGTATATAAACATTTGAGTTGAGTTCGAGCAGAAGATAGCTTGATCGTTAGCTCGAGCTTATATGTTTTAAAAGTAATTTGATAATTTACTATATAATTTGTATAATTTGAGATTATTGTTGACTTATTATTAAGTACTTGTATTCAAAAACATTATAAATAATCAAAATTATAAAAGAACGAATCAACTTATCAAGCCACGAGTATTTGGTTGGTTTTGCATACGAGATCCACTTACAACTTGATTTGAAGTATCTTAGTCGAGTCAACTCAGGGTAGGAGATCGAGCCCCGGCTTCACGCAACTCGCTAGCTACAACAATGCTTCACAAACCAAAAAATATTCGTAGGTGACTAATTTCAATTTTTCAAAATTTTATTGTTGGATTTAAATAATCGTAATTATCGGCAATTAGCCGCCACCAGTCTCAACTAACGAAATGTGGGCTGATGGTCCCACATTTTAACACATTGGCCACCAACGGAACATGACTAACAGAATACTAATGGATCAAATAATGGAACATATTTTTTTAGTAACAGTCCGTTGGTGGCCAGTACGTTCAATTGTAAAACCGTCATCATATATTTCGTTAGTTGGGACTGATGGCGGCTAATTGCTAATAGTTGAGATAATTTAAAAGACTCATTTTTTATTAAGGGATTTATCTAACTAAGTCGTTTTGGAACTTAACAATCTGAATAAAGTGGATATCACTTCAAGTTGATGTTTATAAATTCGCATAAGTTATGATAGAGTATCAATCTCGTTCAAAAGTTTCTTCTGTTAGAGGGAATATATTAGCTCATGTTTATTGTTGTATCGTATACGATTTAATTATACTTCCTTAGTAATTATCATCATTCTACTTTTACTACTCCTATACGCAGTTGATCAACATATGCTGATATGCAATACCTTACGAGGTTTTCATTGTTCGATATATTCATGTGTATATTGATTTTTAGTTCTTATAATGAGTCACCATACGTGTCAACCTAGAACTTACCCAACTGGACAGACTAGTGGTTCAGGTTCCGGTTTGGTTTCGTCGTCCAAATCTAACTCACTAAGATTTACATGTGAACAAGCATCTAATGTGGGCTTGGGAGAGATTTCACTTCAATTTAAAGGTGGCATGGCATTGAGCTTTAAATTGATCAATAGCTTTCACCATGACGTCCACATCATATTTTCTCGATTACGGCTACTAAAAAGCTGATTGTAGATCGCTTTAAAGTGACTGACTCTTTGTTTTATCGAGGTCTATGTTCCTGATATTATTTCCGATCAGCCGTACTCTTCTCGTTCCATAACTTCGTGGAAATTTGCACGAACCCTCTTCCAAAAGAGGAACCCACTACCTCGTAATCGAATGATGTGTTGTATTCGTCAACTAAATGATTACCATAACCTTTGTCTTGGACCAATTATTCTGTTATCTTTACCACAACCTTTGTCCCGGATACCTTTTGGCACCGTATAAGAAATCATGTCACGTTTTTTGGCATCAAATTCCTCGCCCCATTAGGTGATTCATATATGTTACTAGTAACGGATTCTTAAAGGACAAAACATTAAAATACATAGATGTATATATAGAATATACATTGCTGTACAAAAAAAGAATACAAAAAATTTGTAATATATCAAAGAGGAATTTACATTACCTAATATACATATATACACCATTGTATAACATGTTTATAGACCTGTGTAAACCATCAACAAAATATAGATTTTTGAATAGTTATCAAAACTCAACATATAACATCAACAAAATACAGATTCTTGAATAGTTATCAAAACTCAACATATAACATGTTTATATACACCCATGTACAACATATATACACCCATGTACAAAATATATACACCATTGTACAACATATATACACCAATGTTTAACATGTTTATATACCTGTGTAAAACCATCGACAAAATACAGATTCTTGAATAGTTATCAAAACTTAACATATAACATGTTTATATACACCCATGTACAACATATATTCAAGAATGTACAACATATAAACCCATGTACAACATATATATACACCCATTTCTCAATTCAATACACCATCGTACACCCGTTAAAATAACATATACACCAATGCTTACTGTTATTTTCCACTAATGTATGAAAAACATTTGGTTCCTTCGTGTGTGAGCTTGTAACCGGATTATCCTTACCTTTCTTGGACTGTGTCAACATGTACTGGGCGTAATCGAAATCCATAGCTGATCTATTCGGTATGAATCTATCCAACTAAAAACAATCAAACAAACAAAAAAAAACACCCAATTTAGTAACCATTTCAATCAATCAATTATAAAACAAATAAGAAAGAAAAAGATTATGTAAAAAATTACATTATCAATCAATTAATTATAAAACAAATAACAAATATTTTCATTTGTTTCATTTCAATCATAATATAAAACGTAAATCAATATTATTCACATTCTAATACACTTATGTATATAACCTGAATTACGATTACAATAACGTTAACTTATAACAGCTGTATAGCTGTATAACGACTTTGCATACTATACACTGGTGTATAGGAATTTGGCGTGTTCGTCATCTTTAAGATTCGGTCTCTTATCCTCTTTATGTAATATACACCAATGTATACTATACGCTAGTGTATAGGCATTTGGCTTGTTTATCCTCACAGCGGTTATGTCTTTTATCATCTTTATGTAATATACACCAGCATATAATGTAAGACCCTACCCGTTAAACGGGTATTTATATGAATATTAACGTGGTATTAACTTAGTTTGGAAGTTTATGAATAAAGCATTACTGTTCAAAACATACGAATAGTCTAGTTGGTGTCGAACATGATAGCAAAGCGACTTCCAAAACCCAAGCTTTTAAAAATGCATTCGATTAAAAGTTGCGGAAGCGGATGAGTCTTATGCGTTCGGTTCTTACTCAAATATTGATCATCAGCTGTTATGCATCCCAATTCTCCTGGGGGTTAAAATACCACAAATAACCCATTAGACGTTAATAAAATCGATCGGAACTGAGTTATGGGAATTCAGGATGAAGAAAAGGCAAGAAAATGAAACTTGGCGCCACCTTTGTCAGACATGGCGCCACCCACCTTCAGTCGGCGCCACCTTGCGCCGACGCAAAAAGTTTCCTGAATTACGCCAAATCTGGCGCCACCTTTGTCAGATCAGTGCCAAGTGGCGCCAATACCTGACTTTTTGACATTTTTTCAAGTCTCAACACTCATATTTTGACCTCCTATGATCCCCACCAAGACTTGTATCCTCGAATGTTTGTACACCCAATATTTTTAAGCGTAAATACAAATTCACCTTGCACGTGTTACCGTTGTGGCGATACCTTCGTGTCTATGACTCCATGAGCCATTTTTACTTGGTTTTACTCGCCCGGCCCACACGTTCTCTAGATTTATCAATGTAAACTATTTACACAAGTCTAGGAGGACCATAGCATTTCATTAACAATAAAAAATGTTTAACACGACAACATCAAGTCCAAGTCATGATTATGACTTACCTTAATGTGCGCCCCGTTTTGCTTCTAGGCTAGCTTGAGCTTATTAACATAAAGTCTACAAATGTACTCAAGCAATTAACAACAAATGATATCGGCATAACGTTGACCCATGGTCTAAGTTCTCGCCTATCTAGTGTTTTACCCAAATTGACCCGTTAGCCTAATTGGGATATTGACAACCTTCCTCTAAGGCTGTTTCCTATGAATTATGAATCTCGTTTAAGCTTCTTTTGTGACACTCCAACGACTAGCTTTCAAGTATATAAAAGGGTATAAATAAGCATCTAAACATGCTAAGAGTATATTGAGATTTAAGCCATCAAGTGACTTACCTTTCATCCATTCAAGCCTTCCTCGTGTCCTTATTCCATTTGACTAATCCTTCCCAAGCTTCCACCTTTCTCGTCAAGAGTTAAACTATTATATTATTCATAAGATGGTTAGATTGGTCGTCTTATATCTTGACTACCATTCACTATGAATTTTCTTGCACATAAATCACTTAGTTCATTTCATAGGTTGGTTTGGCTTTTTAGAAGCCAAACTACCGATAGCCACTTATATATGCGTAAGCTATTCATTTACACAACTACTTGTATGAACTTATTTGTAGGTGCTTTAAACACTTGAAATAAGCCTCATAGTTTTCCTAGTGTTTACAAAACCATTGTTTCATGAACAAGACAAATATACACAAAACACCTATTTTCTTGAATTGAAATTATTAAATAAAAATGTGCAGCAATTTTCTGCGCAACTGATTTCATCGACTTCTTCGACCCACTTAATGACCATATTTTTGTATGATCTAAAATTCTACGGAAACTAGACTCATTATAGTTTCCTTTGCAAAAAGAATCAGCTCAATCCGAGCTTCCTAGAATTAATTATGGCTTTCGCAAGATCAGCCCAGAAGTTAAAGCACTTCCAAACAGCTTGCTGTCAAAACAGTTTTGCTGACTTTGGACACTGTTTTGATCCGTTTAACATCCGAATTCAACAAACATGCTCAAACATAAAACGTAGTATGTTTAAATAGCTTTCCGAGCATATAAGGCTCAACCTCACATGATGTTTCTATAATTTTATATGATTTTCGCACAACAGCTGCGCAACATTTATTACTCCCAATCAGCATTGTTAATCTTTGTGATTATGAACTAAAAACTCATCCATGAACCTCTAAACATGTTTATAACTTAAACCAAGCATATTGAACATGTTAGACACCATTTGGTACAACAATTCGTGTCCATTACTACATAGAACCTTACCAATTTAAGTTAATTATACTCGACCACATAATGGTTATAACCATTGAGTTAAGCATTTCACCAAATACCTTGTGTGCAACACACAAACAAAACTCTTCTAACAATTTTAAGGGTTCTAAACCCTCAATCTCTTGCAAGGTTGATTAAGTACTAACATCAACTTTCGAATTAATCATGCATTTCGTGAATTAGATAACTAGACACTATAAGAACAAGAATTCAATTGCTAGTTTCATGTATCTTGATGGATTCATCAAGTTTTCTACAAGACCCACTTTCCTCAAATATCAATCTAACACACATGAATCCTAGTAATCAAGTATGTACTAGCTTCTAATTGACCAAATTCAACATGTTTAAGGCTCTCTAGTGCTAGAGTAACCTCTATTAATCATCAATTTTCACATTACTAACAACCCAAAAATTTTCACCACATTCATACATGATAACAACATGAAATTAAGTCAAACAAAAGGTACCTTGGTGTTTATTAGGCATTGATAATCCATAATTTAGCTAATGGATGGAACACCCCTTTGTTTTAGCCTGGATTTGGGCTTGATTATGTGATTTAGGGTTTGTGGGTGATGGGAGCTTGAAGCTCCTAATGATCTCGACACACACACACTTTTATGTGTGTTTTTATTTTTAATCTTATCAATATAAACCCATGTTTACCCCTTTGACACCTTTAACCCCTCCATGATGTTTTAACACCAAACCAAGTTAACTTGGTTAAGTGGTAAAGGTTATTGGTTCCCTTTTTAACTAACAATACTAACGAGGTTTTATTCCTATTAAAACATAATCCCGCTTTTATTGATCGGAAAGACACTCGTTTCGATTTGTTTTATTCGTCTCTTTACACATAAATCACGCTTAAAACGTAACTTGCACCAAAGTGGTTTTCGGGGTGTTACAACTCTACCCCCGTTAAAGAGGTTTCGTCCTCGAAACCTTTCTTATATAGTCCCTTGGGTCAAGCCTGAAGAACTTTAATTTCCTATACCGAATTGAGCACTTCTCAATCTTTGGTCATTCTATAGCCTTACCAATAATTAATATTTTATGCAAAGGGTTGTAATCCTCTTTTTTTTTTCCCTCGGTTTCCTTACTTTTTGTTTACTATATGAAAGCCTAAACTTTCATAACATTACTCATAATCACACCACTCTTTTGTTTAACTAGATGTTATTTCATGGCATAGCATCTACATACATACCCCTACCCGGTATTTTAGCTACTTATGTATTTCCCAAAGACCCGTTTTATTCTTGTAGACTATTTCCCATACACTATTATCTCGAAGGATATACATGAATCAATTGTCTTTTCTATCATGCACTTTTAGGGCATCTACTGTGTTACTTATTTGCTTTATGTATGTACATATACACATGTCTATGCATCTCTTTTTTTTAGTAACAAGTAGTTTTTCTTGGTCTTCAAGGCTAACCTAGCTCATTAGCATGGCCATTTTCCTGCCCTTGGATCCATCCCGAATCCAACTCTTATTCCTTTTATGTTTGTTAAAACTTTATTAACAAACTTTGCTTTACATTGATATTTTCCTTTCGAGGGTTTTACTAATTCCAACTCTAAGAATTTGCTATTTAACGGTTTCTTCCTTCCCATTGTGATTATTGCGGAATTCATAACTGATTCCCACAACTTACCCAACCGGTTTGCTAGGTTCCTTTATTCAAGTATCATAATCCCAGGTATAATCCATTATGGTTCACTCTACCTTTAACCTCACACCAAGTGAGCTATTCAGTTACTATGTTTGGGCTCTACCCATAATATATCTAATTCGTGTCTGTCAGTTTGAATTTGAGTTTCACCAAGTTCCCGGTTTGCTAACTCAATTTACGGGTTAGGGTTATTTGTAAAATCACTTGATATTATTGTTAGGTATTATTTCGTATAATACACCCCGTCTTCAAATCCCCTTCCGGATTATGTTTTTATTTAATTCCTTGGAACGCTTTGGTTCCAAGGCAATTTCTTTAATGGTCCACCATTATAGGTTCTGTTCCAGAACTATGACCCGTTTCTGTTTATTTATGTCCCTTAGGACCTATTGACCCTTAGATCAATTCAGCGTTTCTCAAAAGAGTTCTTACTCGTCTGTGTTTCATGGTGTTATATTACCATGTTTATTCACACAAGTCTATTTACTTATGTTTTCTTTCTTTAATATTCGTATGCATAGTGGTCCAGTGGATCGCGTTTGGCTTATTATGAAGGCATTGCCTTTATTTCTGTGATTCACAACCATCTATATAATTTAGATTTCAGATTGTTTGGTCACCCATCATGTGCTAAGGCCCATGGGGTCTATCTCGCTTTGTTCGTTTTTTTACATGCCTTCATTAGGCCCCATCAATCATCGTTTACTCTCACATGAGCCCTGCTCTAGGCTAGGATCGTTTCTCTGATACGGATGCACCTCCGGTTGCCAGGGTCTCCTACGAGCTCCCTTTTTATTTAGCGTTTAATTTCTTCTTTCATTTAACACGTCGTTTCATGGTCTAAAACCACGTTTTTTTAGTTCGGTTTTGTGTGAATCATAGTTCACGCTTGCCCCGTGGGTGCTATTCTTGTTTACATTTCAGTTTAGTGAGACACTTAGTCCCTGGTTGCCCGTGAGCTTTCACGGATCATTATGATTTTGTGTGATTCTTAGATCACAATTGCTCGTAGGTTCTCACGAGTTCATTACGATTAGTGTGACGCATAGTTCACATTTTCCCCTAGGCTTTTACGAATTTAATATGATTAGTGTGACGCATAGTTCACATTTTCCCATAGGCTTTCATGAATTTAATACGAATAAAGTTTAAATAATGACTTTACCTTGAGCTTAGCCCGAATCTTGGCTTTTGTTTTACTCAATATATGGTTCATAATGGAATAAGATTTAGGTCTCGATTGTGGTTTATACTTGTTAAAAGCTTACCCTTCCGATGAGATTCAGATTGGTTTGTGATTTAACCCTTGATTAGGGTTCATTCCATTTAGGAATTCATCTACATTTATGGTTCGAATGCATTAATGACTTAACCTTGGATTAAGCTTCAAGTCTACTTGTGGTTTACCCTTGATTAAGGTTTGAGTGCATTTACGACTTAACCTTTGATTGAGGTTCAAGTCCCTTTTACGGATTTTCCTTAATTGAGGTTCGAATGTAATTATGACTCAACCTTTGATTGGGGTTCAAGTCTATTTATGAATTTAACCTTCCATAAAGGTTCGAGTTTAGTTATGACTTAACTTTTGATTAAGGTTCAAGTCTATTCACGGATTTAACCTTCTATAAAGGTTCGAGTTTGATTATGACTTAACCTTTGATTAAGGTTCAAGTCTATTCACGAATTTAACCTTCTATAAAGGTTCGAGTTTGATTATGACTTAACCTTTGATTAAGGTTCAAGTCTTACCTTGGTCCGTGTAACCGTTGTGGTAATACCTTTGGCTCTACGACCCCGTGGGTCGTTTATGCATTGGTTTTACTTACCCGGTCTACCCGACCTCTTAAGTTGTTTGGCAATACTTCCTTGCTATATGACCCCGCGAGTTATATTTTGAAGATGTTGATATGCCTTTCTCCCCTGACCCAGTCCTTGTCACGTGAAAAATAAGCGTGTAGATCACGAGAAGCCCACCGCACCATGTGTTTAACACTTACCTGGCCAGGGTAAGCAATCCGCACATGTCACGGTGATCTCATCGCGATCACCACGGTACTTTCCAGGTAAGCAATTTCTGGTCATGAATCTTGTTTAATAAAAACATTCTTGTCTGTTTGTCTTATATATTTCTGTATGCCCGCATTATTAAGCTATTTGCGTTTTATTCAATCGCGCAGTCATGTTGATGCAATCATGTCTTCCAATTCTCGGTTCGGCTGAGCCTTAGCCCACCACGACCGTGTGATTGGCATTTGTCTGAGTTTTAAGTATTCTATGTATCTTTTCCCCAACTCCTGGTTCACCCTAACCGTGTAGTTGGAATTTCATGTTTCCGAGTTTCTAAGTGCTCATTGCACTCAGTCCATCGTATTATCTAAGTGATGCGACTAGGTTTCCCCAATTTCCAGTTCGGCCGAGTCTTAGCTCACCATGACCGTGTAATTGGCGTGTTTCCTGGGCGTTAGTGTTTAATACACCATTCCCTTAGTTCATTCCTGATTGACTCGTGTTCAATCATGATATAGATCATTTTCCACTAGATTATTACGTTTTGGAAGTGAATTCCTTACCGGATTGATGATCAATCTTGAACCGAACGCTGAACTCGTTTAACCTTGGGCTCTGATTACCACTTGTAAGACCCTACCCGTTAAACGGGTATTTATATGAATATTAACATGGTATTAACTTAGTTTGGAAGTTTATGAATAAAGCATTACTGTTCAAAACATACGAATAGTCTAGTTGGTGTCGAACATGATAGCAAAGCGACTTCCAAAACCCAAGCTTTTAAAAATGCATTCGATTAAAAGTTGCGGAAGCGGATGAGTCTTATGCGTTCGGTTCTTACTCAAATATTGATCATCAGCTGTTATGCATCCCAATTCTCCTGGGGGTTAAAATACCACAAATAACCCGTTAGACGTTAATAAAATCGATCGGAACTGAGTTATGGGAATTCAGGATGAAGAAAAGGCAAGAAAATGAAACTTGGCGCCACCTTTGTCAGACATGGCGCCACCCACCTTCAGTCGGCGCCACCTTGCGCCGACGCAAAAAGTTTCCTGAATTACGCCAAATCTGGCGCCACCTTTGTCAGATCAGTGCCAAGTGGCGCCAATACCTGACTTTTTGACATTTTTTCAAGTCTCAACACTCATATTTTGACCTCCTATGATCCCCACCAAGACTTGTATCCTCGAATGTTTGTACACCCAATATTTTTAAGCGTAAATACAAATTCACCTTGCACGTGTTACCGTTGTGGCGATACCTTCGTGTCTATGACTCCATGAGCCATTTTTTACTTGGTTTTACTCGCCCGGCCACACGTTCTCTAGATTTATCAATGTTCACTATTTACACAAGTCTAGGAGGACCATAGCAGTTCATTAACAATAAAAAATGTTTAACACGACAACATCAAGTCCAAGTCATGATTATGACTTACCTTAATGTGCGCCCCGTTTTGCTTCTAGGCTAGCTTGAGCTTATTAACATAAAGTCTACAAATGTACTCAAGCAATTAACAACAAATGATATCGGCATAACGTTGACCCATGGTCTAAGTTCTCGCCTATCTAGTGTTTTACCCAAATTGACCCGTTAGCCTAATTGGGATATTGACAACCTTCCTCTAAGGCTGTTTCCTATGAATTATGAATCTCGTTTAAGCTTCTTTTGTGACACTTCAACGACTAGCTTTCAAGTATATAAAAGGGTATAAATAAGCATCTAAACATGCTAAGAGTATATTGAGATTTAAGCCATCAAGTGACTTACCTTTCATCCATTCAAGCCTTCTTCGTGTCCTTATTCCATTTGACTAATCCTTCCCAAGCTTCCACCTTTCTCGTCAAGAGTTAAACTATTATACTATTCATAAGATGGTTAGATTGGTCGTCTTATATCTTGACTACCATTCACTATGAATTTTCTTGCACATAAATCACTTAGTTCATTTCATAGGTTGGTTTGGCTTTTTAGAAGCCAAACTACCGATAGCCACTTATATATGCGTAAGCTATTCATTTACACAACTACTTGTATGAACTTATTTGTAGGTGCTTTAAACACTTGAAATAAGCCTCATAGTTTTCCTAGTGTTTACAAAACCATTGTTTCATGAACAAGACAAATATACACAAAACACCTATTTTCTTGAATTGAAATTATTAAATAAAAATGTGCAGCAATTTTCTGCGCAACTAATTTCATCGACTTCTTCGACCCACTTAATGACCATATTTTTGTATGATCTAAAATTCTACGGAAACTAGACTCATTATAGTTTCCTTTGCAAAAAGAATCAGCTCAATCCGAGCTTCCTAGAATTAATTATGGCTTTCGCAAGATCAGCCCAGAAGTTAAAGCACTTCCAAACAGCTTGCTGTCAAAACAGTTTTGCTGACTTTGGACACTGTTTTGATCCGTTTAACATCCGAATTCAACAAACATGCTCAAACATAAAACGTAGTATGTTTAAATAGCTTTCCGAGCATATAAGGCTCAACCTCACATGATGTTTCTATAATTTTATATGATTTTCGCACAACAGCTGCGCAACATTTATTACTCCCAATCAGCATTGTTAATCTTTGTGATTATGAACTAAAAACTCATCCATGAACCTCTAAACATGTTTATAACTTAAACCAAGCATATTGAACATGTTAGACACCATTTGGTACAACAATTCGTGTCCATTACTACATAGAACCTTACCAATTTAAGTTAATTATACTCGACCACATAATGGTTATAACCATTGAGTTAAGCATTTCACCAAATACCTTGTGTGCAACACACAAACAAAACTCTTCTAACAATTTTAAGGGTTCTAAACCCTCAATCTCTTGCAAGGTTGATTAAGTACTAACATCAACTTTCGAATTAATCATGCATTTCGTGAATTAGATAACTAGACACTATAAGAACAAGAATTCAATTGCTAGTTTCATGTATCTTGATGGATTCATCAAGTTTTCTACAAGACCCACTTTCCTCAAATATCAATCTAACACACATGAATCCTAGTAATCAAGTATGTACTAGCTTCTAATTGACCAAATTCAACATGTTTAAGGCTCTCTAGTGCTAGAGTAACCTCTATTAATCATCAATTTTCACATTACTAACAACCCAAAAATTTTCACCACATTCATACATGATAACAACATGAAATTAAGTCAAACAAAAGGTACCTTGGTGTTTATTAGGCATTGATAATCCATAATTTAGCTAATGGATGGAACACCCCTTTGTTTTAGCCTGGATTTGGGCTTGATTATGTGATTTAGGGTTTGTGGGTGATGGGAGCTTGAAGCTCCTAATGATCTCGACACACACACACTTTTATGTGTGTTTTTATTTTTTAATCTTATCAATATAAACCCATGTTTACCCCTTTGACACCTTTAACCCCTCCATGATGTTTTAACACCAAACCAAGTTAACTTGGTTAAGTGGTAAAGGTTATTGGTTCCCTTTTTAACTAACAATACTAACGAGGTTTTATTCCTATTAAAACATAATCCCGCTTTTATTGATCGGAAAGACACTCGTTTCGATTTGTTTTATTCGTCTCTTTACACATAAATCACGCTTAAAACGTAACTTGCACCAAAGTGGTTTTCGGGGTGTTACATATAATATACACTAGTGTATATGCATTTGAAAATAATAAAAGTGACTCCTTCATTTTGACGTGATAATCCTAATTAGGGTTTGGTCGCTAAACCTTTTATGTAATATACACAAACGTGTATTATCAAAAAATACATAACCTCAATGTACTGCACATTCGATTGAAAGAAATTATGCAATTGATCTAATCTAACATAACAAAATCATTACAAATACAATTCTAATTGATTATACATTTCGTTCTAACAAAAACTAAAACTAAATACCTAATACATCCGAGAAATTGAAGATTAACAATAATAACGATTGATTAGTTTGAAAAAAAATAACAAAAACAGAAAATACATACCTGTATACGAATTGTTGATTATGGTTGTTCTTCAAGATAATGATCGTAATAGTGGTTGAGAGTTTTAAGTAAACGAATCAATTCTTATTTAGTAACTGCTTTGATTATAAATTCTAATTATAATAAAAAGATAATTAATTAAATGTATATTTACACTAATACCATCTAGATCAAAATCAAAGATGGAAGGCTAAAATTGGTTCATAAGGTTTCTAACTATGGTGGTGGTTCCTAATTGATCTCAATCCTATATATATATATATATATATATATATATATATATATATAACTCAACATTAAAAAATAAATAATGTGCAGTGTAAAAATAAATTATAAGTAAATAATGTATAAAAAATAAAAATATATTACCAATAATCGGATCTTCGGGGACATGGAGCCACGCTTGTGCTAAGGCATATTCTTCTTCACTTGTCCACCTCTTGATGTGTTGTCAAACACACTTTGTTAATTTGCTTGTTTTGTATATATTTTAGCGCTTGATCGGGGCATTTTAGGTGCACTTTATTTAATTATTTTTAAGGTTATAAAATATACTGTTTCTAATTGTTTTGCATTTATTTTTTTTGGTTAGCAAGAATTTGAGCTAAAATAAACTCTAACAAGGGTATTACATGTTTACGTAAATGGGAAAATAAACAAAAGACAATTGATTATGATAACATTGAATGGACTTTATTACTATTGTCTTTTAGTTTTGTTTGAGCTTCAATCATTATGGAACTTAATGTAATTAAAAAAGAATACGTTTTGACATTTTGTAGGTAAAGGCAATGAGGAAATCAAACATTAGCTGGACATCATAATTTAAATGGGCTATATGCTTTACATGTTAAGTAATTGGGCTTCACACATCATACTGGGCCAGGCCAATCAATGGAAAGTCGATGCAGTGGGGACTAAAGAAGGGTTTTGACGGCAATCAGTGGGGGACGAAAAGGGAGTTACAAGAAGAGCAAGACACAAGACGACAGCCAATTTTGGCTGTGGAAGGAGGCGTTTACCATAACCATGAGCGGTTAAGTTATTCGTGATCTCCCCCGGGTGAATCTTTGTATTGATTTTATATTCTGAACTCGTTTTGATTATGTATGAACTAGTATTTTTACTACTTGTGTTGGATTGAATAAACCTTGCTTATATTTGAACCAATTTATCTATTAACTGTGATTTCTGGCATCATAGGGAGGTTGGTTGATATTTGTATAGGGATAGCTAGGCGTACGGTTTACGTTGAAAACATGTCCCTAGTTATTATTTCAATCTTAATAGTTATTGTGACAGGATAGCTAGTTATTGTGACAGGATAATCAAGGCCATGTCTATGTGGTGTTCTTGTAGTTAAATCGAATAGGTTGCAAGATTATACAAATAGGATCCCGGGTGGAAGTTACATTTATCTTTATTACTTATTTAGATTATTTTGTTATCATTTAAACATTTTTATAAAACAAACAAAAAGATAAAGTTAGCTAGCTTAGACAAATAAACAACCATTGTGACGCTAACCACATGCTCCTCGTGGATTCGATATTCCCTACTTACCCTGGCTACCTAGGTTATTTAGGTTTTGTATGACCCTTGACGACAGACGGTCATCAAATGGCGCCGTTGCCGGGGAGCTAGTGCGCTTAGTATTACATTGCTTGTTTGTTTGTATTTTTTATTTAGTGTTTTGAAAAAAATAAAAAAAAATAGAAAATCTAAAAAAAACAAAAAAAATATATAAAAGTGTTATTTAATTTTATTAGATTTCACTTTGGGTGTTCTAGTTGTGCAGGTTTTTCTTTTACAGGTGTAGAACACCATGAATTGGGTTGATGAAGACAATGAACCATGCTATAGCTGTGGAAGTTTCGCTCACTGGACTGAAGATTGTAAAGATTGTCCAAAACCCTTACCACCGGTAGATCCTTATTGTTTTTGTTGCGGCAAATACATAGGGATGAAGACTGCACAATATTTTGGAGTGATCCAGAATATTGGGATGAAATGTGGAAGTCGGGGTACCGGGCAACTCCATGTCAAGAAAATGACCATAGTTACTATAACTATGAACCCGAAGAGGCACCTTTCTCAGGTAACCAGGAGGATTATTTTTATTATTATGAAAACTCACAATCATGTTTTTCTCTAGGTTACTATCAAGATGAATATCAAATTCCTCCCGATGAAGACAAATGTGTAGAGATGACATATCAAAACGAGGAGGAAAATAAGCTTGCTCGAGCAGAAACGATGTTATCCAAGATAGAGGAATTTTTATCAACACCGAACCTCTCAATTCAACAACGAATTGAGTACTTAACTTTGAAATGTGAGGTGTTATCGGCAAGGATAGATATATCAGAGTCTATGTCTCCCTTACCAGATGATATCAGAGACTTTTCTCAAGTTAAGGATGAGGTTGTGGAGACTAATACCACACCAAATCCTTCACTTGTTGAAGAGTTACAAGTAGAAAAGGTTGTGGTTGTTGACGTTATTGATGCAGGTGTTACAGGTTTTTGTCAAGAATCTCACAAATCTCATCCCGCACTGATTAACTTCATAAACAAGGTTCGGGATGAAGATTCAAATGTGAACATTAGGAATGTGAGATTACATGACATCGGGCAAATGCTAGTGAGATGGTTCTTCCCCAACAATCCAAAGCGCCCAATTCGCATGCCAATCTTTAAACAACTGTTTATTTGGCATGTAAACTACCGAGCATACATTGGAAACTCGGTAGGCAAGTGCGCGCTTAGACCACCTTGATAGTCAGGTTTGATTCTTGTACATTTTGTATATTTATTTTGTTTTTATTTTTCTTTTATTTTTTTTGTTTGTATTTTGAGTCTCTTTTGATTTCTGGGAATGCTTGGAGTTTAACTTGCAAGCAGATAACTTCGCCTGTACTCAATCTCCATTCAGGCGGGGTAAAGCTGTACATCTTCGGTGTATACGACATCCCAGAATTTTATGTTTTTATTTTTCTTTTGAGTCTTAGTTTCAGGTATGTCATCGGCCGCGTATGAAATGCTATACGGCTCGATTGGGAGGAATTGCAGAGGCTCATACACACACTGCCTATATATCCAGGGGAGTCTGTTCCTTTTACTGTTGTATTTTATTTTTATTTCTGCTTTATTTTATTCCTAGCTCACATTGAGGACAATGTGTCGTTCAAGTGTGGGGGTGGGGAAACTTCGTTTTTATTTATTCTTGAGTCTAAAAAAAATCAAAAAAAAAATTGAAAATGTCTTGAAAATTGTTCTTAAAAAAGCATTCTAATCAGACATAAAGCAGGTCTTTCAGTACATACCAGTTGTTTCCTGATTGTTTTGGCAGTAGGTCTTTAGTCATGGTCTAATTTGTGGAAAAGTAATATGAACCGTTTTCAGCAGGTATTTTTAAGAAAAAAAAAGTTTAGAATTTCCTGACTAGGTTTAACAAGCTATTGGTAATAAATGCATGCACACATCGGTACCCCATTTCCCCACTTCTGTGAGATCTTGAGCCTACTAGATGATAGGTTGATTTATATATATTTTCATTTGTTGAGAGTAGGCCAGATGTTTCTCTGTTGCAGAACTTGTGTAATTTGATGCATGCTGAGGTTATAGACTAGATATGCACATAGATGATAAAGGCAACTTAGGATTCCATTTTTCTGTTGATACCTTGTTATTTATTTATGTGTTGATCCGTTTCCCCAAAATATTACCCTTAGTAGCCAACTTTGAGCCTTAACCCGTTCGTTTGTTAAACCTATATAGTCACCCAAATCGACCCGTTAACCGTTGTAAAAAAAAATTTGATGACATCCATTATGTTCTATGTTTGTGTTTATGTGTTTGAGTTATATTAAATGTTGAAAAAATATATATGTGTGAAAAAAAATGAAACGAAAAAAAAAAGAGAAAAAAAAAAAGAAAGAAAAGAAAATAGAAAGTTGTTTGTATTATAGGTCGAATATGACCGAAGTTGTGATTATTAGCAGTATCGTGAATAAGGATTGTCATTCAAGTTGTTTCACCATTTTATTTTAGCCACTTTCAGCCTAAACGTTCACTACCTTTACCCTAAGCCCAAAACCCGTAAGTCCTTTAGATACGTGCATTGTCTACAGTTGAGGTGTGATTGTTATACAAGCCTATGATAACAGAGTTACATTTTTGGTTTTGAGTGAATAATACTAGCGCATCACATGCTAGTCCAGATATAAACCGAGTGGAGTGAAACATTGTGAGGGGTGTGTTGCATGAAAATAAAAACCGAAAGCATGTTAGATTTAGTCGGGTTAATTCTGTTTTTAAATGGAAATCAATTTGACTTGCTGAATTAACACATCTAATGCTGATCTGTAAATGGGGTATGACTTTGGACCTTAGCTAAGGTAAGATGAGCGACTGAGGTGCTAGTCTGTGATAATGTGTTGAGCAGAGTAAATATAATTTTTTTTTCGAGACGAAAAAAGATAAGTGTGGGGGTGTGATGTGTTGTCAAACACACTTTGTTAATTTGCTTGTTTTGTATATATTTTAGCGCTTGATCGGGGCATTTTAGGTGCACTTTATTTAATTATTTTTAAGGTTATAAAATATACTGTTTCTAATTGTTTTGCATTTATTTTTTTTTGGTTAGCAAGAATTTGAGTTAAAATAAACTCTAACAAGGGTATTACATGTTTACGTAAATGGGAAAATAAACAAAAGACAATTGATTATGATAACATTGAATGGACTTTATTACTATTGTCTTTTAGTTTTGTTTGAGCTTCAATCATTATGGAACTTAATGTAATTAAAAAAGAATACGTTTTGACATTTTGTAGGTAAAGGTAACTAGCTTATTGACATGTATGTCATGGACATCATAAATCATTTTTTTTTTAATCTAGATATACATGTATATAAAATATTTCACTTTTATGATATATTCCATCATAATACTTTAGTATACATAAAATTAAATACTCAAAATAGTTAATGACTTACTTGACTAATGTTTTTACACCATACTTAATTATATAAAGAAGTATAATGTCAAAGTGTTAGAACCATCACTCCTAATCTTGAACTCAAGTTTGCTTATGAGTATAATCCCTTCACAGGTGTATATGACACCTTTAAAAAGCTTGTGTAGCTTTATTTCAAGCAGTTATGAAGGGTTCCTTTTGGTATAAGAATATATGGATTTGCCATATATGTCTTTAATATCACTATATAGTCATGGTTGCAAAATTATATATTTGTTGAATTAACATCTTTTATATTTTTAAAAAGAAAAGGTCCATTTGGTAATGTTTTCCAAGTAGTCAAAATTTGGTCATATATAAGGATGAGAGTGTAATCGCCACACCACCCAAAAGAACAATACATATGCAATTAATCATCAATTTTGCCAAATAGTTATCTTTAGGTTAAAAAATATGATGTTTGAAGTGCATGGGTGATCATATATATCCTACTATGTGGTATTTTACCTTTTTAGGGATGGCAAGACTTTCAAAAGTTTTTATATAATATAAACTATGTTAACTATAGTTTTAAACTTTGTTGGTTGTGATCTTGATCAGATTTGAAGAAGGGGTATATGAACAGATTTTGCATGGCGAACTTGACCTTGAATCAAAACCATGGCCAAGTATACCTGAGTGCAAAAGAGCTGATTAGAGGAATGCTTGTACACAATGTCACAAAGAGGATGGCAACACATGAAGTACTTAGTGAGTGAGGCCATAAGATCCATTTATTTATCTTTTATCATGATTTAAAATAACATTTGTTTCTTTTTAGATGGGGAGAACAACAAAAAAATACAAAAGAGGATGACGACACATGAAATACTCAGACTCCCAGAAGATCGAATAAGATGGTTATTAAAAGAGAGATAGAAACAATCCAACCAGTAGTTATATGAGGCGGATTGTCGATTGGTTAGAGGTTGTTTGAACAACATGAGCAAATCATGAGCGAGAAAGGGAAAGTCGGTAAGTGAACTTGGAAGACAGGGGTAGTTCAATAAGATTGCAATAGAAGCAGGTTTTGTAACAGGGCACGTAAGTGTTTAGATTATCTTCTTCTGTTATAACTTTGGATGTAAGCTGGCACATTTGAAGAACATGTGAAGGCTTTTAAAGCCAAAGTCAGTGAAATCATTGGAGAAATTATTTAAGTTGATAAACAAATATTGTATTCATTTGGTGACCTTTATTGCCTAAATTTAGTGTACAATGTTAATGCCTAAATTTAGTGTACAATGTTTATGAGTACAATTGCAAGTGTTATCTTCATGCATATATAATCTTACTTGAATAGTATTTTGCAGGCGAGATGATTGTTGGTCCCACAAAAGCTAAGCAGTTAATGCGGTAAAATATCGGTTATCGGTCAAGGACCGATATTTGATATATCGGTTTTCGCGGTGAGATATCGGTGAGATATCGGTAATTTTATATTGTGTGTGTATATATATTTGTATATATATATATATATAATGTAAATCACTGAAATTTATATAGTAATAATAATAGTTAAGAGCCCAATAGAAACCCAAAAAAACAATTAAATTCAGATGGGCTTTTTTGGCCCAATAGAAACCCTAAACTCCTAATAACCCACAACCACATAACCATATGAAACCATGTACACAAGTTAGGAAACCCTAACTTCTGAGAAGAGCAAGAGACGTTTGATTCACATTAATATTGCAGCAACAATCGACCCAATTCATTAATCGACCCACTCTCAGCCTCTCCTCTGCTCGTTTGCCCCTCTGCACATCAATCGAACCTATATCAGCCTCTCCTCTGCTGTTCTACTCTTCTGTAAGTTAAGGTTAGTCTGTAAAAGTTATATAAAATGGGCCAAAAAAAGCTCAAAACGATATCTCGGTTGCAAAACCGATATTTTTTTATGTGTATATCGGCCGAAATATCAGTCATATCGGCCGATATTATCGGCTCCGATATTATGACCGAGAATTCTGACCGATACAGACCTAACCCACCGATAACCGATATATCGGACCGATATAACCGATATATCGCCGATATTAACTGCTTAGCACAAAAGCTTTATATATCAACGAAATATATGAAGGCAATAGGTTGTACATCTAAAGAGAAACCTGCATTTTGCTTGAAATGAAAAGGTTAGTTGTGTATGCTATATTGATTTATCTCATAATACTTTATAGTTTTGATAATTTTACGGTCCATACCTGAATCAAGTAACCTAAAGATAATGCTTTGTATGATTTGTGCACGAATTTAAAAAATTTGTGATTTGTGCATGAATTTAAAAGTCTCTCAACCTCATCCCCAAGCTCTGTTGCCACCCAACGATATCATTAAAAAGTATGTGCTGCTTCAGAGACTATACCTTTGATGGAGATTCTAGAGTTCTAACTAAAAAAAGTTCTTGCATGTGTTTTATGCAAGTACGCAGCAGCTTCTTTTTTCCTTTATATATTATGTGCAAAAATTGACATTGGTTCTTTTTGTTGCCACAAAAAAGTTAGGACAAGTAAATTTCCTATTTTTAGCTGTGTTTTAAAAAGCGCGCCTAGAGCGCGCTTAAGCGTGAAGCACACCTAGGTGTAGATCCTGGCGCCTTATGTAAACCTAGGCGCACATCGTACAAAAAGCACAATTTTTTGGCCAAAAAAGCCCCTGAGGCGCGCGCTTTTTGTACGGGGGGTGTTTTTATGCTTAAAATTGTTATATATGTAGCTAAAAGGGTTGTATATTTAAGTTAAATCATATATAAACCTTATTTGTATCTGTATTTTGAGTAAATGATGCTAAAAACCTATAGCATATATAAAAAAAATTATATAATCGTCTTGCGCTTCACGTACGAAAATCCCACCGTTTTTACGCTTTGCGCCTCGGTTTTGGACCTCGTCACTTTAGTGTGCTTTGCGCTTTTTAAAACCAAGATTTTTAGTAAGGTTGATAATTGTTTTTTTGTTTCGAACGGCTAGATTCTCCTTATTTTCACCTTGACCAGGATAAGTAATTTTCCTATTTTTAGTAAGGTTGATGATTGTAGTAAGTGTACAGATACAGAATGTGTAATATTATATATAATGAAAGAAAATCATCCCTTTATGGTAATTGTTAAATAACAGGTGTGCTCAGTGGCGGATCCAGAAATTTTATTGACGGGGGACACAAATTGGCCGGTTAAAAGAAAACAAGTCAAAACAAGTCGGGTCAAACTGGGTCGGTAAAACCAATTTACACTAATCCACTTAATAATAATTAAAGACAAATGAAGTTGTAATATAAACCATAGGAGTTTTTTTTTTTTTTTTATCTTGTATGTTGGTTACCTTTTTTATATTTTTTTAAAAAAGGGTATACATATAAAAACCGAGGTTGTTAACTTCTTTTAATATAATTTTTTAACATTAGTTAAGTTGGTGTTTAACATTAGTTAAGTTGGTGTTAACTATGTTATGTAGTAATCTATATTTTATCAAAATATATTTGCAAACAAATGTTTCTCCTTAACGATCAAAATTAAGTGACAAGAAATAATATATCATTAACTAAATAAAATAAAAAGTAACAAAATGAATACTTAACGATCAAAAATTTATATAAAATAATGGATTATAAACTTATAAAATAACAACTAATAGACTAAAACATAATAGACTAAAAAACAAAGTAAAAAATAATATAAAATAAACAAGAAAAAGCTTTGTTATACTAAATTAAATATTAAATATCTTTAAAGAGTGACATATAGCTGTCACTTACTGCCACTCACCCATCACTTTGACAAACTAGTATTTTTTTAATAAGAAAACACAAATAATTTATTTTTGGTCATCTTCTTCACCTTTTCTTTTGAACAAGAACCTACAACACATTCTCTACAAAAATCTTGGTTACTAGAAAAAATCGAAAAAAAATTAAATACACACACAAGCATTGTACGTGGGTTGGACGGTGGGCATCTGCCCACCCTAGTTAGTGAGTGTATCCGCCCCTGGGTGTGCTTAACAGGTGTCCATCGAGAATCCCTAATTTTACACGCGGCACTAAAAGAGAATTCTAGAGATGCTAAAAGAAAATTGATGGGTGCTTAAAAGCCAACATGCTGCAGACAACAATACGTGTAAAGATGTTAATACCTCAAGGCCAGAATTATGAAAGCAAAAGACAAAGATAACCCTGATGAACTATTAATTTACCTAAAATGTCATCGCTACTATTCATCTTAACTTTCTAATTATACATAGTATAATGAGGAAATCAAACATTAGCTGGACATCATAATTTAAATGGGCTATATGCTTTACATGTTAAGTAATTGGGCTTCACACATCATACTGGGCCAGGCCAATCAATGGAAAGTCGATGCAGTGGGGACTAAAGAAGGGTTTTGACGGCAATCAGTGGGGGACGAAAAGGGAGTTACAAGAAGAGCAAGACACAAGACGACAGCCAATTTTGGCTGTGGAAGGAGGCGTTTACCATAATCATGAGCGGTTAAGTTATTCGTGATCTCCCCCGGGTGAATCTTTGTATTGATTTTATATTCTGAACTCGTTTTGATTATGTATGAACTAGTATTTTTACTACTTGTGTTGGATTGAATAAACCTTGCTTATATTTGAACCAATTTATCTATTAACTGTGATTTCTGGCATCATAGGGAGGTTGGTTGATATTTGTATAGGGATAGCTAGGCGTACGGTTTACGTTGAAAACATGTCCCTAGTTATTATTTCAATCTTAATAGTTATTGTGACAGGATAGCTAGTTATTGTGACAGGATAACCAAGGCCATGTCTATGTGGTGTTCTTGTAGTTAAATCGAATAGGTTGCAAGATTATACAAATAGGATCCCGGGTGGAAGTTACATTTATCTTTATTACTTATTTAGATTATTTTGTTATCATTTAAACATTTTTATAAAACAAACAAAAAGATAAAGTTAGCTAGCTTAGACAAATAAACAACCATTGTGACGCTAACCACATGCTCCTCGTGGATTCGATATTCCCTACTTACCCTGGCTACCTAGGTTATTTAGGTTTTGTATGACCCTTGACGACAGACGGTCATCACCTCTCATGCAATTTGTCGATGGGTTCCTCTTCAGTTCAATCGGAGCAACGCTTGTTACCACCACGTATTTTCTTGTGTGATGAATCCGGTTCGCTTGGTCGTGGCGGCTGTGTGTCAAAAATAAATTGTGTCTCCAAAATCAAACTAAGACCAAAATCATATTTCAAGTTTAGCAAGTGTTGGCTTTCTTGTGTAGGAGATTACACATGTCCTTGGTCGAAGAACCTTTGAATGAATAGACTAGAAGGGTTGTTTACATCATTCATCGGGTGGGTTCGCTTTTGTATTTGCAAAAAATGTGTTATTAGCATCCGACCACATGTTTGCAAAAAAACGAGTGCCTTGATCCAAAGGATTCATGTTTTCTTTTGAGACAGTGTGGATTTTGAAGGTGAGTTGTGATATAGAAGGTTGTGTAATTTTAAAATGGTTTGAATTATATATACATATATATATAGTAAATTGAAAAAACTTCGTTTACTTAAAACCTAACCCCAACGGCTACCCCACCCCTACCCTCCAACGGCTCTTTTTGCCTCGAAAATCGTGCCTTCAACGGATCCATTTTGTTCGTTGTTGTTATTTGATTAACAAAGACTTGAATATCGCGGCCCGATAACGAGGCGGGTTGGTGTGCCGCTCATTAATGGGTGAGCTGGCACCCCGCCGCCAACCCACAATGCTCGGTCTTATCTTATTATACATTTTGGTTTACGATCCCAAATTTAGTTATATAAAGTTATATAATTATCCAACCTACAGTTACTAACTTTCTTTGTGCTTTATGTAATTGTACCATTGGCTTTGGGGTTTAACAAAAAACTTGATTTTTCATTTTTAATTCAAAGTTTTCATATTTTTGCATGTCTAACCCTTTTATTTGATTTTTCACTTTGAACCCAAAGCTTTTCAACTTTTGCAATTTAAGCCCAACACTTTTTTAGTTCTAACTTTCGCAAAGTTTTCGTTCTAATTTTGCTAGTTAACACGCGGCAACGTTCGTGTAGGCTTCAACCTTTTCTAAATGATATTAGTGCGCATGAGGTTCAACCTTTTCTAAATGATACGCGATAGACTCACGGGGCAACACAAGCGAACAAAATCAATAGTTTAGCTACAAAATGCCCACTAACCTTAAAAATTATTATAGATGCTTGTTTTGCGTTTGTTGGAGGAGAAATCATGCTAAACGACACCGTTTCAATGCATCGCGTAAGACCAGCCAAATAACGACAAATTAAAAATCACAACCAGAAACCAACCTTAGCTTTCCTGAATCCTATCGCCGGTGTAATTAATATCTAAGATCAAATTACAACCTCTAGCGTCGGAACAACACGTACCACATGATATGATCATGTTACATTCTTACGTTGTTATTATAAAACTACGATTCATTTGAGTCGAGACCGATCGCAATGGCGGATGAAGAAGGCCTTCCCACCATGGATTTATTCCGATCCGAACCAATGCATTTAGCTCGGATCATTATTCCTATGGAATCCGCTCATCGAGCCATTTTATATCTCGGTGAATTAGGCCTTTTCCAGTTTAAAGATGTATAATATTATATCCTTTATTGTTATAGGATATTATACTTACTGTTATACGTGTATTGTACATGTTCATGCAGTCATGCAGAGGCAATGTGAATTAAATTGTGTTTGTTTTTTTATATATATTAAATCGCGTATATGTTTTTGTTCTTATGGTTTTCTCTTTCTTTTATCTACCTAGCTCAACATGGAAAAGAGTCCATTCCAGAGAACATATGCTACTCAGGTGTGTCCACCGTTACGCCAAGTGGCGGAGCTTGAACAATTTTTGTGTGTGTGTGTCTGGGGAGCGAAGTCCCAAAAGTCACGGGACCATTAAATTTGGAGAGGCCAGGTTCAATATGTATAAAATTTTCAGGCAGAATAATAGTAAATTTACACTGCTGAGCAAACAAACAGGGGGAGGGGGAACCCCTAGCCTCTTCAATCCTTTGCCCTTGGTTACGCCATTCCAAATTTGAACTACCATTGATGATATATAAAGTTAAGATTTTAATATGTTGCGTTTAATAAACTTTGCTGTAGATTAAAAGGTGTGGCGAGATGGCACGCAAGCTACGTTTCTTCAGGGATCAAATGTATAAGGCTGGTGTATCCGCATCAAAGTTTTCGTATGGTTCGGTCATTACTCTAAATGAACTAGAGGTGAATAAAGAGATTGACATACATTTAATGACTGTTAATTAATTTGTTATCAATGTATAATGTTATTACTTAATGTTAATCTTTTTGGTCAAGTATTAGGTTAAACTTGGAGAACTTGAATCCGAGCTAATAGAAATGAATGCAAACTCTGAAAAGCTACAACATGCTTATAATGAACTTGTGGAATATAGGCTTGTATTGAAGAAGGTAATTAAGGAGATGATGCTATACTAATCGCTTATATTTTCCGAGTTTATAAATGGTGTTTTTTTAATCTTTTTAAGATGGGTGAGGTATATAATTCTGCTCAAAAGAAGGCTACGGCTCAGCATAGAGAACAAGAACATCGGCGTGTTGTTGAAGGAGCAATTGATAGTCCTCTACTACTAGAACAAGTAACTCATTTGTTGTTAATAGTTACATGCTTTGTATGTTACTCCATAATTTTCTATCACACCTTGTGATAACATATATATGGTTTCGTTTTTTCGTATGGTATTAAAGGAAATGACAATAGATTCGTCGAAGCAAGTTAAGCTGGGGTATGTCAGTGGTCTTGTCCCAAGAGATAAATCAATGGCTTTTGAACGAATTCTATTTCGTGCGACGAGGGGTAATGTGTTCTTAAAGCAAGAGTCTATTGAAGAACCTGTAATTGATCCTGTGTCAGGACAAAAGGTTGTCTTCATATTCATTTACCAAACTCATGAAATTTGAACATATAAATGTTTTATGACTTTGTTTCTTTTCTTTAATGGAAATTAGTATGTGCTTATTTACAGGTGGAGAAAAATGTTTTCATAGTCTTCCACTCTGGAGAAAGGGCGAAAAGTAAGGTATTAAAAATCTGCGATGCATTTGGCGCAAACCGTTATCCTTTTACTGATGATATAGGAAAACAACATCAGATGATAGTAGAGGTATGCTATATGCAAGAAGCGTACTAAATTTTGTTGCGATTTATAAATGATCATATCTCATGAATACTTGCTCACATTTTGAAACCTTACGTTCAACTTATAGGTGGCCGGAAAACTTTCAGAGCTAAAAACCACTATTGATGTTGGAGAACATCACTGGGGGAGTGTGTTACAAGCTATTAGTGACCAGTATGATCAGTGGAAAAATATGGTACATTTTATTAATCTAACTTTGTTCGGCCAATAATATGCTTTCTAAACTTGTTTTTTTTAAATTAATGGTAGGTTAAGAAAGAGAAATCTATTTACCACACTTTGAATATGCTTAGTTTTGATGTTACAAAAAAGTGTCTTGTGGCGGAAGGCTGGTGTCCTGTTTCTGCTACAAATGAGGTATATTGCGTAATTTCTCTTAGGAATTTTGCCGACTTATGGCACATAGATGATTAAAAGATGATAAAAAAAAATGTATCTGTATATTTCAGATTCAGAAGACATTGTCGCAGGCAACGACCGATAGTAACTCACAAATAGGGGCCATATTTGAGATTTTGCAGTCTAAGGAAGCGCCGCCTACTTATTTCTGCACAAACAAATTTACTTATGCATTTCAAGAAATTGTAAATGCTTATGGGTATGCATCTGTGTGATATGAAGAAGCACTTGTGGCCATAAAAAAAATTATCATCATTTAATGAAAGCTTACCTCTATTTATTTTCAGGGTGGCAAAATATCAAGAAGCAAATCCGGGTGTATTCACAGTTGTTACTTTTCCATTCCTGTTTGCTGTCATGTTTGGGGATTGGGGACATGGCATATGCTTGTTACTCGCAACACTAATTCTTATTCTGAGGGAGAAAACATACTCCAGTAAGGTAATTTCTATATATATATGTGTGTGTGTGTTCATTTACTTTTGATTTGTATTTATATTGTGTTTTAACTTTCGATCTGTTGACAAATTTCTTTTGTTGATGACAGAAACTAGGAGATATTATGGAAATGGCATTCGGTGGTCGTTATGTTATCATAATGATGTCAATTTTCTCAATGTATACAGGAGTAATTTATAACGAGTTCTTTTCTGTCCCGTATGAAATTTTTGGGCCCTCTGCGTATGCCTGTCGGGATTCCTCCTGCAGGTATGGACTTAATACATCAGTCTAGATGGCAATTTCAACCCATTTATTTATTGATGGATCAACTTGGGATATTCTTAATCTCTTGACGGGTCAAATAAGAATATATATTAAGAGGAGAGGGTTCTAAAGTCCCCCCCCCCCCCCCCCCCCAATTCGTTTAATGCATAAAATATTCCAAATCAGTTTAAGAAAAAAAAATCTAGAAAAGTTTTGGACAGAAATTGTTGCAGGGCGATCCGATCCTGCTCTAATGTATGTAAATCATCTTCAACTTATTCCTACCGCCTTGGAACCGAAAACTTTGTTGCAGCGATGCCACTACTATTGGATTAATCAAGGTGCGAAAGACTTATCCATTTGGCGTGGATCCTACATGGCATGGTAGCCGCAGTGAATTACCATTTCTCAACTCATTGAAGATGAAAATGTCAATCTTACTCGGAGTAGCTCAGATGAATCTTGGAATCATTCTGAGTTATTTTAATGCCAAGTTTTTTCAAAACGACATAGACATCTGGTAAGCTACATGTTAATTCTTTTGTTCTTCTTCCGTGAGGGAAATCTAATAAAAAATTAATCTGAATTAACTTCAGGTACCAATTCGTCCCACAGATAATATTTCTCAATAGTTTGTTTGGATACCTTTCACTACTCATCATTGTGAAATGGTGCACTGGTTCTCAAGCTGATCTATACCATGTAATGATATACATGTTTCTCAGTCCCATGGATGATTTAAATGACAATCAGCTGTTTATGGGCCAGAAATATCTCCAGGTTTCTTTTAGTCGCATTGTCTGAGTCGTTCTCATTACTGTAAACAAAATCACAACGGTTTACTTTTCTGCCAGTTACTACTGCTATTTCTGGCACTTATCGCAGTACCATGGATGTTGATTCCAAAGCCATTTCTTTTGAAGATGCAACACGAGGAAGTATGACAAAACTAAACTCCCTCCAAAGCTTGATGACAATATTGCATTTTTGTTGATTATTTACTTAATAATTACTTAATGTTTATTTTCAGAGACACCAAGGGGAAGCCTATGTACCACTTAGCACTGTTGATGAGAATCTTGAACCAGCGTTGACTGACGGGTCACATGGCGAACATGAGGAATTTCAGTTTAGTGAAGTTGTGGTGCATCAACTAATACATACTATTGAGTTTGTTCTTGGTTCGGTATCAAACACTGCTTCCTACCTTCGTCTTTGGGCCCTAAGGTAAGTCACAGACTCATGAAGCTTGAAATAACAAACATTGTGTATTATTTAGCTACAACTGAATCGTATTGCTTTTTTTTCAGTCTAGCACATTCAGAGCTTTCCAAAGTATTCTTTGAAAAGGTTTTGGTTCTTGCTTGGGGGTAAGTTATCATATTGCAGTCGTGTTTCCTATCAATTTGGACCCAGTTCAGTCTCCAGTAAACTAGTAACATTTCTGATGCAGATACGACAGTGTGGTGATACGTATAATTGGTGGTATTGTATTTATTTTTGCAACGGTGGGCGTGTTGCTGGTTATGGAAACATTAAGTGCTTTTCTGCATGCACTTAGACTTCACTGGGTAGAATTCCAGAACAAGTTCTATGAGGGAAATGGCTACATATTCGAGCCATTTTCGTTCGCTTTAATTGGCGATGATGAAGAATAAACAAACAACTTTTAAACCAACCTTTAGGCACCGCACCACCTCTTCACTCCTAGTGATTTTTAGCTCTTGACTTATATATTGTTCTTTACTTACGTTTTCGTACATTATTGATGTTTGCATTTGACATGAAATCAAGCACACTTGGAATACAATAATCATCATTGTACCCGTGAAGGCGATTTTACTTCATGCATGTGTTTTTATTGTAAAGAAACATAGCATTCAATGGAAATCAAAGTTTTCTTAAATTAGTGTTCCCAATTGTTTGATTGATAAAAACTCAAACAGACACTACATAAGACCAACAGCTAGACCATGAGCAACTAGAGGTCTAGAGCACAGGCGTGTTGATGATTCGTGAAATTATTAACTACTTAACTGCTACAAGCCCACATACATCTAGAGTTGACAGTCATAATAAGATACATATACACAGATGGGAGCACTGTGTTCGCAATAGAACTAAACATTCAAGTGTTGGTAGAAACCACAGCTGAAACCATGGTATCCATCCCACAAGCATTGTAACCACTGCAAAGCTTGTAGTACCCATCCTCACCCCAATCCGCTCCCCATGAATTCTTAATGATCCAATACGGTTTGTCCTTGAACCTCAGAGGCGCATACCCAGCAGATCCATACCCAACAAGAAGCACACCATGATCCATTTTCAGCTTTGAGCATATATATGGGCATGATACTTGACCAATGTAGGTTTGCATCCATGCAGCATTAATCCCAACTGCACAACAGTCAACAAAGATAACCCAATTAAAACACGAGAGACGTTTGAGTTACAAATTAAGACAATGATGATAGGTTAATTATATGATTTACTTGCAAGTGGGCCGTATGTGACGAGGTTGGCAGCGATTTGGTCTTCGTCAGTGGAAACGACACTAAAGTTGGACACAGACGCGGCGATTTTGGACTTATCAAAGTGGCAAGTACCATCTTTCCCAGTGTAGGGATAATCTTCCTCTTTCTGAAGACCACCCGCCTTCAAAATGTACTCAAACGCATTGTTCATCAGCCCACCATTGCAACCAGCGTCGCACGAATTGCGTTCAGCAGGATCACACTGCCAACATTCAAACAACAAGATTCATACTGATTTTAAAATTCAACATCTACTAAATAAGATAATGTTAAACTAAAGGTATGAGACAAGACAGACCTCATGATCACAGTCCACAAGCTGCTGCTCACTCAGGCTAACCAACTCCCCTGTTTGAAGAAAGTGAGATCCTTCCAAAGCTCCTGTTGTACTGAAGGACCAACATGACCCACATGACCCCTGCAACAAAATCTCATCCTTTTAACCACATACCTAATAAATAAATAAATAACTAGGGTTGCAAACGAGCCTGGTGCAAGCTCGTTTAACTTATGAAAGCTTGAGCTCCGCAAGATTCGAGCTTTGTTCCTAAAGCTCGAGCTCAGCTTGTAGGTAGTATATCCAAGCTCGATGTCAGCTTGGGCTCACCTCATTTATTATTTATTAATTAATTTACATTAATTATAATAATTATTTTTTTTGTATAATTTAGTTATTTTTCATAATTTTAAAAATATTATTATTATTATTATTATTATTATTATTATTATTATTATTATTATTATTATTATCTATTTCGAGCATATGTTATCTCAAAATATCATTATACAATCCCTGAACATCTGTTACTAACTATTTAATATTTCCTTTATTATTTTTAACCTAATCCACATAATAAACGACAAAACATATCCCTAATTTCAACAACCACTATTCGATTCGATTAATATCTACTAAAAATCAGAAAACTAACGCCGTCATCTAAAAAGGTCAAACCAATAGAAAACCAACAAATAAAGAAACTAATAATAACCTGATTTTTAACGGGGGTAACGGCGCCTTTCTCACGCCAATCAAAGTCTTCAGGCAGATTATTAGTCGGAAGAATAGGCGCCTTATTAGCATCAGCCGGAAGCTTAAACCCACTCTTCAACCCAAGATACTTCTTTCTAAACTCAGACGGCGTCAAATCAGAGAACTTCGTTACACCATGTTGAGCAGTAGGGTCAAGAAGCTGGTGACGTTTAGCACGGCGTAGGTTAGCCTTGAAAACCGTTAAACGGTAATCGTGCTCCTCTTGAGTAGCATATGTCCGACCAAACTTGGTTTTGAAGAGAGTGAAGTGGTGGTCGGCGTTCAGTAGAGGATCGGCGGCTGTTTCGTCGTCTGGGACGACTTGACGAATCAACGGATCAGATGAGGACACGTCACCGGATACGGCAGTGACGGTCAAGATTAAAAGGAGGGTGAGGAAGGGTAAAGGGGCCATGGTGAGAGATATTTTGTTATGGGGCTTTGGTCCACCAGTTATATTAGTTCCAGGAAGACAGTTAGGTGAGGATGGGTGATGATCTTCACCGTTGGGATTACGACGCGTGTCAGTCTATCATTTGTTTAAAGTTCCTTTTTTCTAGATAATTGCGTAAGGTTGTGAAGTTTCTTTGTTGTTTCGTTGGTGGTAAATAAATTAAACTGGAACGTGCAACAAGCAGACAGTTTAATAACATAAGACTGGTGGTTGTGGAGAGTGGGCACCCTCGCCCCACACTTTTTGCTCTGGCTCCTTCCCAACACCGCCCCGAATCCGTCTCTTTCGTCTCTCGCCATGGACGAGCCAACTAACATCACCCACCAATGCCTCCACCAATCACGTGCCCCCGTCCCATACTCAACACAGCCTCCCACCCTCGTCCCACCTTTTTCCTACGTGGCTTCCCTCTTCCCCGCATCTAGGGCTGTTCACGAGCCGAGCCGATCCGAACGGAGCTTTGCTCATGCTTGGCTCGTTTACAAACCGAACCGAGCGGAGCGGCTCGTTTACAATCGAGCCGAAAAACGAACGAGCATTCTCCGAGCGCAAATTTTCCGAGCGAGAATCGAGCAAAGAGTAATACGGACGATCATAAAATTGCAATGTTTCCTTCGATGTTTTCATTGTCAGGTGACAACTAAGGTCGAAATGTTCGATGATAACAATAATATTGAGATCCTAGTGTCCAAGGATGAGGTTTAGATTGAGGCTAGTGAGGTAATGAGCATACGTCAGAGAACATTTGTTGCATTATGACGTAGGTGTGGTATCAATCGATAATTAGCAATAGACGACTAACAACATAAAGAAGTCAAGACTGTCAGCTCATGACTTATTGTTTTACAATTAAATCTAGTGTTAAATTTTTTTATTGAGTTAAGTAGGCTATTATATTATGTTTGCATATACTAAGCCAAATCCACTAGAATATTATATATAAAGCCATAAATTTATCTGTAAATTGTGTGTATATCTATTATGAAATAAATAAAAAATTATTCGAGCCGAACCGAGCCGAACGTACCTTTGCTCGTGCTTGGCTCATTTACAAACCGAACCGAGCCGATCGGCTCATATACAACCGAGCGGAAGATCGAGCGAGCATTTTCCGAGCAAATTCCGAACGAGCGGCGAGCGATCGGCGAGCGCCGAGCCTTTTGAACAGCCCTACCCGCATCCATACACAATAGCCTAAATTATGTTAGTTTTTTTAACTGCCAAACGAAACACTCTTATTCACCATAAATAAGAAAACGTATTACAATAGACCAACCAAATAGCCAGTGGTTATCTGGACAGTACGCCTAAGAACCTTCGACTCTTTACACTTGCTTACACTAAAAATCATGGACAACTAAACAACCGATCCTAACCAAAATCAAAGCCTACAAACTCGTACCACTGAGGGATGTCAACACCATGCATTTTAGCTCTTTTTGTCATCCACTAAAAGGACTTTTCTTTAATATCTTTCAAAATTTTTGTCGTCATATGAAATCTATTGTTGAACACCTTATCGTTTCTTTTTAACCATATCCGCCAAATGACCAATAAACAAATAGCATACACACAATCTTTTTTATTCTTTCCATTAACGAGCGATAAGCAATGATTCAAAATTTGTGGGATCGACTCGTAAACAATCGGCTCCTGTAGTTTTAACCATGAGAACACATTCCACCAGACCGACCTTGCCCACACACATTCTGCAAAAAGATGGTCCGACGTCTCCAAGTTTGCTTCACAAAGTTTGCACATACCGTCACCCGCAAGAAGACCTCTAGCGCATAGAGCTTGACTCGTTGGAATATTGTTATTTGCCGCTCTCCAAACAAAACAATTCACTTTAGGCATACTTATGTTTTCATAACAACTTTTTAAAACACATATATGGCTAAGGGGTTAATTGGTTGATTAAGTGCTGAATCATTAAAAGGTCTGAACAGTTAAGAGGCTCTAAATGATTAAATGCTGAATGGTTCAGCTATGCACCAAGTCTGAATGGTTCAGCTCTTAACCATTCCATTCAGAGCATTTTTTTAGGTTGAAACAAACAGTCTGAATGTTGAACCATTCAGAGCTGAATGATTAAGAGCCTCGTTAAGAGGCTACCGAACAGGCCCTAAATTCATCTCTCATGTGTTAAAATCAATAATCAATAATAACTATATATAAGAGAATAACACTATGATGACATGGCATTCAATGGAGCAAACCTCCACCCTTTGAATGTGTCATCTGGCATCATGTGGTGCATTCTTTTTAAATTTTTTTATTTTTTTAAATAAAATTAAATCACATAAAACCCTATCTATCATTATATATAATCCCATCTTCTCACCCCAGACCCTAAAAATCTTCAAACTCATTGTTTTGGCTGGGAAAGAAAAGACAGTGACGGACGCGTGTAGTATGACCGTCCACACAGGCCAATGGAGAGCTAATAGCAGCTGGTCGACAAAACGGCGGCGTCAGGGTTTCTCTGGCACCCAAGGTAAATCCCACGACCTGTTTCATTAGTTAATCAAAATTGCCCATGTTCAACCGTGTTGCAGGTACTATTTTGGGTTTATATTTATTTTTGGTTTATAAGGTAAACCCCAGAATATCAAAATATGGAGGGTTCTGTATATTTGATTTCATGTATACAGATTGGAGTCCAAAAGTATGTAATTGTTCATTGTTCTTATTGTCGTTGTTCTTCTTTTTATTCTGAACTTACATAGTTTGATTCGGTCATTGTTCGTGTGTTATTCAGAAATTTTGTAAGGAGGCCATGGGAGGATCGATTGCTACCCGACACCTATCATCATGTTACACGTTAGTTACTTCCGTTTGTTTTTTCCCAGGTTATTGGTTGTTTAAAATTATAGTTATGTTTTAATATCGATTAATTTATTACGTAATGCAGGTTGAAATATTGCTTTTATTGTTGATTATTTCTTGGGATTTGTTATGGACATTGAAACTTTTTTTGACTGCTCAAAATGCTTGCTCAAACATGGTATATTTTGTAAAATAAATTTTTGTTTGATGAATCAAACACTTAATTGGTCAACTAATTTGATTCTATGCCATGTTTATTTGCATATATTGTGTCTTTATCTTCCTTCATTGAGAGTGGTCTGTGATTGGTATATTAATTTTATTGGGTTTATGGTGACGTTTACTTGCTTTTCTATTTTGTGCTAATATAAATGTCTAGATATCAAGGTTGCTTTAAGACTATTTTTGGTTGCTTTGTGGTGTAATTGAGGTGGTTTTCTCAGTGTACGATGCGCATAAATAATAATGTATACATGGGTGTATGAATTGGTTTATGTTTGATAGGTTGAATTTGTGGCAGTGATTAAAAATGTAGTATTGGCAGTCATCATGTGGTGCTAGAGTGGTCCTCGGTGCATAGTATTGACTTAGTATGGGTGGTTTACTGAATGTGGTGTTCAAAGGTTCTTTAAGCGACTAGAGCAAAATATAATTTATAGCTCTCCCAGGTAACCTACTTCGATCTTTAACTGGTTTATTTGATCTGATCTAATCATATGTGGGATAGGTGGCGTTGGCTAATGACTAGGTGATTATTTGTTTAATTTGATACTTTTTTTTGTTTCTGATTCATTAATTTTGAGTTTAATATTATTAAAATTTGTTTGACCAGGCTCTTGATTTGAAATTGGAAGCTATAGGTGGTGAATCGAAGGTTCAGTCTCCTTGCAATTGTGGTTTCCCTACTTCTCACTATGGTAAATATTATTAATATTTGTTAATAATAATAATTACTAACAGTTTGATGTTTTTATTTTGAATTTAAGCTTATGTAAAGTTTGTATAAATTATAGATATCTTGCTAATTTAGCTAAAGCTGGAGATTGGAGATGCCTTGATGTTGTTTTGAGGCACTCAATGGGTGGTAAGGTGGCTTTGCAATATGCGTTGAGTTGTGCCTGTGGCGATTATGGTAGCGCGGCTAAGTTGCCCAAATAGGTATTTTCGTATGAAAGTTTGTATTAAGTAGCCGACAGCATAGAAACGTCCATCAATGTTGCTAATTGAAATGATACAGTTTGATGTGTTTGTACAATATTTGGTGTCTTTTATTTGAATACTAGGTTGTTGAAGTGGTTTATAGTGTAGACCTTTTTCTTGAAGTAGGAACTGTACTTGAACTTTGTATTATATGTAAGAGTAGATAAAATTATTAAGTCATCAACTGTTTGTTTGTTAGTAATTACTTAGGTTTAAGAGTGAGTTTATTGCATCTGAATTTGAAACATTTTCTGCTTTTTAGTCTCTTTCTCGGCATATGTGAAGTGGGTTAGGCTAATAAGCTATTAGTCATTTTTCAGGTTCTGTCTTCTATGTCGTATATGCAGTTTCCTTACCAGTGGTTGTGAGACTTGGTACAGAGATGTGATAAGTTTTTGAATGGTTACAACTTCCATCTTAAGTGATTGTTTAGTTGATTAGGTTAGGAATTATAGGAGTCATTAGAATGTGAGAGATTAGGGAGATGTGATGAGTTTTTGAATAGTTGCAGCTTACTTAAGTGATTGTTTAGCTGATTATTGATTAGGATTTAGGTTAGGGAATATGAGTTATTACTGATTAGAATACTGTGGACATGCATTGATTGAGAGATTCTGTGATTAGTTAACTTGACCCATTTGCAATAGGTTTATCACGTCATATTAGATTTTCAACCCCAGGATGCTCCCGGGGTAATAAGCAAGTATAATATAGTTGAATTTAATAACATAAATTCTATAATTATTATTTTTATTATATTTATTACAAAAGAATATTTAGTTTTTATATCGTGTAATATGTTTGAATTATCTATAATCTATAATAACTGTATATAAAAGAAAGCACTCATGATGACATGACATTCATTGAGACTATTCTCCCTCATTGAGTGTGTCACCTGGCATATTGTGAGAATTTAAAAAATATATTTTTTCTCTCTAATATGCATCGCACATGCACTTTCTCCCACGATTTTTGAACGTTAATAACATTTTTATACGACATTTTGTAAAAAAAAAAAAAACCAAATTAGCGAGCGCTTTATTATCTTTCCAACGATTACTATAGTGTTATACAAAAAAAATGACTTTTGTTATGTGGTGATTAATGAAATAGATATTTAAACTATATATGAGTAGAGAAAATAGTTTAAAGACATGAAAAGTTACTCTCCTACGATCTTTTTAATCGATATCGGTTAGATCATGTTTATTTATCTTTAAAATGGATCTTCACTGCTTACCTATTGATTGTTTTATACAGTGAAAATTGAAAAAGTATGTCAATCATTAACATATGCTCACTTTAAACATCAAAATCACCTACTTTCATCACCATCATCATCATGACATATCATTTGATACCAATTTAGGTTTTTTTGTTCACATCGCAACTTTAGAGTGTATTGAGAAGGTAACAGTTGTACAGGGACGAGTGTTGATCAGTTACAAAAAAAATAATCTAAAAACATCCTATTCCTTTCATAGTACACACATTTTATCACTTTATATTAGATTTGGGTATTCCGGAACACTCCCGGAGGATAAACTAGTCAAATCATATGAATAAGTACAAATCTTTGTTTTACAAAAAGGTTAAACATAACTTGGATTTTATTAAACCTACTTAACCATGCCCCATAATTAAAAAAAAGGTACGGGCATCCATGTGGCTTCACATTAATATTAAGAAAAGTAGAAAACAGAGATTTTTTGGCCGTCTTGTAATGAGGTGAAACTTAAGGACGACCTTTTTCTCAGTGGGATCGGTAGCCCGGAAAAGGGGTGATGCTCCTTGGAGGGGTCGTCAATCGGGACTCTTGCTTTATCCGGGAAATGGCAGGGCGAAGAGCCTCGCGCACGATTGATCTTATGAAACTCTTGACATGCCTTCGTGATCCCCAGAGTGAACTCCTCTTGCTCAGGTCTTGTATGGGGATCGCTAAGGTGCTTTTTGGGCTACGGATTTGCTAACCCCCATGATGGATGACGCGGTATCATGTTTTGACAAAGGGCTGCGGGAAGCCATTGAAGACATAGTGATATGTGAGGGACTGTTCTTTGGTGAACTAAAGTGGCGGATTGTGTCCCTGCCGATGGTTTGGAAGGATTAGGGCTCCTCTCAACTCGGGATGTCGGGATGTATGCTTTTATGACATCGCGAGCTCCGTCTTGGAACCTTTAAGACCACATTTTGAGAAATAGAGGGGTTGTCGGAGTGGACTTGGACTACGTGTAGGCCCTCGAAAGGCTAAATGACTATCTCTTAGATTTTGATATTGGCGGTTTCTCTAACAAGGACACCGCCCCTAAAGCCTGAGAAAACTTTGGCGACTGCCCTTTTTTGCAAAATCGCTCAGACCCTGAGTGAAGTTTTTTGCCTTTCTCCCCGTCAAAGAATGCTTGAAAAGCCCCCATGCCCAAAATTTCCTGACTGTTACCCCGATTGATGGTTTGGTCCAAAGCATTTCTCCAGTTGAATACAAAGTCATTCTTGAATATCGCTTGATGATCCCCATGTATCATGAAGATGAAGTTTGTCCGATATGCCGTAAGGCTTGCCTGGGCGAATACGGTGAACATGTGGTTCACTGCAAGGAGTTGCTCGGATTCAAATATCGGCACGACTGGGTTCGGGACATTCTTTGGGACATTTTAAGATGGGCTGGGATCTCAGTCAAGAATGAGGCCCTGAGAACTTCTTCTATGATCCCGCAAAAGGGAGATCCATCCTGCGTCCAGCAGATCTGCTTCTCTTTAGGTGGCCCGGGGTATTTGAAAATAAGAGAGAAAATATTATGATTTTTAGTTTAGTTTGATGGATGGAAATGGAGTGTGTCATGTGAATGCTCCTGGATATGTATATGTATATGTTGTATAATATAATAATTCTTTTGTTTAGATTTTTGAAACAAGTAAAAAATTTGAAAAAGAAAATACAAATGTAGAATTAGTGTTCCTCTCCATTTACTTTTTAATATTTTTGAAAGTTGTTGTAAGTATGAGAGAAAAAAATGTAATGATAAAAAGATATAAAAAGTTATTTAATTAAAAAATATGAAAAAGAAAAAATTCAAATGTGGAATTATCATTTTCGTCCATGTTGTTTTGAGAAATTGCTAGATTAGTCCAAAGTTAACAATCAAATTTTAGGTCGTTAGTATTTTGGACTAAACTAGCACATTTTAAGAAACGTTAGGGACGGATACAACACACAATTTTGGTTTTGGACTGATCTAAAAACCACAAAGACGAAAATGGCAATTAACTCTTACGATAATGATTTATGTATGACTTTTTTTTATCCTAATTCAATATGTTGTATAGATTTTTATAATGAAATTATAAATTAAAGTAAAAAATATATACACATGAAAATCCTTGTAACGACCCAGCCTGACGTGGCCGGGTCATCGGGTCGGGTTATCGGAGTTACGCAGCGGACTTCAGGATATTGACAGTCTTGACTCTTCCAGGATCCACGTCATCATATCTGTTGGGTTACCTGAACACATGCCAAAAATAGTTTCTGTCAACATAAAGTTGGTGAGGTCGTGTATTTTATAAAGCGAATGGCCAGTTCGTTTATTTGTAATTCATTTATATAAAACATGCTTTACTATTCTAATTCTGGAGGGGGAAATATATTCTATTATACCAATTCGATTAAATTGTACCGATTATATGTCAACCTATTATATTCTATTAGTTGCCATTCTTATCGATGGTACCACTCTGTTCGTGGTAAATCTTACTTATTCCTACCCTCTACTCGGGTAAGACTGGTTATTATCCTCTAGTTGGACAATAAAGGAAATGGCTAGATACCGGTCAGTACTGTCCTTGTCGTTTCTATTATCCCCTTTCTATAACTTCTATTAGTAATCATTTTATTATGTAAAGCATTTCTATGATTTCTAATAATTGACATGTATTTCCCCTAAAACGTTTAATAAAACAATAAAAGAGGGGAGTTCACGATACTCACAGGTTTGCGTATAATCTTCTATAGTCTCTTTTATTACAATTATATGTCAAATATATATATCGATACGTTTTACGCGTGGGACTCGTTAGATTGTATTATTTAGGATATATATCGTATATACAATTTATATATATAGAATTCGGTATATATTAGATAGTCCTAAACCCGGGTTTATTATTGACACGACACGGACATCCTAAAATCTAGCTGGCCATTACAGCTTGGCACTCATAAGCTGGCCATTACAGCTTGGCACTCGTAGCTAATAAAAGAATAGAAAATATTATGATTACCCCGAGTCTAGTATATCTTTTATATATCAAATCTTATATATATAAACGTATATATTTTATATATGATTATTATTCTCTTATTATTATTATCAAGTCCGTACGTTATTCGTATTGTATATACATAATCGTATAATTCTAATAATCTTCGTCTAGTCAATGGACCGGGTTCTATTCCGGGTGTTGACCGAGTCACCGAGTCGACTCGGTATCAGTTTAACTCTCCGATTGGATTAACGGTACCTCGCAATAATCACAGAAACAGTATTATAATCGGGTATCAACGATTAATACCAATATATATATAATAACTGTTAGATTATACCTTTCGAATAATCGTTGGTATGGAACCGGAGGTCAACCGGACCTTACCAGAGACTAACCGGAAACTAACCGGAGGCTCGACAGAGAACATAACACCAATCAGAATATAACGGGACTCAACCGAAGGCCTCAAACTACCCGGTTATAGTACACGAACACACCCATATCAACAACTATGGTTCGGTTAGCTTCTTAACAGTCACCGAACTCGGGTTTATCGATGGGTTACCATGACTCACGACAGTCACCGTAGCTTGGTGACTGTCCGGCTTGTTACTCAGCAACAGCGAGCAGAACAGATCGGCTTTACGAATGGTTCTTGATAGCTGATTATCACTCGGTGACTCACCGGTCACCAGAACAGAAGGAGCACGATCATAACCGGGTTTGATTACGAACAGATTAAAAGGTTACAGATCCAAGGTTTGGGTAACAACTACAGGCCATGAACAAAAGGGATAATCGGGGTGGTTTATAAGGTGGGTTTACGGGTATGATTCGGAACAGAAACAGAGGAACAGACCACCTGAACAGATGAAGCGAGGGGTTTTATCAGGTTATCTTGGGTTAATCAGAGGTTACCGGATGGTTGTTATTACAAGAACAAGATGGTGGTTTATGGTGAAGGTTATTATCGGATACTAATTGTAGAGGGAAAGAATATGGCGATGGTATTTGGTGGTTTATTAAGACAGAGGAGAGGTGGGTTGGTGATGCCGGAGAAGAAGGCGGGTCCGGCGGCGGCGGCGGCGGCGCTGGCCGGAGGTGGAGATGGTTGTGGTTGCTCTCTGCTCTAGTACACACACATATGTGTGTGAATTGTTGATCTGATGCGAACCAAAAGAGAGAGAGGAGAGGTTTTAATAGATAAATATAATAAGGGGTGTTTGGCTACAGGGATAATTGCTGGAACACGGGTGTTTGGTAACGAGTATAGTAATAAAATAAGAAACGTTTGACAATGTTTAAATAGTAGATAAGGAGCGTTTTATCAAGATAATAAAAATCCAATAATTATTATTTATAAAATCAATTAAAACGATTAGTCGCGAGATTCGAACTGGAATATTTAAATAAATAATCGGGTGGTCGGGTACGATCCGACCCGTTTAAGAGACCCGTAACACTTCGAGGTGTTACAATCCTAACATGTTTACCCGATACTTGACGAATAATAGACCGGGTATGGCATATGATTTTACAACCTGGTATGGCATGGAATTAGTCATGGCTGACTCATACCGATTCATTGTCATTGTTGAAAAAAAGCCCAAAATAAGTCCAAAACATGAACATTCCTAATGCAACCCTAGTTTATTTCAAACATTGCATGGTTAATGCCGAATTATAACGATTAACCATGCCGAATTATCGTTTTAAAAACAGCACTTTTGCAGGAGATTTGGTATGGTAGCGTCATTTATCTGTGCATACACTTTAATATATATGAAGCGTGTAATTGAGATATGCCCATTGCCCATAGCGTCATTTTACTTTCACAAATGGGATAAAGGACCTCACATGAGCCAGCCCATTAATGTGTAGTGTCTGATTTGAAGTTGATATATCCCACTTGGAAATTTTCAAGTTGTTGCTCTTATTGAAAACAGTGGTTTTTAATAAAGAGAACCAACTATAAGTCTCACGACTATGTCACCTTTTGTTACATAAGCATGTTTTTGGGCTAGGAATTGACGTGTATTAATAATCTTAGTCTCATACTAGATTGTAATCAGTGTTCCATACTCGTCCTTGATATCCATCGAGTATATGTTAGTTACCAATCAAGTATTGAGTATGTTAGATATTTTGGTAAAACTATCGGGTGGGTTCCCAAATACATTTTATATCATATGATTTTATACAATTTTATGTATGTAGCATCATAAATTCATATAAAATATATTGGTAAAACAATGTTATAATAGCGTTTGAGATCTTAAAGCCTCCACTTTAAAAATCTCCTATGTATTAAATGGGGAAAATTTTGAGATCGCTCTCACCATGGATAAATCTATATATATATATATATATATATATATAGGGGAAAGTTATTTTGAGAATACCTATATTTCGTGCGAACCGTGAGAACGGCATCTAAAACCATTCAAATTCAAAATTTCTTTTTACACTTGTCTTTATTACTAAAATACAATCCCCAAAACACAATTTACGCGTAAAAATTCATACGTATACGAAAATAATTTATTTTTACACATGTGTAAATTTGCTGTTTATACATGTGTAAACTGTTTCATTTACACATGTGTAAAAAGTTAATTTGAAAGTGTTTTTGCAAGAAAAGATGGATTATTTGAAAAGAAAATTCATTTATTAATGTTGTATTTTGATTATAATGGGATTTGTATTAAAAAAAATTGATTTTGATTGATTTTTGTACTTGTTCTCACGGTTCTCACAATATTTAGCGTTCTCAAGATAACCCTCCCCTATATATATATATATATATATATATATATATATATATATATATATATATATATATATATATAGGGGATGGATCCACAGAAAACCCTAAATAATGAGAAAACTCTAGAAAACCCTCAAAAAAACCTACTTCCCGAGCTTTTTTTTTTAAAAAAAAATTAGGGCATGTAATATACATGTTTTTAAGTGTTTTGAGCCAAAAAAATCAAAAAAGCGCCGAAGGGTTTTTTTTTTTAAAAAAAAATAAGTTTTGCATCATAACACATGTTAGCTTATTTTTGCACTGGTAACATATGTTATGATGCAAAACATATTTTTTTTTAAAAAAAAAAACCCTTCGGCGCTTTTTTGATTTTTTTGGCTCAAAACACTCAAAAACATGTATATTACATGCCCTAATTTTTTTTTAAAAAAAAAAGCTCGGGAAGTAGGTTTTTTTGAGGGTTTTCTAGAGTTTTTTCATTTTGGAGGGTTTTCTCCCTATCCTTCCACTATATATATATATATATATATATATATATATAGGGGGCGGTTATTCTACAAAAACACACAATCGTGCGAAGCGTGCGAAGGAATATTAACCGTCGATCAATCAATAATCTTACGTCATTAATTAAAAAAGTACGCGGTGTCAATTTCGTAAATAAGTGAGAGATTAGACAGTTAATAAGGGTATAATCGTCAATTTTTCTAAAATCAAATTATAAGAGACCGTTCAGTCTCATTAATCGCTCAAAACTTCTCCCCAAAATTACATAATAAACTCTGAAACCCTAGTTAAAATCATCAATAAACTCCATTTCTACAGAAGATTAACCATGAAATACTCAAAAGTATACGAAAGTAAGTACATTACGTTATTCTGTACTAAATTTTACAATGAAAACCTATATAATAACTTACATTATGCATGATACAGGAAGAAAAAGAGGAACAGAGTATGAAGGTGAAAAGAACGACGTTGATGAAGGTAAATAAGTATTACGTGAATTAATATTGTTAATACGTTGTGAAATTGTACTAAAATACGTATTTCTAATTATCAGGCCCTAGCAAAATTCAAAAAACCAAGGATAAAACTGACAAATCAGAGAGAAGAACAAAAGCAAACCATGACAGGCCTTCAAAGAAAAATGGTACAGAGAATTTTATTTTGTTATGTGTTACGTGATTTTAGTAATATAACTAGAAATGATTTTGTATATGTTACGTTATTTTAGTAATCGGAATGTAGTGATTCTGTCAAAAATGTTACATGCTTTTAGAAAAATGATTATGTCTATGGTGCATCATAATTATGTCTATATTGCGTTATTTTGGTAATGGAAATGTAGTGATTATGTCAATGTCACATGATTTTAGTAATGGAAAGTATGTCTGTGTTACGTAATTTTATTAATAGAACTAGAAATGATTATGTCTATATTACTTTATTTTGGTAATGAAATTTGTAATGATTATGTCCTTGTTACGTTATTTTAGTAATGAAAATGTAGTTATTCTGTCATTGTTAAGCAATTGTGGTAAATGAAAACACTAGTTTATGATTATGTCTTTGTTACGTTATTTTGGTACTGAAAATGTAGTTATTCTGTCATTGTTAAGCAATTTTGTTAAATGAAAACACTAGTTTATGATTATGTCTATATTACGTTATTTTGGTAATGAAATTTGTAATGATTCTGGCCATAAATATATGATGATTATGTATATGTTACGTTATTTTAGTAATGAAAATGTAGTTATTCTGTCATTGTTAAGCAATTTTGTAAATGAAAACACTAGTTTATGATTATGTCTTTGTTACGTTATTTTAGTAATGAAAATGTAGTTATTCTGTCATTGTTAAGCAATTTTGGTAAATGAAAACACTAGTTTATGATTATGTCTATATTACGTTATTTTGGTAATGAAATTTGTAATGATTCTGGCCATAAATATATGATGATTATGTATATGTTACGTTATTTTAGTAATGAAAATGTAGTTATTCTGTCATTGTTAAGCAATTTTGTAAATGAAAACACTAGTTTATGATTATGTCTTTGTTACGTTATTTTAGTAATGAAAATGTAGTTATTCTGTCATTGTTAAGCAATTTTGGTAAATGAAAACACTAGTTATGATTATATGTCTATATTACGTTATTTTGGTAATGAAATTTGTAATTATTCTGTCATTGTTACGTAATTATAACATTTGATAATAACGCAGAGATCAATGAAAATGGATTACTCCTACAACAACAGCCTGCAAATTCACCAGAAGAGCCTCAAAATTCACCACAGAGAAAGCAATTTGTTCTGTACTCAAATATAAAATTACAAGTAAGGGCGTCTGTTGATAACATGAATGAGGCGATGGCAAGCTTATCAAGTGCACAAAAAAAAGCAATCAAACAGATGGGATTTGAAGCTTTTTTATCAATGAACATTAAAACAGTGCCAACAAAGTTAGCAAGATGGTTATTAGTGAATTATGATGATAGACGAGATGAATTGAATGTAGGAAACCACATTATTCAAGTTACAAGCAACAAAGTTCAACAAGTCCTTGGTGTCCCAATGGGTAACCAGACAGTAAATGAAAAGAACAAACCAAGGAAGGGTTCATCTAACACGCTTACTGTATGGAAGTCCCAGTTTGAGCATAACAAGATTTTAATCTCGGATGTGAAGAAGAAAATAATTGAAAGCAAAAGCGGAGACTGGATTTTCAAGTTGAACTTCCTTGTACTTTACAACTCTATATTTGGGCAAGTAACAAAGAGTTCAACAGTAAATCAAATGTTCTTGAAAGGAGTGACAGATGACAAATCAATCAAAAAATTGAATTGGTGTGAGTACTTAATTTTCTGTCTCAAAAGAACGAAGGCAAGCTGGAACGGAACTGAAATGTATAATGGACCTTTGCCTTTTCTTGCGGTATGTTTTTTATTCATAATTATGTAAATGTATAAGAAATACAAATTACGTAATGTGTTATTACTAATTACGTAATGATCAAATGTTAACTTTATTCACATGACAGATGCTTTATGTACATGAAAAGTGGTTATCACATGCTCCTGAAATAGCACAAACACCAGCAATTAAGTACATTAGCACCCAGAATTTGTCTGATGTTGATAAACATTTGTATGACAATGGGCCATTTTCAACTGATGAAGAAGATAATGATGAGGATGAAGAAGGAAATGATGAAGTAGAAAGTCCTAGAGATGATGAGGATGAAGAAGATGATGGTGGAAATGAAGATGCTGGTGGTGTTGGTGGAGATGATTATGATGGTGAAGAAGGTGATGCAGAAAAAATGGAAGAAGATGGTAAGAATGAAGATGCATACATTCAGCATGATGAACAGCAAATCTTTCTTGAACAACAAATCCTTGTTGATAATCTTCAAAATCAAGATTCAGAAGAATTCAACAACGTCTTTGAAACAACAAAATCACTCTCTGACATTGATGAAATCTTGGAAAATTACAACACTCCACAAGTCCCTATTGTAAGTGCAATAACTGTATAAAAATTACATAACATGCATATGTATATAGGATTTTAAAAAATCACGTAATGTTTGCAGGCTGGTGATGCAAATAAGGCAACAACAACACCAAAAATACAAAAAGTTGCAACTCAAAAATCAACAGATGAGAGCATAAAAGGGTCAACAAGGAAAAAGACAATGGGAAAGAAGAAAAACAAAAGTCCTTACCCAGTTAATGAGAATGTAAGTAACTGTAATTTATTATGTCAAACATCAACAGAAATCATGTAATTTATTCACGTATTGTTTGCAGGAATGGATTTCAAAAATAGAAAACAAAATGGAGAAGTTTCAAACATATGTTGCTGAAATAGATGAAATTTTCGAAGAAGCCACTTCAAATTTTTTAGACAGCAACATTATACGTGAGAAGCAAACAAAATGGAAGTCATGGGTAGCAAGTTACAAATCAAGTAATGAGAAAAACATAGAAGGTAAAAATTACGTAATGTATATTTAAATGATAAAAAAGTTAATTAAAAATTACGTAATGGATATCAAAAAAGTATATTAGTAGTTGCAGGTGAAAAGGAAAACCAGAATAGTGTTAGCACAGGGATGCTAGATGCAATAGTGATTGCAGCTGAAACACTAGAAGGTAAAAAAAAAATCACGTAACACATTATTTGTCAAAAACTTATTAATGATCAGAATACGTAATTACAGGTGAAAGGGAAGATTTGAATGAAAAGACAACAACTTCACAGAGTGTTAGCACCGGAATGCTAAATGTAATGATCGCCGCAACTGAACAACTTGAGAAAACAAATGAAGAAGAAGCTGTGAACGACATAATGGATGCTTTGAACGATGCAACAAGAAATGAACCACCTGTCAATAAAGGTAAAAAATCACGTAACAGATTATTTGTCAAAACTTATTAATGATCATAATACATAATTACAGGTGAAAAAAAAGATTTGAATGAAACGGCAACAACTTCGCAAAGTGTTAGCACAGGAATGCTAGATGCAATGATTGCCGCAACTGAACAGCTTGAAGAAACAAATAAAGAAGAAGCTTTGACATATATAATGGATGCTTTGAAAGACGCAACAACAAATGAACCACCGGCCGATAAAGGTAAAAAAAATTACGTAATGTATATTAAAAATGTTTATACTAAATGGAACTTATATGAATATATATATAAATTGTTAACTAAAATCAGGAAATGAGGCCCTAGAGAGTGACAGCACAGATATGATTGCTGAGATGATAAAAGCAGCCGACAAAGAAGAAAAAAATGCAGCCTTGCAAACTTCAACCACACAAACATCATCCGAAAATGTCAGTTCGCAATTCTTGAAAGAATTGAATGAGTTTAAAGAGAGATCTATGAAAGGAAAATAGATCGAGACATCGGAAGGAAACAAAGTAGAAGAAATACAGAAAGAAACCTATGAAGGACCAAGTTTCGATCTGAATATCTCACAAGATGATACACCTACAGATGTAATTCCAGATCTACCATTCCTACAAAACTCTGAAGCTGATATCGAAACACCAAAAACGGTAGGGAGACTAATAGTTAGTCAATCACTGGAGTCAACCATAGCCAATAAACACGTTGAACGTGCAAAAAGAGGAAGGATGTTGGCTGGACCTCTGAAGTCTCCTTACATTCAACGGCAGGTGGTGATGAAGAACAAAATAACTGAAGATGAAAACATAGTTGCGCAGTTTATATTTGCAGCAACCGAGGCAACACAGTAAGAAAAACCTTATATTACTTTAATTTGTCATTAGAAAAATTACATAATGAATATTTTCAGAACATAGTTTATTACAAAAAATTACGTAATGTGTATTAAAACTTATCTTCCACAGTGACGTATTCGAGCCAGCAGATGGGACTCCATTCTTCAAAGTGGTATTTGAATGCTTATACCCTGGGATAACATTATCATCTAATGTTTTGGATGCATGGTCGCATGTGCTGAACCACGACGAGAAGAAAAGAGCTCCGGGTTCACCATTTAGATTGTTTGTTCAAACAAATATTCTGGTATGCTCCTTAGCTTTTTCATGTAATACATAAATTATAATAACGTAATGGTTATGCTAAAATACGTAATGTATGCTAAATTTACAGCCAAGTGACTGCTTCACGCCTCAGTATGATGATTTAAAGCGAATGGACACCATGACATCGAACTTAAATCTTGCACTTAGCAAAAATGAAATAAAATCAATCAATGAGGTGGATTTGTTGTTCATGCCCATCGTATCTTCGGACCACATATATGTAATATGTTTCAACATGAAGAACCCGAAGATAGAAATACTAGACAACAACAAGCTTGGAGCGAATAGCAAATATGACAACATCGTAGTGCCATTGGTAAAAAAATATTTTTACTTAATATTATTTTGATGTTAGTTAATTACGTAATGCTTATGATAAAATTACGTAATGTATGCAGAAAGAAGCTTTATGCAACTATATGATGGTTAATGAACACCCCATGACTCCTAAAATGGTAAGTAAAAATCCAGTGAGAGTCCAAATGGAATGGAGAACTTCACAGAACAAAATCGATTGTGGGGTGTTCACAATGAGACATATGGAGACTTTCATGAGCACATATAGAAGAAAATGGGTAACTGATTTTCAAAAAGAAGGAGCAGCTCAACAAGTGCAGATTGATGACCTTCGCTACAAATATCTATCAAAAATCCTACTCTCCGATGCCAACAAAAATAAAAATTTAATTGATCGTCTGGCTAGGGAGTTTAATCAAAAGGAATACAGTGAGAAAGCGAAGTACAAGAAGAACTTATTCCAAACTCTTGTGAAAAGACAAAATGATCATGTTTGAAATAGTTTTAATTCCACGTGTCGGAAAATGTCATGATACAATTTAACATTTGGTTTATGTATGACAAATGTCCTGATACAATTTAACATTTTGCTTGTCACATACTACATTATATGAATGATTATGTATGTTTCTGATTATGTTGAATGATAATGTATGAATGATTATGTATGAAACTGATAATGGTTACCTAACATACAATTACGTAACATACAAAAAACATGTATGATAATGGTTATATGTTAATCATGTATGAAACTGATAATGGTTACCTAACATAAAATTACGTAACATGTGAAAAAAATGTAAAGTAATGGTTATATGTGAATGATTATGCTATGATACAATTACGTAACATGTCAACTAATTACGCAATGAAATGCAAAAAAACCATATGTGTACAAAAAAATCACGTAACAATGTAAAAAAGAAAATGTTTCAATGTCAATTTAACAAAAAAATCATAATCAATCATCGCAAACTTCATATTCCGAATCTAGACTATTATCCTCATCTGCTTCATTGACGGATTCTTTCCCTTTGTTGTTAGCTGTTGCAGTCCCTTTAAGAACTTCACAGGTGCGCCTATCATGACCACCCCCACATACTTTGCAATTTCTTGATCTCTTCCCTGCACGACTAATCGCTTGTTCACGTTTTGATTTAAACCTTTTGCGTGACCCACAACCCTTATTCCTAATACCATGAGGAACACGAACAGCAGCCTCAGTTTGATGTGGAGCCCCAATAATAGCTTGAATAATTTCTTTCTTCTTGGCTGATATCCTCTGAATACCAGCTTCATCTGTCTTCTTGTTAGTACATGATGTCCCTAGGCTAGTATATCAGTTGTTTGGACGTGTTTCGGGGTGTTTGGAGACGTTTGTACGCGTTTTGGAGTGTTCGGGATGCTGCATGCGAGTAGCAAATAGTGACACGCGATTAGGGCCCTAATCGCGTCACTGTTCACGCGATTGGTGCTTGGTTATAGGCGATTAGCCATAATCGCCCCATATGGTGAGGCTAATCGCATATATGCTGCTGTACGTACCGGGAGGTATAAATAGGCCCAATCATTGCCCTAATCATTAGTTCTTGCCTCACACACTCTCCAAACACCCTCCCAAGGTCTGTAAGGTCTGATTTGATCTCTGTAAACACTCGTGCTCTGTTTTTAGTGATTAATCGATAATCTTTTGACCCGTGTGTGTGTTGTGATTACTCATTTGTCATTGTTTCATTATCGTATCTGTTATTAAAGCATATTAGAGGGATTCCGCACCTCTAGTATAAACCCGTGATTGTTGGATTTCGCGTTATTCGATCCTACACTTCTCTTTCGTCGCTTTTAGCTCGTCTCTAAACAGCTTCAACTTTTCAAAATCAGTAATCAACTTATTAACTACATACTCACTCAAATGCATTATATCACGAACAACATCATTAACACTTTGATGGTCCCCATTTTCATCAGTATGCATCACCAACGACAAGCTCGACCGAGAGGGACTATTGCAAATAACATCACTCCTCCAGCGATCAAGAATGTATCTGCTGGGAATTTCATTTATATCACACAACCTTAAAACTAAAAAAGCATGTCGACACAATAAACCATATCGCTCAAAACGCTTGCAAGAACATAAAATTGTCAAATCTTCCAGGTTAAATTTAACCTGCAATACAAAAAAGATCTCCATAAAAAAATAAAATACGTAATGAGGTATATGAAACTGAGAGACTAATGAAACAGGTAATTACGTAATGTCTGTTACAATGATATGTAAAAAATTACATAACATAAAAAAAAAACTATACATACCTCTATCAAACCGGCACCATACGCAGAACGATCTTTTATTAGAAACGTCCCTATATCTCCTTCATGTGAAAGAAAGACATTTATGCATTTATGCACAGATCCGTAAATTTCTTCTTGGACATCAAAGAAAATACTTCTTGTATATAATTTCGCAGCTTGCACCTCAATAGCATAATCAGTCCAAAAATCCGGTGTTTTATACCTCGTCTCATGATCATTTTTCCTATGAGTATACCTTTGAGATTCCATGGCAGTATCAAAATGACTAATAAACTCAAGAAGCGTTAATTGAGCATTTGAAACTTGACCAAAAAAATGACTTTCACATTCAGATCTTGAAGTAGTACGCATAAGACCTGACATTGGCTCATCGCGATAAAAAGCAGGAATCCACATTGCTCTATTTGAATAAATGTCACACAACCAGTCGTGGTAAAAGAGATTAAAATCAAAAACAAGTTGCTCCCATCCCTTTTCAAACTCTTCTGGTGAAATAGAATCTGTCCAAACAATGTCGCAAATACGCTGTTTAAAATCATCATTGTTGCATAATGCAGGACCAACCTATAAAAATAACAAAAACACATATTGTTATGAATTTGAATAATCACGTAATAAAAATATGTTATGCAAATAAAAAGCCTTGAAAATCACGTAACATACACAAAATCAAAAAAAATCATATCATAAAAAAAATCAAAAAATCACGTAATATACCTTATCAAAAATACGTAACATACAAAAAATCAAAAATCATAGCAAAAAATGACATATACCTTATCAGCAACCTTTTTCATGATGTGCCACATGCACAATCTATGCCTACTATTTGGTAAAACTGATGCAACTGCTTGTTTTATAGCAGGATCTTGATCGGTAACTACAACAAGCGGTTCTTTACCAAAACACTTCTTAAAACAAGTTAACAGCCATGAGTAGGATTCAATTGTCTCTGAACTCAGCAATCCAGCACCTAGAGTTATATTGTTGCAGTGATTATCGATACCGGTAAATGGAACAAATACCATCTTGTATCTAAAAAAGAAAAAAAAATTAATTAAACTGAAATAATTACGTAAAATGAATAACATAATTACGTAATGAACTTACTTGTTAGAATTGAAAGTAGCATCGAATGAAACAACATCACCAAAAACTTTATAACTTCTTTTTGCATGCTCATCAGCCCAAAATAATCCAGTTAACTGTCGTTTAGTGTCATGACTATACTCAAAATAAAAATCAGGAAGAAAGTCCTGCTTCTTCTGCAGCATATTAACTACCATATCCGCATCATACTCACCAATATATAAGTTCAAATCCCTTTTAAAATTTTTGAAATCTGCAGCAGTAGCACCAACTTGTTCAAAACCACCATAAATTGTCCTCATTAGATTAAAAGCCTTAACAGGACCCATGTTTACTTTGGACATATTGCATAACACTTGCATTTGTTGATATGTCAAATTACGTGATGATGGAAGAAATTGCATATCTTCTGGAGAAACCAAATAATGGTTATGCTCTTCAACAAACTTTGAAACTTTAAAATTTTGTCCATTCTCTGACGAAAAAACTATATGAGCATTACAACCTGTTCTCTGCGATGGTTTATTCCTACTTTTACCATTTTGAAGACTATCAAACGCTTTACAAGATTTGAATCCTTCCTTTGAACAAACCAAATGCTTCAACTTAAGAATCTCACAATGAACATATTGACCTCCTTTGCGAACACTAAATCCAGCATTTTTTGCATATGTCACATAAAACTTATACGCATGATCAATCGATGGAAATACCATATCAACACATGGCGTCATAGAAGAGGCAACTTGTGGTTTATAAACTGTTGAAACAGCCTGAGTAGAACTACTTTCACCTCTATCATTGAAAATAAAACCTGAAATCACGTAATAACTATTAACACAGTAACATAAATGGCCTAATAAAAGCATAAAATATAATAACATAATGAAATAACGTAATGAAAGTTACGTAACATGAATATAATAAAACAAACAAAAAAAAACACGTAAAATTGTGACATTGTGATATGAAACAAACAAAAACACAAAAAAAAAACGTAAAAACTATCATTAATACAAAGAAATCAAACAAAAAAAGATGAATTTAATAACAAAACTAAGAACAAATAACGTAATGCTTCCATAAAAATAGAAAAACAACGTACAATCAATAAAAAAAAGCTGAATTTAATTCAAATTCTACTAATCAGAAAACGAAATCATTAAAAAGAAAGCAATCGAACAACACATTACGTAATAGATAGCTCAAATTATACCTGCACAATCATTATTCACAGACATCTTTAATGAATGAATAAAGGAAAATCGTTTGGAGATATAATCGAAAGAGAATGAACTGATTTATGATTGAATGAACTGATTTATGATTGATTTATACTTAATTCAAAATCTAAAAACAGAGTAAATACGAATTTGAAAATCTGATCCTTTTATAAAAGATATGGGTTTTAAATATCGAGTAAAATGACGATACTACCCTTCAAGAAAACGCGAGTAGAAGCCTTCGCACGTTTTTTAAACTTTTTATTTGAACCGATCCCTATATATATATATATATATATATATATATATATATTGCAAAGGGATTAATCCAACATGTCATACTCTTATACAATCTCTCCTTTAAGAGATGCCACATAGGATGTGATGTGGCAACTCTAAACCAATTAAAAAAAAGAAATAAATATGATTTAACTTAATCTATTATAATCTTTAACCTAATCTATTAAATTCATAATCTACTAAATCTAAATATTAAACATTTATTATTTTATCTCTCGTGTTTCCTCCCATAACTTTTAAACGTTAATATCTTTTATATACGAGATTTTTTAAAGAAAAAAATTACACCAAATTAACGAGCGTTTTATTATCTTTCCAACGAGTACCATAGTGCTATATAAAAATCGGAGAAAAAAATGACTATTTTTTGTAACCCGACAGGTATTGTGTCGGGTTTGGGATTAGTTTAAAAAAAATTGTGGGTTTGGGTCGGGTCTGAAATTACGTGATACCCGACCTGATTACCCGAAACAACATACCCAAATACCCGAACTACATACCCGGTCATATACCCATGAATTTTTTAACGCATCACATAACCCTTAGACTAATGCGTTCGATATTTCAATAATTAACTTTTTTTTTCTTATTTCATGTTAGTTCTTTTTAGAATGATCGACTATAAACTTCCGAATTCATTTGTAATGGCACTAGATTTATACCCCGGTGCAGAGATTACTTTTTTTTTATATTTGAATATGATAACTTATAGCAGAGATTTGTTTAAAATAATAATAATAATAATAATAATAATAATATATTTTATTATTTTATATTAGATATTTCAACCCGGGACGCTTCCAGGATAAAAACTAGTGTTAGTATAAAAAAGTTTACAAAATACAATGATAGATTAATATGTTGATAATTATGAAATTTAAATTTTATATGTTGATACATATTTAAAAGATCAAATAACTTAAAGTAGACATGGGCCAATAAAAGTTTAGATGCAATTAAGATCTAGTGCCTTTTTAAGCCCATTTCTTCTCTTCTTCGGAATCAGACGTTTTCCGAGTATGCATTCATTTAAACTAGTTGGACTCGCTGCGCTCTGCGCAGCGCTTTTCGTCGGTATCCACCCGATTCGATATAGGAGTGGTATGATGCTCACACTCGGTAGCGCGTTGCGGTGGATAGGATAAATCGAAAATGTGGTGGAACAACACCACCACCCACAAAATGCGACCGCCATCGCCACCACAACACAAACCACTTAGCCGCCGCCCCTACAACACAACCACCTAGCCACGTCACCCACGACTGTCCATGTTGCCGTAATGATCTTCACAGGCTCCTACCGCCTCGCGGTAACTTAAGAAAGCCAGCAACTTGTACCTCTTGCATCAAGGGTTGTAAATGCAACAGTCGCCACAACCATCGACCTCCCTTTCATGGTCTCTTTCTCTGTGAACCAACCACTACCTTCAATGGTTTCAGACGATCGATTAACATCGTCAACAAACGTCGGACAGACGATTAGGCCACCGGTAACGAAGGATTTTTGCCATATTCAGCGGTAACATCATCTCACGACGCTCCGCTTCTCCGCCGTTTCACATGAATCTGGCTCTGCTTTCCTCGGAATTCTGATCACATGAGCAAATTAATGAAGGTGGCTTCTTGTGGGAAGCCCAAAAGATGCGTGGAAAAGCATTGGAAAAGCTAGTGAAGGCCAATTTGAGAAGACCACCACCACGTGAGCAGGCACCTTATACTAAATATGTGATGGTCAAATTAAAAAAGGTAAAACTTCTCTGTACAAAGCAAAAAGGTGAAGAAGTGGTATATTGCACCGAAGTTACTGATTAATATATATAGTAATTAGTAACTTTAGCCGCCCTTTTTAAACGTTATTTATTGTCACACACACTTAGCTTTGGTTTCTGAATGACATTAATTGGATTAAAACAAGGTTTCCCGGGGAACGCCCAAGCCAAACGTTGAAGCCATCGTATGCCTGATTAAGACAACATAGTCTTGCTAAAGTGGGGTGACGGGGCTTTCCAAATTTGGGAAGTGCGGTGGTCAAAACCCAAAGAAAGTCGTCGTTTCAAAAAATATAAAAAACAAATTGTAACCCCTGGGTACTCCCCACCTAGTACAACGACTTTTGCAACCTTGCTAACACGTTTAACATACAGAACGTCATACTTACTAGCGTGTGAAGAAGCCTGATATTTGTTTTCCATCTATCATGATACGTTTCATTTTTGCAAAATGATCCGTGCATAACAACAAATGTGATCCTAACATGTTACATGTTACATCATTGTCGTAACAATGATGGTTATTTTTATTCTTTTAGCAATATAACTATTGAGAAAATGGATATTTTACTAACTTATTTTATATATGTTTTGAAATCAACTTGGTTTTAATGTTTTATTTATGCACAATTGCACACTGCTAATTAATTTTATACTTTATCAATGGTTTTTATATAGATACACATAGAAAACAGAATCTTAATGCTGATGAAACAGAATCACAAGGCGCAAACAAAGCGAGGGCCCGAGATAAAAAAAACAAACAAAGAAATTAAAAAATATATATTAAAATAATACTATTTTTATCTAGTTAGTATCAAAAGTTTTAAAATATTGATGTATTAGTGTTTAGAAGTAGTTTTCCTTAGATAAAAGTAAAAATCTGGCTGGAATCTAGCTGAAATTTGCGGCCAAACCATCACCTAGAGAATTAAAGCGCAATTTCCTCGACTCAAAGCGCAAATGCATCGCCTCGCCTAAAAAATGGGCCTAGACACAAGAGGCGATGACTTTTAACAACTATGATTAAAGTAACCTCTATTGTCCAGTTACCCAACAGTCATACCCTAAATCTTATGAAAACTACATTCATACACAGGGGCGAAGTATTCAAAGGGCCAGGGGTGGACCTGGCCCCCCTGTTTTTTGCGCAGTAGTGGTAGAAATTTGCGATTTTCGTAGGTAAATTGAGTCCGGGTTGAGTCCGGCCCCCACCGATCTGCCACTACCGATTGGAAAAAAATGAGTCCGGCCCCTCCCGATCCTTGAACCAAGCTTCGCCACTGTTCATACATCTTGAAGTCTAAACATTATTATGCATTACTCGTTAAACTCGGCTGGGTAATTCCACACCTTTGACGTAAGGAAATCAAAAGTGTAAAAAAAAACAAAAATGGTAGAAACACATCACAGTACACACTTTCTCATGTTTTGTTGTTGTGCCCGAAATTTGTTAACCCTATTTACATATAAACCCTAAACTACTAACAATTACAATACACCACCTTACACTCCAATAGTCCAATCCCAAAGGACCCAAACCATCCTATAACTTATTAACTTAGCCCTTTAACTTTCTTTCCATGTCGCAATCAACCCCCATCTTTCTTACTTTATCAAACACAACCCCTACTTAATTAAACCGACTTCTAAACCCAATAAAATAAAATAAAAAGTATTAAAAAAATAACATTGTAACACACACAAAATAAAAGTTAAAAAAAAAAAAAAATCCATAACCTAGCTACATCGCCGGAATCGGAGATTATATTAAACCGACAGCAGTAGACAAAGAAAAGAAGATTCTAGAAGACCATGGACGACGACCAGAAGAACACAGATCTGGAAACTGCAAGAGCCGATCGGTCTGTATGGCTCATGAAGTGTCCAGTAGTTGTAGCCAAGGCTTGGAACTCTATTCCCTCCGATTCTCAACAAAACCTATCCAAGGTTGTTGTTTCACTCGATCCTCTTCGTCCTGAAGACCCTTCTTCCCTTCAGGTAACTTCACAATTTCCTATTCCATATTATTATGCATAGTAACTTCACGATGTTGCGTCGTCGCAGCTTGTTGTCCGTTTACCTGTCAGTTGGGAAACCCTAGGTTTTGGTACCTAGTTTTAGTTGCTGAGACATGATTGGGGATTGTTTGGTTGGTTCAGCTTGATAAGACTGTCCGTTGTGAGCCGCGAGCTAGGTTTCAGCCCGGTGCTTACCCCCAGCCACAACAGCTCCACACGAACAGCCCTGGCGCGAGCACAGGGGATGGTGGTTTGGTGTGTTAACGGGAGAAAGTGACCTTGGTTCACGCCATTGCTCACCCCTAGCCTCAACGGGGTCAAGTGACCGGGTTACTTGAGAGTCAAGTGTGGTGGCTCGCGCCTGCTCGCTAGTGGCCCACAATGGATAGTCTAATTATATGTTTATGTAATTTTGCTAGCCTAGAGTTGGCGTAATTAACTATGTAAATGCATGATTACATTATGATAAGTGGTTGTTGGAGGTTTAGGAAGAGTTGTGGATTCTTATGTGGCATGAGAATTTGGTACTTTTTAAAGGATTTGAATTGCATTGACTGATTAGTTATTTTGGTAGTTTACAAATTCCTATATGTTATGGTTGTAACGGTTGTTATTTGAGTTCGGTGCTGTTTGTGTGCGTTACGAGTAGTGGAGTAGTAGGAAATCAGAGGGCCAACTTACTGAATTGGTGGATTTTGTATTGCACTTGTGCTAGTAGGCGTTCCAACTTGTGAAACCCTAGTTTTGTGTGTACTACAGTTGATTATGAATTGAGCGTTTGTTTGTGCAGTTGATACCTAGTTTTGGTTGCTGAGACATGATTGGGTATTGCTTGGTTGCTTCAACTTGATAATTAGAAGATTTTGCTAGCGTAGAGTTATGATGCTGAAAGTAGGTGTAGCAGGTTTTGGCATGATCAACTAAGTAAATGCATGATTACATACTTGGTTTTAAAATGCACACATCTCATGATGCAGTGGTGAGATCGCATCGTGCGATGGGACTCCATGATGCGCGCATCACATGCTGTGGTTGAACAAATCTGACCATCAGTTGAGCAATGGATTTGAGTATTTTAACAAATCGGACCATTGATTGAACAAATCTGATATTCTAACTAGAGACGATGATAATATCTAGTGGTTTAAAGTTAACAACTTAAAATAATATCTATAAATAACTTTTTAGCTTTTTTTAATGATGAACGCCTGGACACGTGATGCGCGCACTTCGCGCATTGCGCATCGGCTTTTTGGATCAAATCGCATCGGATTGTCACACGCTTTTTTCTTAATATGTTGTTCTGTCTGGATTTTTGAAAATGTTTCCATACAATTTCTCCTTTTTTTTTTGTGATGGTGTTCAGTTCTCAATGGAGATGGCTGGCAGTGAGACGGTGAATATGCCGAAGAGTTATGCTCTCAATATGTACAAAGATTTTGTACCTATGGGTATATTCTCAGAAGGAAGCCAAGGTGAGGGCGTGAACTCTCTTTCAAGTTTCAGCAGTGAATTTTTTAGTTCTGATAACGTTGACATTGTTACGAAGCTTGTGTGTTCTCTACACTTGATGACTTTAGACTTGAACTTTATTGAAGATATGTTGCGCTAAGTAGCCAAACTAAAGGGTCTTGTTTGAACAATTGTTAGCCAGTAAATCAAGTAACAGTCACTAATTTTAAATAAAAAAATTAAGTAAAAATTGGATCACAAATTACCTTTAATCGTATTTTGGGGGGGGGGGGGGGGGGGGGGGGAGGGGTTGTTCTGATTAAGCATAGTAGTTAAAGGCGGGCAAGGCACATGCAGACAGACACACATTCCAGCCAAATTCTGCCCAAAAATACAGCCAGAAGGCCCAGAACAGGTCTGAAACAGCTAAAAATGGTCTGAAATTGTTGTAGATTGGATAAAGATGTCGAATTAAAGTTCAATAGAAACAATGAACAAGAAGTTAAGAACAGAGAGTAGGCAAAGTATACGGGTGAATTAGTGAAATTTAAAGGGCAGACACATATATAGGATTATTCGAAATAGATCATGATTCCTGCAAATCATATATATAGTGCTTATGTTAACTGCCTAACGGTGACTGACTAATGATAAACCAACTTAACTAACTTCCTTTGAACTGCCAACAACCTACTATTGTTGTCAAAGACTGTTTAGTGTGACACGGACATAATTACAATTTACAAATACATATGTTTATACAAATAATAACAATACATTTTGTGATTTAAGTTTACTAAATAATAGAAACATCCAAAAAAATGGCCTAGATACAGCCTAAACTTGCCCAGAATCCAGAACCAGCTTAAAACATGTCTAAACCTTCTAAAAATGGTCTGTTTATACTGTGTGCATTGCTTAAAAAAGCTCTCGCTTTTCAAACGCCAGCGCCTAAGCCCAAGGCTCTCTCTTTGCGCCTAGTACCTTCGACTACCTAGAATTATATCTTTGTGCTTTGATTTTGGTTGGAATTAGTTCATTTATTTCACTTTGTGTGTTCTAGGACGGGTTGCCAGTGAAGGGAGAGTTGAACACAAGTTCGATATGCAACCCAATAATAAGAACATGGAGGAGTATAGTAGAATGTGCCGTGAAAGAACACATAAGTCTATGATCAAAAATAGACAAATACAGGTAGAGCATTTTCTTTATTATTATTTGAGGCTTTTGTCTGATAAATTTCTCAGCACATGTGTTCTTCTTCCTTGTTTGGTTGTACAGGTGATTGATAATGACACAGGACTACATATGAGGCCTATGCCTGGAATGGTTGGTTTAATTGCTTCCAATTCTAAGGTCTGAACATCTTCAATGCTTGTAAACTCATAAGAATTAGATTTATTTTTTCCTTCTATTTTTTAAACTGCGTGCGTTTATCCAGGAAAAGAAGAAAGCAGCTCCAGTTAAGGGACCAGAAGTTAAAAGAACTAGAAGGGATCGTGGAGAATTGGAGGATATCATGTTCAAGCTTTTCGAGAGACAGCCTAACTGGGCTTTAAAACAATTGGTCCTAGAAACCGATCAACCAGCGGTGTGTACCCTTTGATTGTTTGGTTTTCTCTATATATTTAGTTATTTATTTGTTTGTTTAATAATAAGTTATTTTACGCTTTTACAGCAATTCTTGAAAGAGATATTGAACGAGCTTTGTGTGTACAATAAACGTGGAGCAAATCAAGGAACATATGAGCTGAAGCCGGAGTATAAGAAGTCTGTAGAGGAGACAGGTGCTGAATAAATGGTTCTTTGTCCTGTAGTCGAGACACATCTTTTATCAGTGTAAAATGATAACGTTCCTTTTTTTATTTTAGGGAACTCTAAAACCCGTAAACTACTAGTCATTACAAATATAAATATAAGTTTGCATGGCTTACAATATGTTTAATCGTCGTGCGCTGGTTACCATTTAATTAGCGGCAATTGGTTAGCGGGTCAAAACAAGAGAAAAGTGTGTGAAAAATGATTACAGAAGTTGAATTATATCAACAACATTTCACTTTATTTTAAAAGTTTAGGGGGTTTTATGCATTAGACATACATTTTTGATTCATGATCATTACTTTTTTTTTTTTTTTGCTTGTTTTTCCTCGTACCATGATTCAGATAAAAAGATAGCTTGTTTCCTTTGTGTTAAAAAAAAAAAAAGAAGAAAAAGTTAGAAGGTTGATATAACTACATATCTGTCAGTGAATGTTGGGGACATGCATAATGTTGGTTGGATTAAAATCATAAGAAGGCATGAAGATTGTCGTCTACTTTTAAGTCAGCGGTCACGCGCATGCATGTGGATATCTTGAAAGTGACCGACTATGGAACATTTTTAGAGCATTTGTGGGTCCGTATAGTCAGGTGACTTGGTTGTGTACATGACTAGCGGGTGCCCCATTGTGCATCTGGTCTTTCACTATAGTGGACTCCTTTTTCACTTCCATACAGAGGCGAAGCTTGGTTTTTGAATCGGGAGGGGCCGGACTCAATTTTTTTCGTTCGGTAGTGGCAAATCGGCGGGGGGCCGGGCTCAACCCTGACTCAATTTACCTACAAAAATCGTAAATTTATACCACTGCGCCAAAAAACAGGGGGGGCCAGGGCCACCCCTGGCCCAGCATAACCTTCGCCATTGCTTCCATAAATCTGTCTTGCCTTCCAATAACCTTACTAATTACTATTATGCATCATGTATACAATTTTTAGCTAAACCAGATTCTCTCTTTATTCAAACAGATATCGACTATCGAGTGAGGTTCGTTACAAAATAAAAATAGTATTGTAAAGATTAAATCCAAATCGGTTAACCTGTTTTTTTTTTTTTTTTTTTTTTTTTTAATTTATTTATTATTATTATCAATGTTTCATATGTTCTAAATTTTGAACTTGCATACAGACGTGTATATTACATTGTTGCATATATAAAAAAGACCATCACTTATTTGTTCATGTATAATATAACAACATATAAACTAAATATGTTCATAATTTTCTTTTGAATTAAAAACTAATGAATATAATATTACATTTCAACCTTTTCTTATATTTCAGAAAGTTATAAGGTTAAAAAGGTTGAATGACTTGTTTTATCCTACATCTACATGTTCTTACAATATTTAATATTGTGCACCTTGTTTTAAAATGGAGCTCAAAATAAAAGTCTTGTAAGACTACAGAGTGTGGACTACAGGGTGTGGGGTTTGTTCTAGGCCCGGCGAGGGAACCTTGGGATGTCAACACCGCCTCCTAGGGGCTCGGCCCGTCGTGAGCGGCATCAGGAGGACGGAGAGGACGAGGCTTGTGATTGGTTTTTTGAACATGGGGACCATCTCTAGCCAATAATGAGGCTCATCTTCACATTACATACCCCCAGGCTCATCCTACTGAAGATGACTCTCCCCCACTGACACCTTTGCTTAGGTGGAGGCTCATCCTCCCCCAACCACACCCGATAGCCTAAGTCACAACACCACCCTTCCATTGATGCCTATTATAAACTTTATAAAAGGTATAATAGTATAGGGTTTCCATGACATCTTCGAAACCTTCACTTGAACTTCGTTAGCGTTTCACTTATTGACGTGATAAGTAGACAATGTTGGTGTCGCTTACCTTCTGATAACTCCATTTCAAAATCAACAAACCAAACACATCTAGATCAATGCTCTTATGTTTTGTTTAAAGTTCGCATCAAGCCATGTGTGAGTCATTCGAGTGCAATCTAATTCTCCATACGAAGACATATTCACCAAAGGGTTTGATAGATCTTTAATGAATTATTCCATAATGTGGTCATTTTAAAAAGTTCTTTTTTCAGATAATGTTTGGTGGGCTTAATGCATATTGCTAAACCTTTTACATTTACGTGAAAAACTTAAACTAAAATAATATTAGTGGAGAGGATACACATAGAGTAAATATGTGGGGTTTCGTTGGCAATGAATGCTAGGGATTAGTGGTTGCTAAGTTGGAGGGAGACCAAGGAGTGAATGTGGATCCCTCATGCAAAACCAAACTCTTTCTCTTACTAGTGGTACCCGTGTAGCCGATGAAGCCTAGCTTAATTGGTGAAATAAGGGGGAGTTAGAGTCGAAGTCAGGTGGAGGTTGAGGTGCAGAGTCATATTTACCACATGTGGGGGTTTCACCTGGGGAGATCCCAAATCCAGGAAATGGGTAATCAGTACAGGCTGGCCTATGATGTTAATCGGAGCTCCACCGGCTGCACCACTTGACGTAAAAAAAAGGGTTTTACCGTGTAATCTAACATCATTTTAAGTTTAATTTTTTGAATTTTCCTACCTATTAATAGTTAAAATAAATGAACAGTAGGCTGGCTGGTCCATGTGTTTCAGTAAAGGTGATCGTATTAATGTGGACTGACCCGCTTGGTAGTGGAAAATAAGTAATTTAGTATATTGGTGTAGGGTAAAACATTACTAAGGTCATGACTCATGTGTAGTGGAGATGTGTTATAGGGCGTTATGGGGATTGAGAATTAAAATATTATAAAGTAATAGAAGGGAGGTTATGGGGCGTTATGAAAAAAGAGGGTGTAGTGGGAAGGGGCGTTATGGGGCTTTATAAATGATTGGGTAATTATTGCTTTTTATTTATTTTTATTACTATTATTATTATTTATTTGTTAATAAAAATACAAATTACATTTACTAATAACAAAATCCGTTTCTAAATAACTTAAAAAAAGAAGTAAAAAACGGCTTAAGATATGATTCCCAAGTGAGCTACTACGCAAAGCTGACGCCCACATTCGTAAAACTCCCAGAAACCAAAGGGCAAAAAGAGAAAATTGTTACCACTTAAATACCTGTTTATAAACAACAAACTAAAATTGGGGATCTGAAGAAGATGCTCGGAAAAATAAACGAGGCTAACCGTCTTCATCATCAACATCACCATCTTCATCTTCTTCTTCATAATAATAATAATAATAATAAAACGAAGGTCAGAGGACAACGCCCATTGTATATAAAGCGCCTGACGTCCAAAGCGCCCTATAGCGCCGGGGGGGGGGGGGGTGTGTTCCCGGCGCTATGGGGCTCTATAACGCCCTATAACTCCCCACTACACATGAACTAAAATGGTCGCTAAAAAATTCAAAGATTTATTTAAAAATGCAACGTAATTTTCCTATTAATCTTTTTTTGTGATACAATTTTTAAAATGGGAAAATGACCTAAATGGCCGTTGACTATGGCATTTACGATAATAGCCCCCGGAGACGTCTTGTGGAGACGGTTCACATTTCCCCAGCCGTCTGAGGCGTCTCCCAAGATGGATTGAGGTCCCAGCCAATAGCATAATGACACTTCTGCCCCACGTCTACCCATGACGTCTCCGGATTCGTCTCGTGGGTCCCGAGACGTCTCGGGTGTCTTCGTCTCCGGGGACTCCCGAGACTTGTCCGACGGTTCAGTTGTCCACCTCCCCCTATATATACCATTCTCCGTCCCATTCCCCGTTTGACTCCTCCACTACCACTACCACCACTGTCTCATTCATACAAAGGAAAATGGCACCCCAACGATGGACTGAGGAACACGAAATTGCACTAGTTTCAGCGTGGCAACATGTCAAAGATAGCCCACACCAAATAAACAAGTGGTACCGTATCTTACATGAATACAATCTGTTGGTGGGAGGGTCTGACCGAACCACCTGTAACATCCCGTGATTTTTACTTTTCATGTATTTTAAATTCTATAGTTAACGAATTCCAAGTTCGCCTTTATTGGTTTCTTTTATGTTACTCCTACCAATTCGTGACGAGTCATCATTATAATTTACCCTATTTAATTTAGGCACCATTACAAGAAACTCATTTAGTCAAGATCTTAATATATATTTATTTTATTATAATAGAAATACTCTATGATAAAAAAAAAAAGACCGAAATCTTTATTGACTTTTGCTTCAAAACAACATAGATTTCAATGTCCATGTGCCTTTTGTATCCCATATATCTTTCGTAGATAAAGGATATTTTTGCCATTCATCTATTAAATAAACTATGAACTAAAAGATTACTTCATTTTTTTTTGTTACGACAAGTATAAAATTAAAAGTAAAGTAAATATAAGAAGATGAAATTTAGTGTCAAGATTTAAATACATCATATTTTTATTGCCGTTCACTTTTTATTTATTTATTTGTTTTTTTTTTTCTTTTGTCTTTCTTTTGAGATATAACTCTCACCTAATCTCCTCCTAACCACCCTAATAACTCCATTTAATACTAACCTCCTTACCTCAACTATAAATACACCACTCCTACCCATTCTAACACTTGCTCATTTCTAAATCCTCTCTAATCTCTCAAGAATTCTCTCAAGAATAAGTGAGTTTCTCACTTCACCTTTAACATCTCTTCTACTTTCTTCACACTCCTCTTCTTCAAACCCTTTGAGGAAACCTCTAGGACCTCTCTCCTATTTGCCATGGCAAATGAATACGAGTATGACACCAAAATGAGGCCTCAAAGGTGGTTCATCTTCTATTGTTTTTATGCACTAGAAGGTTAGTTGAAGTGATACCAACCAAGTTCACCAATAACTTAATATGGACTTGTGCTATGGTTAATGGTTGACAAAGGAAAGCCAAGGCTCTTCCAAACTAAGTCACCATACACTACTTTAACCCTATAGTTATATTATGTAAATACTAAATTATATAAACTCTACTAATTTAATAACTCGGAAAGGTTTGTGGATACATCCCTACCTTACCAATGCTTGACTCTCCTAACCATCCGAATCACCTCTATGGTGGTTTGTGTTTTGGTTCGCCTAAAAGGCTTGCTTGACTCTTATGACCATCCGGATCACCTTCATGGTGGTTTGTGTTTTGGTTCGCCTAAAAGGTTTGCTTGACTCTCTTGAATCTATAATCTAAACTCGAACCTAAGACTCTTTATTTTTCTAATTCTAGTTAACCAAGGCTAAGGAACTAATCCCCCAAGACTCATTCTTTTGGAACCTTGCTAAAACGCACCCAAAGGTGAGTTCATACTTGTCCCCCTTTTATTCTTTATTCTTTGGGGCTCAACATGTATCACTATCAAAACTTAAACGATTTCATACTCTTAAACTATTATGCTCAATCTAAATGCTATTATGCTATGCCATGCTAGAATTCAAAGTCTTACATACAAATGTACGATTAGTTAACAACCCACCTTACATGTATAGCGCTATAGGTTGACACGCCGCCCCCTTTATGGGTCATGATAAGATGAAGTCTTTTGTGTTATCAAGTGTTGTTGCCGTTTGTATGGTTCTACGTGCATATGCCTATAACATGATGATTCGAGTAGACTTTTCTATACTATGTACTTAGACTCAAACTAGTATGCTCACCAATGCTTTATGTGTTGACGGATATTTTATACATGTTGCAGGAAATGTTTAATGTAGGTTTATCAAGAAATCTACTTAGGATTGGACTAGAAACTCACGCTAGTTTAAGTTCTATATTTTGATGTTTTATTTTTCTTTTCGTGAAACAATTTGTATTATGTTATCTTTTTAGACAATGATTATGCTATGAATTAAATTTTATCTTTAAATTATATTATCACGAATTCTAGTGTCATGAAGTCTTTGAACAATCTACCACTAAGTCTCGCCCCGATGTATTCCGCCATCGGTTGGGGTGTGACAGATTGGTATCAGAGCCATGACTATAGGGAATTAGGAAAATTGCCATGTTTTGACCTAGACTATAGTTAAGAACCTTTTTGACCATTCCTTTTTATCATGCTTAAAATACTTGTTCTCCCTATGTTGCTTCTACTCTATCCTCTTGTCTTCAAAAATTTACCTTTCTATTTGTGGATTATTCTACACTCGAAGACACTCGTATACCACAAACGAAAGAAAATCACCAAAATAGGCGTGAAACCCTCACTTTGGTGATAACTTTCAATCCGCTTACATTCTTTGTGTTTTTTTTGAAACTACACCAAGATAGGAGTGATATCCTCACCTTGGTGGAAATTTCACAATTCTCGTTCTAGTGGACACTTACCAATTGAAGGTTAGAATTAATTTTCTTACCACGTTAGGCAAAGTGTACAAACCACACTCAAGAAACGACCTCGCTAAGATAGGAGTGAAATCCGCAACTTAGCGATTAGTTTCAGTCCTTGATTTTTTTTTTTTAATCTCGCCAAAGTCTCAAATTTACTAATGACAAGGAACATGTAGTAACTGGAAGGGTGAATACCGTTAACCGAAAGTTTCGGCGAGAGTATTTCCACCTATTAGGCCAAAGCATGTTTTCAAACTCAAAGGTAAATTCGAATCACTTTGGTTAGTCTTAGTTCCGTTCCGGAACACTCCAATTGCTTGCTTAAAACAAGCCTCTCATTTTATGTTAATATTACTTTCAATGTTGTTTTCATGCTATGTTTTCACTACATATATTCAATTTATATTTTTTTTTTACTCGCAAAGGCTCTCAAGACTCGCATCTCAAGTACTCTTGCAATCTTCAAACAATAAAAATATTCGCAAACCAACAAATATTTGAAACTCCTCTATGCTGTATATGTGCACTTTACTTTTATATATACGTTACATTATTTGAACAATGTGAAACTTGCATACTATACATGTAACTTGAACTTACATACTAAGTCTATGAGAACAACTTGAGCTCATGTATTTTTTTTATATATTCGAATTTGCACAAACTTTACCGACCTAGTGAAACTTTACTCACAAGCTTTCATTGTTAACTAAAAATTCTAATAACTCCTTTCCTAAATTCAAAAGTCACCTTGTTTAAAAACGCTTATGCAAATTTCTTATGCGTAATCCTCGTAGATGTCTTCCCATCTCAACAACATCGACCTCAACCAACTGGCGAGTCTTATTGCCCAAGAACTAGTCAATATTCTCCCTAACCTAGAAACACCAACAAACCCGATTCCAAACCCCGGCGATACCATCCAGGACAACACAACCCATGTAGATACTAAATCTCCTACCCCTACCCATACCCTTACCAAACAAACGAAAAAGGGTGGCCGAAAACGCAAAAACCTCAAACGAAACCACACTTCGACAACTCCTACAACACCAAAACATAACAAAAAGCGATACCATGGAACCTTTCCAAAATGCAACAGTTGCAAATTCCACCATCCCACGCACACACCATGCTGCATATGCACCAACTGTGGTGCATATGGTCAATTAGCCAAAACATGTCGCCACACCACTAAACCACGACCCGAAAAAAAAACCTACTAGCACTACCTTATTCACTAAAGTCAATGGATGGATATGCTCTGAGTGCAACGACCCAACCCATGGGCGCGACCAATGCCCAAGACTTGCCATGGTGATCTACGATGCTGGAAGACCCACTCACCACACTAAAGAAGATTGATTTTTCTTTTCTTTTATAAAAAAATGAGAATTTCCTTATGTAACGTTTTCAAAAAATTGTTCGGATGTGAAACTTTCTTTTTTTATGAAATACCATCGTTATCCTAGTTTACAATCATAATTTATCGGCAAAATTCGAACATCGCAAAACTCTTTTCTCCTAGCGCACAATCTTTTTCAAAAAATTTTAACAAAATTCTTCCTGCTATTTCTAAAAGGATGCATATTCTTCAATAAAATCCTCACTTTCAAACCACTAACAAATGTGTGCGTCGAGTCTGTATGACAAACAAGATTCTAAATGGTAAAAGTGTTTAAAAAAAAAAATCTTTTGTAAACAGGACTTGTGAGCAAAGACACGCTAAATCAAATAACCTACTTCTTTATAATCCCAAAACCTTTTCTCTTGAAATCGTATCACGAGTCAAAATATTCATCAACGCCGAACTAAAATTGTCAATAAACTATTTTTCTCGCTTAATAAAATGGATATTTCATAAATCAAATGACAATCTTCGATAAAACTTTTACACCAAATCTTCCCCACTTCAATTAAATATGTTTTTCTTTAACATCCAATGGACTAAATTCTTCTACCATCAAACTTGACCCTTAGTCTTGAAATGCTAGATTGCTCTAGTACCCATAAAACTCAATTTGTGATAAACCCGAATTCTATGTTGCCCATAGTCAAAACATTTTACGCGTTTTCATTAGGAATCCAATTGTCCATTCTTTTGTTTGATTTTATACATCTGAACGTAACCACATATGCACAAGTCTACACCATTATGTCATGAAACTATACATCTACGCCAAAAACGCATACGGTTAACAGCGTAAAAAAAAAACTTGCTTAATGCCTTTTCATATTATGTGTTTGCATGTCACGTTGCTTACTATGTTTACAACATCAAAACTGTCTAATGCATTAGTTTAATGTTTTTTTTTCCTTTGTGTATAAGTATTTTGTGTCTACTAGCTACCCGCACATAACTAAGACGAATTATGTGGACCATGCGACAATTAGACTAATTACGGGTGCACACGTAATTACAAAAATTGGCGTATGGAAAACATAACAAGTCCCAGTGTGTGTAACCTATCATGACTTGAATAACAACACGGATGAGGTATGATAATGGCATGGTGGATACGCCGCCGGTACAACCTATACATAAATGTCCTATCATACTACCAAAAGTAGAGTTATTCGTGCCATGAGAAGTTTTGGGTGTCGAGTTAAAATTTTGACCAACACTTACGCTATTTACCTTTTGTGATACCCTCATGTCATAGTTGCTAGTCTAAATATGCTTGCATTATTTATCTATTATGCACATTATAACCTTGTTTTGAACCACACTTTCCACTATGCAACATCATCCTTTCTATGAATAATCTATACTTGTAATCTCCATCAACTTCGTTTCTTTCCTTTCCTTTTGCCTTTCCTTGCTTAATCAGCAATCCTTCCATTATCAAGAATCTATTTCTAAATTCCGTAAGCTCTAGCCTTAATCTCTAAAAGCATTTATACATGTAAAACAAGATTCGTCTCACTTTAATATATTTCCTAGACTAATTATATACTAGATTTCAAAACTAAATAACTATTATTTACTTCGCCAAAAATTTGTTACACCTAGTCCAATTTCTTGTTTATTTTAGTCGCCTAAAAAAATCTAATAAAATTTTCGACCTTGTGCAAACAAAAATATTTTACTAAAAACTACTCATCCCCACAACTAATCACTCATTATGCTCACATATTTACTATTCCACCAACTGCCCAAGGATATATTTTTTTTCTACAAGCCAAGATTTCTACTACTTCTTATATACAAATACTTATGTTCCAAAACTTTTATTTCATATATGTTAAGCCGTATAAATACTTATTTCCCTAAAATTTGTACTATCTCTCATACACAGTGCACTTACCTATCTTCACAAAATTTTATTATTTCATATCGTATATTCACTATTCTTCCCAACATTTGTTACATTAACCTCATACACAAACCTACTTATATGTACCATTTTTTTTATCACTAATCACAAAAAAATGCTTTAGTTGGTTAAACTTGTGAATTTTATCTTCCATCCACTCACCTTACAAAAATGCGTTCAGATTTCTACATACGACCTTGGGTTAAAAATTTTAAAACTATTTCTCTTACGAGCAGCATAGCGACTAGATATAGTATTTGAGTTAAGCATAATAAACTAACTAGTTTTGTTTTATTTAAACCCGTATCAAACCACTTACCTATTTTTTTCAAAAGGTTGACTCTTAATTAAATTTCGAGACGAAATTTCCTAAAGTAGGGGAGACTGTAACATCCCGTGATTTTTACTTTTCATGTATTTTAAATTCTATAGTTAACGAATTCCAAGTTCGCCTTTATTGGTTTCTTTTATGTTACTCCTACCAATTCGTGACGAGTCATCATTATAATTTACCCTATTTAATTTAGGCACCATTACAAGAAACTCATTTAGTCAAGATCTTAATATATATTTATTTTATTATAATAGAAATACTCTATGATAAAAAAAAAAAAAGACCGAAATCTTTATTGACTTTTGCTTCAAAACAACATAGATTTCAATGTCCATGTGCCTTTTGTATCCCATATATCTTTCGTAGATAAAGGATATTTTTGCCATTCATCTATTAAATAAACTATGAACTAAAAGATTACTTCATTTTTTTTTTTGTTACGACAAGTATAAAATTAAAAGTAAAGTAAATATAAGAAGATGAAATTTAGTGTCAAGATTTAAATACATCATATTTTTATTGCCGTTCACTTTTTATTTATTTATTTGTTTTTTTTTCTTTTGTCTTTCTTTTGAGATATAACTCTCACCTAATCTCCCCCTAACCACCCTAATAACTCCATTTAATACCTAACCTCCTTACCTCAACTATAAATACACCACTCCTACCCATTCTAACACTTGCTCATTTCTAAATCCTCTCTAATCTCTCAAGAATTCTCTCAAGAATAAGTGAGTTTCTCACTTCACCTTTAACATCTCTTCTACTTTCTTCACACTCCTCTTCTTCAAACCCTTTGAGGAAACCTCTAGGACCTCTCTCCTATTTGCCATGGCAAATGAATACGAGTATGACACCAAAATGAGGCCTCAAAGGTGGTTCATCTTCTATTGTTTTTATGCACTAGAAGGTTAGTTGAAGTGATACCAACCAAGTTCACCAATAACTTAATATGGACTTGTGCTATGGTTAATGGTTGACAAAGGAAAGCCAAGGCTCTTCCAAACTAAGTCACCATACACTACTTTAACCCTATAGTTATATTATGTAAATACTAAATTATATAAACTCTACTAATTTAATAACTCGGAAAGGTTTGTGGATACATCCCTACCTTACCAATGCTTGACTCTCCTAACCATCCGAATCACCTCTATGGTGGTTTGTGTTTTGGTTCGCCTAAAAGGCTTGCTTGACTCTTATGACCATCCGGATCACCTTCATGGTGGTTTGTGTTTTGGTTCGCCTAAAAGGTTTGCTTGACTCTCTTGAATCTATAATCTAAACTCGAACCTAAGACTCTTTATTTTTCTAATTCTAGTTAACCAAGGCTAAGGAACTAATCCCCCAAGACTCATTCTTTTGGAACCTTGCTAAAACGCACCCAAAGGTGAGTTCATACTTGTCCCCCTTTTATTCTTTATTCTTTGGGGCTCAACATGTATCACTATCAAAACTTAAACGATTTCATACTCTTAAACTATTATGCTCAATCTAAATGCTATTATGCTATGCCATGCTAGAATTCAAAGTCTTACATACAAATGTACGATTAGTTAACAACCCACCTTACATGTATAGCGCTATAGGTTGACACGCCGCCCCCTTTATGGGTCATGATAAGATGAAGTCTTTTGTGTTATCAAGTGTTGTTGCCGTTTGTATGGTTCTACGTGCATATGCCTATAACATGATGATTCGAGTAGACTTTTCTATACTATGTACTTAGACTCAAACTAGTATGCTCACCAATGCTTTATGTGTTGACGGATATTTTATACATGTTGCAGGAAATGTTTAATGCAGGTTTATCAAGAAATCTACTTAGGATTGGACTAGAAACTCACGCTAGTTTAAGTTCTATATTTTGATGTTTTATTTTTCTTTTCGTGAAACAATTTGTATTATGTTATCTTTTTAGACAATGATTATGCTATGAATGAAATTTTATCTTTAAATTATATTATCACGAATTCTAGTGTCATGAAGTCTTTGAACAATCTACCACTAAGTCTCGCCCCGATGTATTCCGCCATCGGTTGGGGTGTGACACCACCGACTCACTTAGCCGTAAATGGAACGACTTGAACACGAAGTGTCAGCTCTTCAACGGGTACCACTATCGAACACTTCGAGCGGTACCTTCAGACATGCCGGAAGACGTCGCCGTTAGATATACCAAAAGAGAGTATCAATCCAAGCAGCGCAAAGAATTCAAACACGTGTCGGCATGGAAAATGATGAGGGACCGTCTTAACGCGTAGCTTATTTAACTTTTGTAATAATTTATGTATTTATTTTATGTTTTTATTAATCGAATAAATCTTATCTATATTTTATGTTTCGAATGAATCTTATGTTTATTTTATGTTTTTATGCACGTTTATTTTATGTTTTTCATTGTTTTTTTTGTTGATTTGTTAAAAAAAATTAAAAAAAATATGTCTACGGAGACGTCACCGGATACGTCTGGAAAAGACGACTTCGGAGACGTCATCGGAGACGTGTCATTATGCAATTGGCTGGGACCTCAAGCCGTTTCGGGAGACGCCTCAGACGGCTGAGGAAATGTGAACCGTCTCCACGAGACGTCTCCGAGGGCTATTCTCGTAAATGCAATGGTCAACGGGCCATTTTGGTCATTTTGCCTTTTAAAATATATGTTATGTCTGTATACAACATTGGCATAAATTTTGGATTCATCACCGTAGTCCGTATATACTCATTGGGATCCTAGTTCACATTAATCACTACAAATTATAAATCCTCGTAAGACCATGTGTAATCAAGCGTGAATATGGGCGCCAAAAACACATTCGCGCCGGTAACACCGGTACACGGGGACGCGAAGACCCAAAAATGGCCGAGAGCGTTATAAACATAACGCTAGAATGCAATGTTGCCCCTGCAATACAATGTGGACTCCTCATCTTGTTCATTTTTTTGGAGAGAGAGAGAGAGAGAGAGAGAGAGAGAGAGAGAGAGAGAGAGAGAGATGGAGGTTGTGAAGGTGGAGGTGAAGTTGGTTTGTTGGAGATGGAAGCTCAAAGTCTTCATATTTTTTTTTTTCGGAGGTGGGAGGGTTTACTTCTGTAACACCCCAAAATGTAAAATAGAAAAAGGGGCTATGTAAACTCACCTTAGCAAAATGTTATACTTCTTGAAAATTGAAAAGTGTGTTGCCCAAACAATGCCAAATATCACCTTATAATAAGGTAATAAATATGTCTAAGTCTATCTAGTCTACAAACGTATATGTTCTAGGGCTTCGAATTGGGGATAAATGCTCGTTTGATTAATATTAAAAATGTTTGATAATTGAGAGAATATTAGTAAATAAATAAACAAAAATCTTTTTATGAAATTTAAATTTAAGATGGTCACAATAATGTGTTTAAAGTATAAAAATAATTTTTACAAAAATATTTTCTTTAAAATAGATTATTAAATCTATTTATTACAAATTGTCAAAATTTAACTTTAATATTAAAAAAATACTAAAATTAAAGAATTATTAGTTTAAAATTTATATTTCTATTCTAAATAATCAGAAATAATTTGTATAAAATTTTGATGCAAAAATATTAAAAATTGGATTTATTATGATTTAATTGTGATTAAAACTAGGGGTGTAAACGAGCCGAGCCGAGCCCGAGCCTGACTGGGCTCGGCTCGGGCTCGATAAGGTTTTGTGAAGCTCGAGCTCGAGCTCGGCTCGGTTCGAGCCTACAATCTTGAGCTCGAGCTCGGCTCGCTAGCAAAATCCAAAGCTCGAGCTCGGCTCGGCTCGGCTCGAGGTGATTTGAGAATCTCAAACGAGCTCAAAAGCTCGGCTCGAGCTCGCAAAAGCTCGGCTATAACTTAGGCTCGTGAGCCCAATCGTTAAAGCTATAACTTAGGCTCGGCTGTAACTTAGGCTCGGGCTCGGGTTCGGGCTCTAGCTCGTTAAGGCTCGATTAGGCTCGCGAGCCCAATCGAGCTTTGTATTTAGGGCTCGAGCTCGGGCTCGATAACTAAACGAGCCATATTTCAGGCTCGGGCTCGGGCTCGGGCTCGTTAAGGCTCGGCTCGTTCGAGCTTTTTACCGAGCCGATCCCGAGCCGATCCCGAGCCGCTACGTGTCATTTACACCCCTAATTAAAACTAACAAAAATTGATTAAAAATATTAAATAAATGATTTTCCAGGATTAAAAATCATTTCAGAAAAGTTTATCATTATATAAACTCAGAATAATTTTTGTGGAAATTTATAAAATTGTTTTGATATTTTAATGGAATTTTATAAATATAATAGAATAAAATTGATTTATTTATTAAATATATTAAATAAATAAATTTTTGAAAAATAAAAATTGTAAGTTAAACTTTTTCATCAGATTAACTTAAAATAATTTTTTTAGAATTAATAAAAGAGTTTTCATATTTTAAAACGAATTTATAAAATTATAAGTATTATATATAATTAATTTGGTTGTTTTTTTTAAAACAAGGAAAAAAAAGGTTTTGCCACAGCCGGGACTCGAACCCGCGTGGCTCGGGTAGATGGCACCAGACACAACCACCTGGTCCAGACCAGTGGTTGTGTTTGGTTTCTGTTTATTTAAAATAAATAACCTCAGAAATTCGTGTTCTTCCCCAAAATCCAAATACGAGCCCTAGATTCTGCAATCGGGCAATCCACACAACATTAACCCGATTAATCATAGGGTTTATGTTGTGTGGGTGCCGATCAATAAAACCCACAATCAAAAACGGACTTACAATGCTTAATCGAACACAAACAAAAGGTCAAACCCCGAAGTCAAAGATTCGAACAGAAACCCACGAACAAAGAGTTTTTAAGAGAAATTAGAGGTTGAGTTGAGATGATTGGCGAGTGTAGCAGGTTTGAGGGTGTTCAATTTATAGTATAATGGTTCGGATGTTCGTAATGGCAATCTTTGACCTCGTATTGATTGTTGACGCGTTGTGACTCAATTATAGAAACAATTGATTGATAATTGACGAGGTTGTGACTCAGAACAGGCCGATAATCATGGTGCAATGCCAATCATAGATCAATTACGGGTTATGGTGATGATTTTGGTAAGTCACGTGGATCTCAGTTGACTTTCTAAGTCAACTGAGATGATTTTGAATTGTTATATAATTATAAAGGGTCCGGGTTATAACAAGATTCATGGCTAGATCAGCTGGTTTATGTGTGGATGTGTATGATTGAACCGGCTCTCTGCCCGGGTTCAAGTCCCGGCAGAAGCCATTTTTTTTTTACTAAAAGGGAATGAGGACTAGTGGGCTCAGCTTCTTGGGCCTGGCCAGTGTTGGGCCGCATCCCATGGGCTCAGGTAGGGTTTAAGGGGGGTTGGGCTTGTTTCAAAGGTGTAGTTTAAAAATGTGGGTATTATTATTATGATTATTATTATTATTATTATTACATATATATATATATATATATATATATATATAAGTTGTGTGTTTAATGATAAAGGTGTATAAAGTAAGGCTTTTACGTATAAAAATTTGGGGAAAATTTTGCGATGTTACAACTTCTTAGGGAGGTTCCCGCCCGGGCTTGGTCTCAGGTTCGAGTCCCCCCACTCGCACTAAGGGGTGAGAAATTCAACACCCGCGTTTGGCCTGGATTCGAACTGGGGTTGAGGGGTTGTGCGTCGTTTGGATTCTCCGCTGAAACACACCTTCTCAAAAAAAAAAAAAGTCTTCATTTTTTTTTGTTTTTTTTAATAAGGGGCGCCATATATTCCCCTCCTCCACTACACCGCATCTTGAATTAACTCTTCGTGCTGACTTAGCTACCACATAGACCAATCACAGAGGGGGACCTTAAGTTTTTTCCACAACAACACATGGTCTAATTAAACTTCAAGTACACATTGACACATTTCTCTCAACGTTTGTTGCACCGGGTTTCCTTATAACCATATTTTCGTTACAGTAATAAGTAAGATAATGAGTTGTGCTATGGTAAAAAAAATATCACTTATTGATCACTAGTTATATATGTTAAATACATTAATAAGCTATTGGTTCTTTTATAATGTTTACTAGATTATACCTTGGAGCGTCTTTGAGTTGAGAAATCTAATATGACATATCAATTTTACATATGAAATAGACTGATACGCTTTACAGTTACATACAGGGAAACTTCAGGTAACACCTAACCTAAAACAATTAAAAATGTATCTCCAATGTTAATGTCTAACCTTAAACAATGTATAACTCTAATGTTAACATCTAACCTAAAATAATGTATAACTATAATATTAATACCTAACCAAAAACAATATACAACTCCAATGCTAACACCTGTTGAAAATAGAATTCATATTTACTGGTATGGACATAATTAGTGACTTGCCTTGTGACATCCGTCACTTTTTATTTTTATATAATAATAATAATAATAATAATAATAATAATAATAATAATAATAATAATAATAATAATAATAAAAATAATAATGTTAGTCTAAGCCTTGAGCCCAAACCATAACCAAACCCTTTAACTATTTTGGAACCCATTATCAAGCCCAATACCAAAGCAGCCCAAGCCCAGTAGCCACCTCCCCCTTATCTGCTTTAAAAGAAAAAAATAATAATAATTAATCTGCTGCTGCTTACGAGACTCGAACCGGGCCAGCTCCTACACAACACACACCTACAACCAATTGAGCCAAGCCTCATTTCTGGTTTTATTCCAAGTCATAATATATAAATATACACACTTAGACCCATATGCCCTTCTCCTTCTTCTCTGATTACGCGACCACCCAACCACAAGCATTGATTAACCAAAATTTGGAAACGAATCATTGATTTAATCATTATAAACAACCGACGCGTAAATCTCGGCCAAATCCAACTCACGATTACGCGTGGTTGACCATGACCCGGCTTTGATTTTGCGTATGAATGCCATTATGTGCATTCCAAATAACCCGGATTGAATTCGTATATATACGTGATTATAACGAAATCAAATCTGCAGAAACATCCTTTGAGAGCCGATTTCTAGAACCCCCTTATAATAACCCTCTTTCGTGCTACCAATCGTCCAGAATCGAAGCTTTTAGCTCGCGTTTGACTTTTTCTTTGACTGAGCAAATCGTAATCTATTCGTGTTTGTAAGTAACATTTTTCTTGTGGGTTTCGTTAGTCGGTCATATACGAACAATAGCCCCAATATTACAGGGGCTATTGATCGTTAAATCGTGTTATTGTTGATCTAGGGCTCGAATCACTTGATTTGGGGAAGAACACATGAAACAGTTAGCATATAAGATTATTTTGAAACAGAGATTATCACCAACTGATCACACAGATCAGTTGGTAGACACAAGTGGTGATAAGGCTTGGACCGGCCCTGATGCGGGTTCGAGTCCCTTAAACAGCATATCTTTTTTTTACCCCTTTATCTATACATTTAAACCTTCTAATCTTTTAAAATGGTTTTTAAATACTAAACGTGGTTTATAAATTCTATAAAAATTACCATATGATCTCCAAATGATAAAGTTCATCACCCAATTTTTAGTTTTTCAAAATAATTTATTTAATATATATTATTAATAATACAAGTTTATTCATTTATAATTATAAAATTCAATAAAAATATCTAAACAATTTTATTAAATCTCACAAAAATTATTCTAAGTTTATAAACCAATTAACATTTCTGAAATAATTTTTATTTCAGAAAAATCGTTTATTTAATATTTTTAATTAATTTTTGTTAGTTTTAATCATAAATAATTCATAATAAATTCATTTTTCAACATTTTTGTACCAAAATTTTACATAAATTATTTCTATTCATTTGGAACTGAAATACAATTTTTAATTCAGAAATTCTTTAATTTTAATATTTTTAGATATTAAAGTTATATTTTGACAATTTGAAATAAATAGATTAAATATTCTATTTTCAAGAAAATAACTTAATTAAAATTATTTTCACACTTAAAACTTTATATTGTGACCATATTTGATTTAAAATTTACAAAAAGACTTTTGTTTATATATTTACCAAATTTCTCTTATTTATTAAACATTTTATTTATTAACCAAAATGAATACTTATCCCCGATTCGAAGCCCTAGGAAATACTTATAGACTAGATAGACTTAGACTTATTTGTTACATTATACATAGGGTGATACTTGGCAACGTTGGATTATACTTATACAATTACACAAGACTTACCACCTTGCTAAGGTGAGTATTACTTATCCCCTTTTTCGTTTTTACAACTTTTGGGGTGATTCATGCACAAGTATACTAAATTTTCATATTCATTTACACATACATTTTCATTCATTTACAATTCATATACGTGTCTTGATTATCTTTGTGCTTATGTTTGAACATGAACGTAGCTTACATACAAAATCATACATCTAGACATAACTTATGTTATGGTGCTCTTTACATACAGACGTAACTTATGTTACGGTGCTCATTTAGACATAACTCATGTTATGGTGCTCTTTTAGACTTGACACGTGTTGAGGTGCTCATTATCAATTTCATGGTACAAACTTTACATTGATCTTTGTCTTGTTTGGTTACTTGCGTGTTTTCATAATGCCTTGGTGATGCTAGACACATGAATTGTACTACCTTTTCAAAACTTATACTATATGTACAAAACTAAGTAGTACTCACCAACATCATATGTTGACAAAATTATTTTCGTGCATGTTTCAGGATAAGCTGCTTGACGCTTCACATAGGACTTTGGACTTAGATTAAATCAATCAATTATCTTTATTATTGTTGTCTTGTATTTAATTTCACATGTTGTAAAACAATATTCAATGATCATATATTTACATTTTAGTACCATGAGCTTTTGAACAATAGTCACTACGTGGCACCTCGATGATTCCGCCATCGGTGGGGGTGTTACATGCCTATACATGATTAATGAATCAGCTGAATACTCTGTGTTTTTTTCTTATATAAACAAAACCCCACAAAAAAATAATCGTTTTTTTCTCCGTTTTTTATATAGCACCATGGTACTCGTTGGAAAGATAATAAAACATTCGTTAATTTGGTGTAATTTTTTTCTTTAAAAAATCTCGTATGTAAAAGATATTAACGTTTAAAAATTATAGAAGAAAACATTAGAAAAAAAATAATTTTTTTTCTTACTAAAATCACTTAATACCACATGACATGCCATTTTTAACTTTAATTTTATATTATTAATGACATGTCATTGCCACATAGCACATTCAAATGGGAGAATGCCCTCTTTGAATGTCACGTAAGATTTATTGCTTTCAATTATTATAATAAATAGATTAGTATAGGGTGGTATGTGTAATTATGTAATCCTAATTCTTGTACAATGTATTTATTTATACATGTGAATGTAAAGCTTAAACCTTCAAAGAAAGTTTCCACAATAATTAACATGGTATATATCATGGTAAGGTTGTGGTTGGTCACTTGCGTATGTTACATGTTCCCTCAACTCACTAGTTTGCAGATATCATCACCAAAGGCTTACTATCATAGTCGTTTTTAATAAATATGTTTGAATATCATGAATTTCTTTATAATAATACAAAGAAGAGATGTATATTAACACAACAATCGTCATCAATCTTCATTTGATAGTGTATTTAAGGATGAATCGAATTCTATCATGACGATCTGGCAGCGTAGAAATCCTACATCAAGATCTGATTGTGGTTTTTGTGTTTCGGGATAGTTCTTGTGTGTATAATGGTTTTCTTTCAGATATGTATTATCAAATTCTAATCTATAGTTAGAATGAAAGGCGTTTTAACACTAAAGTGTAACTTTACTCCCTAACCATTTGTTGGAAACAAACAGTAAACACAAAACACACACGATTTGGCGGGACACCCGCGACTCTATTTATTAAACTCAGGAAACAATTTTCTAAATACAAAGCCTTCCATCAAATACCCTATTTATACTAATAGACCTCATACTAGATAATGATAAAACAAAACCTAACGTTAATCAACTAGGAAACATAATACTAATCAAATATTAATCAAACTTCTAGATGGATAAATAAAGCTTTGTAGATAAGGATTAATTCAAACATTCTCTCCCTTAATCCTTATGTCACCTCCTCCCAAATCCTTCACTCCTAGCAAGTTTCTCATTTCTTCAAATTTCATCCTTAGTAACGCTTTAGTTAAGACGCCCGCCTTTTGTTCTTCACTACTAACATGTTCAACTTGAACTTCTCCCCTTTCTATATTTTCTCGGATGAAATGATATACTGGATGAATATGCTTGCTAAGTCCATGAAACACTAGGTCCTTCATTAAAGCTATTACCGATCGATTATCAACTCGTAGCAATACCACTTTTTCTTTCGAACTAGTAACTTCGCTTAACAAACCTCTAAGCCAAATTTCTTGACACACGGTAACGGTTGCTGCAATAAATTCGGCTTCGCATGACGATAAAGCTACTGTCCTTTTCTTTTAAAAACCCCATGAGATAATCGAATCTCCCAAGTATAACACCATACCGGTTGTACTTTTCCCATCTAGCGGGCCGTCGAGTAACTACTATCACTGTATCCCACCAAGTCTTTTGCTTCAAAGCTTTTATATGACTTTCCCTTGGATCTTGCATAAATCTACTCACTACAACAACTGAATAACTCAAATTGGGTCTAGTGTGAACCAAATATCTAAGACTCCCAATTAGGTTTCTAAAGTGTGTAGCATCAACACTTTTCTCACTCTCGTCCTTCTTTAACACCGTTTTCAGTTCCATCGGATAATGGGCTGGATTACACAACTCAAGACCAGCTTGTTTTACTACCCTATTTGCATATGCGGATTGTCGCAAAGTTATGCCATCTAATTCCTGTGAAACCTCAATACTTAGATAATACGAGAGCACGCCTAAGTCTTGCATGTCAAACTCTTCCTTCACTTGATCCTTGAAGTGGCCGATTTCCTCTTTTCTTGAACCGGTTATTATCAAATCATCAACATATACTCCAACTATAACCAACCCGTTTCTTGTTTCCTTTAAATACACGGCTTGTTCTCTCGGACATCGTTTGAAATCAAGTTTCTTTGATACCTGATTCAACTTCTCGTTCCACGCTCGGGGTGCTTATTTTAATCCATACAAGGCCTTTTTCACACGATACACCATGTTCTCCTTTCCAGTGATCTCTAAACCTTCCGGTTGCTTCACATAAACCGTCTCCTTTAATTCACCATTCAAAAACTTAAATTTCACATCTAAATGATAGACATGCCATCCGCGTTTTGCAACTAGAGCCAGAAGTAATCTTATTGTTTCGATTCTCGCCATCGGTGCAAAAACATAACTATAATTGATCTCTTATTGCTGCACATAGCCTTTCGTCACTAGCCTCGCCTTGTATTTGATTACCTTACCTTGTGCATCTCGCTTGATTTTGTATACCCATTTGAGACCTATTTCTTTATGATCATTCGACAAGTCGGTTAGAATCCATGTTCCATTCAACTCGATCGACTCGAGCTCCAACCTCATCGTTTTTCTCCAATTACTGTTGTCTTTGGCTGCAGCATAATCCACAGGTTCCTCTTCTAATTGAGGATTCTTGATTTCCTGCAACATCACAAAATCATCAAAATGCGTTGGTAAGTTAACTTGTCGATTTGACCTTCGAACTGTTGCGTCTTGTTCCTGATCTTCAGCTTCGGACTGATCTAAGTTGTTTTCGTGATCCTGTGCAAAAGTATTATTACTTCCTTCTTCCTCGTATGATAATTGACTGTGCTGTTGCTGTTTTTTGGCTACTGTCGAGGGATTATTACCAACCGGAGCTGACTCGTTTTCTTGCAGGTTAATTATGAACTTGATCCATTCTTCCCCTGTGCCGACTTCCATCTCCTTCGAGTAATGAGACCAATCATAAACCCTTTCCTCTTCATACTTTGGCTTTCAGCGAATATGTATACGGTTGTGTTTCGGATCATATAAACGATTGTTCACCGAATCCGGTTCCTTTCCAAGGTACACGAGCATCTTGCTTCTATCAAGTTCACTGGCAGCACCGTAGCATGAGCACAACAACCGAATACTCATAATTCTGAAAGATCTGGTTTGTATTCCTTTAGTGCTTCGTACGGAGTCACATTCTTTAGACTTTTTGTTGTTGTTCGATTTTGGATATACACCGTATGTCGCACACATTCACCCCATAGATTTTGCGGGATATTCATTGCTTTCAACATACTCTGTGTTGCATTTAAAATAGTGCGGTTTCGCCTTTCAACCACATCGTTTTGTTGCGGTATATACGGAGCCGTAAACTGTCTTTTGATTCGAGTCTCATCATAGTAAGTTGTAAACAACTTGTTCAAAAAACTCACCGCCGTGATCGCTTCTTAAAGTCTTGACCTTTAAAGAACTTTCTAGCTCAACTTCCTGTTTGAACTTTTTAAACATGTTGAGATCCTCATCCTTAGTTTTGATAGTGTAAACCCAAGCATACCTTGAATAATCATCAATAAACAGACCTATGTGAACAAGTTCAAAAGGCTTCTTTGCTCGATAAGATTCTTGGTTTCTGAATGGTGATCGACTTTGCTTCCCGGCCAAACATGAATCACAAATCCTCGCCTTATGTGAAGTTTTGGTAATCCAGTAACCATACCCTTTTCTTCCATGTAAGCCATCGACTTTAAGTTAATGTGACCAAGCCTCGCATGCCATAACCATTATGGATCAGCCATCGAACTCAGCAAACATTCAGGTCTTCCTGTCTTCAGTAAGATCTTGTAGAGTCGATTTGTGCTCCTTGGTACCTTCATCATTAATCGGCCTTCTTGCTCATACAACCACAAGAAGCAATCGGCCATCCAAACTTTGCATCCATCTTCAGTATGTTGTCCCAAACTTAATATATTTTTGCACAAATCCGGTATAAAATACACATCATGTATGACCCGTTGTTCACCGTTTTTGCATTTGAAAATAATCGATCCCTTTCCTTTGATTCTTACTTTCGACCCATCACCAAATTTTACAAGACCTGTAATCGATCTGTCCAATTTAGTAAAGTGTGCTTCAAATCTGGTCATGTGGTTTGAGGTGCCATTATCAAGGTACCACATCGAATTGTTTGTCGAGTCCCATGCATAAATCGTTGGATTAACCTTTTCTTCATTAAGGAGAATATTCTCCTCCCCCGTTTTGATATATGCCATCATTAACGCTGGTCCGTTGTCATCGACTTGATTCAAATTTGATTCGACTTCCGGTTCTTTGGTACACTCCCAAGAATAATGACCGAGGTTGTTAAAATTAAAACATTGGACCTTCTTTTATCTCTTCCAGATTATTTTCTCGATCCTTGTTGTTCTCTCTTGGTTGATTATCCTCGTGCCTTTGCTGCTCACCCGATCCTCGTCCTTTACCTCGGTTTGAGCCTCGTCCGCGACCCTTGCCCCTGCCACGTTGGTATGAACCTCTACCACATCCATTGTTTTGTCGACTTTTAGAATCACTATTCTTTCTCTGGTTTGAATCGACCCTGGTGAACATCAATCTCCCTTCTTTTTCAACCGAGTTTTCTTGACCCTTTATACGCTCTTCAAACGCCTTTAATCGAGCAACACAATCTTCAAACTTGAGTTCTTTGAGGTCAACCACCTGTTCTATTGTCGCCACGATTGCAATGAACCTAGGTGGAATAGCGTCCAACAGTCTCTTCACCACCACTTCATCTTAAGGTCTTTTCTCACGCTGTTGAATCTTGATACATAATCAGCCATCTTACCCGAGAAGTTCTCCACAGATTCGGTGTCTTTCATCTTTAAATTGTCAAACTCACGCTTAAGTGTTTGTATCTTGATTTGCGGAACTCTCTCGGCACCAAGATACCTTACTCGGATTGATTCCCAAATCTCGCAAGCACATTTGCTTCTTGAGACTTGAGTGAGGATGTTCACTGGAAGCGCTTGGTAGATCAATGCTCTTGCAAACTTGTTCTTCTTTTCGTCTACTTCATCATTCGAACTCGGGTCAACGGTATCCCACAATCCTTGAGCATCCAGCATAGCTTCCATAAGAATCACTCATGTCCCATAGTTTGAAGCCGTAAGCTTGGGATATGTCAGTGAAGTCGATACCGGGTCACGTTGTTGAACAACGATTTGATTTTGCGAGTTGGGACATAGTTGATAAGTCATCTTTCTCTTCAGTGAGTAATCTTGCTTCTCCTCTTAACTTATTCTCTGGATCAGGCCGATCCTTTGCCTCCAAGAGAAATAATGTTTCGAGTATTGTGTTTGTTTAGTCGATATTCAACCTGATCCGACTCGAGCCTTAGCCGAGGCTATGATACCACTTGTTGGAAACAAATGGTAAACACAAAACACACACGATTTGGGGGGGGGGGGCACCTGCGACTATATTTATTAAACTGAGGAAACAATTTTCTGAATACAAAGCCTTCCATCTAATACCTATTTATACTAATAGACCTCATGCTAGATAAAGATAAAACAAAACAAAACCTAACCTAACCTTAATCAACTAGGAAACATAATACTAATCAAATACTAATCAAACTTCTAGATGGATAAATAAAGCTTTGTAGATAAGGATTAATTCAAACACCATTATGTTATCTTTCTCACACTACTAAACATATCTACTACATACATGAATATGAGAGTCTTCTACATGTGAATAAGAACTTTTAACTAAAGTTGGACTGGATCAAACCTTTAATTAGCTTTTTCTAACATGGGAGATCTTTATAATCATTTGAAGTATTTGGCGTTTAAGGTTGACATCCCTATATACGAACACAATTATTAATGATATGATTTACGTTTTACTTTAAAACTTCTAGTAAAAAATGTGCATTAGTGGTTTTATTAAAATGTTAAAAAAATGGTTTTATTAAAAACAAGTGCGTTAAATAGAAAATTACTAATTCAGTAAACGATGACGGTTGAGGGTAAATGGGCCAAGAAGATAGTTCACGGTATCTTTATGGTAACGATTTGGTGCATATGGCTGCAAAAAATAAGAAGACCTTCAGAAGCAAAAATCGTCTAGAAGAACTATTGTCGCTAATGTCAAGAGTTTGTCGTTTTTTGGTTAAAGTATATGTCTAAGTTTAGGGACTTAAGGTGAGAGGATTGGTGTAAATCACCATTGTATATGTTGTAAGTGTTTCTAATGTGTTTTTGAATGAAATCGAATTTTCAAAAAAAAAAAAGAAAAAAAAAGGCGATGTATAAAAAAAGGGCAAGTTACAAACATATGCTCATTATTTCATACTTTTACTTTTTCTGGACACTTTTGTTTTTTTAATGATCCAAAAAAAAAGTGTTGTCAGAATTTGAAAAGGAAACTCCTGTATGAAAATGAGAAAAATGAAAACTTAGTGTGTAAGATTATTTTAGTTACTAAAGGTAGGAGGCGTATCTTTAGGGTTGAAAACAAATTGAACTTTTAACGAACAGTTCATGAACTGTTTGGCGGAAAGTCCATTTATGTTCGTTCGTTTGATAAATGAACGAACACGAACAAAAAATTCTGTTCGTTTAGTTAAACGAACGGACATTAACAGAGGTTGCGTTCGTTCGTTTATGTTCGTGAATATTCGGTAACGTGTTCATTTGTGTTCGATACTTTATTAAGGTTTTTAATTTCAATACTTTTTTATATTCTTTTATTTTTATTCATTTTACCCAATAAATAATAAATGTGAAGTAAAAATATGACTATAATTATATGATTTCACGTTCCAGCGTTGATGCCCTCCACCTCCAACGCCCTCTGCCATGCAACACCTCCAACGCAATACTAAGTATGTTTGGACAATTAGGTTTTATTTTGAGTTGATCTAGCTAATGTCATAATGTATGTGAATTCGATGTTATTCAAAAGTTAATATACATCCGTTTGTGTTTGTTAATGTTCATGAACACTTCTTTGTGTTCGTGTGCGTTCATGAACAAAATTAACAAACGGAAATAAACGAACACAAACAGAAAATCTTGTTCGGTAAGTGTTCATGAACAGTTCGTGAACACATAATTTTCTTAACAAACGAACATGAACAAGGCCTTGTTCGTGTTCGTTTGGTTCGTTTGCAGCCCTACGTACCTTGATGGTGCGTCACCGTGGTCACTGTAGTGATGATGAATATCGTTATGCGCACGTTTGTGAAAATGAGCTTGGAACTTGGAGACAAATGACTGTTGGAAAGAGGTGTGCTGGTGTGATAAGTCCTGCTTATACTTAGTTTTTAGTGATGGCGTGATAGGTATCTCTTACTAGAATTAATAAGCACTAATTGTAAGGACCATGATAAAGAAACCATTTTTGCGAGTCAAATAGAGTATCATCATGTTAAAATACATGGTGATGGTATAGACTTGATTATGAGTATTTAGATGGATTTCAGGGTGTTTCTTTTAATCAATATTAAGTAGAACATGTATAAAAATGGGTTCTGGTACGTGAAAAATTCTTGAACCAACGCGACGCTCGCACGACTTGCGAACACGAATGCAGCTTGAAAAACCCTGATCCGCATGACACTGGTTTTTGCTACCCGTTTATTTTATTCTGTAACTTAAAGAGCTTCCAAAACTCTCCTTCAGTTTCGAGACTCATGGTCTTCTCTGCTGTAGTTAATTGTGCAATTAAATGATTTTTTGTCAAGTCTATAAAGAGCAGGTTCTTTTCTGTGGAGAAAGATACACAGAAACATAACTCGCAACATATACTCATAAGCACGACATGCAACAGCAGCATTCTTCGATTATTTTTCAGGCAAGCGGGATAGTCCGGCAGTGCACCACCACTGTTAAAGAACCGTTATACCCTAATAACAGTCAACAGACCGCGAATCTGTTTAAGGGAGTTGTGTCAAACACAAGCCCGGTTCACTTCTTTGATTTCATTTTCTGATACAATTTCCTGCAGCAAGTACAGAGACTCTGAAACATGCGAGCTTCATGTATAAAAGGTGTGCGACGATTACAATGTAAGTTTTCTAACAGAACATAGTGTTTAAAAGGTTCTTTAAAGCTTATCTTTTGTTTTTATTTATCAATGTGCGATGATAAACCTAAAAAAAAGGTATGCTAAAAAAAGACTATTAAAGATGTCCAACATTAAAATTTAATTTTAAACCTCAAAATATAATTATATAAATTGGTAAAGAAAGTAGCAACATTTGCGACAGTGAAGAATGATGGTGGTTTGAATAGGCGCGGGACAACATGTCTGTTAAAGCGAAGTGTGATTACTTAAAACTTGACTTGAGTGGAAAATTAATCAATAGTTATTAGTGGAAACACCTTCATTAATTTGGTTCCTTAAAGTATTCTTAATTTGTACTGATTGGTTTATGGTTGATCCTATAAAGTGATTTATAGATTAAATTAAAGGATTTCATTAAGGTGGTTTCCAAAATATTCTTATCATGCATAACTGAGATTATCCTTATGCTATTAGTTCTACTCTAACATTTAGGGCGTTAAGATGACATGACATGTTAAAACTTGTATTGTACATCACTTACTTCTTGTGTTAATGGGCGTTAAATGAGTTACTTGTTAACACGTTAACCGAATGTTAAAAGTTTGCATTAATTTCCTTTTTTAAACCAACTGCCACTAAAAATATATAGTTAGGTGAAGTTTAATAGGATTACACCATTTCCTTAGGTTAAGATAAAGTGAAATAGGGAAAAATGGATGATGTGTCATCTAGTTGAAGTTAATAGCGTTAAAAGTATACCTCAAAGCCTTAGTTTGATGTGCCAATTTTTATGTAGGTTTTATGACAATCTGGTTTTAAATATTTACTCTTCAATTATGACTAAAAATTCTTCTATAGAGAAAAGTTGGCGAGGAGACTCGTATTCGATCCCTAGTCTCTATGTCCCTCAGTGGAGAGGAGACTGGTATTTTTTGGAATCATGGAAAGCCTCACCGGTTCCTATTTGGAGTCACCTTTGGCATAGGTGAACCACTGAACCATATCGAACTGTTTTTTGTGGGTTTACATGTGTGCACACTGCCACTTGATCTAGTCGTTAAGAAAAAGAATGAGAAGAAAAATCGAATGATTGGTCCGTAAAAGACCAATTAGAAAAACTGCAGCATTAGTTTGTTTATGACTTTTTTTTATAAATGTTTTTTATTGTTTGATTATGGTTATGTTTAAAAATGACGGAGCCATATTTATCACATGTGAGGGTTTCACCTGGAGAGATCCCCAATCCAGGTGGAATGGGTAATCAGTACAGGCTGACCCAGTGTGTTAGCCGGAGCTCTACCGGTTGCACTACTTGCCGTTAAAAAAAATGACGAATCAAAGTTAATTGTTCAAGAGAAAACACAAGTTTCCGTCTATTGTTTGCTTTTCGAATTGTCAAAAGGTAACCAATGAGCATAAAAGAAGTTACTTTATCTCGCCTTGGATTTGTTCTTAGCTAAAGAAACATCATGAAAGTTTTTCAAACATTTTTCTTACATGATAAAAAGATTTAAAAACTTACGTCGGTATGTTTGCTTTGGAAAATACAATTTGATACACATTAATTTAAATATTTAATCAATCTACTTAAAACTGAATTGCTTGTGAAACAATAACAAACTTAAAAAAAATCATTCAAATAATTGGGATTTTTCTTTATTTGATAATGGTTAAATATATTAGAGGGGCCCGAGACTGGATTTTGTATGTTGTAGATATGTAACGGGTCGGCCCAGGTAGCTTCTTTCTAAATGTGCCTGGGTATCGATAGATTGTACTCTTGTTGGTGAAATGAAAATTACGTTTGATTGTTCAAAAAAATAAAAATAAATGGTGCATTTCATAGCAATGTAAAAATACACATACTAGTTTTTTTTTTTTTTTTTTTTTTAAATAAAATATGATATTCTTCTTAGGATGTTCTTTGGGTTATTTTTTTTGGGTTTCGAGTTTTTTAGGTCGAGTTGTTCGGGTTTTTAGCTAAGAAAAAACAATCCATATCAGAGTTTGGGTTAGTCGGGTTGTTCGGTTTCTAGGTTTAGATGTAACTCAATTTTTTTTTCTTACGCTAAATATCATCATGTTACTTAAAGTATTATCGAAATTAGTACATTATTTGACAATATAAGACTAATCGGTGTGGGGATCGATTTTGGCCCGTCCTCGTCGTCTAGGCCCGACCTGCACTGACCCTGACGGGGTGGCTCGTCTTATTCGTCCAAAATCAACCAGCCAAGACAGAGCTTAGTTTTGGTAAAAAAGAATTTAAATTTTATGTGTCGTTATTTTTTTAATCTCTACTTCTATTTTAATGTTATGTGACTTTTTTTTAGATGTATTATTTATTTTAATCACATAGTTTTATATAATTTATAATAAAAAAATAACTTAGACCGATAAGAGTGGATGACTACCAAAGGAAGACCACCCCCACACCATTGGGTAGTCCTCACTCCTCATCTTGCCATCTTTTAAGGAAGCCCATTTTTTTTGTGACGTGGCAGGTAGTCTTGGAAGGTCTCCACCACACCTGATAGTCTAATAAGATATTGTTCAAAAGTCTTAAAAACTTAATGTTTGAAATACCAAACACCCTAAACTTAAATGCATCTATAATAAAATACACTAAATGTTTGGGTTTCAAATTTCAGGTTCTTCGGGTTGGATTATTTGGGTTTTTGGTTGGAAAAGGTGACCCGATGACTGACCCATTTAAAGTTCGGATTGATCGTGTTCGGGTTTTTTTAGGTATTTTCTAATTCGGGTTCGGGTGACTTCGGGTCGAGTTTGGGGTTGCAGGTAAAAATGAACAGCCTTAATTCTTCTAGGCACTCGGTATCTAAGAGAAATATTTTTTTTTTCAAAAGTATTGTTTTTTGTAAAATAAATTAATAAAACTATGGATACTTTGCCTTTTATTATAACCGGTGTGATCAATGACCATAATCGAGCCTCTTAGAGTAAGCAACTTACAAGATCACTAGAATGGATGCCATAACTTCTAATCTTACATTTAGAGACCTCATATTTATAAGGAATTAAAGCGCAACATGGATCCAGTTAAGAAATTAAACATAGTATTGCCAAAGTGAAGCAACGAGGCTCTCCAATTTAAAAAGTATGGTTGAGAACATAACTTGAGAAGGTATGATGGGTTTTCAGAATTCCTTGACATAAGTTGTAAGGTGGGTTGCTGTTTGGTTGAGAACATAACTTGAGAAGGTAAATTAGAGTACAAAACAATTTGAATTGAACAACCCATATGTTTTGTGCTAGAAGGTAAAAGTGGATGGTGTCGTCTGAATTGGTTTGGAATGAATAGTTTGATGGATTGGAGAAAGTATAAGCATGGTGCTTAGAAAATGTTAAGATGATACCAGACGCTCTGATTAATTTTGAAAAAATCTTTATACATGTTATTTTCCTTCCAGTTTTGAAACCCGATTTATCTATCGAAGGACAATATTTATTTACCACACATGTGAAATGTGTTGTAATATCAAAAGCTACAGGTTAGATTAATGTAATATGAAATTTGTATATTTCTTTCTACAACGTAGATAAACGTAAATCGATTGAAGTCACTTTTTCCCGGTCTTTGTTAAATTGTATTTTTAATAGCTAAAACAAATAATATAATGTTTTACTTAGTACACATGATAAGTTTGATGTCGTATAAATTTTCCTACAACAATCATCTGAATATTTATTCACATTGATTCTACAAAAACACATATTAAAGTAGTTAAATTACAGTCTAGTACTTGTCATGATTTGGGAGACAAAGCATGGTTTTTATTCTTTTTACATAAAAAGTTTCAAAATCATTGATTTGATTTTGAAAGATCGTATACATATATTTTTTTGAAAGTAGAGATTCATAACATGTATAGTACTTATATACGGTCAAGTTATTCTACACAGCGTAACAAAAATTAGAAGGGTGAGAATGATACAAAAAACACAATAGATTATGAAATATGACACAATGAGCCACACAATATAACACAATGCCGAAAAATATAACACAATGCTAAAGAAAAAAGACACAATAAATTGAAAAATGACACAATGATGAAAATAAGAAAAAGACACAATGCTACATAAAAGACACAATGATATAATGTATATTCTAAAAACTACAAACTAAAACCCTAAAAAACGAATAACTAAAAACTAACATCGTAGGGTTCGATGAGACGGTTCCAAGGCCGCTTGAATGAGTTCAATTGGAGTCCGTTTGATACCTTCCTACGACTTCTTATTTTTCTTTCACTGTGTATTTAATCATAACCCAGTTATATAATGCAGTTAAAATTTTATGCTCGTTTTTAAAATTTTAACATTTATATTCCTTTTATAACTTACATTTAGATATTTGAGACGAGGATGCAAGAAGAAAGATAAACAATATAATAGTTAGATTAAGGTGTATGAATAGTTTTTGTGGTTTTATAATTTTTTTAAAATAGTCCTCAACTATGATAAGTTACATGGATAGTTCAAACTTTGTTAATATGTAACACCTATTGTCCAAACTATTGAAATATGTAACACCTTTAGTCACAAATGGGGACTAAAAATGTTACAAATTGCAATAGTTTAGACTAAAAGTGTTACAAATCAAAACTTTAGATCATTTGTGTAATTTCTCAACTACTTTTAAAAATGCACTTTACTCTAATAGTTACTAGTAGGAATGCCTCTGAGAACATTTACTTTGGGAGAATGGATTAATCTGTTAAAGAAGGCCCCGAGTTCGAAACGTGGCGGAAGATGGTGCTTACGGTTGTCTTGGCTACTATTTGGAGGCTTTGGTGGGCGAGAAATACTATGGTGTTCGAAAGGAAATTCACTCCGGTACACACGTTGGTGGATCTTATCAAGGAAGACGCCTTCTTTTGGCTATCTTACTGTGCCAAGATTCGTAACCTATCTTGGGCCGCTTGGGCCAATTTTGATGTTTCTTATTTCGTGTAATCTCTGGATTCTTTTTGTTTTTGGTGTTTGTTTTTTCAAGCTTCTTGCTGGCTCTTTATATTCAGCTATAAAGTGATTGCCATTAAAAAAAAGGAATGCCTACGTGTTGTTGCGGGTGTGTTTGTTTTGTTGATTCATAGTTCTTGTTGGGGTTTGTGACGTATGTGTATAGTGTTTGTGGATGATTCGTAACAGCGACATAAAGTTTGTACGAAGAAATAGAACCAAAACATTTCATTATAATAAAATATGAACTTTACCAACATCATGAAACAACGTTAAAGGTTTCGGCAGAAGCTTTGGTTGATCTTCCCTTTCCCAAACCAAAACCATCAAAAAGTTGGAATCTCTAGTTTCAAATTTATCATTTGAAATACACCACCCACAAAAAGATAAATATATTTACAATTAAGCAACCATGTCATGAAACCGGTTCGAGTTAGGTCGCATCAGATGACAATGGAAAAAAACAACAACGGTGTCTTCTTCATCTATTTGTGGGGTTGTTTTCCATATAAAAAGCATAGGAGTGTCATGAGACAAACCCAATATCAACTAATTATAACCATCCAACAACCATAAATGGCCATATAAATTACTAGTTTTTATCCCGGGAGCGTCCCGGGTTGAAATCTCTAATATAACATAATAAAATATATTATTATTATTATATTATTATTATTATTATTATTATTATCATCTTAAACAAATCTCTGCCATAAGTTATCATATTCAAATATAAAAAAAACGAATCTCTGCGTCGGGGTATAAATCTAGTGCCATTACAAATGAATTCGGAAGTTTGTAATCGATCATTCTAATAAGAACTAACATGAAATAAGAAAAAAAAAGTTAATTATTGAAATATCGAACGCATTAGTCTAAGGGTTATGTGATGCGTTAAAAAATTCATGGGTATATGATCGGGTATGTAGTTCGGGTTTTTGGGTATGTTGTTTCGGGTAATCGGGTCGGGTATCACCTAATCCCAGTGTGACATCCGTCACCCTCGTCTTTCATTAAATTGACAATAATAGCCCTTCAAATATTTCCATTATAGTCCCAGTAAGTTTCGTTGCTTTCAAATTTAATTTTTGAGCGAACTAAAAATTTATCATTTATATTTATTATGGATCAGGTATAAGTTTTAATCAAACGCGTATGTTGAAACGTCACCCGGAATGGGTATTATAAAAATTTCAAGTTTTATAAAAGTTTTAAGTTAAACTTAGTTAACTTGGTTAAGTTTTGTAAAGGGAAAACCGACAAAATTAGAATAAAACTAACCTAGTTATACTTAAGGGACTAATTATGTCAAGTCATGAAAGTTTTTAAAAATTAAAATCCTCCCTTCCTGCTTACACGCTTTTCCGGCAGTCATGGTTGCCGGCGACGACCGGAATTCCGGTCAGTTTCCGGCAAGTCTCAAAACCCATTTTTAGGTGATCTTAAAGCGTTTTTATTGTGTGCAAAACGTTTCTCCACGCATAATAACGCATTCCTCTCAATAATATCAATCATAAACGAAAATTTAATTTCGTGATAAAGCTTGTAACCGTCGAGTTATGGCATGGCTTCTAACGGCCGATTTCATCAAACAATCCTATAAATTGTTACCCTACACTCGTTTCCCAACCCTTTTACAACGAAACCCACATAAAAAAATTCATCCAGAACGCGTCCAGGAGTCTTCATGATTTAACCGTGCCCGCGTCTGAAAACCCTTCGATTTCGAGTTCAGTTAACGTTGTAAGTTCGAATCTCTCGTGCCATTTCATTTAGCATTCGGGTCTGAGTAAAAGCCCTATGTCTATAGTTATTATCTGTGTTGATATGGGATGAGTGAATTTGAGTTCTAGGGTTAGGGTTTATAGTAGAATTTGGGGAAGAAGATGACATCTATGTAGTGTTTAAATGTTATTTAGGATCAAAACAATCAACATATTGGTCAAGTGGCTTAGTGGTTGTGTCCGGGTTGGTGTTTAGAACCCACCCGGGTTCGACTCCCATAACAGGCGAGTTTTCTTTTACTTTATTTTTTGCTATACATATAAGTTTTATTGGTTTTGAAAAAAAATATAATACATAAATATTTTAGAATATTTATAATAAATTCATTTTTGCTCTAAAAATTATGAAAATTTAGGTGTAGATACTTGACACCTCATAGAAAATTATCATACTTTTATTTCCTGAAAAATGTCTTATTTTCATATTTATATTGAATTTATTTGTTTTAACCATATTTAATTGATTAAAAAATTCATTTTTAATGATTTTAATCTCAAACTTTTTGAGTAATTATTTCTCATCATCATGAACTGAAATAAAAATTATTTGTTAAGAAAACACTTATTTTTATCAATTTTCCTATTTTAATCGTTTAAACATGATTTAATTATATTAAATCAGTTTTAAATATAAATAAGTTTATAAAAATTATGAGAAAATTATTTTCATTGATTTACATCATAAAGAATCCATTTTCTATAAAAATAACATTTTTGGATCATGTCTTGTATTTTTAATCTTATTTATGTTTAATTAGACATAATTGAACATTTATTTACTTACACTATTTAAACATCTATTTTATAAATACCTTTCTTATAAAATAGAAATGTTTTATGTTTGAAAATCTTAGTTACCATTTGTTAGATCATTGTGTAAATCATAATCATTTATTTATACATTTATAATTATTGTATTTATTTACAATAATTAGATAAAGTAATTAACTACATTATTTTGTCTGAATTATTCAAACATAAGTTTTGTCTAAATATTCGATTGGTAATAAATATATTATCTAAACCGTATTTACAAACTTTGGTATGTTATTATACAACTTTTACATTAACGCGATTTATCATAAAAACTCTAATTCCCCAAATCGACTTAGCAAACCCTAATGCCTTAGACTCTAGTTACCTTAGACTTTTAGACACTTCCTTATTAGTATTCTTACACATTATAGGTTGAATTCCTTGGAATTCCCATTTACTTAGCTCATGACCGCTTAAGTGGATTTGATCGCTTTCGCAAACTGTGAGTATATCTTTCCCCTTTTTCATGTTTTACTTTTTTGGGGCTATTCATGTACTCTATTACTAAATGTTATTCTTTCACTAAATGCAATTCTCATGTGTGTTTGCTTTATGTTAATTTGTGTGTCTATGACTTGTCAAAATCATTAACCTTTGAGGGCCTGGCATTTCAATGAATAGTACTATGGTATATACCCTTGTGACTCTGTTGAGAGTCCTTGTCATTGCTATGTATTACATTACTACTAGCGCATACTATATATATCTGCTTTTCTTTACATAGGGTTGATTTTGAACGGATATTACTTATTACATAATTGCAAATGGTACCGCACATGAATTGCTAAAACACTTTTCCTACTATATTTATTCAAACAGAGTATGCTCACCAATACATTTTGTATTGACCAAATCATTTTCGTACATGTTTCAGGTTCTTATGAGATTACTTCCAAGCGTTTGGAACTTAGACTTAGATTGAGATTGCTGTATCTTAGTTTAGATTGCTAGTCGTAATTGTTGTATTTCTTTCAATGTAATAAATTATTAAATTCAATGTATTCAAATTTACATTTCTAGTCCATGAGCTATTGAACAATCGTTACTACGTGACACCTCGATGTTTCCGCCATCGGTTGGGGTGTTACACCCAGACCCGACCTAAACCCACAATTTTTTTAAACTAATCCCAAACCCGACACAATACATGTCGGGTTACAAAAAATAGTCATTTTTTTCTCCGATTTTTATCTAGCACTATTGTACTCGTTGGAAAGATAATAAAACGCTCGTTAATTTGGTGTAATTTTTTTCTTTAAAAAATCTCGTATATAAAAGATATTAACGTTTAAAAGTTTTGGTAGGAAACACGAGAGATAAAATAATAAAGGTTTAATATTTAAATTTAGTAGATTAGGTATTCAATAGATTAGGTTAAATCATATTTATTTCTTTTTTTTAATTGGTTTAGAGTTGTCACATCACATCTTATGTGGCATCTCTCAAATGAGAGATTACATAAAAGTATGACATGTTGGATTAATTCCTTTGCAATATATATGTATAGATTATTAATATAAAAAAATAATAAAAAATACACAAGAATGTTTCCAAGATTCCTGCTTTTGACTCAACAACCATTAGTACAAAATACAACCACCACTATTGAATAAGCTTAATACAAAGTTTCAAATTTAATTGACTACTCTATTAAATTTAATAAGCTTAATACATGAAATAGATAGTCTTAATGCATGTTACACTAAAAGACTATAAGAATAACCTGAAGAATCTTAAGAAAAAAACATAAGTACCATTTAATAAATAACACAGTAATCTAGTGTCAATAATCGACTAAAAATGTAATCGAGTATCATGAGTGTGAAAAAATGACTTAACATTTGTAGACGACGAACGTTTCATCAGGATGAGCGCTAATGACGAACATATCATTACATGCCTTGTTAAACTCATGAACAATTAAACAATGGGGCTGACGGCGGAATAATGTAGGTCACAGGCTTGGAGTGACTAACCTAATAAGGTTCTTAAAAGGAGGAATGAAAACGTAGTGGAATTCAAACGACGAATTAAAGGAATAGGTGACCAACCTCATAAACTTCTTCTAAGTAATCATTATTAGCATAACAAGTGGATTGAGAAACAACAAAGTTTCAAAATAGCATTCCATATCCTTGTTTGACAAGAAGAATATCAAGATTAAATAAATGGTATTACAATTTGATGAAAAATGACACATAACAAAATTCCGAATTCCAACATGATGACAACAAAATCATGTTTATAATAACAAACCAGCCAAAAAGATCAGAGGTCAAAGATCCATTAAGGTAAATGAAATCAAAGTAAGAACGTGGTGTATGAACAATTTAAAAAAGATGTGTAAAATTATATCTAGCTAGAGAAGAGCAGATGACAATGGTACCTGGCAACTATGTTTTCCGGGCCATAGAGCAGAAAAGAATAATCAGTATCATATTCATCATCGTTAGAAACATCATTGAAATCTTCCTCATCACTGCATTTTTACCTGAATATATCAATATGAAAAAGTAAACGTATTCATTGATATGGAAAACTCTTCATTTCATTGAACATTCAATCACCTACAATAATTAGAAGAACTGGGTGATGGGATGGGATGGGATATGGAAGATACAATGCCATTGAAAGCGAAATAAATGAACGGTTTCCAAAACAATGATCTAGAATTTGTGCATTAGTCATTTGTACAATTGTCATCAAAGGTGCACATTAGGGGCATAAAGGGAAGAAATGGTGTAAAAATTAAGGAATTACACTATGACTCTTGGTATGTCATCTTAACTTGATGTAAAATTACCATACTATCCATCGAGTTTCTTTAATAATGTAATAATATAGATATAGATAGATATAGATATTATTACTTGCCCTCACACTTGTGGTGGAGTGGCATGAGAAATGATGGGTAGAGTCTAGCCTCTTTGAGGTGTCAGGTTCGATCCTTGATCCCACCGGGTTTTACCGATTTTCCACTGTTGTGCCTTTGGGCGGGTGGGGAGTCAGGTTCTCCCCAGAACTGGTGGCTTGGTGGGTTCTGACTATCCAGCACTACCTGTGAGCAGACACCTAAGACGTGCCTTCACCCAGGGCCGTATGAGGTGCTTTTGTAACCAATTGGTGGATACCCCAGGTAGTCAGGACATCATTTGTTGGCCGTTAAAAAAAGTTATATTATTACTTGTTATACGACTAAATATGAAATTTATAGGACTTAAATCAATTTTTTGGGTTAAATAAAAATAATATTTTGCAGTTTGCAGAGATATATATATATATATATAACCTGCAAGGTAAGTTTTTTAAATTAAAAAAAAACAATTAGAATAAAAATATATATGTTATCTTTTTTTTAATGTCTAATTATACTCTTCCCTTTTTCATCTTAACTAGTAGGAAACTCGCGCGATGCGGCGGGAGTGACACTTTTTATTTCGGTAATTATTTCAAATTCGTATAGTATTTGTTGTAGCATCATTGCGGTGGATATACATCATAAGTGTTACACATGTCTAGTAACTAAAAAGATTTAACATTTAAATTGTAAAGTACTTTTAATAAACATTTGATAAAATAAAGTAACATACGAAAGGAAAAATAAGTATTAATAAACATAAAAGTTGAGAAAAATAAAAGCTAGCGAACTACTTGAATCATGAGATCAATTTAGTCATACACGTTCCAAGTCTGCATGATCTCATCTATATTGTCTACCCACCATTCGTCATCAAGAAAGATCACTGAAATTTCTTGTATATCTCCATGTTTGATTATTACATCTTTTGGTGAGGATGCGTTTCCTCCATTTTCTCCTATCTAAAGTGTCATCAAATATGTATTCTTTGTCATTTTCATCAGAATTGTCTAGATCAATAACTTGACTCCATTTCCATTAAGAGAGCCTCTTGGATCTCTTCCTATTAATTTTGTGCATCTGATCCTTAAAATAAATTAAAAATATTTAATAAACAAGTTAATAGAAGATGAAATAAATGTTGATATTACTTATTCACTAAATTCATGTTGAAGATTAGATTTGTAGGGACTAAACATTGCACCATAGCAAATAATCTCAACACTATTATCACCATTGTCTTGCAATAAAACTCATACAATATACCACATAAAATAACAGCCATGTTAATATTAAAAAATTAAACATTAATAAATACAACCTTAGACGCTACTTTAGACGCTTGTATGAGTATTGGTTTGTTCATCTCCGTATGTTTTTCATCTAAATGAATCTGCAAAACCAAGAAGTTAACACTTAAATGATTAAGATATGTATAAAAAGGTATAATTAGTAAAATGGGACGAATGAAAACCATAAACTAACAAATAACCAACATTAGAAGCTTCAACTTTTGAATTCAGTATCCATGCCTACGTATTTTAGCAAATGAAATAGGTGTGCATTAGTATGTATTTATAGAATAAACTTTAGTAGGTTAGCGCATGGTTTAATTTTCAAATTCAGGATTTTCCCATCCCTTTAAATTATGAATTTTGTTAAACTTTAGTAGGTTAGCACATGGTTTAAATTTTGAAATTGATGATTTTCCCACCCCTTTAAATTAGGAAATTTTGTTTATCATTGACTAAAGTGTAAAAAATTATTGTGTTTATCTTTTTTTTTTAACTTCGTTAAAAAGAACCCCTTCAAATTAGGGAGTTTTGTTGTTATTAACATAGATGTTCATATCACATAGATATATAATATGCATCATGTGTTTTCTACCAAATTGATGCATCTGAGGTTTTTAAAAGAAATTTACCTATAATTAATATCTACAATGCATTTTTATATTTGTTCTAAACTTAATTATTTTAAAGTTTTATATATTTAGCTAGTTATGTTTATTTAAAGTTTAATGAGATTTCTTTTAGTTAGATATATTTATGTGTATACCTGTTAATATTTGCATGCATACCCATATACATATGCACATATTGCTAATGTTGATTATTTAAATATAGTACTACAATTGAAGCTATCAGTAACAAACGTGATAAAACATTCTTAGAGCCTAGTCTTGTGTTGTAGTTTTGTTACTGTGTGACAAATTATTTGTCTGTCAAAGCAAGGATGAACCATAATGTTTAACAACATTATCATATTTTAAGAATCACCAAAGCTGATATGTAGATTTCGAGTGCCCTGTTTGGTTTTTTAAATCGTTGCATTTGATTTATGTGAATTTTTCATTATTGAGCGGAACAGTATTTAATACCAAATTCAATTTTACAATTTTTAGTTTTACTTGATCATGAAATAGTGTTATGATTCAACATCCATATTAATAATAAATCCATATTATATTTCATCTAGTTAGTATTTAAAACATAAAATGCAATAATCACTTGTACATAAGGCATTCTTTTTTGTACATTTCAATCCACACATCGGTATTGATTACGACAAAAACCGACACGTCGACAAAAATGAGCCGGTCGTCATGGTATATTCGAATGTTTTTAAAATATAATAGGTTTAAAGTTATGATAGAATTAAATAAAAGAAATTATAATTTTGTAGGGGATGGGGGAAAATGTAATTACTAACTAAAAATTAAGGAATTAAAGTGTAAATAAGATAGGGTATTAAAGTGTAAATAATGTATAAATGACTATTTTACCCTCATTTAAGGGTTGTTAATGAAAAATTAGTTCTTAACTTTTCGGTATCTTAAAATACCAATCCTTCATGCATTATAATATAGGATAGATTATTCTCCCTTTTATCATCCGTGAAGGGATCGAACCCTTGACCCCTTGATATACAAATCACCCACACCACTAGGCCATAGCCTCAATGACAATTAGGGCTGTTCAAAATCGGATAATCCAAAATTCGAATCCGAAAAATCCGAAAATCCGAATCCGAATTATCCGAAATTTTGGATAATCCGATTTTCGGATATCCGAAAATCGGATTATCCGAAATTTCGGATTCGGATTCGGATCCTGATTTTGAAAATTTTCGGATAATCGGATTATCCGAATCCGAATATTAAAAATATATATATATATATATATATAAATATATAATATTATATACACTACATAACACAATACACAATCCTAAATCCTTAATCCTTCTAACTCTAAGTCCATACTCCTCTAATCCATAGTTGTTGTTCTCTCTTCTCTCCTCTATAACAGCCCCCGTCCACCTCGTATCCGACCTCCACAGCCCCCTTCCATCAAAATAATAAGTTTTTTTTTTATATATTTGTTGTTCAAATTTCGTTTATCTAACTTCGATTTTTGTTTTTTTAATAGGTTCACGTTTTAGGCATAAAGGAGAACGTTTTTTATAGTTTTTTTATTATTATTTATTATTTTTTTAAATTTTTTTTAAGTTTCGGATTATCCGTTGGATGATCCGAATCCGAATCCGAAATTTCGGATATCCGAATTTCGGATATCCGAAATTTCGGATTCGGATTCGGATCTCAATATTGACTATCCGAAATTTCGGATTATCCGAAATTCGGATATCCGAAATTCGGATTATCCGATTTTGAACACCCCTAATGACAATATATGTTACCTACTTTACGTTGTTACTGTTTTGACTTTATAAAGAATATTTACTCGGCCCGTTTACATAACGAGCGTATCATGATTCATGAGCTGTGATCCTTAAAACAACTTTTTTAATTTTTATACTTTGAAAGGCATAACTTTCTTTTCTTATTTATGGGAAGGAATTAGTAAAATAAAATAATAGTGGTGATGGAATTTTGTGGGTCATGGTTTGACCAGATATCAGGGACTGTGTTGTGGTGGTGGAAGACGCATGGGAACACCACACCTCTGGCTGGATTGGCTCCACCCCCTCGTGCGCTATACTTTCATCATTAGTAGCATGCCTCACCTCATTACTTCCCTTTTTATATATCTACTTGTTAATTACACTCAATATCTTTCAAGTCTTTGTTCATATATCTCAACTTTTTCAATGAAAACGAATAAAAGCCAGGCTATTATCAATAGTATAAGGCAACCCAATACGTCTGCGATCGCAGTCAACGATGAGTAGCTCAAACTCACCATCTTTAATCCGGAGGAAAACTCACTGTGCGAAGCCCGGCTAAAGCTCATTGGCTAAACATCTATATTTCGTAATTATTATCATGTATTTCGCATTCAAAATAAATGCATTCAAATTGGTGTACTAACTCATAGTCTTGTAGATGTTTATATTAGCCGCTTAGATTATAGCCTAGTGGTAGAGAGAAAATTCTTTCTTGGGTGAGGTTTGGAGTTCAACTCCAAGGGTGTGCAAAAAAAAAAGTATAAAGAAAGGGGGTCTAAGAAATTATCTGTTAAAAAAAATGTTAATATTAACATATATAATTATAAGAATAAGAATATTCTAATACACACACAAAGATAATACTGTGAATAATATGGTCCCATTAGGCAAAATGGTTGGTTCAAATAGAGATGGACTCGATACCGGTACTGGTACTAAAGAATACGGTACTAATATGATACGATATTTGATGGTAAAAATTGATTAAAAAAAAAACCGGTACCATACCAAACCGAAAGTACTGATCCTGAAAACACCAAAAAGTGGGTACCGAATTTTGATCGGTAGGTACCATGCGTTACCGGTACCAAAATGCTCATCCATAGTTTAAATGTTGAATTTGTAAATTCAGATGTATGAACATGACTAATTGAGAATCTCAAACCAGATGACTAGCTTATTGAGGATTAACCCTGTCGAATCCGGTCTAAGTCTTTTGTCTCTTTTGAATAAAGCATTCAAATCCCTACTCTGTTAGTCTGTTTGGTTACATAACATGGAAGGTGCGACCTCCTCAACTGCTCATGAGACCAATATGACTTATGTAATTAATCGTGTAAAATACAAATAAAGAACATGAAATTGGAGGTGGCTTTTTAGAGACAATAGCATTTCATTAATAAGTATTTTTTTTATCGGCAAATTATTTTCATTCAACGTCCAAAATATACATTACGTTGTACAAGTAAGACATTAACACAATGTAAAACACTCGCAAAATCACATGTAGTTACTATTGTTACAACAAAAATGCCTACCCTATGTCATCAAAAATCACGCATCTCTCCCACTCCATAATGCATTTAGTTACCCTATGATTGCAATCTATGAAAACCCTGAGTGCATTTCTCTAAAGATACCACCAATTGGATATACCGTATTCATCTTTTTGTGCTATCTCCCCGTTCATTAATAAGTACTTATTTTCTTAGAATAAAATAGAATTTGTTATTTGAGATAATATTTTTTCAAATTAGAGAAAATTGCTCGAATAGTCCCTGTGGTTTGCCCAAATTTCACCTTTAGTCCCTAACTTTTCAAAATTACAGGTATAGTCCCCACCTTTTGACATTTTTTAACTCGGATAGTCCCTGGAGTTAACGGAGGTTAGACTATCCAGTTAAGTTGGTGTAAAATTACTAAACTACCCTTGTTATTAAAAATATAAAAAAAAATCAATGTGGGACCCACCCACTTCATCTTCCCCAACCTATCACCTCCCCAAACCACCACCACCACAACCACCGTCCTCCACCCCCCCCCCCTCCTTGAACATTAAATATCACCACCCCAATTTCAAACCTTCATCTTCTTCATCAAAATCCTATACTGTTAAACATATAAATCTTCATCATCCACAATTCATAAAAAAAAAATGGTCATCGATGGCTACATCAAAACCCTATAAATCCGATCTCTTTTTGTACCTCAATCATGGCGTTAATTGACGAATCTCGACAGTCCCTAATCCTTAATTGCCTCTATACGTCGTCGTTTTCAACAACCATCCTCCTTATGGAAACATTCAGCAACGATTCGAACCCTAAATTGTTTCCATCTACTTCACCTCCAAAAGATGAGCAAAAGTTAATGAAGATATTGTGTTGGTCAATGGTTTGGCCGTTGATAAGTTTTTGTTTTCTTGCTCCCCGGAATATTTAGTCAATGGCTTGGTCAACGTTGCTGAAGGTGTTTTGGGTTTTGGAAGGTCAAAGATTGGGTTTTATTCTCAGATTGTTAACAGTTTTGATTTTCCTATAAAGTTTACTCTATGCTTGTCCTCATCTGAAGGATTTATAATTTCTGGAATTGGAATTTATAATCTTTAACTCATTATTACACATTGTTGGTGTCTCTGTCTAGCCATGGAGGATATAGGTATTATGTGAATGTTAATGGGATTAAAATTAATGGTAGAAGATTCGTTGTGGGACAGCCAATACGAGTGGGGGGTGGTGGTGGTGGTGGTGGTGGTGGGGGGGTGGGGGTGGGGGTGGTGGTGGTTTGGGGAGGTGATAGGTTGGGGGAGATGAAGTCGGTGGGTCCCACGTTGATTTTTTTTATATTTTTAATAACAAGGGTAGTTTTGTAATTTCACACCCACTTAACTGGATTATTTAACCTCAGTTAGCTCCAGGGACTATCCGAGTTAAAAAAATTCACTGTTTCGGGACTATGGCTGTAATTTTGAAAACTTGGGGACTATAGGTGAAAAAAGTGTAAACCACAGGGACCATTCGAGCAATTTTCTCTTCAAATTATATAGAATTGTTGTTTGGGAAATGGAGACATTTTAAATGTTAATATGTAAATGCAAACTTGTATATATGTATGTAAATATTTATATATGTATGTTATATGTGTGTATATATATATATATATATATATATATGTAGAACATATGTAGATGTATAGGATCATAGTATAATAGATTAACAAGGATGAAGTTCAAGAATAATCGGCTGCAAATGGGTTAGAAAAAAACAGAAGGGCTGCAAATGGGTCAGAAGGAAAACAAGGAGGCTGCAGCATAATAATATCAAAAAAAATACAGGAGGCGTGAATCATAGTGAAAGGACCATTGTACCCCTGATCGTTTAAAACATTTATTTTGGTGGGAGAGACAAAACGGTTCGAACATAACTGCCAACAGGATCATGCCTCTTCAGTTTGTATATATAGGACATATCTATTCCATTTGTAATCACCAAGATTATTCCTACGAATTAATCCATTAAGTTTGTTCTTTATTTGTTTGTTTGTTCACGGTATCCGAACACTGTTCTATCAATATCATACATTAATCTGTATTTGATCCTTGTGTTTGTATTGTTTTCGATTGTTTAAACCTTCCGCTGCCAACATTAAATATAACAAAACCAAATACAACTATTATTTTTAAAACTCGGAGATTTTTTAAATAAGAACATCCATAATAGTCATATGGTGGTGACAGCAAAAGTGCGTGCACCACATATATAAGAGAAGTTCCCCTTCTCACTATCACTTAACATATGTTACGGTTACTAAATGTTCAAAGAGAGGTTTTTATTTATTTTAATGCATTTTATTAATTGTTTTATGCAATTAATATTAACTATTTCTAAACAATTACTTATCATTCAAAATGTCGATCCAAACACGTGTCAAAACTGTTACGAATTTACCAAAAAAATTTTTTTACTTTATTTTTGTTAACTTTTATATCAGAATGTCTATACATCTAATAACAAAACTCAATGTGGACACTTGTCCCTTCCACATTGAACCTTCAATTTTCTCTCTTCTCATATTGAAAATTCATAAAGTTTTGTTTTGTTTTTTTAAATTGAAAATTCATTTAATGCATAAATTATGGTCAAATATTGGTCAATTATTACTTTCCTAATCTCATTTACCAATTCAATTCATTACCCTAAAAACACATAAAAAACCGATCATCTCCTTCAAACCTTCATTCACGATCAAGATTGAAGAACAAAAACTCTGTGATAACTCTATATCGCTAATCATCTGATTGTGTTGTGTCTTCTCCTTCAAGGTAATACACACAGTTATTGCAGTTAATATAAATCATGTTTCTTACTGAGAAGCATGAACCCTAAGTCCGATTAATCTTTATCTGTTTCTCTTTTTACTGATTTTAATGATATTTGTTTCTAATATTCAGGTTTGGGTGATTAGGTGTTGTGTGTTGTTCTTTAGGTTATTATGGCGATTAGGCTTCATTGTGTGTTATGTATTGTTTTTTGATTCTAATGTTTTTTTATTCTAATAATTTTTCAGATTTATTCGATTAGGGTTCATGTTTCTCAATTAGTTTGATACTGATTTTATTACTTCAATTTCAATGTTTAGATTTATTCGATTAGGGTTCATGTTTCTCAATAAGAAACATACTGATTTTATTACTTTAATTTCAATGTTTATGGTTATTCGATTAAGTGTTGTGTGTTGTTGTTTAGGTTACTTTGGGGATTAGGGTTCATGTTTCTCTTTTTACTGATTTATTCGATTAGGGCGATTAGTCTTCATGTCCTATTATGCATTGTTCTTTGATAGTTTTCACTTATTATGTTTTCTGAATTTTTGATTCTTTGCTGATGTTTCAATGTTTTCAGGATTCATTGATACCTGATTGAATGTTTCTGTTTCAATATTATGTATGTATATGTATTCAAAACTGTTTCAATGTTTATGTATTGATCCATTCATCCCTATCTTAATGTTTATGTTTCAATATATTCATCCCTGTACTTTTCAATTTTGATTAATTATGTATCATTCTGTTTGTTTCTGTCATTAAGCTATTCATTTGGTCATCAAATCGTATTAATATTAATCATATTCTATTTGTGTTTTTTTTTCTAATACATGTGTTTCAAAGCTGGCGTCATAATGGTGTACGGCTTTTGGGTCAAGTCAGAAAGTAACCATCGTGTTTGTTTGGTAAGTAATAAAATGAAGTTATTACCTTCAAATTACAAAGTTGCAATAATAACGTTCAATTTAAACACATTTATTGTAATTAAACAGTTTCTAAAATTCGAATTACTACAAATTCAAAAATTTGAAATTCGAATTACTTAAAAATGTTTAAATTTTAAGTTTTAATTACACCAAAAATTCAAATTTTTAGTTTTCATTAATATTGGTAAGTAATTATACCCAACAGTTACTAAAATTCGAATTACTAAAAATTCAAAAAATTCATATTCAAAAAAATTCAAAATTTGTAAATTTTAAATTCAAATTACACCAAAAATTCAAATTTTTATCTTTCTTTAATAATGGTAAGTAATTAAACATATTAATTATCATTTTTAATTACAAATTTAATTCAAAGGTCTATAAAAACCATACTACTTTCTAATAAATAAAACTCTATTGTAACACATGGCACTCCTATATTGCACCATCAATTATCTCTCTTTCCCATATTGTGCCATTTGTCTCAACAATAGAATTTATAAACTTTTTTTTAATCCAAAATTCAATTAAAACATAAATATGGTCAAAATTAAAGTAGGTAAGTAATTATGATTATTATTGTCAAAATCGGTCAAGACACATTAACTTTCTTATACACCTAATTTTGGTGAGATTATATTTTAAAAACAATCACCTTTAACGCCATCATTGTCCATTCTCCTAAACAACCGATCATTCTCCTAAATACAATTCAAGGTTTGATTTTTGATTTTGAAATCTTTAGTTAGTTTTTATAATCAAACAGTTTGATTGAAATTTTGTTCTTGGTCTAGATTTTTCTTTTGTTTGATGTTCATAAACGTCGAGGGAAGCCAGTCCAACCATCACCTTTCATCGTGCCGGCTGTCACACCCTCAAATTTCCACATGCGGGGTTTTACCGCGAGGCGCGTGACACACCAGGATCCAAGTCAACGGTCACAACAAACGACAACTAAATGTAAGAAAATACATAAGACATTCCATGAGACAACCAAAACATTATGCTTTGAGCCATAAACCAGCAGCAGAAGCATTTCTCGTTTACAACCAAAAGACATATTACAGTTTTTCCAAATCCTAGTTTAATATGCAACAAGACTTCTAGACGCCGTGCAAGACTCCGTGCGCACCTAGCCATTAACCGCTACCTTAGCGACCTGAGAAAAACATGCCAAAAATGTCAACATATAATGCTGGTGAGTTCACAGGTTTTTCTTTTTCAATAATCGTTTCATTAATCCTTTGAAAACTGTTACCGTTACCGTTATTGTTACTGTTCATACTATGCTTGTTCGTACGCTAGCTAGGCGTCAAGTGTGTTACTCATACGGGCGAAACCATTGCTGACTGTGTGATACCCCTGTTTACAGACTACCTCATCTTCGGTAAGCCTAGTGTGATTGAGACAACATGCACCCGCCCGGCCTCCAGCCGTCGAGTGGGGTTTGTCAGGCCCAATAGCGCTATCCACATTTCCCCGCTACATCCCCGTATTAGTGGTTTCTAAGGGACTTAGATGAACCGTATAGTAATAAGGTGTGAGCCATAGTATAACATGAAAACGTGTGTTTATAACTTATAACATGTAAATGCGTGGTCCAAAATGTATACGCATGTTTCTCACCCCGAAAACAAAACCAATAAAGTGTGGGGCCGTGAACTCACCTTAGATCGCGTTACTTGAAAACAGTTAAATCAGTGTGCTATGATAGCCCCAAATAGCGGCGACCTATCATAAAATGTATGTAAGTAACCGGACTAATAACCCGTAGGTTAACTAGTCCCCGAATGTCCAGACCATGACCATAAACGTTTGAAAACACCTTTGATTGTTAAACCGACCGTACCAGACAAGACCCGACATCCCATTGGTGACCCGACATCCCACGTGTTAGATAAATACAAGACATCATGCTACATATGCAATTAAACACTTAATACGCGCAATAGTTCACCTAGTCTAGCATAATATCCGATTAACGCATAAACAGGTCCGAACACGTCTTACTAAGTCATTGGGTGTATCCCGGGGTTCCTATCATGTTCCTAGGCGTCAAATCATGTTCCGGGGTGTCAAAACGTGTTTACGACAGCAGTACACGCGATTAGGAAACCTTCATGCGATTAGGAAAAGTCAACTGGTGAGTAGGCTTGGTCAACAGGCGATTAGGGGCCTAATCGCCTGACACTTCAGGCGATCAGGGGCCCAATCGCCCCCTAACATTCCTAATCGCCCCCTGCATCAGGCGATTAGGATTCCTAATCGCCTGTTGCAGCTGTGCAACGGATTTTCGCGCGTTTATCCCTCCAAATCAGATCCGAAACATGTAAAAACACCCAATATCAAAACTAAACTATTAACCAACCCTTTCCAAGCAAAAACCCCCAATTTATCCCTGCTCAAACGGGCTCGGTGCGATTATTTCCAAAAATGGCAAATACTAGGTTTCACCAACCAACCTTATCTTTCCTTAAATGGAAACAATCAGATTTCATCTCCTACAAGTTGCAATTCATCATCTCTATGTTATATCATCATCCTAACATGATTTCTAACCACAAACAAGCAATGAATCACATCATACATCCTATTCTTCAAGAATTACCCAAATGGGTCAAAATGCATACTTGCACCTAAACATCATATTAAGGGCTTAAACTCATAGATAATCATCCTAACAACACCTACATATCAGAAGTACAACAAATTCATGGAAACATTCATGTTATAATCACCAACAATCATCATATGCACAAATACTTCACATATAGCAAGTATTATGGTGTAGACTTGTTTTAGAACTCTTTTCAAAGGGTTTTAAAGACATAAACTTAACAAAACAAGGTCTGGACTTTTGGGGAATCAAAACAACAACTTTACAAAGGTGTAGGATAAAGAACACACCTTGGATTTGTTAAAGAAAGGTATGTAGGCTTGGAGATGGTGATTTTTGTAGCAAAATGAGTTCCAGAGATGTTTCAAGGTGTGTGGGTGGCTTGGGATCAGTTAGGGTTGTTCTATGGGTGTTTGGGGAGTTAAGGGTTCTATTTATAGGTGTTTTGACCCGAGTTCAGCATTTCAGGCGAGTAGCACCCCAGATCAGGCGAGTAGGGACCCTACTCGCCCTTGTTCATGCGAGTAGGCCTCCTACTCACCCCAAACCTCTTGTAATCGCCCCAGTTCACGCGATTAGGAGTCCCCCCAGGCTCCTAATCGCCTATAAGGTGCTGGAATGGGTTTTTGGCGCGTTAAACACTATTTTAACATACATAAACACGTATTCACATACCGATAAGTCACATAATGATTCCAAACATATAATGCATGATAACTAACACGTTTACATCCGTTCACCAATTCCCAGGACTCAAGACTTGCGTGTGTGCGTTAAACCCGGTGATTCCACGAATCACCGATCCTTGTACATATGGTTATGGACCGACTCCCGATGATCCCGCGGATCATCGTAACGACTCCCGATGATTCCCAGAATCATCGTACCGACTCGACTGACCCCGTTAAGTACGTAATATGCATGACTCGCTAAGGTAGACTTACTAGTTTAACGAAAGTTATTAACCGGAGTTTGCCGGGTGTCACACCGGCCTTCATCGGACCCCATGCATCTTAAACCGTTCGGTGACTGTCCGATCATCGGACTAAAGAAGGCGGAACAAGGTTAAGGGTTGGAGATGTTTGATCATGGTTATTCGACCCAGAATCTGTAAACACGTGTTTTATTTATATGAATCAATTATTTGAATAAATGTCATTTTATTTAGATTTTCAGGCAAGCACGTATGGAAATGGATCGTGAAGGGATAGGGAGCCTAATCCAGAGGGAGGCGGCGCCCCTATCCCCATAAACCGGAATCCTGGCGCCATGTTCCCTCCGCAGCGCTGGCAAGGCAAAGAGCAAGCTAGCGCGCAAGGTCGCCAAATGATAAGTAACACACAACAATTGATAAGCGCGTACACCCACGCGCGGAATCTTCCTTTACTACTTTCGGTATGAGGTACAGGAGATCACAAAAGGAAGATTCAGCAGGGTCCCTGACAGAGTACGCGCCAATGGGAAGGTGACAAGTGGCAGGGCTGGTACAACCACTACTGACAGGAACGGCGACATGACTGTGCCCACGCTTCCACCATGTCGTCGTCAACAGTAACCAGCAGACATCCCATGCTACTGTTGGACGTCAAGTCAGGTGGCAGAGGCATGGTCAACGACTGTAGCAAGGATAAGGCCCTTGTTCGCCAATCAGAGGCTGCCACGTGTCCGCCTCGAGCAAAGATCATGCTGCAGCCTGACGTCATCCACAATGATCTGCCTTTTCCCGCCATTTTACTGAAGAGTCTGGACTTGGGCCTTGGCTAGGCCCAAGTGGGGATAACTTCTCGTGGGCCTCTCTATTAGGCCCACGAGTTCACCTATAAATAAGGATAGTCATCTCCTTGCAGAAGCATCTGAAATTATTCATTGTAACCTAACACTAGTCTCTTGTAATACTTGATCATTAATAATACTCTGGCTAGTTACAGTGGACGTAGGTCAACTTCGACCGAACCACTTATATCTTGTGTCATTACTCACTAAGCTCACAACACACACACACTGATGGGTTAACTAAAAGATGTGTATAAAAGCGTCCATAAATGAGTTTTAAGGAGTGTTCTGTTGTCAAATGGTGTTGCTTTGATATTATTATGTTATTTCAGGATTTGATAACTAAAGGAGGCAACTATGACGTTTTGGAGTTGCTCAGGCAAGAAACGGAAGCTTACGTGAGCTGGAAAATCAAAAACTGAAGAAAGTGGGGGTTTTGGCGTAGGATACGCCAAAACTGGCGTATCCTACGCCAGTGGCGTAGGGAAGGACAGACCAGCTTGCGTAGGGCAGCAGGCAACAGCTCAGGGAGAAGGGACTTGGCGTAGGATACGCCAAAAGTGGCGTAGCCTACGCTAAAGTCAAAAAATGGTCAAAACTTTCCTTTTTTCAAGTCAATGATCATCAAAAACATTTTTATGACGGATTTATGGGGGAAGGAACGTTTTTGGCTATTTTGGGACTCATTC